>CM033319.1:36624818-37824818 GCA_019359835.1 Pharus latifolius | reverse complement strand
TGTGAGTCTGCATGCCTTCATCTCTTTCCCTCTTCTCTACACGCCCGCACACTCCTCTAGCCGTCTCGCGTTAGCATGCTCTCCTCTCGCGTGCTCACATCGCGCCACCGCAGATCTGGGCCACGTGCCACGCCGTTGCACCATGCCACATCGCCATGCCGCTCATCGCCAGATCCACCAAATCTACTCCACCCAAGCCGCCTCTTTCATCCTCTCCATCGCTGGCACTGGGCCTTTGGACGGTGACGCTTCTCCTAATTCCTCGCCGCGCCGCCCTCAAGCACTCTTTTGTCCTCTCCGTCACTGGTGCTAAGACTTCAGACGGTGATGACTCTCTTAATTCAGTAATTCCTCATCGCCACACTTCTTTGCTAGCACCGCCGCCTTCTTCTTCCCATCTTCTCTCACCCCAGGCAAATTGCCTCACACGCCGTAGATCTCGCATGCTCGCCAATGATCTACTGCCGTTCCCACTCCACACAGCGCAGTCTCGCCACTGCGACGATCCTTGTCAATGAGATGATGACCTCGACCACCACTTTGAAACGGATCGTGCCAGTGCCGGCCCGGCACGCACTTCTGCTTGTGGGCTATCGTGTCGTGTCGAGCCTCTCTGCCGAGGTACCGGGCCGACCCATCCTGGCACGATAATGGCATGGCCATGGCCCAAGCCATTAACCCAGCACAGCCCAGTTTGCAGCTCTAGGTAAAGCCATAGAGGTGGAGGGGGAGGAGGGAGAATTGGAGCAAAAAGCAAGATTGGATGGTCGAGGGAGTTATATATAAACAAGTGCCTAAATCTTAAGCACATCCAACTAAGGATGTGTTTGGTATCGTGGTGTATTTTAGAAACTCCAATTGTCATAGCACTTTAAGGTCATCTCCAACGGGATTCTATAAGCCGGTGCGTGCCTCATAAGCTTGGCTTGTGCTTGGTGCATCAACTCGAGTTGACATGTGGTGAAGCAGTCGGTGGCCGTTGGTATCTGGGTGGGCCCCACGCGCAATGAGCCAATTTCGTTTTGGCATTGGCTTGGTGTGACGGTACACATTTTGTGGGCTCTACATGCTTGCGTTGCAAGCCTAATTGTACCCATGCAAATTCTATGATTGACAAGTGGGGTTAAAAATGATAAGTCCCTTTGACAGTAAGAGGGAGTTTGATCAGGTGGGTGTTTGAAGCGACGGGCATGGGACCATAAATTGCGTGGGTGATGTAGGTGGGTTCAACACTTTTTTGGCGCAACTGTTATTCTTTAAAATAGCAATTTTTGATAATTTTTTATTAATAACTCAAAATAAAAAATAATTTAAAAAATGACCCACAATTTACCAAAATTATGAAACTAACCCGCCAGCTAATTTAATCGCGATCTGGAACAGTGAGAGGACGAATCGGGCACTTATCACGTCTCACAAGCGCGACAGAAATTTTTCCCCACCCCATCTGCGACAGGAACTGATCAAGTGGTCGAGCGGTCGAATGGTAAGTGGTCGAGTATGCTTCGACCACTCGACCACTCGATCACTTAACTACTCGACCACTCGACTAGTTCTTGTCGCGGATAGGGTGGGGAAAAGATTTCTATCATGCCTGTGAGGTGCGATAAGTGCGTGATTCGTCCTCTTGTGGTTCCAGACCGCGATAATTGACTTATCGCACCCAACCAGGTCATTTTTGCAATTTCGGTAAACTGTGGGTCATTTTCAATTTATTTTTTTATTTGAGGTTATTAATAAAAAAATTCCAATTTTTTTGAAATAACTATTTGAAATGTAATCCAACCAATTTAACTCACCCATGATCGATGAGAAGTTGGTCCAGGGATGGTTTGGTCTGCCTGTTAGCCTAATGTGTGTTAGGAGTTTGTTTTAACTATTCTTTTAATATTTTTGATGAAAAATTTAAATTAGAAAGTGGGTGTTGCTTTTAATGATGTGACACACTATCTCTCCTATAGAACAGTTATAGTAAGGTGTTTGAATTTTGCTTGACTTTATTCTTAGGTGGCATGCTCAGAAGCAAATAACCATTGGAGATGACCTAAGAAAGTAAGGATGCGTTTGGTTCAATGATTTTTGCTTCGTACTCTCATTGCTTATAAAGAAAATATATTCCTTGATGTTTAGTTAGATTAATTGTTCCATAATCATAATACTTATATCGAAAACACATTTTTATAGAAATTTGAATACATCTAAGTTTGATGTATTTTTAATCTATTTTATTCTACCTTCAAGAAATTTTAAAACTCATTACAATTAAAATTATGATTATGATCCCAAGCAAAGGACTCCTAAGATTGTGCATGTTGCTGACTACGAAGAATATGCACCGGATAATTGACACCAACCTTGAAGCATGGAAATTTCTGTATGTAGTGTCAAGCTAATTAAAAACAAATTGAGAAATTAAGTACCTAGGCTGCAGTTTTTTCATGGCCTATGTACTGCTATACCCGTTCCAGGAGATAGATCACTCAAATGCAGGTAAACAACAATATGCCGAGCAAAAAATGCTTCCAAAAGCACACATCTAGGTCCATAGTGACGATCGGATGAGTGACAGTAACAGTGTGATATACCTGTTTGTTTTGTTTATGTGCAAGTCCTATGAAGTTTAATTTAATCTTTAAGAGTGTAAGGAATTGAATATGTGTATGTAATGTCTACTGAATCAAATGCATTAACTCTATTAACTATTTTACATGAAGTGAGGATAAAATCTTAAACAAATTATGTGTAACATATGCTGAGTGATACGTGGAAGCATGTTACAAACAGGTATCTCATCATCAATTGGCACGTGGCACCTAACCTCCTCCCCTCTGTGTAGGCGTGGAGGGTGTGTGAAGGCCACATGAATTGCCAACTCAGCTCACACATAGTGCGAGCAACACTGGTCAGGCGAGTTCCCAAATACTACAAGGGCTCGCACGCTTTTGGGCCCACCACGTGTTATGTGATGTAGTTTGTGGCCTTTGCTCGTTGCACTACTCTTGGCTAAACTTTGCCACTAACAAGTGGGTTTGGAAAAAAAGTAGGGGCTCATCTATCACTCATGCACTTTGCGGGCTCAATGCTTGGTATATGACGCAATTAGTGGGCCCACACACATTGCGCCTTGTTTGGCCAAAACTTTGTTGCTAACATGTGGGCCCAGAGAAATTGTGATCCACCTATTGCTCAAAGGCTTTGCTTGACCAACCGCATGCTATGTGGTTTGTTGTGTTTGGCTAGACTTTGCTGCTAACAGGTGAGCTTGAGGAAAGTGGAGTCCATCTATCAATCATGAGCTTTGTGGACCCTATTGCGAATTGTATAATGTGATTTGTGAGTCCTAACACCACACTTAACTAGATTTTAGCACTAACAAGTGGGCCTGGGAAGTGGGGTTCACACATAGATTTTTGAGATTGTATCACATAGAAAAAAAAAAGAGGTGATAGACTAGATCTGAGCAAAATTGGCACTACTCGACAACCTAACATGATTTTTGGCCTGAATTTGATGCTCATAGGGCCAACTGGGCCAAGCTTCGATATAGAGGCCCAAAGTCTAAATCAGCTCAGGCCCACCCCACCCTGATTTCAATCTGAAGGCCTTTTCTAATGTAAAATGCACAGGGTTGGCCTGCCCAACTTTAGGCCAGGCCTCGGTGTCCATAGGCCTGGCCTTGGGTAGAACCCACCTGGTCCAAATCGCCCTCGAATTTTTTTTAGCTTGGCCCGCGTTTTGTTGAAGTCTAGGCTGGATAATAGAGAAGCTTTTTTGTTGAGTCTTGCCTATTATCCGCACAAAAGATGACATAATACTAGGGTTCTCAATCTTCACCTGAACCTGACCTGACCTGGGGATGCCTCGACCCCTAATGGGTGGATGCAGGTGGTAGGCCGACCTGACCCACCCTGATTATATATAATCATATTTTTAAAAGCATATTAATATAATTTATAAATATCATTGCATCATTTTAATTAGTTTATGGTATCTTATATTCAACTATTAGTATTATTACATAGTTTTTATTAGTTAACTTGTATATCTTTATTTTTTAATAATATATCCATAAAATTAGTTATTAGAATTTTCTTTTATTTTGAAAATAATTTTATTTACCAACTCCTAAAAAATGGGCCTAACCCAATGGATACTCATTAAGTGGTCAACCCTGACCTAGCCACCCCACCCTGACCTAGGCTAGGTTAGTTGCAAGTGATGCAAACCCGCTTGAATTTTTTTCGAATAAACCATCAAAAAAAATTTCAAAAATAACCCAAAACTTTTAAAAATTTCAAAAATGACCTTCAGTCGCGCACGGACCCGCGCGATTGAACTTCAGTCGCTATCCTGGATAGCAACTGAATGCGTGGCACGGCCTGAGGCCCAGCGCAGGTGCACGTGGCTTTCAGAGACTGGGATTCGAACCCAGGTCTCGCGCGCAAGAGGGTTAGCCCGTAACCAGTTAGGCTTCGTGGCTTTTATGTTATTTGTTAATATCGCACAGACTAATACTTGAAGAACTGCGGCTAAAACTCCGAAACAAAAGGAGGCCGAACCCGTGGATCCTCCAAAAGCATTCGAAACCCTAACCCTAAGCTCCCTTCTGCCGCCGATCTCGCTGTTGACAACAACCCGGCGCCGCTGCCGTTGCTCTTCTCCATCGTCGGCCTCCGCCGCCGTCCTCCACCAGAGCTCCCGTCGTCGTCTTACGGCGCCGTCCTCCACCAAAGTCGTCGTCCTCCGTTGCCACCGTCGCCACGGCTCGCCACCGCCGTTGTCGCCCTTGGCCGCATCGTCTGGCAGCCGTTGTCGTTGACCAGGAGCAATAGCAAAGGACTGCGAAGAGGCCCATGTCGATCAGGGGAGAAGGAAGGGAAAGAAAAAAAGAAAAAAAAGGAAGGGAGGGAAAGAAAAAAGAGAGAGAAGAAGAAGAAGAGGAAGACAAAAAGCGCAAATTCTTCATATTCCAGATTTCAACATATCGAGAACTTCAACGATTACTGAGGTGCATATTCGGTAACTCGTAGGTAATATTCAAATGGAGTTATTTACATTATTATAGATAATCCGAAATAAGAAATAGGTATTTAGTTAACTTGTTATTTACATTGATTTTTTAGTATTCAATTATACTAAAATAAGAATTAGGTGTTGTGTTATTTACATTGATTATTAACTTAGGGCCTGTTTGGATACACAATATTTGAAAATCACAGTATTTGAAAACCACGGCTTCAAAATTGTCATGCAATTAAAACCACAATATTTCATAGTATTACAAACCCTCTCCGTCGCCCTCACCCCCGCCGCCTTCGCTGTCGCTGATGACCTCGCGCGCCTCCGCGCCACCCGCCTCGCCTCCGCCCTAGCCGCCAAGGTCCACTACCTCCTCCTCCTCACCCCGCACGCTGCCTCGCACTCTCCAAGCTCGCCCACCTCGCCCCCGACCTCGACCTCGCTATGGACTTCTCGGGCGAGAACGCGTAGTTTCTTTCAAAACCATAGTATTGGACAAAAACTCCAAAAAAATTTTGTAACCAAACAGGGCCTTATATTTAGTTTGGTATTTAGATTCAAAATAAGAAAGGGGCATATTAAGAACTTGTTAAGAGCTTGCAAAATTAGAACAACTCAGTTCCTATTGAATTCATATAGAGGGTATGCTTAAGTTATTTTCTTTAATGAGCTGATATTAACTGAATATCCTTTTTGTTGTAAAAGATTTATGCAAAAGTTTCGTTTACGCCTAATCCATATCGAGTAGACCCTATTGTTGTGAGAATCACCCGAGGATTCGGACAGATAAAAACTTAATTTTTACACTTGACCATAGGATCTAGGACATGCGAAAACTTAAATTTCTGCATCACCCTAGAATGTAGGACAGATAGTAACATAAGGAACGATCATATGATCATTTTCGTCACAGTAATTTTTGTGAAATATTGCATTGTTTGGACAGTCAATTTAATTTTTGTAGAACCCCAATATGTTCCGCTGCACTATAGGGTTTAGATTAAGTTCAAGGTCACCCTACGATTTGCACTTCACCGTATTGAAAAATTGTGTGGTTTGAGGCAAAAAAATATATATTGCCCTGTTTTGACTTGACACAGAAATTAAATCTAATTAGGTTATAGAGCACCCCACTACGGTTTCTGTTTATTACGGTGATGGTTTAATTCGTAATAGAGTAGACGGTGATGATCTAAGAGTAACCCATTAATTTAGTAAGAGTATCTCAGAAATATAATTCTTAAAAACTCGCCACATCTCATTTTTGCTTTGCAAGTACTCCCATTTCTACCTTTTTTTAACAAGTATTGGCAGCACCATTGCAAGAAGAAAACTAATAAGGCCCTTTTTGCAATGTCCAAAAGTACAATTTAAAAAGTTCTCCAATATGGTACAATTCGAAAGGAGAAAATGGTCAGAAAAAAAATTACACCTAAGAAACTGCCATTATTTGAATAGAAAAACTTAACATTAACATAAAAAGTGCCTCCACATCAAGGAATCTGGATAAATTCTGTTGTTCTTTTACCATATTTTAGTTGGACAGTAGTAGTATTCAGAATTCAGAACTACATACAAAATTTGCATGGGCAAAAAGTAATATCACATAGTTTTTATTTAAACAGTACAGCTATCAAATAAAAATCGAACGTAGCCTAATTGGTTACGGACTAGCCCTCCCACGCGCGAGACCTAGGTTCAAATCCCAGCCTCATCAATATATATTAATTTTGTGGTTTTGGTCGCTATCGGATAGCGACTGAAAGCCACGTGCACCTGCGCTGGGCCTCATGCCATGCCACGCATTTAGTCGTTATCCGGGATAGCGACTGAAGTTCAGTCGCACAGGGTTGTGCGCGACTGAAGGTCATTTTTGAAATTTTTAAAAGTTTCAGGCTATTTTTGAAATTATTTTTTTTATGCATTATTCGAAAAAAATTCAACCCGCTTCGGTATGCTCCATTGAGAATCCTAGCTAACACCAAGATCCCCTCTATTGTATGGGGGGAGTCTCTCTGAAAGAGCTAGAGATAATGTAGTATACACACACTCCTCTGAGCTCACTAATAGCACTCCTCTTTTTAGAGATGCCCTTGATATAGTTTTGAAGGAATTTTTATGTAGTCTCTAAACTAACCGGCTCTTTCTTGGCTCGACATGGTGATACAACCAAGGTGAGAATATCCTTCCCAAGTCCAACCCAAGTCTAGCCAAATTCCGGGCTAAATGCTTTTTATCCACCCCTATTTGCTGATTGATGAGTTTTTTGGAAATAAGAAAAGAAATAATTACATAAATAACCTACACTAATCTTTTTTTTTTACAAAAATAACTCTCCATATCAGTCTATCGAGTTTTCAGAACTTGTCAAGCCACGACAAGCAATGGACCAGTTTTGTTTTGTTTTGTACACGAATTTTGAAATTTTCTGACATCCATATCTTTTAATTATAACTCCGTTTGACTATTCATTTTGACCACTAGAATTATAAAATCAAAATAATCAGATTTACATAAACGGATCATCAACTGGAGTTACATATGACAAGATATCATATCATATTATATCGTAGTATATATAAGTCTGATTAACGATCCACTTATGTTGATCTAATCATTTTGGACTCACAATTCCGCCGGTTCAAATGAATTATCAATTGAAATTATAGATCAAAAGATATCAATTATGGAAGAATTTGAAATCCGGAAATGGAACTAACTTTCAAATTCTTCCAGAATTGATATCTTTTAATCTATAACTTTGATTGATGATCCGTTTGAACCGGTGGAATTGTAAGTCCAAAATGATCATATCAACACAACCGAATCATTAACTGAACTTATATATTTTAATATATAATACGATATGATATCTTATTATATAGTACTCTGGTTGATGATTTGTTTATGTCGATCTGATCATTTTGACTACATAATTATAATAATCAAAATAGATCGTCAATTGGAGTATAATTTAAAACATGTAGATGCCGAAAAATTTCAAAATTAATGTACAAAACAAAATAAAACCGGTGAGCTGTTGCTTGTCGTGCTTCTATTGTTCGACAAGTCTCTTCGATGTGGAGAGTTATTTTTGTCAAAAATGATAAATGTGGATTATTTCTATAATTTTTTTTGTTATTTTTTAAAAAATTCATTGACTAATACCACTGAATAACTTAGAGACTATAAAAGGGGAGTATATAGCACATTTGAGTCAAATCACCTCCCTAATAGCTTTTTCGATGAAAGAAAAAACTTAATGATATGTGAGACTGGAGCGCACGTATTAGGACAGTTTTGGAACTTTATCAAATCAGTCTGCTTTATAGCTCTATAAGCAGATTTCTTTGATAAGTCCCAAAAGTTGTTGGGCAAGAAGTCATGTTTATTTGATGAGGTATGTGAAGAGTGAAAAAGAGAGAGCAATAAGACGTACAAGTCAGGGATGAGGGGCTACCACGACTTATTGTAGTGGATAAAGCTTAAACCACTCATTTAAAATTGTGTTTGGGATTGCACCTATGGTAACAAAGTATTGAAAATTTTGATTTGTAAATTTATCATAAATAAACTTCTACCCGTTTGGTAAAATCAATGTTGATGTTAATTCAACCATGATTTGGTGGCAAGCCTGTATGTCAAAAATAGTTTGATTAAAAATATTGTTGGTATTTCCACAATAGTTGGGAAAAAATATGTTTGGATCTATTTTTAGATAATCACTATTTTTTGTTATTGTTTTATAACAAGCACAGATAAAATAATCTCCCAAATAGATAAATTAAGCAAGATCAGTTTAATAAATCATGTTTTTTTAGACGCACCACTCTCAAACACAACCTAATCTATTTCTTTGAGAGTGTAGTGTATAAAAAAAATTCAGGTTTTACAAACTTCTTTTGCCTAATCTATTTGTTTGAGAGATTGTTTTACTCACATTTGTTACAGAGCAATTGCAAATGAAGCAGCCGTTAAAACAAAACCTAACATCTATTTTTCAATTATAATGGAACTAACCAAAAAAAATCTCTAATCCCAACTACTGTTTTTGGCACATCATATTACCAAAAAAAACTCTAATCCCAACTACCTTTGGCACCTTCGGTTGCCAATAAACAATAAACCACAGTAGAACTAATAATTTCATCAAACAAATAGAATTTTATCTATAATATTTTTCCAAAAACAATTTTTTAAAAGTATTTTGTTACAGTAATTATTCATAGCGTAGCACAATCACAGACACAACCTCGTGAGCCTCACAATAAGATGGGCTTTGGCTAAAACTTAAACTTACCCTTATCAATAAGCCTAGATTAAATTGGGTCAAACGCCCCTAATGACCGGTGTTATCTTTATCTCATCATCTAACTTGAGCAAGAAGTCCAAAATACAGCGTATGGGGTGAATCAGAAAACCTGATGCTTTCGGCCTATCCACAAAGATAATCGTCTATAGTTCATATCCAATTAAAATAGGCATATATATCTATCCAAATGTAATTTATTATTCCCTTTATTTCAAAATATAAAACCGATTTTCACTCTGCCTTACCTTATATTATCTGTGTTCTTTTTTATTTATCATTAATTTGATACCATATAAATCAAATTTTTTAAAATTTGACTACTAATATATAAGGGATTATTAAGATTTACCACCTGAAAATAATATTAATAGATTTTTCAATAAATTTCTTTCATATTATTATGAGTTTATAACTGTTGATATATAATTATAAAAATTAATGGTCAAATTTGTATTTTGGAGATTGTGAAAAATCTAAAATGACAAGTAAAAATAGGAGAGAGTAATGTAAAGACTTATAAAATCAATAGTGTATTAATAAGCAATATTTGCATCTATAGAAATTATAGCTAATAGTCCGTTTTAAAACCCTAGAATGTACAATAACTTTGAATTAACCATATTTGAACTATAATTGGACAAAAATACTACTGAAATGTGTTTTCTATCTATAGCAGAGTAAGACACGATGGTTTAGGATGAGTTTGAAGTAAACATGCAAGAAGTCAGAACTAGAACGAACTCAACAACGCGAAACGAGATGAAAACAGGCTTCGAATTGCCGAAACCATGCGTGGCTTAGCATAATCAGCGTGCTCTGTGTGAGCACGGCCCATGCTGCCACCTGTGCCTGGCGCAAGAAATTCTCTATACGAAAGCGCCTCGACATGACACGGACAACACGTCACACAAGGATTGGCATGGGCGTGCTTTGCGCTAGCACGGCCATGCCACAACCCATTCACGACTCAGTTCAGCTCAGCACAGACAGTACACGGGACAGTGGCCGGCACACTTCGCAACACAAGCATGCTCTGCGCAAGCACAGCCCATGCCAGAGCTCATGCTCGGCCCACTTCTGCTCAAATATGCTGCGTCTACCCGAGTTTCGAGATGGAGTTTGAGTTGTTTTTTAATTATTTCTTTTAGAGTTTGAGAGAATTATAATCATATTAGTTTGAGACTTTTAGACTATAAATAGTGAGACTTTTGACTTATGACTTAGTTTATCATCCAAAAAAGTTTAGTTTCAGTACTCCTCTATAGTTTAGAGTTTAGGTATAGTTTCTAGTCGAGTTTTAATCTAGTTTTCGAGTTGAGATTGTAAACCGACCTGGACGGCCTTCTTCCTTCTATAATATTCAATATGTTTTTATTTGTTATTTTATGTGTTATTTGCTGACTTTTAATGGATTTGCGAGAGTAATTTTTCCTCTAAGTTTAGGGATGATCTAATTAAAGGACATGATTTTAGTTCTAATTTGTCTAGTTTTCCTTTATATTTGCTTGAATTATTGTTCTCTAAACAATAAATTTACACTTCATTTGCGATATCGTTCATCTGCATGAGATGATCGATATTTGTAGACTACAACAACACGCGAACGTCACATCTTAGTAAATAATCTAGGGTTTGGAAGAGATTTTTCACACTGTTGAGTTAGAGCAGTGGGTGCAATCCTCTGAGACTGTTGTTTGGTTATCAAGCCAACAACTTAATTCATTCATTGAAAATTTTTGCAATTAATTTGTCAATCTACTACCTTTGCTAAAAATCATACTCGAGGGTGAAGGGATTCTTGAAACTCTAGATTTTCTCCCTAATTCTTGAAATCCTAATTTTAGTAGACTAATTTCGCTCTCAAACAATTCAAACATTTTGTTTGGCAAAGAAAATTTTCTTTTTGCTTCAGGAGTTTTCTCTCCTTTTTATTTTAATTTGTGGGTGTGCCATTCTATCTTAGTAGAAAATGCAAAAAATGCAAAAGACAAGAAATTTGCACAAGTAAACGCGTTCTTTATTAATTCCCAATTGGATTACAAAAAATACAAGTTTTGTGCTTTCTTTATTCTTCTGCATCATGATAAGATTTGACATCAGGATTTTGTGCGGATCTTTTGTTCACGGAACTTCGTAAAGCTCCCAATTAATTAGAATGAGACTAGCAACAGGCGTGGTGATGGTGTGGCCTTCGCTTCGTCAATTACGGCCATGGAAATGTTTGGCCTCATCAACATCCAGACAAATATAATGTCACATAGCTAGTCTCATCGGCACCTAGCCATGGGATTGTCCGGCCTTGTAGGTCACGGACGGACTTGTTGCCTTCGTTTCATTAGTACTCGACAACAAGTTTTGTTAGTGAAGATAGCCTAATGCAGTGCAGAGCAGAATTCACCTTCGCCTCATCGGTACTTGGTCAATTAATTTTCCTACCCCATCGGTCACGAATGGATGCATCAATGAAAGTGACAAGACTTTATTAGTCTTGCACAATGCATATGCCAAGCAAAAACGATGTTTTATTCAATGAAATTTTGGGCATGAGTAGCTTAATAAGCCATAAGAGCAAGACGTTGATTGTGCTCCCGAGTTGAAGTATGAACAACTTGGCACGAAGAGTAACACGCTTAGTCACGCCTGGCATACTTAGTCGGGGCGTACAATCACGTGCTACGGAAGGCTCCAATGAGGTGCTACACATCTCCCAATCCTTGAGAACCGAACAGGCAATTGTTGTGCTTCACTTTGCTACAGAAATGAAGAGTGAGGCGCAACACATCCACCGATCCTTGAGTACCAAACAGATGGTTGTCATCCTCCACCTTGTTAGAAAAGCTGTATTAAGGCGCAACACATCTCCCGATTCTTGAGAACTGAACAGATGGCTGTCATCCTCCGCCTTGCTACGAAAGCTCTAGTGAGGCGCAACACATCTCCCAATTCTTGAGAACTAAACAAATGGTTGTCGTCCTCCACCTTGCTACAGAAAGCTCTAGTGAGGTGCAACACATCTCCTGATTCTTGAGGACCAAACAGATGGTTGTCGTCCTCCGCCTTGCTACGGAAATGAAGATAGAGCATTAATTGCGACCATGGTGGCTCAGCATAATTAGCAATTGGCACGGGGGTCGGCATGGGTGTACAGCTTCGCGTGAGCACAACCTATGTTACCACTTATGCCCGACACAGGAAATTCTCTACACGGCAACGGTTCAGCGTGGTGCAGAACAACATGCCGCATGGAGGCTAGCATGAGTGTGCTCCACACAAGCATGACTTGTGCTGCAACCCGTGCTCAGCTTGGGTCGGTGATTACTAAATTAATAGCATTTTTACCCTATATGTAGTATTGAAAACATGCAAAATCATACTTAAAACTCTATTGATTCGACATTTTATGCGTAATTTTTCATTATTTTTACAAATTTCTTTCACAGTTGTGTTCACTACCTTTCAGGGACCAAACATACCAAATTTGAGAAGATTTCGACCACATTTGGACCCAATTCGACCAAGAAAACAAAAACTGAACAACAAAAAGGTCCTGGTCGAGTATTCTTCAGACAAAAGACCTGGTCGAACACATTTTGGGGGGAAAATATCATATTCATACATGGCTGGGCGAAAAAGAGACCTATTTGAACACATTATGACAAAAAAGGAGCTGTGCTCGAATACGAAGACACCTGCTCGAAAAGAAACCTGGTCAAATATGAACATCTGGTCAAAAACGAGTCTTGATCGAATTCAATCACGACACGTGTTTGGCCACGAACACGCCACGTGTCCTGGTCGTGTTTGACTAGGTTTTAGTCACGACACGTGTGTGGCCATGAACACACCACGTGTTCTGGTCGTGTTCGACTCGGTTTCTTTCACTTTTACTGGTCAATTTGGTCTGTTTTAATCGATTTTGACCAGGACTGGTCGGTTTTGGTTGGGTTTGACTAGGACTAGTCGGATTTGGTCGATTTTACCCAGATTTGGTCGGTTTTAGTCGTATTTGATCAAGCTGGTCGAATTTGGTTAGTTTTGACTCAGATTTATCCGTCCTCGCGCCGTTTGAAGCTAGACTTCGTCATTTGCACGTCAACGAGTTATTTTTGGGCACATTATCCCATGTACTATAAATAGAGAAGCTTGTGGTTCAATTAAATCTGTTTTTTACATGCTAGTCTTTAGGGCTTAGTAGTAATTTTTAAATTATTTTCTTAGAAGAGTCTCCTTCTCTATTTTTCCTGCTTTTGTAAGATGACAAGAACAGTATCTTCAATTTTCCAGCAATCAAGTAAGTTTTATTTAATTCTTATTGTTATTTCTGCATTATTATGGCTTTTAGTGAGTAAATCCCTTCCAGGGTTAGGGATGACCTAATTCGGAAGGCGTGATTCTTCCTCGGTCTTGATCTCAAGTTTTGGAGTTATTTCCTGATGTTTTCTTCCTCTAAACGCTAAATTCTCGTTTTTGCAATAGACGTAACAGTTGAGCCTTAGAAAGAATTTAGGGGAGTTCTTGACTCCTTAGCACTTTGACGCGGGATACCGAACAAGAGAGAGGTTCTCGCCAAATGTAACAGTGGAAGCAATTCTCTGGCCGTTGTACCAGCGACCGTACTGGCAACTTAATCTGTCTTGAAAAATGATTGAAATTTGTTGAATCTTGAGCCCTAATTAGAGTTTTGGTGATTAATGACATCCGTAAGATTTGCGACTAACCTTTGTGTGTGAGACTCAGGTTAATCAGAGGAGAAAGCATCAAGAAAGAGCAAAGCAAGGTTATCAAGACTCCATGAAGCAAAAACGACGAAAACCTCGACAAGAGTACAAATATCTAAACCTAGCGCTTTTACGTTTTGAAAATTTCTAGGTTAGATGGTCGTACTATTAAGAGGGGTCTTAGCACAAGTCTCTTGATCAACCTTGAAGTCTTTAGAAACTCATTTGCATATGCATTTAGCCTCAAATCAAAATTGAGTAAAAATTCAGCAATTCTGTTTTCGTTTTGTACTGGCCGGGCTGTGTTTGAAGTGACCGGACAATGTCCGGCCAATACAAATATCATCTGAAAATTGCAAAACGTGAATCAAAGACAAATGAACCTGTCTGGTGCATCTGTCTGATATAGGCCGAACAATGTCCGAAGTGACCGGACAATGTCCGGCCAATACAATTTTCACGGCAAGTTAAGTTGAGACAAATGTATTCGTCCGGAGGTTTTTGTCTGAAATGCACCGGACATTGTCCGAAGTGACCGGACAATGTCCGGCCAATACATTTTCTGAGAAATTGAAAATACATGTGTTAACAGAAACATATGTATTTGTCCGGACATTTTGTCCGGACAAATCCCATATGTCCGGCCTATACATTTGATGGATTGTTTTAATTCAAGTGTCAACAGAGACATATACATTTGTCCGGACATTTTGTTCGAACAAATCGATTTGTCCGGTGTGTACAAGTACTGTTTAGCATGAGTGTTAACAGAGACAAATGCATCTGTCCGAAGTTTTGTCCGGACAAATCCATTTGTCCGGCCTTCACAAATTTGCTCAAACGGCTACTGACACTTGAAATACACGTGAGCAACGGTCAAGTTTTTTGTACTGATCGGACAATGTCCGAAGTGACCGGACAATGTCTGGTCAGTACAACTTTCACCAATTTTCTTGAAAATGACCATTTTGCTGAGAGTATATATACCCCACTGTTTGTAGATGTTGAAAAAATACGAATTTCAGCTCTCAACACTTGTGTAGCAACATGCAAAGCCTCTCACACTCATACTCTTGCATTTCAAGTCAAAACCCTAGCAAACCTTTGAGTGCTAGTTGAGAGGAGTTGAATTCAAGCCAATTGCATTTGCATATTTGTTCTTCAAGCTTTGAGGTTGATCAAGTAAGGTGCTAGGCTTGTTATTCTTGGTGATTGCCGTCACCTAGACGACTCGGGAGGTCCGGCGATCTCTCCATCGACGGTGTGTGTCGGAGAGGCCCGGCGGTTGATTGTAAAGGCTCGGAGCTCGCCTATCCGGAGAGGAGAAGGGCTACCCTTAGTGAAATCGAAGCATAAGCTCTAGCGAAGAGCGCTTCAACGAGGATTAGTGGAAATCGGCAAATTTTCGAGACCTCGGGAAAAATTCGATCTCTTCGGTTATTTCTATTACTTGCTTTATATTCCTAGAGATTGAATTGTTGTTCTTAATCCTTTAGAAATTGTAAAACTTGTCTTGAATTGTCATTCATATCTTTTGAGCATTGTTATTGCAATTTAGGTTGTTAATCACTAGATTAAAAGTAAAAATTTAAAAACCACCTATTCACCCCCCTCTAGTCGGCATCCTTCGATCAACACGTGGTATCAGAGCGCTAGGTCTCTTATTTTAGGCTTAACCGTCTAGAGAGAGGATGTCGTCAATCAAAGAAAACTATAACGGAAAGGTCCCCTTCTTCAAAGGTGATAACTATTGCTATTGGAAAATTAGGATGGCGGTTTATCTTGAATCAATTAGTCTTGACGTTTGGAGGGTTACTAGAGATGGTTTTAGAGCTCCAATTGATTTAGAAAATCTCACACCTCTAGAAGCGAAAAACCTCCAAGCAAATGCTCAACCAAAAAATGCCATATTTAATGGTCTTGACTTAAGTGAGTTCAACCGCATTAGTAATCTTGATACATCTTATGAAATGTGGAAAATCTTAGAAGTAATTCATGAAGGCACGTCTAAGGTCAAAGAAACTAAACTAATTAAATTAACTAGAGAATACAACTCCTTCTTCATGCTTGAATCTGAAAATGTTAGTGATATGTATACTTGACTCAATCTATTAATCAATGATCTCAAAGGCTTAGGAACAAAATTTGAAGATATTGATATTGTGCGTAAAATGCTTATGATTTTACCATCGAGCTTTGATACAATTGTGACAGTGCTTATCAATGGTGATCTCACATCCACAACTCCTACCGAGCTCTTGGATACTCTTATTACCCATGAAATGCAAAAAGAGGAGAAGAAAGGGATTGTGGAAGCATCCGGATCAAAGAAGAAAAACTTGGCATTTAAAGCAAATGTTGAGGAGGCCAAGGAGGATAGTTCGGATGAAAGCTCCGATGGTGATCTAACTCTTCTTGTGAGAAAGACCCGGAAACTCCTAAACAAGATCAACAAAAGGGGGTTTGAGTTTGACAAAAGACGAGGACCGCACAAGAAGACCGGATTCAAGAACATTACATGCTATGAGTGTAATGAGAAGGGACACTTTGCCTCAAGATGTCCGAATAAGAAGGGTGATCATCAAAGATCACATGAGAGAAAAGATGACGGTGAAGGGTCAAAAGGTAAAAAGAAGTTCTTCAAGAAGTTATATAACAATAGGAGCAAGGGCCAAGCCTATATTGGTGAATGGTACTATGGATCGGAGGAATCCGAATCGGATGATGAAGTACCATCAACTTCCAAGAAGATGGCGGGAATTGCTATTGGAGAAGCCTCTTCGCTTGAAGACAAGTCATCATTGTGTCTTATGGCGAGTGATGATGCTAAGGTATCGGATTTCGAACCTTCTTGTGAAGAACTTGTTGATATGGTTATGGAATTAAATAAAGCACTAGGTAAAATAACTAAGGAGAATAAAATGCTTAAGAAGGAATATTCAACACTTAGCGATTTATATGCCGAACTAAATGACTCGCATGAGGCACTTCTAGTTAATGAAATTATCGATTCTAAACAAACTAGTGATATAGGAATTACTTGTAAAATTCTAGATGAATCATCTCATATTGTCTCTCATTCAAAAATCAGTCACTTGTAATGATTTAGAAATTAATCATGAAAATGCTTGTGATAAAATTGTTGGTAACAACTCAAATTTGATTTTAGAAAATTTAGAACTCAAGGCACAAGTGGAAAAGCTAAATCTAGGATTAGCAAAATGTTTTAAAGGAAAAGAAATCTTAGACAAACTTCTTAGTGAGCAGTGATGTTCATTTAGAAAGGAAGGTTTAGGATATGAACCGAACAAAAGAAAGAAGTTGAGTACTAAAGTGACTTTTGTTAAGGCCACTAATATGTTTTGTCACAAATGCCATGATGTAGATCATTTGCCGGATAATTGTCCCTCAACTTCTAGAGCTAAAGAAAATGAGTATCACTCCCATTACATGCTTAAGAAAACCAAGTACGGAAAAGTAATTGCAAAATTCATTAGTTTACCTTATCAAAATAAACATAAAAAGAGGATTTGGGTTCCAAAAACCCTTGTTGCTAACTTCCAAGGACCCAAACAAGTTTGGGTACCTAAAAGCGTCTAACCTTTCTTTTAGGTGAACTACAAAACCGGTGGGAGGCATTGGGTGCTTGATAGCGGCTGCACTCAACACATGACCGGTGATGGAAGTCGTTTCTCCTCATTTTAGAATGGTTGCAATGACATTGATAAAATCACAATTGGTGATAATTGTTGCATCTAGGCCTTCATGCCTAACCCTAATTTTGGTGATTAATGAAAACAAAGTGTTTCGGACTAATTGTGCTTTTGAGTTTATTTGATACAGAGTTGTGTTGGGAAGAAATGCACGGTATACAAGACGAACCCGACGTAAAATAAAAGCAAAAGTCGCAAAGAACATTGACGAGACGCAAAAATCATGAAGATGCAAAAGACCTAAGGTATTATGAGTTTCTATTTTTTACCGATCTCAGCGTTTGGAGTTGATCGGTTAGGAAAATTGTTTTTAGTTTTAACCGTACTATAAAGAGGAGTGGCGAAAGTCCTCTCTTTATCTCCAACATAAAACGAGAAACTTAGGTCATTGCATTACATCATTTTGGTTTGATTTGATTTGAACCTAATTTGAGTTATTTGGATTTTTCAGTTCAGTTTTTGACAGCAGAAGAGTTTTTCAATTTTCTAGAAAGATCTAGGCAGATCTGATTTCTGCTTCTGTAGACAAAAATGTAACCCTTGAAATTATCTTTCAAACGAGCTATTAAAAACCTCTTTTGGATTTCTGGATTTAAAGTTATAGCTGTTTTTGTTCAGGTTGACTGTCAGTTTGCTGAACTAACTGTCAGTTTGAATGTCAGTTTTATTAAATTGACAATTGTCCAGAGAGGGTGTATTTTGGGCTCAAAATTTTTGTACTAAACTGACTGTCAGTTTGTCCATACTGACTGTCAGTTGGGGATTCGACCACAGTGTTTTTAACTGAGTTTTTATTTGATTTTGGTCGAGTCTGTGATCGAACTGACTGTCAGTTTGCATAACTGACTGTCAGTGATGGGTTTCAAGTTTCCTTAAACGACCACGAACGGCTAGCAAATTTTCATCCGTAAATTTTGTCGGCCGTTGTGCACTAAACTGACTGTCAGTTAGGCAAACTAACTGTCAGTTTGAGTTGCTGATTTTCAACCCTAACTCCAACAGTTCATTTGATTCTTGAGGCTATAAATAGGGGTTTTTGGCATGAGTTTTATATAACAAGCAGTCTTCTCTCATATTCTCTCTTGAGCTTTAGTTTCTTATACAAAACCTTGATCTTTTGATCAAGTCGAGAGTTTTTCCGATCAACCGAGTATTTTCGTTTTAGTGCATTTGCATCCTATTAGTTTCTCGGTGCGTGTTTGGAGGTCTAGAGAAGACCTTGCTGCCTGTTACTCTTGGTGAGCGCCCTCACCTAGACGGTTTGGTGGCGTGGCCGTTGACCTCGTCCGCTTGGAGATTGTCGGAGAGGCTCGGCAAGTTTGTACAAAGCATCGGTGCTCGCCTTTTCGGAATGGACAAGGAGCAACCAATAGTTGATAATACTCTTCGTGAGTATTGAGGCAAAACTCAAGTGACTTGAGTGCTTCAACGAGGACTAGTGGAGACTGGGCGAGTCTCTGATACCTCGGTAAAAACTGCTGTGTTCGTTCTCCTCTTCTCTCGCTTATATTATTTGTTCTTGATTTTCAATTATTTGTTTTAGTTTAAAGTTTTAAAAGCCTCCTATTCACCCCCCCTCTAGTCGACATCTTTGATCCAACAATAATAGCAAAGGAAAGGTAATTGGGTTAGGTAAAGTTGCAATCACAAACAACATTTCCATCTCAAATGTATTACTTGTTGAATCCTTGAATTTCAATTTGCTTTCGGTTGCAAAATTTTTTGATTTGGGTCTTAGATGCATTTTCGAACCAAATGACGTTATCATTGAAAGCTTAGAAGACAAATCTTTAATTTTCAAAGGTTTTCGATATGGAGATTTGTATTTGGTGGATTTCGGTTCAAAAGATTCTTGCATTTCAACTTGTTTGGTTGCTAAAAATTCTTTGGGATGGCTTTCGCATCGTCGTTTGGCTCATGTTAGGATGCATCAATTAAACAAACTTTTAAAAAGAGATTTGGTTTTAGGTGTGAAAAATGTAAAGTTTGAAAAGAATAAAATTTGTAGTGCTGGTCAAGCGGGAAAACAAGTTGCTAGTACTCATCCTGCTAAAAACGTTTTGTCTACATCTAGACCACTTGAGCTTTTGCATATGGACTTATTGGTCCATCGGAAACTCAAAGTATTGGTGGTAGTAATTATTGTTTTGTCATTGTTGATGATTTCTCCCGATTTACTTGGATCTTCTTCTTAAATCATAAGTCCGATGCTCCAAGTGTGTTTAAAAGATTTGCAAAACGTGTTGAAAATGAATTTGAATTCCCCATCAAGAAACTTCGAAGTGATCATGGTGGAGAATTTCAAAATTCGGATTTTATTGAGCTTTGTGATGAATCTGGAATTAAACACGAATTTTCCGTACCATATACTCCTCAACAAAACGGTGTTGTGAAAAGGAAAAATCGAACATTAATCGAAATGGCTCGAAATTTGTTGGATGAATATAAAACCCCCACTAACTTTTGGGCTAAAGCAGTCAATACTGCTTGTTATGCCATAAACCAGCTTTATACTCATCCACTGTTAAACAAAACTCCCTACGAGCTAATTGTTGGAAGAAAACCAAATATTTCATATTTTCGAGTGTTTGGTTACAAATGTTATATTCTTAAAAAACGCATGCATCTTGGAAAATTTCAAAGACGTGTTGATGAGGGTTTTCTTGTTGGATATTCATCAACTAGTAAAGCTTATCGTGTTTTTAACATCATAACCGAATGCATTGAAGAAACGTGTAATGTTGAGTTTGATGAATCTAATGGCTCTCAAGAAAAGTATGAAGATTTTGAGAATGTAGGAAATGAGGAACTAAGAGAAGCTATGAAGAACATGACAATATTGGGGACATCAAGCCCAAAGATGAAGATTCAAAGTCACCCGATCAAGAAAATGAAATAGCTTCTATGGTTCCGGAGGCTACTACTCAAGTTGATCTTGATCCGGAAATGAAGGAAAATGAAAATCAAGCATTGCAAAATCCAAGACTTCATCAAACCATCACTAAGGATCATCCCGTCAACCAAATAATAGGTGATGTTGGTAAAGGTGTTCAAACTCGCTCTAGAATCGCATCTTTTTGTGAACATGCATATTTTATTTCTAGTATTGAGCCTAAATGCATTGATGAAGCACTAGCGGACCCGGATTGGATAAATGCCATGCATGATGAATTGAATAATTTTACTAGAAATAATGTTTGGGAACTTGTGGAAAAACCTCTTGATCACAATATAATTGGCACAAAATGGGTTTTTCGGAATAAGCAAGATGAGAATGGCATAGTTGTAAGAAATAAAGCTAGATTGGTAGCACAAAGTTATTCTCAAATTGAAGGATTAGATTTTGATGAAACTTTTGCTCCCGTAGCTAGACTAGAAGCCATTCGTATCTTGCTTGCATTCGCATCATGTTTTGAAATAAAATTATTTCAAATGGATGTTAAAAGTGCTTTCCTAAATGGTGAAATTTCGGAACTTGTATTTATAAAGCAACCACCGGGTTTTAAAGATCCAAAATATCCTAATCATGTCTATAAACTCTCAAAAGCTCTTTATGGTTTTAAGCAAGCCCCTAGGGCTTGGTATGAACGATTGCGGAACTTCCTAATTTCACAAGGATTTAAGGTTGGAAAAATTGACACAACTCTTTTTACCAAAATCATAAACGATGACTTCTTTGTTTGCCAAATCTATGTCGATGATATAATTTTTGGTTCCACTAACAAATCTCTTTGTCAAGCTTTTGGTGAAACCATGTCCAAGGAATTTGAGATGTCTATGATAGGAGAATTGAGTTTTTTCCTCAGACTCTAAATTAAGCAAATCAAAGAAGGTATATTCGTGAGTCAAAGCAAATACGTGAAGGATTTGCTCAAAAGATTCTGCATGGATGATGCAAAACCAATCAAGACTCCTATGGCTACAAATGGTCATTTGGACTTGGACGAGGGAGGTAAACCGGTAGAACTCAAATTATATCGTTCTATGATTGGTAGTTTATTATATCTTACTGCTTCTAGACCGGATATTATGTTTAGTGTATGCATGTGTGCTAGATTTCAAGCTGCTCCTAGAGAATGTCACTTAACTGCAGTAAAAAGAATCTTTAGATACTTAAAACATACACCAAACATAGGCCTTTGGTACCCTAAGAATGCTACCTTTGATCTCCTAGGATATTCGGATTCTGATTATGCCGGTTGTAAAATTGATAGAAAAAATACTTCTGGTGGATGTCAACTTCTAGGAAGATCATTAGTTTCATGGACTTCAAAGAAACAAAATTCGGTTGCACTCTCAACCGCCGAGGCGGAATATGTTTCGGCCGGTAGTTGTTGTGCACAACTTCTTTGGATGAAGCAAACTTTGTTAGATTATGGCATAAGAGTCAATTGTGTTCCACTTTTATGTGATAATGAGAGTACCGTTAAAATTGCTAACAATCCCGTTCAACACTCTTGAACAAAACACATTGACATTACACATCACTTTCTAAGGGATCATGTATCAAAAAGGGATATAGTGATTAGTCATGTTTCAACCGAAAATCAATTAGCGGACCTATTCACTAAACCTTTGGATGAGTCAAGATTTAACAAGTTAAGAAATGAATTGAATGTTATTGACATTTCAAATGTTATTTGATCTCTTGCTTGTCTTGAAATGGTTCTTAGTATGATTGTGTCTAGCATATATACTATTGCTTATATGTATATATATATATATATATATATTCAATCGATGTAGGTATCTATGCCAATTACTTCCTATTTTGAAGAAAAAGACCAAAAGTTCACCACTTTGTCGTTTCTCAACAAAATTTGGATAACACATTAAGGGGGAGTAACTTCAAGCTCATTGAATGCTTGTATACCCAAAATTGTGTACAAAAAGGAAAAATATGCATGTCTTTTATTAAAAGGGTCATTTTTAAATCAAAAAAGTGAAAAAGTGCTAAAATGTTCAAAATATATAAAAATAACACAAAATCTTCAAAAATACCTCTCAAATATGTTCTCAAAGGTTTTGAAAGTGAAAAGAAAGGATTTCGAGCTAAAATGTTGAATTTTGACAAAATTGAAGATCTAGGGATCTTGTTTTGGCCTAAAATGACTTATTTCCATAAATTAAAATCAGTTCAGTTTTGACAAAATTTTCTACATGAAACACTTAGAGATCAATCATTCAAAGATAGTTCATGTTGAACTTTTTCTCAAAAGACCAACGGTTTGCAAGTTATCACATTTTTCAAGTCGCCCGAAAACGAGCTTTGACACGAAAATACCCAAAACGTGCATTTTGTGAATTTCGCTGTTTGAGCCAAAATCTCTTCCATGTTTTGGCTTGAAATAGTATTTCAAATTCATACAAGTCCAAACATCTCAGAAAAATCCAAGTTTCATTGAGATTTGATGATTTGGTGAAAACCCGATCTATTTTACTCGTTTTACCCGAAAATGTGCTTTGAGGCTCATATTAGGATCTTCTTCTCTCATATCCAACTCAAGGCTATCTGGCTATATTCCCAACATGATATTTGAGTTCATACTAGAATCAAACCCCTGATTGAGACAAAATTGCGAAAAATGCAAAAATTCAGAAACTTCAGGAACTTATCTGAATTGACCGGACATTGTCCGCTCAGTTCGGACTTTGTTCGGCCATATCGGACATTGTCCGGCCAGATCGGACATTGTCCAGCCAGATCGGACATTGTCCAGTGTGTGCATACCTGTTCGGTTATTAAAATCTCCCGAAGCCTTCTTCTTCCCCAAATTGTGCATTCTCATTATTTTGCTCCCCAGTTCATCCTCTCACCACTGTTCAATCCTTCTCCACCGGACACAAGGTCTCGTCCGATCATCTCTCGTCCGGCCTCGGATTTGGGCTCCTGTGCATCCCCTCTTTCCTTGGTTTGGGTCAGTTTTTCTTATTCCTTTCTCTGGTTCATGCATTGCATCTCGTGTCATACTAGGGTTTAAAATTGCCTAAATGTTTTGCATGTCTAAATTACTTATAGATTCATGAAATTGATATCCAGGAGTGATCTCATCTCAATTGATTTGTGCAAAATTGAAGCTTTTCATAGACATGCATGGTATGGGTAACAAGATGCTTTCTAGGGTTAGATTTTGTGACAAAAACTAGTATGGATCTTATGGAAATGTGATAATCTAGTTGAATCAACTGTTAAAACATGGATTCACATCAAATTTGTTCAAGTTTTTACCATGCACAAGGTGAATGTATAAGATGAGTATATAGAGGATGATTTTTTTTTATTGCATTAGGTTCAAAGCAAAATGAGTAGAGCAAAATTGAATTAAATTGCAGGAAGAGATGATATGAAGTCTAAACAAGCCTCTATTAGTGAATGCATGAGTATAATTTGGTTCAAATTGAGTCACATGAGGACTAGGTCATGCTCTCATATACACATGAAGATTAGTTCATGCATATCATAGCATTCTCATCGAATCATATCTTGATCAGATTCTACATCTATCTCTCTTTCTACCAGAGCCATCATGTCAGGAAGAATGAAACAAACTAGTCATCGCCATGGGCCTGGATCTTCCCAACAGGCACAACCTATTGATTGGGATTCCCTGGTAGTTGATGAGGATGATGCAGCTCCAGCATCTCCCATAGGGTCTCCCATTGCCGATTCAGACTCGGATGATAGCAGCAGCAGTAGCGGTGATTAGCAACCTAGGGGCCATCAGACTTTCACCGCTAGTGCTATTCGGCGGCTTCGTCGAAAGAATCCGTATGAGCATCCAAGGACCTGTACTGAGAGGAACTTCTGGAATGCTTTTCAGATGTCCCAGTACCACACCCGTTTCTCCTCCGCCAAAGTCTTTGGGCATCAGGTCATTGATTGGAACTTGATTGAAAGCAAAGTGAACTATCCATTAAGGGGCAAGTCCCTGGCAATCAGTTTGTACTCCTTCACCGAGATGAAGGAAGACTGGAAGTGGAACATGGATATCATCCGATCATTCTTCGCATCTCTCCATGTAGCCTCGGATCGATCCCACATCGTATTCATGAACAACAACTCGAAGGGGATTCTCACGAAGGCACAGTTTGAAGAGGCTCTACAGATTGAGCACGTCGACAACAGCCTCTTCGCCTTCGATGAAGTTCGAGTTGAAGATGTCGTTCACCTCTTCGACAATTCAGATCCCAATATCGGTAAAGTCTCTCAACTGATCCCTCCGGTGGCAATTCTTGAAAAGCTTAATCGCATGACCATCTTGCCCAAAACCGAAGATCGCGGGGTCGTCACATCTACCATGCTACGACTGCTGAAGACCCAAGTTGATGAGACTCCGTTCGATATCATTGAGTTCATGTTTCATGAGATGTAGGAGGTTCAGATGGACTCGAAGAGGCTTTTGCCCTTCGCACCCTTTATAGCTCACACTCTGACTTACTTTGGGTTGCATCGAGCATCTCGTCCCTCCTTGATGGAGTACTACTGGATGAAGAGCTTGGGGATTCTGGTCAGATATGAAAATCAAGTAGGATCACCAGCTCATGAAGATGAGCACATGTCTCCGGTAGCGGGAGCTCCTTCTCCACTTCGGTCCTACTCCATCTCTCAGAGTCCTGATGTCTCGGCTCCTTACATGATGATCATGGAGTGCCTTGACCAAATGTCCAAGCGCTTCGAGACTCACTTTGATGAGATCGACTCCAGATTGAGCTCCATCGACCATCGCCTCAACGTCATCGAGCCTCGCATCGATTCTATGAGTCAGGACATCTCTGAGCTGCAGGGACGCTTTGACGCAGGCCAGTATCAGCGTCGTCGTCGCGGCGATTCTTCTTCTGATCATCCTCCGCCATCCTAGATCTATGTTACTCCTTATGTATCTCTGCTACTTGTATATATGCCTTCTCCCTTTATGGATGTTTGATGACAAAGGGGGAGAGTTATGTTATGGAGTGCTTATGTTTGTATGTTTGTGGATATGTGTTATGTCGTCGGTTATGTCATACTATGGATATATATTGCTATGGATTGATGTATGAATGTAATGAACATGGATATGGATTTGTTATGAAATTGTTGTTTGGATATCTCTCTTATGGATGTGTATGTGTTGATACATGTGTTGATACGTATGGATATCTTGTTATGGATATGTTTATGATACATGTGTTGATACGTATGGATATCTTGTTATGGATATGTTTATGAACTTGGATGTAAGATTCAGGGGGAGCACTATATGCTTATGTTCATTCTTGTTCATTCTTGATATCTATGTGTTTTATGCATAACGGTTGTCATCAATCACCAAAAAGGGGGAGATTGTTGAATCTTGAGCCCTAATTAGAGTTTTGGTGATTAATGACATCTGTAAGATTTGCGACTAACCTTTGTGTGTGAGACTCAAGTTAATCAGAGGAGAAAGCATTAAGAAAGAGCAAAGCAAGGTTATCAAGACTCCATGAAGCAAAAACGACGAAAACCTCGACAAGAGTACAAATATCTAAACCTAGCGCTTTTACGTTTTGAAAATTTCTAGGTTAGATGGTCGTACTATTAAGAGGGGTCTTAGCACAATTCTCTTGATCAACCTTGAAGTCTTTAGAAACTCATTTGCATATGCATTTAGCCTCAAATCAAAATTGAGTAAAAATTCAGCAATTCTGTTTTCGTTTTGTACTGGCCGGACAGTGTCTGAACTGACCGGACAATGTCCGGCCAATACAAATATCATCTGAAAATTGCAAAACGTGAATCAAAGACAAATGAACCTGTCCGGTTCATCTATCCGATATAGGCCGGACAATGTCCGAAGTGACCGGACAATGTCCGACCAATACAATTTTCATGGCAAGTTAAGTTGAGACAAATGTATTTGTCCGGAGGTTTTTGTCTGAAATGCACCGGACATTGTCCGAAGTGACCGGACAATGTCCGGCCAATACATTTTCTAAGAAATTGAAAATACATGTGTTAACAGAGACATATGTATTTGTCCGGACATTTTGTCTGGACAAATCCCATATATCCGGCCTATACATTTGATAGATTGTTTTAATTCAAGTGTCAATAGAGACATATACATTTGTCCGGTGTGTACAAGTACTGTTTAGCATGAGTGTTAACAGAGACAAATGCATCTGTCCGGACGTTTTGTCCGGACAAATCCATTTGTCCGGCCTTCACAAATTTGTTCAAACGGCTACTGACACTTAAAATACACGTGAGCAACGGTCAAGTTTTTTTGTACTGACCGGACAATGTCCGAAGTGACTGGACAATGTCCGGCCAGTACAACTTTAGCCCAATTTTCTTGAAAACAACCGTTTTGCTGAGAGTATATATACCCCACTGTTTGTAGATGTTGAAAAAATACGAATTTCAGCTCTCAACACTTGTGTAGCAACTTGCAAAGCCTCTCACACTCATACTCTTGCATTTCAAGTCAAAACCCTAGCAAACCTTTGAGTGCTAGTTGAGAGGAGTTGAATTCAAGCCAATTGCATTTGCATATTTGTTCTTCAAGTTTTGAGGTTGATCAAGTAAGGTGCTAGGCTTATTACTCTTGGTGATTGCCGTCACCTAGACAACTCGGGAGGTCCGGCGATCTCTCCATCGACGGTGTGTGTCGGAGAGGCTTGGCGGTTGATTGTAAAGGCTCAAAGCTCGCCTATCCGGAGAGGAGAAGGGCTACCCTTAGTGCAATCGAAGCATAAGCTCTAGCGAAGAGCGCTTCAATGAGGATTAGTGAAAATCGGCAAATTTCCGAGACCTCGGGAAAAATTCGATCTCTTCGGTTATTTCTATTACTTGCTTTATATTCTTAGAGATAGAATTGTTGTTCTTAATCCTTTAAAAATTGTAAAACTTGTCTTGAATTGTCATTCATATCTTTTGAGCATTGTTATTGCAATTTAGGTTGTTAATCACTAGATTAAAAGTAAAAATTTAAAAACCGTCTATTCACCCCCCCTCTAGTCGGCATCCTTCGATCAACAAAATTAACTTGCAATCCTCGGACCTTGGATAGGATTACACTGGATGGTTATGGAATTCTCGAAACTGTAGGTTTTCATTCCTGTTTAAACCCTAAATTGATAGATTTAGTAATAGATTTAGTTGTAGACACACAAACCCCCAACTCGTTTAGACTTAATTAGTGGCCCATTAAACTAGAAAGACGAATACGCTTGTTCCTCGTGGAATTCAACCCTCAAGTGCTCAACATTAAACCGTTCACTTCTGGTTTATTACATTGCATTGCGCTCGTCGTTTCGGGCACGATCAGTCGACTCAGCAAAAATGGTGCATGGGATAGCAATCAACATGGTTCGCGACACAAGCGTGCTCAGCGCAAGCATGGCTTGTGCTAGAGCTCGTGCCTAGCTCGGTTCAGTTTGGATTTTCTACATCTGCATGAGTTCTGAGATGGAATTTAAGTTGTTTTTGATTTATTTCTTTTAGAGAGTTTGAGAGAATTGTAAGCATATTAGTTTGGGACTTTTAGGCTATAAATAGAGAGGTTTTCGACTTAGTTTATCGTCCAGAAAATTTTAGTTTTAGGTCCTCTCTAATGTTTAGAGTTCAAGTTTAGTTTCTTGTTGAGTTTTAGTAGTTTTCAAGTTGAGATTGTAAGCTGACTTAGACGGCCTTCTTCCTTCTATAATACTCGATAAGTTTTTATTGCTATTTCATTTGTTATTTGCTGATTTTTAATGGATTTGCGATAGTAATTTTCTCTCTAGGGTTAGAGATGACCGAATCTGGAGGGCACGACTTTGACTCTGATTTGTCTGAAAGTTTGCCATTATATTTGCTTGAATTTTTATTCTCTAAACTCTAAATTTACGCTTCATTTTCAGTATCATTCGTACTACATGAGATGATTGGTATTTGTTCATTGAGGCAACATGTGAACATTGCATCTTAGTGAATAATCTAGGGTTTGGAAAAAAATTTTTTACCCACCTGAGTTAGACTAGTGAGTGCGATTCTTTGGGACTGTTGTTTGGTTTCTAAGTCAACAACTTAATTTGTTCCATTGATAACTCTTGCACTTAATTTGTTAAGGTGATTAATTTGTTAATGTATCCCCTTTGCTAAAAATCATACCTGATGATGATGAGATTCTTGAAACCCTAGTTTTAGTAGATTAGTTTCACTCTCAAACAATTTGAACATTCACACGATTTAGTTTGGTAATTTCAATTAGAAAGTTGGTTTCACGCTTGTGTATGATCGAGGATGCCAACTAGAGGGGGTGAATAGGAGACTTTAAAAAACTTTTCGACTAAAACAATTTTTGCAAGATATGAAAGAAAACTGAGTTTTCACAAAATGGTCTAAAACTATCTAAGATCAAGTTGCATTCAACAAGATAGAAAATAAAATACAATATACAATAAAGAGTAAGCGGAAGCAAATAAGTGACACAACAATTTTTACCGAGATCTCGGAGACTCGCCTAGTCTCCCTACTCCTCGTTGAAGCGCTCACGCGTGAGCCTTGCTTCTATATCTACGAAGGATATCTCACTCGGGTTGCTCCTCCTCCACTTCGGATAGGAGAGCACCAATTAATACCTTTCACAAGTCTTTGTTGGCCTCTTCGACAAACTCCAACAGAGAGATCGCGACTCTCCGCCCGGACAGATGTATATGTCTCTAGTTCATTTTTGGAATTTTAGTCCAAGACAGAGTTTGTACAGGGCGGACAAAGTCCGCTCACACCGGACAAAGTCCGCTCCGGTCCGGACGGATTCACCCAGACAATTGTATTTGTCTCTGGTTCGTTTTTCCTCAAGGCTAAAAAAATTTGTATTGATAGGATATTGTCCGGCCTGTGCAAACCGAAAACAGAACTTAGAAGTTTTCACTCTAAACTCAATTTGGGGTTATATGCAAATGCAAATGTTTGTATCCACGAGGATATGCATGCTGTCAGTCAGCATAGACTACGACTAGTTTTGATTGATCAAGTTGAAGCCTCATTTAGAAAACTGGTCAAAAGACTAGTGGTCGATAGCTGCTGGTAGAAAATAGGTGGTCGAATGGATATGGTCAAATGTCTGCATTCGAGTTGTATGCTGGTCGAACATCCGTATTGAGCACTCATACGAACAGTCAGAATAGTGAAAATATGACTACGACCAACTTCAGTATTGGTATCAGTTTGTTTACTCTGTGCGACTACAACCAGTGTAGTTTGCAGATCTTAGCTCCAATTAAAACAATCTACACTTGTTTTCTAACAATGCAAGAGGTGAATGAGCACTAGTGCAATATGATATGAATGCATTTGAGCTTCCACACTAGATCGACTCAAGCTACTAGTTTCTGACCCCTCTTAATAGTACGGTCAAACTAGTAAAAAAACCTATCAACCCGATCTATCTCTAAACACCGAAACCGATAAAATGCTAAGAAAATGATCTTTAATTTTTGATTTTACCTTTGGTGAAGCTTGACCTCGCTAAAAGTGGCTCATATCATCATCATTCTCCATACACCTTTACTTGCTTTCATCTCGCAATCCATTTTGAGACTACAACACATGTACTCATTAAACAACGTTAGTCTCATAGTTAGGTTGTCATTAATCACCAAAATAATTACTCCCAAAGGAGTTGACTCAACAATTTTCCTTTTTGGTGTTTGATGACAGAACCATTTTCGATAAACCACAAAGGATAAGAGATGAACTATACAGTCATATTGATCTATACATGATAAGAAGTAAGCACAAGATCCATACTACTCATGTCATGATAATAAGTAGTACAAGTTTGATGCAAACACAGATGACTAATATGATGAGCTCCTCCTCAACATATGTATCTATATGAAACCACAACAAATGAGACATCAACTTTAAATCTAAGATAAGAAAGCTCCAAAATGAGGGTTTTAACAAATTTCATTTTAATTATTTCTACTAAATCAAAGTTAATCCAAATTATCATTAATCATCAAAATCTAGATCCAAGAGCTTGTTCCTATGAATTTGATCCTCAAATGCTCATCGATCAGTCATCCACTCGCGATAAAACCACATGTTCTTTTTGGGCATGCCATGTATAATGAGTGTTTTCCACTCCTATAGTTCTACCCACTATTAATATGGGAGGAGAGATCAAATTGGGGGATTAATTATTTTTTTTAATCTATACTACTGTATAATCTATGAGTTTCGAATTTTCAAAAAAAAATTTCTTTTATAGTTGTCTTATCAAATAATATTGACCATTGATTTGAAACATATAATAATCAATATTCGAACTTGATTCTGACCAATGAAACACTAACTACCTAATTGGGGTGATTAGGGTAGTTATGCTCATCGATCAGTCGTCCACTAGCGATAAAACCACATGTTCTTTTTGGGCATGCCATGTATAATGAGTGTTTTCCACTCCTATAATTCTACCCACTATTAATATGGGAGGAGAGATCAAATTGGGGGATTAATTATTTTTTTTAATCTATACTACTGTATAATCTATGAGTTTCGAATTTTCAAAAAAAAATTCTTTTATAGTTGTCTTATCAAATAATATTGATCATTGATTTGAAACATATAATAGTCAATATTCTAACTTGATTCTGACCAATGAAACACTAACTACCCTAATCACCACCACTTAGAACCATCCCTTATTACTAGTAATTATCATAACATCACTAATAACCACTAATCACCAATTATAATTGTTTCTAATCACCACTATCTCGCGAAGGATTAAATGGGAAGTAAAAAATCTTGTGTTTCATCGTCTAGCATGAAAATGGAATATTCTAGGAATTAGGATGAGTTTATTTTGTACCATCTCATCTCATCTCTCAATCAAACATTCTCTCTCTATCTTGTACGAACTGATAACCTAATACATAGACAAGTCCACCCTAATAAGCCAACACACCGGATACGCTGATAAACCTAGTCAGATTTATGGTTGTAAGATACAACTTCTTGGATGTTTCCAAGAAGTTGAGATGACTTGAACAGCTCCAAGTTCATATGGTTTGCTCTAAGAGGGTCCACTAATATATGAGGTGCCAATATTGTGGTGCTAATGGTTCATTTGGATCTGTCCTTAGACGACTCCCATGGTTGACGGCACAATGCTTCACATACTAATAAATTCTTACAAAAATCTTTATAAATTATAAGTACAGACCAGAGATAGTCGACAGGTGGGAATCAAAGATATGTATAAATATGAAGAACAATTGGGGATTTGGATAATTTTTTGCGAATATTTGCAAAAAAAAAAAAAAGGATTTTTTTTGTGTACATGATCTTTTCTTGGTTGATCAGAACGAGCGTCACAACAAAGACCACTGCAACGTGTAGCATGGAAGGAGCACAGTACCTTAGATTGTAAGCCTGAGGCAATTTGGGGGCCAGACTGACTTGGAGTTTAAAGCCCATTTGCGAATTCAGACCGACCTGTGTCCAACTCGATTTTAACCCATTTATGTTTCACAGTGTTTTACCAGGCTCACCCAACCTAACTATCCATAATACCAAACTTGGACCTAAGCCGATCAACCCAAATGCAAATGGTCTTTTTGCTTGTACCACTATGCACGGTTATTAGTGAGGCTAGGGGTGTATATGGGTATGGATGATGTATTTTGGTTAGTGGATTAATGATTGGTCATTAATTGTCCCGTGCAATAATGTGTGCATTAAACAAGAATAAGGATAATTTTAAAATACATGAGTATCTTTTACCTCCAAATTAAATAGCTACACTTATTTATGCACAAGAAACCACCCCCTAAAACTATATTTAGAAAGATAAGAAGGTAGCACGAAACTTTAATTAAACATGTCTAATACTCGTGCATATCACCGATCAAATATAATAGAAACTGATGTCATATAATTTTGACTTCAAATGACAAGTTAGAGCTAAAAAAAAAAATGGAGTTGTAGTAGTGTTTTGACCTTGAGTTCCAACATCTCTACATGAAATTCTTGTTTGATATTCAGTTTAATATGGCAAATTATTTGTACTAGCTTCTATAGTCTTAGGATCTAGAGTTCTACTTTGCTCTAGCTTTAGAGTAACCTCAAAAAAGACAACTTTTGAACTATTTGTGTAATTTGGCTTCTCTTGTAAGCCAAAAGTTGGGACTTAATGACTTATAAGGCCCAAAAGTTGGTTTATGTGAAAATTTCAAGAAACTATTTGGCTATTTGATATTCCCCATTGCAACTTGTATGACATAATTTTTTGGTCGTCGCAAATATAATGCTTATATTGAAGTTTATTGATATTTTTACTCTTCTATCTTATTTATTTCTCCATTCTCTATTATTTATGATTAATCTCTTGTACTAACATTCTTTTCCATTTTTAATGAATCTATAACAAAGAATAATTTAATCATTTTTCCTCATTACTCTCTTGAACTTATAACTCTTAATCCATGTGTGTGGTTAGAATATATCCTATATTTTTCAAGAAAAAGGAGTAAGCCCAAAGATTCAAAAGGTGGGAGGAGATAGAGGGAGAAAAACCAAATAATCTAGGGTATGAGGGCTATAACTTATAGCCCATATAACTAGAATTTCTCTTGATAACGTTTTTTTTAAAGATTATGTGATTGATTTGACTTCATTTTATCTGATTAGTTGCAGCTAGTATAAATTGGGACAAACACACCCGAAAACCACTTGTTTTTTACCTACCTGGAGCTTGGCCAAATGGGTTTGTTGGTGCCGACAGACAATCAAGCCAATTTTTGTTCATGGTCAAAAAAATTAGTCAATTAAAATTGTTGGTTTGTTTGGTTTGACAAGCAAAAACTAGTACTCCTAGTTGATATGGGCACACTGATTATAGGAATATTTTATATAAATAACTTTAAAAAAGAAAGTTGTAAATCTGATCTAATGTTTTAAAAAATTATAAAAATAATTTTTTTTAGAAGTGCGATTAAATCTAGATGTGACACGTAATAGCAGGAGTGCGATAAACGTCTCTACTGTATATCACGTCTAGATTTAACCGCACTTCTAAAAAAGATTATTTTTTAATTTTTTAAAACACTGAATCAGATTTACATTTTTCTCTTTTTGAAAAATTATTTATATAAAAAAATTCCTGATTATAGAGAGGAGAGATAAGCCAACCAAATATGTGGCACCCACGTATAAGACCAAACCATTTTAGAAAAAAAAAATTAGCCAAATTACGTGGGCCGACCAAATGTTGGTCTAACTAAATCATGGCCAAATCATGCTTCGTTATTTGTGACGGACTGACGCCAGTTCAATAGTACACGGAGTTAGTTATACACGGTATCCAACAACGTCGGGACCAAACTGCAAAACTAGAGAAAAAGATCTCCACGGGTCATCGGGGTGAAAACGAGTTAGATAATAACCCTTTTGATCTGTTCTCATATTTATCAAATAGTAAATATAGATTGGGATATATTCGACTGGATACGGATATGGATACAAATAAATTTGTTGGATATGAATGCGGATACATCAGTATGATATCCAGCAGATACAGATACAAATATAGATACAGATATCTGGTACAAATAAAATTTAGATATTCAAATAATAAAGATGTTGGATCTAGCCAGTCAGTCTAATTCGTCAGCCTATCATGCTATCACTTAGATATTTCAAAGCATAAGATCACTAAGAGTTTAAAAAATACCAATTTTAACTCGTCTTAATCTTGATTGTGGTCTAATATGTATGTTGCATACCTATGTATCAATGTTGGTGTAGTGGTGCCGAACAATTTATGTCAAATCAAAATAATACTAATTGAAGTAAATAAAAATAAATAATATTTCTTATATTGTGATAGCTGTACTCTATTTATTTAAGAAAAACAGATTATATTTGTTATAAGCTACAAGTTGTTGGTGTATTTGTTTGGTTGAATTCGTAATATGTTTGTACAAAATATTCAACTTGATTTTTCATTTGAGTTGTATCTGTATACGTATTAAAAAAAATGAAATAAGATACGGGAAAATCAATATCCGTTGGTGTGCCCCATGCATTTTCACGCCTAGTCGTGAGAGGCCAAATAAAAAATCCAACCGCTCTTCTTTAGGCTCCTCTCACTTCTCGCCTCGCCTCGCTTCTGCGTGCCTGCATCGTGGTCCGCCGCCGCCAAATCCTTCGCCCTTCTTGTTTCAATCTAGAAATCTCCGGCTCCAATCGTTCGATTCCTTCCCCATCTCTGCGTGTTGAAGAGATCTCATCGAGCAGTGGCGTATTAGGGTTTTGGGCACTGTGTGCGGCCTGTCATGGCGTGGCGGCGCATCCTCTCCCAGGTGCGTTTCCTGTTTCTGCTCTCTGTTTTGATGCGGGTTTAGTCGGAACTTTCGATCTTGGAGTGGTTTAGCGCTCGAGGGGGGCCGAGATTAGGGGGGTTGCGTGGGGTGGGGGGAATTGGTGTGTCTTTTTGTGGTAATTACTAATTTTGGAAGCTAGGGTTTATGGGGTTTCTCCATTGAGTGGCTGCCTTTGGCCTAGATGATCCCATTTAGCTAAAGAAAGTGTCTCTCTTGTTGGTGGAATGGATAGTCTTTTTGCATCATATGTTATGAAATTGGCATAGTAGAAGTATCAAGAATGGTTGGAATGTGTAAATCTAGGCACAAAGGCTGTTAATGTTCGTGTCGATTTGTATTAGCAAATAATGTTTCTTGAAGCTATAAGTTTTGATTTTGGGAGCATAAAATGTAGCGGAATAGTTGGCCCTACTCTTTTGTCAAATATGAATGCTTGGTATTTTGCGTTATTGTTCTTGTTGATGTATGTAAGTTGATTGACTTAATGCAGGATTGTATTTTTATTTTGGTCACAGGTTGCAAGGAATCGATCGACATATCCCATCTACAACGAATTAGTAGCTTCCTCTCCTCTGCGGGCACCCAGGCGTGACATTGCTGCAGGTATGTTCACTTCGCATAATGTATTGAAGATCAACCGAATGCTCTCATTCGAGCCATTTCACAAACTAAAGCTGCTAAATTTAGTGCTATGTGCAGATATATTAATTTTCATATTGTCTCACATCCAATCATCCCTATGGTAAACATGTAATGGTTAATTTGGTCTTTAGTTTTCCTCTTGTAATGTTCTGCTTGAAGCTTGTCCATGATGACTTTTAATAGACTACTTCATGTTTGTGTAAATTCATGGCCTTATAATTTCATTGCTGCTGTTCCTGAATGGGAATGATCTCTTCATGCCTGTTTTCTTGATTTTTTTTTTAATTTTTGTGTGTGCGCGCTAAATGCAGGTGGCCCACTTAGAAACTTGTGCGAGAGATACCAGTCGAGTTATGTTGGTAGCTTTGCACGCAGAGTACGAGACCTAGACTCACCAAGTGAAACTTCTCTGCTCAAAGAGATTTACAGAAGCGATCCAGAAAGAGTTATACAGATCTTTGAAAGCCAGCCTTCATTACATTCCAATCCTACAGCTCTTTCTGAGTATATAAAAGCTCTTGTCAAGGTCGATAGGCTGGATGATAGCACCTTGCTTAAAACGTTGCAAAGAGGTAGCAATATCCTCCACTGCCTCGTCCATTTTATGACTATTAGTCTATTACATTTGACTGCTTGCATGGGACAAGTTATTATTTGAGGGGTTTCTTATTTTAAGAATGAGGATGGCGACATCATCTTGCTAAATACTTGTATAATGGTTTTACTGTAATAATATGCATGTGTTTGTTGTTCTACTCTTTAACAAACTCTAGTCTTAGTAGGACATTGTAGCATATAACAGCAGTTCACAAATTTGTTCTTATTCTCTTTTCATAACTTATGGACACTCTTTCAAAGAAAGCTTACTGTTTACTGCAGTTTTTAGTTTCAAGTAATTTGCACCAAAAGTCCCACATCTTTGTTGGCATTCTCATCTAGATCCCTAAACTTTCAATTTCTTCGATCAAGTCCCACATCTTTCAAAACAGTCTCAATTGGGTCCTAATCATTAAGTAATTACTAGTTTATGTCCATGTGGCATACGAGGTGTGATTGTATGCTAATATGGATGTTCCTTTGGCATTATAGTTACAAAAAAATTCCAAGAAAGTTGATAAAAATCTGAAAATAAATAAATCCCCTTTGTTCTTGTTGGAAACATCAAACCCCCAAACCAAATGCCGAAGATAGCATCCAGATTCCAAAAATACAACCTTCTTTATTTGCTTTAAAATTCAACAATCTTTTTTCTGTAAGCATAGAGTCACTTCTCTTCAAAAAATTATCAAATATGATTCAACAATTTTTTTCAGATTTCTATATTTTCATAATTTTGATTTTCCAAATAAGTTTTGTTTATTTTCAAAATTTTGAGATTATGCACTGTTTTTAATAATTTTCTTACTTTTTTATTGTTTTATAATGCCATGTGGGCATCCACATCAGCATATGCTGACAGCTTGTGAGCCACATAGATATAAAGTAATAATTAATTAACGATTGGGACCAATTGAAATTGTTTGGAAAGATGTGAGACTTGATTGGAGAAATTGAAAGTTATAAGGAGTCAAATGAGAATGCCAACAAAGATGTGAGGCTTGCGGTGCAAATTGCTCTTTTAGTTTCTATCAGTTTCATATGTAGTTCAATATGGTTCTTAACTATCATAGCCTTGGTCATCATTTTTGCTTAAGAAAGATAACATTGAACCATGCGTTGCTAGTTTACAATAATATTTGGTTGAGTTAGGCATATTTTCTTCTCGAGTTTATCTACAGACAAGTGTGCTCTCTATAAATGCTCTTCATGTCTTGGTTGAACTTGTTCTGATTTCCTGAATAAATGAATATTTGGTTTGGCTTCCTTAAAAGATGCACAAGTTTCTTGCCTGCGGTTTGTAGCAAGTAGCCCTCAATTTAGTTTAAACTTCACGCATGGATGATCACATGTGGAATTATCTATACAGGTGTTGCTGCAACAGTAAGGGAGGAAGAAAGCCTCAGTAATATTCCAGCATTAAAGAGTGTTGGTCAGGTGACAAAAGATGGAATTCTCGGTACTGCAAATGCACCTATTCACATGGTTACAGCAGAAACAGGTCAATTTAAGGAGCAGCTTTGGCGTACTTTCCGAAGCATTGCACTCACTTTCCTTCTAATTTCGGGCATTGGGGCACTTATTGAGGATAGAGGAATCAGCAAAGGTTTGTTGTTGTGAAAGATTAGGATTGCTATTCTCTTAGTTCTTTGTTGGACTTCTTCTGAGTCATTCTTATTGATAAATTGTATGTAGGCCTTGGTTTGCATGAAGAGGTTCAACCAAGCATTGATTCTGGTACAAAATTCAGTGATGTCAAGGGAGTCGATGAAGCCAAAGCTGAACTTGAGGAAATAGTTCACTACCTTCGAGATCCCAAGGTGAAGCTGTTTTGAATTGCTGTTGATTAAAGATGATATAACATCTTGCTGCTTATGAAAGGATATCTCAAGTTTGACAGTGTTGCCTAGAATTTTTTTTCCATTTAATAATGGTTTTAGCGGTTGTATTTAAGGAGCAACTGTCCAAGCGCTCTGGGTTACTATTCAGCATGCCATGATGTATAACACTTGACAGGTGTTCTGCAATACATTGATCATTGAAGTGCCTTATTTTGTGTATTCTTCTTACTGTTAGACTAATTCAGCTGATCTGAAATATTTTGGTTAATTCAGCATTATTTCTCCACCTTGGGAACTTCTTACTTTGTTAGTAATTGAAATTCTTATCTAATTTATGCAATTTTGTTTTTATACCACTCTGTTGTGCCCCTCATTGCTGGACATTGCCAACGGCAGTTTTCTTGGTATTCTTTACAATCTTTTATGCCCAGCTTGTTTATGTTCGTTTCAACTGAATAGACTAGCTTTACCTTGACATTACTTACTGGATTGTTGATATCCTTTATAGTTTCTTTATTCATCCTAAGTTGTTAACCTGATATTCTACATTGTAGATGATGTGTGGGGTTACCTCATTTTGTGCAATGTGTGTTTTGTGATGTTCACAAGAAGTTTGCATGTTTTTCAGCGCTTTACTCGTCTTGGTGGCAAGCTTCCAAAAGGTGTCTTACTTGTTGGCCCTCCTGGCACCGGGAAGACTATGTTAGCGAGGGCCATTGCCGGGGAAGCTGGTGTTCCTTTCTTCTCATGTAGTGGCAGCGAGTTTGAAGAGATGTTTGTGGGTGTGGGAGCGAGAAGAGTGAGGGACCTTTTCACCGCAGCAAAGAAGCGGTCTCCCTGTATAATATTCATTGATGAAATTGATGCAATTGGTGGGAGCAGAAATCCAAAGGATCAGCAGTATATGAAGATGACCTTGAACCAGTTGCTTGTTGAGCTGGATGGCTTCAAGCAGAATGAAGGGATAATTGTCATTGCTGCTACCAACTTCCCCGAGTCACTAGATAAAGCTCTTGTTAGACCTGGGCGCTTTGACCGTCATATCGTCGTCCCTAATCCAGATGTTGAGGGCCGACGGCAGATCCTGGAGTCTCATATGTCAAAGGTAATTCCCTACCTTGAGAAACTTTTTGTTGTCATACCTAGTGTCTCGCCCTGTTTAGAACAAGACTTCTCTTAATCTTTGCGCTAACTGCAGGTCTTAAAGGCTGATGATGTGGATCTGATGATCATCGCAAGGGGAACACCAGGGTTCTCAGGCGCAGACCTTGCAAACTTGGTAAATGTAGCTGCTCTTAAGGCTGCTATGGATGGGGCAAAGGCTGTTACAATGAATGATCTTGAGTATGCTAAGGACAGAATCATGATGGGCAGTGAGCGCAAGTCAGCAGTTATCTCTGATGATTGCAGAAAATTGACAGCATACCACGAGGGAGGGCATGCCCTTGTTGCCATCCACACAGAAGGTGCTCACCCTGTCCACAAGGCTACAATTGTGCCCAGGGGGATGGCTCTTGGCATGGTGGCCCAACTGCCTGAAAAGGATGAGACTAGTGTGTCACGGAAACAGATGTTGGCGAGATTGGATGTCTGCATGGGAGGCCGGGTGGCTGAGGAGCTTATATTTGGGGAAAGTGAGGTGACATCCGGTGCTTCTTCTGATCTCAAGCAAGCAACTGCGCTGGCAAGAGCCATGGTTACCAAATTTGGTATGAGCAAGCAGGTTGGCCTTGTTTCCTACAACTATGATGACAATGGGAAGAGTATGAGCACAGAAACAAGACTACTAATTGAGCGGGAGGTTAAGGATTTTTTGGAGAAGGCATACAATAACGCAAAAACTATTCTCACAACACACAATAAGGAGCTCCATGCTCTAGCCAATGCACTTCTTGAGCATGAAACCCTCACCGGAGTGCAGATCAAGAATCTATTGGCCCAGGTGAATAACCAAAAGCAGGAGGAGGAGCAGCAGCAGGTTGTTGAAGCCCCACAGAAGACCCCGGCCGCCCCAGCCTCACCCCCATCCCCAGCTGCATCAGCTGCAGCGGCTGCTGCGGCCGCCGCAGCTGCTGCACAGGCAGCAGCAAAAACCAAGGGAGTTGCTGGTATTGGATCTTAACACAATACACCCACAGGCTGGCATTGTGTATATTCACCAAAGTAGTGGGTTATTCCACCAATCTGACAGCTGAGGAGTATCAGGATGAATTTGCTAGGCTGCTACAGCAATAGAATATATTGGTTGTATGTAAGCTACTATTTGTGTTCCTCAGGTGTGGGAAGAAAACTTGAAGAAAATTTACGCATTGCAGGCACCTGCAGCTGGCATTTATATGAAAGTTTTGCACCCTCATGCCGAACAATCAGGACTGTTACTTGGTCCTAATAATTTTTAGCATTAACTTTGCATTTTTGTCTAACAGAGTACTGGATGCGGTACATTTTGAATAAGATGTAATCTATGGCTGGATATGTATGTGGTAGACGCTGAGTCTATTTCTTGGGCCCTTAAATGCTATCGTTGTTGCACTGTGCATCTTGCAATGTGACAAAGGTATTTTCTGTAGCTGCAGTGTTGAGACCTTTTTGTGATCAGCAATAATTAGATCTGGGATGTGTGGTGCTGCTGACCCGCAGACTAGGTTGTACGGGTATGGGAGTTCTTGAAAAAGTCTGGACCATAATTGTAGAATTTGTTGGAGTTTGTGGTGAAATGAGTAAATATATGATATGTTCAGTTTAAATCAGGAATGAAATAAGAAGTGATGGGTTTAAATTACATTTCACTTAGTGTATTTGGATGATGTATTAAAAGATATCCGCTCCTAGCAAATAACAAATAATGCAAATTCACAAACCAAAAGCCTCCTATATTATTGAAATACAAAAAGAAAATGAAGTATAAAAATGTTTTGGATTTATTCACTTCATCTCATTTGCTAGCTGGTGTGCAACTCAGAATAGTTATGAAAATATTAAGATATTAAATATATGATGAATCGCTCATTGAGAGCTGGTTTAGACTTAAGTATTTAGTGAGCATGTACTGAAGCATCACAAAGCATGAAATAAACATAAAAAATCACTGCATTCTGTGCATTGTATGAAGTTAATTAAATGTGTCACTAATATTATATCAATTCCTGCTATTTCTATTTGGCAGCATGCTGGGGATGATGTTATTTCTAAACCCAAAATATATTGGCATTTTCTCGACTGTCATTGGACACAACTCGAACATGCTCTGAGGAAAGTAGTATGTTTGACAAGACTCCGTTACGTAACGAAGTGTCCGGTGTGGCGGAGTCCAACTCAGTGTCAGACACAAACACCATTTTATAGAAATGTCTATGCAATCTAACTTGCAGACCTTTTGTGACATTAAAATTTAGATTTTGTTTTTTTGGTCTATGTCAAATAGGAAGAACTGTCTTTCACAGACATGAGAAAATTGCCAATTTTTAGTAAATCAACTTTAGTATTTGTAGTTACAAAACAAATTGCTGCTTCAACGACAATTGAACGACACAGCTCTACTGCTCTGAGTACTGCATTTTCGCTTTCAGTGCTTCAAGAACCGCAGAGAAGTCCTGGTCACTGAGCCCTAGCGATTTCGCCACCTTGTACAGCTCGTTCGCAGCCGCAGCTGTAGGAATAGACTGCGAAACTGACTCTGCCAGGCCCAATGCAAGCCTCAAATCCTGTCATTAGGATTGTTTTGTTAGTGTCAGAACTCAGATAAGATGCAAATGTGACTGTTTAACTGCTGAATACTCCAATGCAAGCAGGGCCTACCTTCTGTTGATGTTTCAGAGGAAAGGCAGTAGGATATGCAGCTTTAACCATTGAAGGTCCCTTCAGAGAGAACATGGGTGCACTGATAGCACCTTGTGAGATGACCTGAAAGAATCAAAAGCCTCTCATGTTAGGACTGTGCGATGTTTCCTGCTGCGACATTATGGATTTTAGCTTGTGTCTGTTTGTTTCTGAACAACCTCAACGAAAGTATTCGGGTCTAAGCCAGCCTTTTCACTCAGGAGCAAGCCTTCTGCAAAGGAAACCATCATGCTGCAATATTTTGCCCGAAGGAACAGAATTATTATTTATTAAATTTCTGTGTAGGGATTAAATTACTGCAATTTTGGATATGAAAGAATTATTCAGTACCTTCCCATAACCATATTAACAACGAGCTTCATTGCTGCACCGTTCCCAACATCCCCAAGAAAAAATCTTGACTGGTTTCAGAATTCAGAGGATGGCAAAAGGTAAGCACATTTCTTGATCCAACATGACATTAATTAAACACTGGCAAAGAAGTGTTTATTCCAGACAAAATATATTAACCTTGCCCATGACATCCAATAGGGGTGCCACTCTCTCGTACAAGGATGCGTCACCTAGAGAACCGTAGCGGTAGTTTCAGATACAATAGAAGGATTTAATAGCTGAATTTACTTAATACCACACAGACACATAAGTTTACCAGCAGTAAGAAAGATCAGCTTCCCATCTTCAGCTGGCTTTTTCGAGCCTGAAACTGGAGCCTACTGAAAAGCCAACGAGTTAAGCAATGGACCAACAACGCCGGTGTTGAAATTGCAATGCCAGTGATACATGAAGACAAGGAGATCAATAGTACAGTACATGATGAAAGGGTACTAGCAATGACAGAGACCACAAACTACCTCAAGAAAGGACGCCCCAGTACTTGTAATATGTCTGCTGATCAATTTAGACGTATCACCATCAACTGTCGACACATCAACATATCTATGATATACAAGCAAGATAAACGATAATTTTATCTCATCTGCACATGCTTGAGACTTTCTGATGCTTTTCAGAGGAAGGTTACCCTTTTCCTGGGGCCATCCCTTCTGCAGCTCCATTGGTCCCGCATGCAACCTCAGTCTATGTACACACCGTTAATAAGCATAATAAATTTGTCATGTGAAATTTTCCATGAACAGAAAATATCGATACAAAATGATGCATACCGCGCTTTCTGGATCGGCAAGCATTGCAAAGGTCACATCACAAGCTGAAGCAACTTTGGCCGGTGAAGATTCATACCTGCAGGAAGGCATCCTCTTCTATCAAGCAAAGTATAGCATACATCTTTTCTTAAATAGAATTATATCTTTCCTCACAATTTACGAGTCATGATCAACAACATCACACTAGTACTATCTGAAGGACCACAGAAATACCTCAGAAATGTTTAGCTTCTCATATCTTCTATTACTTCGAGTGACAATTTAGTTGAACGAGAAAGAAGGGAAAATGGTGAAAGTGATACCATCCAACTTGGCATTGCAGGATCCAATTTTTAACAATGCAGTTGTTCTGATACTTCCATTTATAAATGACACACATTTCATGAGAGAAAGATGAGTGCAAATTACAGTTAAGGTCATACCTAGCACCAAGGCCCAGGAGATGATCACACTTGCTCGTGGTCCTGTTCCACACTGTCACATCACATCTGCAGATGACCAAGAAACAATTCCAACACCACAGCCGTACATTACTACTCCAAGAATGGCACATCACTTCCCACATCTTCACATCTCACACTCACAACAGAACAGTAAAACTGTCTCCCAAAGATAATCTAAGCAGTTATTTAAACTGTAAAAACAAAAAACAAAAAGAGAAGAAATTACCCAGCCTTGATGAGGTTGGAAGCCATGGGGGTGCCCATGATCCCAAGGCCCAAGAACCCAACCCTACCTTGGAATTCCGATCCCTCTGCCCCTGCAAATACATAAGAATTCAACATACACCCTTGTCTTGGAACATTGCAGAGCCAGAGTGTTCTTGAAAGAACTTGAATCCAAGAACTGACACCTCGTCCGGGGAGGGAGGAGGAGGAGGAGGAGCAGCAGGAGATGAAGCGGGATCTTGTGTGCAGAGGAAGCAGCATGGTGGCCGCCGCTCTGGTGCTGATGGAGGCCGCGGCCATGGTGAGATGGAGAGGGCACTTGCACTGCCGCTGCAGAAGCCGACGGCGGCTGTCTGGACCGTAAAGGATTATTCTAGGTGCCTAAACTAAAGTCATAATTCTGAGGCCTATTGTGGTTGTGATCTTATCCTCTCGAATGGTTGGATCTTGTATTTATTTACATAAAAAGAGTGGTTAGATTTGACTCGTGAATTCATGATTTCTCTATATTTTTCATATGCATATTTAGTTAATTATTATTTTAACATATATGTGAGTTGGGATGGGTCTGGACAAATCTTTGATTGTGTTGTCGAAGATATTAATCTTGTTCAACTTAAGTTTGTTTTATCCAAATCTGACTCTATAGACAATCAGATCGAACTCATATTGAGTTGAGCTACACTCAAACTAGACCAACCTAATTGTCTAAAAACTTTACCTACCAATCCTCCAACTCAAAGCCCAATTTAATTTAATGGACATCAAACTTAGGCCAAATTTAGGCTAGGCTTGAGCCAGATTGAGTTGGACTAAGCCAATTTTACACAAGGGTAAGGGTAGTGTGAGGTGGGATGTATTGTTAACATAGCATATACATTGTTTAGGCAAAACATGGTAGTAAAAGAAGTAATATTTTCTTCTATTCGAATATATGCCGAGTAAAAGTGATGTTTGATTCAAATTCACATATTTCGATACTCAAATTAATTTAGAGGTGATTAGGATAAAGATATCAATTTGTGTGGAAAAAATTATAATACTTATAACTATTGGATCTAGATCTGATAAAACCTCCCCAACCCCTTCACCAATTGTAGGTTGTAGCCCTACCATCTGGTTTTCCATATAGCCAAGCATTGCAGAGGATGGTGTCTGTGGCTACTCTACCATCCTAGTCACTAATCCTCCATCATTTCCCATCAAAAGGTGGATTGTGGCAACAGGACTATCTCTACACATCATCTCCCTCACCGCATAATAAGTTGGTGCCCAAGAAATTAGGAGGTGGGTATAAAAAAAATTCTAAGAGGACTAAATGTAAGATGGAGTTGATTGGTCCAAAAGAGAACAATATATCAAAATTGAAAAAATCATATCCTAATAGTTAACAAAACTCAAAAGAGTTATAAAATATATTTTATGACCATACTAAATAGTTTAATATTTAAGTAACTTTAAGATGTCACATGAAGTGCATTAAAGGAAATGAAGCAATGGTACACAAAATCTAACGCAGGAAAGAGTGATGAATAGAAATCTATAACAATGGAGTTGTACCGCACACACCGTTCACCGCACAGGCGTCCTCCACATAAGAACATGGGGCCACCACGTCAGCAAAATTAAATTCTAGTGAAAATTTGTTGGATCCACCCAAATGATAGATCCAACAAATCCCCACTTACTTCCAACTCCACCCGATGGATTTCATGTAATTTCTACCACACACTTAAAATTCAACTGCCATTATTAGATGATCCCATTTTATATATTTTTTATTGAAAAACTTCGAGCATCCCCAAGTGTAATATTGACGACTGACATATCCAAATCGTCGAGATTTAGTTGAAATTCTAATTTCATTCGGTGAATTCCCCCTAGGTGCAATCTCAATTACATATTAAGAAAGTGTTTAACCGGATTCTGACTCTGGATTCTAACTTACAGAAGTTAGAGTCAAAAAACTCTAACTCTTTAGAGCTAAAAAGCTACAGTCAAAGGATATTTGATTTGTAGTTCCAATTTCTCCATTTTAAAAGTGTATTTGATTTTTTTAACTCTCTAATAAAATATAGTGTAGATTGTTGTAATTAATGATAAGCCATATAAATTGTAATTATTATATGAAAAATATGACATTTGGGCTCTTAGAGCTAGACAAACCACAAAATTAGTAGAAATTGGTTCTGATTTCTCTTCGGTTTCAGAGGAACTTAAATTTGGGGTGTTTAATTAAATAGCTCTAACTTATAATCATAAGTTAGGGATTGAATCTCGGCTAAACATCCACTTATTATTCAATGGTTACCATTCGATAATATCATTTTGGGCAGTTTTTATTTGAACATCCCCAAAAGTTATATTCCAAATAAATGGAACAGATGTAAATCCACCAAATAGATTTAGGAAGGTAAATTTAGGAGATCAGCATTAAGGGTGAGTATTCGGTCACTTAGGGCAGTTTTTCAAATTTTTGTAATTAAATTATTAATTTTGGTTTTTTTATTTCTAGAAATGAATTAATTGGATTATAAAACAGTTAATTCAGTCAGTTGAGTCGTTTTGACTATTATAAAAAATGAATATTTTTAGTGATATGTAAATATGTCATTTAGCAATGCAAATGTTAAAAAAAATATACACATATTATTTTACTAGAACACTATATTATTTAAGGGTAAAGCACAATAAAATTTCAATAATTGTAATTAATAATTTTTACCGATATGAATGTATTATATATTTTTAAAATATAGTAAAATTAGATAATAATCTAATATCTATATATTAATTCAGTTATTTTTGTGAGATCAAAGATGCCAACTAGAAGGGGGTGAATAGAAGGCTTTTAAAATTTCTTTCCCCACTAAGCAATTTTAACAAGATGATTATGAAATCTAGATTTTGCAATGAGACTTATCAACAATCTAACAACTAGTTTCAATTAATCAATATGAAAACATAATTCAACTTGCAACTAGAGTAATGTAAACAATTGTTTCAAGATAAATATGAAACTAATGCAACAATGATAAATTTAGCAATTATGTCAAGATGAATACAAGAAATACAAAAGAAAGACAATTGACACAATGATTTTTAACGAGGTCTCAGAAACTCGTCCGATCTCCTCTACTCCTTATTGAATCTATATCTACGAAAGATATCTCACTAGGGTTGCTCCTTCTCCACACCGGATAGGCGACCACCACACCTTTCACAAGTTCTTGCCGGCCTCTCCGACAAATTTCAGCCGAAGAGATCGCGACTCTCCTCCGACACCGTCTAGGCGAAGGCGATCGCCAAGAGTAACAAGTCGGATGCGCTCACTTGAACAAATCACGTGCTAGAAGCTCAAATATGCAAATGAATGCTCAACACTCTAGCACTAGCATGCAAATGGTGATTGAAGTGCACAAAACACTCTTAACTTCACCCAAATGCTTCTCTCTCAAATCCACTCAAGATTTGGGCTCAAATATAGCCTCTAGATGTAATATAGCAAATGCAAAATCTTAACTAGCTTATCAACTGAAACATCAACACTTTGAGAAGCCACAAATGAAGCCAAACACGAGATATATAAAGCCCTCAAGGAAAACTAGCCGTTTGCAATCAACTGCGACATTTTTGTACAGGCTGAACATTGTTCGGCCATGCTGGACACTGTCCGGCAGTACACCAAAATGCGACCGTTGCAAACGTGCCAGTGACCGTTGGGAGGTTTTTTGTAAAGGCCGAACAATGTCCAGCCATGTTGGACAAAAGCCCCGGACATATATATCTGTCTCTGTTTCACTCGGCTCAAACAAATTGTACAAGCTAGACAATGTTCGGCCATACCGGACAAAGTCTGGCTGTCCCGGACAAAAGCCCCTGACAGATGCAAACGTCTTTGGTTACATGTCAAAGAAATTTGTACAAGCCGGATAAAGTCCGGCCAAAACATATTGACAGTAAAACAAGCATAACTTTTGATACAAAGATCTAATTGAGGTAATTGTTGGCTTGTTGGAAAGATAACTCAAATGACTACAATTTTGTCAACAAGAGAAAGACATAGAAAGGTCTAGAAACTTCTAGAAAAACCAAAAACCAAAAACCTTCTTATTGCCAAAATGTCCAACCCAAAAATCAACTCTAATGCAATTTAGTGTATTTGCACATACGGTTTTGCTGTTTTTTTCGCGGATACCTCAGCTGACACTCAGCGACGACCACGACCAATATGATTTACGAACTAAAACCACTGGTCGAATATCCGGTCGAAAACAGGTGGTCGAGTGGATTTGGTCGAGCATACGCAAGCGAGCCGAAGACTAGTACGACCAATTTGAACTCATACGACCATGACCAAACCCTAAATAGAAAACCGCCAAACGGGCGACACGACCACGTACCAAACATGGATACGATCAGAATGTGCAAATACGATCACGATCAGTTCTAGAATAATAAACCAATTTAAGTAGTTGGCAATCAAGACTAAGTGCAGTTTTTAAAACATTTTTTCTAATGTACCATAAACTACACTTAGACTCTCTAGCAATGCAAGAGGCGATAAAACACGAGTGCAAGATGATATGAATCATCTGAGCTTCCGCACTAGATAGATTCAAGCTACTAGTTTCCGACCCCTCTTAATAGTACGGTCAAACTAGTAAAAAGAATCCTATCAACCCGGTCGAGCTTCACCGAAGGTAAAATCTTAAAACATTTTTTCTAATGCACCATAAACTACACTTAGACTCTCTAGCAATGCAAGAGGAGATAAAACACTAGTACAAGATGATATGAATCATCTGAGCTTCCGCACTAGATAGATTCAAGCTACTAGTTTCCGACCCTTCTTAATAGTACGGTCAAACTAGTAAAAAGATTCTTATCAACTCGGTCTATCTCCAAACACCAAGATCGATAAAATCCTAAGAAAATAATCCTTAATCTTAGATTTTACCTTCGGTGAAACTCGACCTCGTTGAGCTCGATCTCTCGAAGCTTGTCCTCGCAAAACTCGACCTTGCTAAGCTTGACCTCACTTGATCAGATGACTCATGTCAGTATCATTTTCTTCATGCCCTTGCTTGCTTTCATCCTGCAACCATTCTGAGACTAGAACACATACACTTAATGCACAAACGTTAGTCTCATATACAGTTCGTCATTAATTACCACCAGAGAAATCACTCCATATAGGAGTTAACTCAACGATTTCTCTCTTCGGCGAAATGACAAAACCAATTTCGATAAGCAATAAATGAGTAAGAGATGAATCACACAATCATATAGATCTATGTATGATTGAGACATACGCACATGATCCATACTACTCATGTCATGATAAAGATAAACATGATGCAACCACCGAGCTCCCTCTCAATACATGCATCGATCTCGATACCACAAATGGAGTTATCAAACTTCCAGATTTATCACATGACATTCCAATTTACACTTAATACAAGATTGATGCAACCACAGAGTTCCCCTTCAACATATGCATCAATTGTTAAATCATAACTGGGAGTCATCGACTTATAGGGTTTAATATTAACAATTCAATGTATTTGTGCTAAACTAGGATTTATACAAGTTGTCATTTAATCCTCAAAACTATCATTATCCAGATCAATATTAACCATTAAGAATTTATCCAAATCATAATTAATCATCGAAACCCTGATATTTAGATCGAGTTAGATCCAACAATTTTGACTAATTCAGTTTTCAAAAGTGAAAAACACTGACTTTAATTTCTCTGTGCCCTCCTAATTACCAATTAATAAACAAGTAAAAAAAACTACTACTATTACATTGCAACGTACATGTTGGAAGAGAGTACGAAACAACCCTAGTTCAACCACATGGGGTACCATAAATTAGTGTGTTTAGCTTGGGGACTCTCGAGGACTCCTACACGAAAATACATATTTATTCTAGTGTACTTTTATGTATTAACTCTACCTAATGTGTCAAACGGTTTAAAAATGATTGTTTCAACAGTACTATTTATTATGTTCAAAGGCAAAGATGAGAAAACCAGATGGATAAAAGGACAAAAATATGGGCAATATTTCTTGTATTTGCCTATCCAAACAAGCTTCAGATAAACATGTTTGATTGAGGATTGCCAAAGTTTTAGAAAATACTAGACGATAAATGAGCAATCACCCGGTTGTTTAGTGTGATAAGCGAATGTATTGGCGGTTTTGTAAGTAGATTATACATTTATTAATAAAAAATATATATTCATACTATTGTAAATCATATTCGATGTTAATCAAGAAAAAAGAAACATTTTTACAAAAAAAATTTATATATAAGTAACTTTATATATATATATATATATGGGTCTACTTTAATTGTTTAAACACTAAAATTACCTATTCCAACCACTTATATAAACAGTGAGTGAAGTGGGGCACTTACTACTTAATCAGTTATCTGGACTGTTTTTTAGAAATGTGGTCATGGTTTTCTTAGATGTTCAATTATGATTGTTCAGGTCTTTCAAACACGTTTTGACAAAATCCAGACATGACTCATAAAGAGAAGCGGAGGACGCCAATCAAACAACCTCAAACAAGTTTCATATGTATTTCTCAACAAGAATTGAGTCTAACAACCTCCTTTGAGTCATCATATGAAGTGTAGTGCACCATAAACTTAGTGTGGCATATCATATTTTGTGTGAAGAAAAACATAACATTAAAACAAACACACTCTCGCACGACGTGAAATGAGATTGTTAAAAGAAAAACGATGCTGGTACATAAGGGGTGTGTATGTAGCAAAATAGATGTGATGGGGAGCAGACGACACAAGGACCGCTTGTCATTTCCCTCTCTTTCTACTTTGTGCTGCCCGTTGGCGTTGCGCCGTGGACTACGACACGTTGAAAACGGTAATACCACACACACACATTATTTTTTATTATTTTTAACGTTATGGCGTTTTGACTGGCCATATGACCCATCTTGCGTTTTAGCCCGACAACCATCTGTACTTCCAATTTTTTTTTTACATTATAACTTTTTTTAAGGTCGATTCAAGTTATAATCAATCAAATCTATTTCAGGAGTGTCATAGAATAGTATAAATTAGTTAACATATCTCAATATAATTGATTAAAAAAATTAAAAAATGTGTTAAATATTTCTAAGATAACTATTTTTTATAAGTGTTGTTACATTAATAACACACCCACACAAACTCACACATCCATTTGCAAAATTCGCCCCACCCCAATCCTAGACACCCATGCACCAATAGAACACCCAACAAAATCAAACACATAGAAGTAGAGGGTAGCTGAGAATTCATGAGTCAAACCTTGATTTTTGTGTAGACACATGTATATATGAGTGCATTTTTTAAGAATATATCAACTATTATGTATTAATGAGAATTAAAATGCCGATGACGAATTGCAAAAAATAATGAGTTAGGGTAAAAAATAAAAGAAAATTAAGAACAGCTTTCCCTCCTCAAAGCTAGGCATATATCCTCACAAGTTAACAGACATAAATAAGGTGTATTTGCAAGCTGTGCACACGTAACATTTCTCGTGGAATACTCAACTTCTTTCTTAACTCAATATAAGTTGTCCAAAATATGGTTGAACAGGCTACAGTAAAAAAGAAAAAAAAACGTGCTTGTGTCATTTTTTAAGCAGATAATGTCTACAATCTTATCAACTGATAACAAACCATGCCTCACTAAAAACTACGAACATGTTTGGTTTCACAACTAGATATGAGAGTGACAACTTGTTGCGACGAACCAAACACATTGCCACATAATTCACATTCACCTAAAGAAAAAACAGCTTCTGATACCATTGAGATGGACAAAAAATTTGTGCACATAGCATTTTTCTACCCACACCCAACAGCTGTCCCCATTTTAATTCTCCCATCCATTCAACCATGTATGTATTCTGCTCTTCTAGACTTCTCTTCCATTCCCTCGCACAAAAATAAAAAAAAAGTATTTGTGTACTACTGTTTTTTTTTTTGTTTTCACTATTTTGGCATTGCGCCGCAGTTGCATGCCTTGTTATGAAATATATAACAATTATTAAAAATATTTATTGTATTTAAAAAATTATTTTTTTAATGGTTATCAAATATTTATATTCATCAACACAGCCTGATACTAAATAGAGCCACATTGCCTTTATCACAAAATTACCACAAATACCTACGGGCTTCTATATCGTCGACAGCCCACTTACAAGTGGGCTCCTAGGCTGTGACCCCACACGTCAGCAGCCAGCTAAGATCAGCTAGTTAACACGTTAGAATTGGGAAAGAATTTTGAAACCCAAAATTAATAATCCTCTAATTCATGGCTGGAATGTGATGCCACCACCGACACGTACGCTAAAAAGCTGCAATTTTTCTTCTCTTTTTAAATTTTTATGCAGCTATTAATTATTATGCTACAATTCTAATTTTTTTGTTATAATTGATTTAATTACTATGGATTATATTAGTAGAAGCCTAGAATTCAATCCAATTTGCAAAATTAATACCAAACTGTAGCATAAAACCTAACAAGAAAAAATAAAAAAGAATTGATGAAAAAAAAGAAAGAAGGGGAAAAGAAAACCATATAAACTATACTCGAATAACTCCACAATACACTGAAAAATCTCTACTTGGAAGCCCCAAATCCAGCCATCAAAATGTCCAAATCCAGATCTTGACACGGAGCTTACACTTTGCGTCCGTCGTCGTGCCGTCGCCAGCGGCGGCGGCCGACCTGGAGGAGGAGGAGGAGGAGGATGCCTTGATGGAGTGAGGGACAGGGGAGGGTGCGCCGGCCACCACGATCGGCGGTGGCGAGGGCGTGGCCTTGGCGAGGCCAGTGCTGAAACCGCCGCAGAGGACGCGGACGGTGATCCGCTTGGACTTGAAGCGGCCGATCTGGAAGCCGACCTTGGAGTCGAGCTCGACGGACATGGAATGGGACTTCTTGGATCTGAGGCTAGCGGCCTGGACGGGGTCGACGGTGGAGGCGTTAGCGGAGGCGGAGGCCTTGATGACGGTGGTGTTGCCGGCGGGGTGGAGGAACCCGGGGACGGAGCCGTCTCCGACGTCGGCGCCGTCTGCGGCGAAGGCGACGGCGACGTCGCCGTACAAGAACGCGATCTTGTCGTTGGGGTTGCGCGCCGTCACCGTGTAGTCGATGCGGGAGGTGACGGCGTCGGAGTCGGACACGTTCAGCGCCGCCAGCCGCAGCGACGTCACCGCGAACGACGGCAGCTGTGGGTGGTAGATCACGTAGAACACCCCCGCCGCGATGGCGGCGAGGAAGACCAGCCCCACCACCACCAGCGTCAGCCACAGGCATAACGCGCAGCAGCAGCCGCGCCGGCTGCGCCGGTGGCGCGGCGGCGCCGCCATGGGCTTCGGCCGGTACGACGCCGGCGGAGGTGGCACGCGCCCCGGCACCATCGGGGGCGGCCGCAGCCCGCCGTTCGCCGTGCCGTTGGCGGCGCGTGGCGCCGCCGCCGCCGCCGGCTTGGAGGCCGGCGCGTAGGCTCGGTCGCCCATTTCTTGGCTCGGCTTGGCTTAGACTAGTTAGTGGGGGAAGTGGAGGTGCGGGGGAAGAAACGCGGAGGAGAAGAGGGGGCCAATTAGTGCGGCCACCATTTATATATCCACTGTATACGTTTAGCTTTCTTGCTGCTCTAATCTATGTGTCACTACTCACTGGTTTTTCCTTAAGCAAGTGCAGTTTTTTTTCTTAATTTACTTTTTTGGTTTTTTTTTATTCAAGAGGAAAATGACCGGATCTAATACACTACAAGTATTTTTACCTATCTAATGTACGATGGACGATTCAAATTAAGTGTTTTAAATATCTAAAAACAACAACAATATTATTTTTATCAAAAAATTAATCATAACTGTTGTTAATTCATCTCACATGTGAATATGCATGTCAGCTCTTTTATTTTAAAAGACACAGCTTAGAGAAAAAAATGTGTGTGTTTTTCTTTTGCCTTTTTTCTTGCTTTTTTTTTGTTTTGCTTGTGTCGTTGGGTCTCTTCTTGCAGGGTTGGAGCCAGGTTAATGCTGTACCTACCTCGTTTATGATGTGCTGTTTTTTTTCTTTTTCTACTGATAAAATTGTGTATTTTTCTGGATAAAAAAATAAAATTGCGAATTTCCAGTTTTTATTTTCTTTACAATGGGAATTATACGAAGACAGATATTTTAATGTGACAAGTCTCATCGGTAACTAAAATTGAAGTAGCGTAAAGAAATTGCCCCTGGTTTTGTAATAACTAGCTGAAAGTCCATCGAATTGGACAGAATATTAATTTTTTTTGTTTTCTTAAGGAATCTCACTGAATTATAGTCATATTCATTATGGATTCTAAAAATCATCTAATTGATCTACACTATTATGATTTAAGCTCATCAAATATGCGGTTTAGACTTTTTTTTTATTAATTTGAGAATTTCTAGATCTAAGATTAATGTGGTGATAGTTATGTATTCAATTTATATGTTTTTTTATATATGGATAGGTAGATGACAAGTGGGTTTAAATATTCACATCCCTTGGAGTTATCTATAAATCCATCCAATGAATTTTATATGATTTTGATCCCATTCATTTTGGGATAAATACTCAAGATTTCAAACGGGAAAATCACCTATATATCGTTGTGTATTTACAATTTAACATTATGAACATATGATTTTTTTAATATCACTGTGTTTATATATTTATTTATTGTATATCATTAATTTGATAAATTAATAATTTTTAAGATTTAAAAAAAGATTATTTTGAAAATGATCAAACTATTCCAAATCTATACTTTTTTTTGCCCAAGTTAGCGTTGGAGGAGAAAGAGAACACGCATGAACTGGCACAAGGCCACCATCGTCACACAAGCCCAAGCGTCATGCAAGCCTGTCAAAGTTGCGCAAGCTCAAGCTCAGGTCTAGAATAGTTTGATCATTTTTCTCTCCAAATCTTCAAAAGATCATTATTTTATTAGATCAATGATAACTAGTAAATACCACCATAATATGGTGGTATATAGTCAGTTATATCAATTTAAAATTGTACCTGAGAACATTTTTAATTAAAAAAAACCCTTAAAACTCTCTCAAACGTTAGATTCAAATGTGACGGCCCCGATTTAAATTCATTTCGTTGATTTGGGTCACTAAACCAATGGGGAGTTTGTACCCATTGAAATATTGCAATAACTGGTAGATTAGCTTAGATTCCTTTGCACCAATTTGAGCAAAAAGTAGCAAAAGATTTTTTTCTAGTGCAATCCAACAATTTTTTTTTAGTATGACAAGTTGGGTAAATCATGTATTGGAGAGGTGTAGGCTTCCAAGAGATTATTGGATAATATGGTGATAATATTAACAAATAACTCACAAAATTCAGGATGGTAAGATTTGAATTATAATATTTAGCACCAACTGGATGATAACCTGATTCAACTACCAATAGATTGGTACTAAACATTTTGATTAATAATATGCTTAGACATTCTAAGAAATAGCAATGTGGCATGCCTTTTCAAGTCAAATGTTACACATATTAAATAAAAATATCTGTATTGTTATATTAAATGGTTCTATTGAACTGTTTGTAATGTAGTTTATTTTATAACTAATGTATTAAAAAATTATAATTGGAAGCTCTTTTAAAGATGAATATAGATGATCATCTGAAGCAACCAAATTTTTTTATTAAATTATCAATTTTAAAGAAAAATTTCAAAAAATTCACCTAGACTATTTTATTTTCATGGAATGGACTCAGATTGGGCACATGTAACAATAAATAAGTTGATAACATCAACAATTTGATAACATCATAACTCATAGTGTTCTTACGTGGCGGTGTGCTCGATGATAACATCCTAGACTGTGATGTTATACTATTTAATCTAACGCATCATCTAGTTATGTTAGACTGTTTACCTAATATGTGTCTATTTTTTAAAAATAAAATGATCTAGGATCCATTTTTTGAATTTTTCTTTAAGATTAATTATTTAATGAAAAAAATTCCAGAAGCAACTATGAGTTCCTAAAAAGTTTTTTGTATTTTATTCTGAAAACTTGATATCTATTGAAATTTATTTGTAGCAATATCTCTTGTGACTTTATGATAGAATTTAAGTTTTTTTTAAAAGTTTCATTAATTGTTGTTCAAAAAAAAGTTTCAGTTATTGAATGCCTTGTAGAGGACAATAGTACTATTTTTAAAATTTAATTGATCATTAGCAAACATTTAAAGTTTCAAACGGTTAATTAATACACCAACAATTAAGAATGCAAGTACTGCACGATGTGGCCACATAAAACTACGTTAAACATTTTCAAAAGTTCCATTCGGCAGTGAAGCTTAATAAATAATAGGGAATTGCATGGATAAAACTGTATAATTGCAAAAAATATCTTTATTGAGATTTTAGTATCCCATAAATCACTGTAAAATTTATTGATTAAGTTATATGTTTAACCTTTTAGTTGATCTATAATTGGATAAAAACCAGCTATAGTAGTTCAATAGGTTTTCTTCTCTAAAACACGATCACATCCTTGTGAAACAACGAGACTATATATAATATGTCAAACCTCTCTCTTTGGTTCCCAAATCATGAAAAACTAAGCTGGTGTTAGGATAAATATGATGTTTCACCCTTTTCAAATATTTGTAGTTTAGGGTCACGGATGCATTTGTACAATATTTCAAGATTATTAGTGAAAACAAATTATCAACTCGCAGACGTAATGACTTGAAGACACAAAAAAATCTATATTACTGCTATTTTTAAAAAAGAGTTCAGATAACCCTTGTGTTTTAAAACCAGACAGCTTACATTTTGTATTTTAAAAAAACAACACAAAATCAATATGCATTTAATTTGATAGATGATTTTGTCATCTGGACCCACACATCAGTGAATTATGAGTCATCTTATTGATATGGAAAAACCACATATCATATTGTATATTGGATATAATTTGCACTGATTTTCAAAGTGAAATGTGCAAGTTGCCCAATTTCATTGTATATAGAGTTATCTAGATTTTTTTTTTTGTAAATAGAGGGATGGTGTGGAGTTGTTTCATTTGGGTATTTTCACAGAATACTGTGCTGTGTGTATGTGCATGCATGCATGCATGTATGTAGAGACCAATCCATATGATATGTACATGGTAGAAGGTAGGATACCCTTTTCAATGGGTGTTTTTTCTCCGGTGCATACGTACATGTGTAGCTAGGGGCACATGCGATAGACTAGGGTGGGCCCACACATATAGGGAGATTAACGGATAAGGCAGGGGGTTTGGGTTGGCACCGACGTGTGGGGTTGGGGAGGGATTTTGATCTCAAGATGCAGCACAAAACGTTAGTGGGTTTTAGTTGTCTGATCGAGACACTCTTCCATCCTCTAACACCTCCGCTCCTAAACCCCACTTTGTGGCTTTTATGGTGGTCATCAGAATTTAGCAAACTTGGTCTTTAGCCTCGTCTTATGCGTAAACATGATGCTAATAAAACTTTCAAATTTGGTTTATATTGGTGTTTAGGATCTTGTTTATGTTTAATATGGTGTCAATAAGATATGAGCAAACTTGATCCAGTATATTATTTAGTCCTCACTCTCTGTGTTAACAAAATACTAATCAAACTTTTACAAATTTGATCTAACTTGTTGTTTAGGACCTCGCTTGGGTTGGAATATCATGCCCAAAGTCCAATCTTGACGGCCTAGTCTAACTCTAAATTTGAATGGTGTACTTGGTATGACTCAATAGTGAAATCTACATTAAGTGTTATAGTTTTTTTAGTTCTTGTTATAGATTATTTAGATGACATCATAATTTATATTTCTTACTCCTGATGGTTTTTAAGTTTATTATTATTATAGGTAGAAGATAAATGAGTCCGATTTTACATTTGTTATCCAAGAGAACCATTCACCATTCTCGAATGAATGAGATTGAAGCGAGTTCTAAGTGCTTGTATTAACGTCCAGTATATTTGAAAATTTCCACATATCTTAAATGTTAATGAGCAATTTTCTTAGTAAATTGAAAAAACTAAAAACACATTAAGGAATCTAGAATTTTTTTTATAAAAAAAATACAAGTGAGTTGGATGCAATTTTTCTCTTTAAAATAACACTTCTAAGTATTTATAAAGTTGTATAGCCATGAGTGAGGCTTCAAAAAGGTTGGGCACAGAGGATCATGCCTCTGGTCACATGAGGCCCCTCAGGCTGTTTTACTTACTGCTGATAAGTTTCCCGTTGGAACTGTGACTATAATTAATTAAATGATTTGAGGAAATTAAAGAAATGGACAAAACCTAAACACTGCCTTCTCCACCCGTCTCTTAATTCTCCATCCCCTGTTGACTAGGGCGTGCGATTAAGACGTGATTACACTAAATAAAGAACCATCTCACAAATTTTATTTATTTGTGGAATTGCAAAGGTGTCCCCACAAACTCAGGAAATTACTAAACAACAACGTACTATTCTCCAATGAGATTGGGATGACAACGGGTAGTGAGGTGGAGAAAGAGATGGGCATCAAACTCTCACAGTTCACTTGTTCTCATAATCCTAGATCACGGTTGGAGGGTGAGAGGGCAAGGCGTTGGTGATGCCACTTGTCACAGGTAGTAACAGTAGGATGACAACAAGAGTGAGAGAATAAAGAGGAGGCGAAGGAAGGTGGTTGGGGAAAGTTGAGGCTTAAACAATAGTGTTGAAAGTATACCCTCGTTAATATTGCAATATCAAATATATCTTCATAATATTTGTTAACTACATTCAATGTCTAACCCATTAAATTTCTATCAATTTGATAAAGGTTAGCTAGTGTAACGCAATAGTTATTGTGCTAAAACCTTAAAATATTTTAGTCAAATAGTGGGAATTATATGTCTTATGATCTTCTTTTTTTCTTCGAATAGCTAAAGTCTTTAACCAACTCTGGTTTATGTTTTGGTTATTTACACTCATCTACACATCATCTACATGGGCTGTGATGGTTCATCGAAAAAACGAGGATGTTGTTCGGATGTATATGATGAAATCACTTTTTATAGGGATATATTTGCAATTTATAAACTTTTCGGGGACACATATGCGTTCGCCAGTAATTTATTTGTCTATGGCCCCCTCTCCAAAGGCTTTAACCTTAACCAAAAAAAAAATGTAATATTCCCCGGGTATTTTGGTGAAGGAATCTTTGGTCTTTGATTAGGACACATCAACTGCCACTACAAATCCCCAATTCTTTTTAGAAAATAAATTTTTTTTAGTGAAATACTTTGTACTCCAGTCCAGCTGTATCCATCTGCAAATACTCTCACTTCACAGTTTGGTGATGTAAGCTGTAAGATATGTATGTGCAATGTATTATCGTATTTTTTGTAAATTGGATGGCATTCTTGCCCACAAGTGGATTAGCTTAGGTGCTGCCTTTCCCACAGATCCAATATGTGGTGTGTATCAATGGTGCACTCCATATACAGTTATACACACCCCTTTTTTTTTTTTTTGGTGTTGCCAATATGTATTAACATGAATATTCACTATAATTGAAAAAAACAATGCTATATGCACTACAAAACCTGATTAGAGGGTGCAAATCGAGATTATGTGTGTGCGGATCAATAATAGGTTTGAATACAAGGAGTTCTTAATGGTGGGTATTATTTTTATAAGAAAAATAATTTTTACATCACCAAAAAAATTTTTTTAGGATGATAAGGTGAGACTGGACTTACACATTAGTAAGATATTCAATGATAAATACAAAATATTAAAATTTTATATTAGCATGAAAAAAAGTTGCCTTTTTTAATTAGTAGGAAGTGTTTATGTTTTCCAATTCGTAAATCAATTGATATGAGAAATGTTGTTTTTATGTCTTTATTTTCATGGAAAGATAAAAGGTTGTCTTCACACATAGATTTGAGCAAGGATTAACGTGCCTGATCTGTCTTGCCTAAAACTGTAGGGACAAACTAATGATTTAAGAATTTCCATTTGGCCCGCCAGGCTTGGCGTGGACTTGAATCAACCTTAATGTGGGTAGCTATATGCCTAGGGTTGGCTCAGAGCAATCAGGTGTTTTCTCGGCCTAGTCTAAGTATTTTGGTTGGCTTGGGTTAAGTTGTCTCTCATAGTTTTTGACTTTTTGACTCCTAAACACATCATCTAATAGAGATAATATCCTATCAAAGTATATAACTAAGAAAAAACTAGATTTTCGAGGAAAGATCGTATGCTATATTATCAAAAACAAACAACCCTTTTTGTTTAAATTTTTCTATCACAAAACTCCAAAAAGAAGATAAAAATTAAAACCCTATACACATGAGACTGACAAGTGGGCCAAAATAACATTAGACCCACTTGTCAGCGAGAGAGGTGCAAGTGCACGCGGGTGGATGTGCGAAGTAAGGTAGGCGCACTCATACCATGCACACGGCTTGTGGGTCCCACATGCTCACTTTCTGCACCCACCCACACGTGTACATACCAATCACTGCCATTAATCCTCACCATTTCTGACCCCCACTTGTTAGTAGTCGAAATGTGCGAGCTCAGGTGCATGTGAGATGCGAGGCATGTGGGACCCACAAATGTGTTGAGCCGAGTTCGCTCCAACGGAGCGGCTTTGTAGTTTCTAGGCCCCTAAAGAGTGTTTTGTTAATTAATGATAATTACAAATATTGAACTAACGTTACCTGTTAAGTTGTGTCAAGATCAAACTCAAAAGACAGGATAATGAAAGACAAAGAAAGAACTACATGATGAAGAAAAGACAATGAGGAAAGAGGCAAATGTATGAAATAGGGTCTTTTCCTCTTTTACCGGTCTAAGGTGATTAGAGAAGAATTTTGACCGGATTTTAGGATAGTCGCCGTACTATTAAGAGGAGCATGTGGTGCATCACGAAATACTTCATCTATGTGCCACAAATCATAAAATCAACTTGCATTGCATACTAGAAGGTTATATACTTTGAAAATGCTTGTTTCAACTCATTTCTGCCAAACTCTGTCTCAGTCGGTCTGACCGATTGATTGTCCGGTCTGACCGAATAGACGGACTGACCGAAGTGGGTTTCGGACTGACCGACGTTTGGTCAAAGTGTAGTTTATTCTTTAAAAAGGTCGGTCCGTCCGTAGGTAAAAACCTAGGTCAGTTTTCTGGTACTTCATGACCTATCTTTCTGAATTATTGTGTTATTGCGGTCTGACCGACAAATCGATCTGACCGTGTTTTTGAACTACGGTCTGACTGTCTGGTCGATCTGTCCGTATTTATCGGCCTGACCGTATAAAGTGTCCAGAAACTATGTCGTCTCTGGACAGTTTCACGGTCTGACCGCTTTTGGCTCCGGTCTGACCGTAAGTGTGCCTGACAAGGGCGGGTGAGCATTTATTGCACCTGTTTAATGCCGTTGCAATTGCGGCGGTCTGACCGGGCTTATACCTGCGGTCTGACCGCCAAGTGATCTTTTTCTCCCAACGGCCTGTAACGGCTATATTTATTGTGAGGGGTATATATACTCCCATGCACGGCCCTGTTCATAACTTTTGGCATATTTGTGAACATTGTCATCATCCTTGAAAGCTTAAGCAAGTTTCATACACTCTAGGGTTCTAATTCTTAAATTTGTGAGAGTGTGCATTTGAGATCTTCTAGTGCATTGTATTTAGATCACTAAATTAATCGTGTGGCACTAGAAGAAGGATAAGTGATCATCACTGGCTTGTTACTCTTGAAGTTTGCCGGCTCCTAGACGGCTAGAAAGAAAGTTTTGAAAAACTCTTCAAGGAAGATTGTGAAGAAGCCTCAAAACGTCTTGTGAAGGGTCGAGCATGCCTTGCCGGAGCGGTAAAGTGCATCATTAGTGAAATCGAGGTTTGGATAACTCATCACACTAATCCGACTCGAGATCTAGGTCACTTCTCGAGAGAAGGTTGACTAGATAGAGGAGCGGTTAGAGTTTGAGTTTGCCTCAACGTGGATTAGGGGTGATCGGCAAATCACCGAGACCACGGGATATATCCTTGTGTTAAATTGTTCTTTGTTCATCTTGTTTTAATTATTTGCTCTTATTTACTATTAATTGCTTGTTTAATTGTTAATTTGTTAAAATCGCCTATTCACTCCCCCTCTAGTCGATATCCTAGATTCCTTTCAGGCTTGTCTGGCTCATTGCACGTGGGACTCACTTGCAGATTGACGCCCACCCAGTTTCTCACCATGCATTAGTGTTCATGTCTTGTGCCAAACAAGTAGCATGTGTGCTTGGCGTGTGCTAGCATGCGGCAAGTTGTTGAAGATAGTTTTAGGGGTGTGCAAAAATTTATCAATTGAACTGAAATATTCGATTTTGCTGATTGAAAATATACCAGAAAATTTAAGTCATAATAGAAACTTAGGCTCTTCCAAAATTAAATAGGCTTTACGTCTAAATTAAATCCCTTTTGTATCGAGTAACTTAACCAGCAACTTTTTCAAAGAGCCCCAAAAGCATTTATACAAACTTTGTTATTAGTAATTTATAGAATTTGAAGAAAATATGACTCAAATTCATTCATTCTCTCTCTCTCTCTCTCTCTCTCTCTCTCTCTCTCCTTATATGCATTTGTGGTATTAGATGCAATTAAAGGGGACAACAAATCGACAGCTGCGTGAAACCTCCTCCTGTTGACAACACTTGCTGAAAGCAATCTGTGCTGAAAAAAAAAATTGAAGGCTGCACAGTATTGTGAACATAGGCTGGAACTTAGGTGTTCGCATCCTGAAATTAATTTATAATCTGCAGCACAAGGATCTTAAAGCTGTTATAAATTTAAGCTCTTCTAAATAAGATATAGTTAAAATAGTCATATAGAACTAAAATTATTTCTATATGAAAAGTCTATCTGAAAAACTTAATTTCTCTGATAAATAATTCGAGTATACATCTTTGCAGAAATAGTTTTTTCAAAGAGCCTTGTAAGCTGTTTGACAAACATTGTTATTAGTAGTTTATGGAATTTGAAAAACAAAATATTATGAAGCTACGTTTCTTAGCTCCTACCTTCCAGTAGCTATGGAGGGGCTTCAGCTTCTCAAGTTTCTCAAAAAGCTTCTTGTTTGAGAGAACATGAGTTTTTTTTAGTTTTAAGTTAGAAGTTAAAACTCCACAAATAGTCTTACTCTTTTAAAAGTTTTTTTTGTCACATCTTGTTTAAAAGGGTTTCAACTTCTTATAACTATAAACTAAAGCTCTCTTAAACAAGGCTTGAGAAGACGAAATCTCTCTGCCTTTCCTTTATCGAGAAATTATTTTTTTGAAAAAAATTAGAACGCAGCTAAAGTCGGGCTTATCTAAATTTTTGTAAGGATGATATTAGAAGAATATCCCTCAGCAACTTTAGTTCTCTCTCCAATATATACCCTACTATTTTTATAATGCTTTAATCCTGCTTTAGTGATGGTCTTTAGTATCGAAGCGTGAAGCGTGAACTTCAGTAGGAACAAAGTTATGGGGGTGCTTTGCTAATGAATGGGGAAAATTATGATGTGTTTGTTGTGGGGGTAGATACAATAATTTTCTAATGGAACAGCCTTTTTCCTGGTAATGCTCATAATAAACACACATGGGCTATTAGTGTTCAGGTTAGAGTTAGCTAAAAAAAAACTTACTACGCGAGATCACTTATGATATCTTGTTTTGGCAGAAGTAAATTTGACATATACACTCTTACCCCGGGATATCTATGAATTCCCCCTTCAAAGCAAGGCATGAAGTGAGTAATAGACACATCCAAAGGCCCAACCCGACCCAAATATGACTCTCCCAGCCCATACAACTCCTGAGAATAACATGGGCCAGGCCCACGAAATCTACTAAGACATAGTAGTCCATCTAAATATCCAACAAGGCCTATATTGAGACTCGAACCACAGAACTCTCGTCCCAGTCTCACTGTTGAGGCTTGTCTTTTGTGTTCCTTCCTACTTTAGTCTAACACACAGAGAAAAAAATCTACGAGTCACACTCTGATCTTACATGCAAGAGACTTAGTGGACGTAACGATAAGTCTCCAGAAGGTTGCTAATGCAGTTGTATGAACTGTTTTGATCCTCATCATTGTTAATGTGCTTGACTAAGCATGTACGGGACTTGTTTGGTCACTTGAAAACTTTTTGCTCAGTGAAACATGCATGAGACTGATTTATTTGATTAGTGTAGTAGACACTCAATTTTCTAGGTATACTTCGGCAAAAATCTAAATATTGTTCATCCAATCACATTGAACACATGAATCAAATAGCTTCAGATAAATTTTAAACAAGGTACAGACGATGTATTTTCATGATGGCAGGTCTCTCCTGAAGTGGGTTAGTGTGATTGTATATACTTCCTTTCGACTTCCTTCCAACTTTATCTTTCTTGTGCCTTATTTTTCTCGCTCCAAAAGTTCATCAATGCATATATGATAGTAGTACATCTCTCGCTTGCAGGCATTAATCAGTAGCGACAGATTAAGTTTTACTTTTGATGAGATTTGTGTTGATCCGATCCTGATCTGATTCAGTCAATTCAGATATCACATGACAACTAGCGTGAAGGAAAGAGAAAAAGCCGGAGATATCTGATGCCTTCTAAACTGGAAATCTCCGATGTTTGAAGCCTACAACAAAATATAAGATGTGACACGCTCTCTCATCATCTTTGTGAGATGTTTCATCACGTATGGGTCTATCTTAGAGACATACCTGATGCCCCTTTTCTCGGAAAAAATAATTTATTTTCTACTCCTTTTTTTTCATGCTAAGACATAAAGTTTTCAGCGAGGTTTTCTGTCTCATCTTGTTTAAATTAAAAAACTCTTCTGTTTGCATCTTTCACTAACATGATAAAGACAAGAATTAACTAATACACAAAAATACATTGAGAATTTAGAAGAGGATGGTGAGTTTGTATTGAATAGGATGGATGTTGCTCACCATGAGATGGATGAGCACAGAGTTTGGAGGGAGTGGATGTTACCCTCTATATATCTTTTGTTTTTACAAAATTTGCTAATCCACCTCATCAATGACAAAGCAGTCACTTTGTCAGTTTATGCAGTGATTGAACAACATTTTGGATAGAAGAAATCAAATTTTAAGTAGGATAAATGATGGGGAATTTAATTGTATAAATTGAAATATGTTAGGCTTGTATGAGAGTAGAGCAAAGAAGGGATATTTGTGGTAAAATTCCTCTAAATGTATTCCTGGGGCAATTAACAAGTAGATTTGTTATATTACATGTGTATGGGCCGTGGGGGAGATGACGGCACGTGCAGAGGCTAGTGGATCACGAGGGAATTGTCTTGGTGGGAGGAAGCCATTGCGTCGGAAATCGTGTGAAGATTTGCACACACTTTGATTTGTCCATATATTTATTATCCTTTATTCCCTCCAATTTGCTCTAATCTCATGTGCTTTTCTCATCACGGTAGTAATTTGACCAGACAGATCTACCGATTCTTCAGGGTTAAAATGGTTAGCTTTAATTTTCTGGTGGTAACCGATCAATTATCGTCGGTAAGTAGAAATCTCGGTCTTGATCAGTATACTCAATACAAACAAGGATGGTGTTATTTTTGTGTGTGTCAATATATATATATATATAATCTAAGGTTGATGAATTATGAAAATTAGTGCATATATTTTCAACCAAAGGAATTATTGGGTCATTGACAATACAATCTCACTTGTCAACCCAATGAGTCAACACAAATTCTCGGATCTTCTACAAATAAGATTTGCAGCTATATACTCCTAATTTAGCGTCCGAATCTAGCTAAATCTCAATAGAATTAACAACCGTCGCTATAATTAATCCCGCCAAATCAAATCATATTTGTTTAGGAGATAGAAGTAACCACGACCTATTTTAAATAACGACAATGAAGCAGAACAGAGGAGGAGATGGGTGCAAAGGAATCATTCTGCTAAGTGCTTTAGTGGTATTGATTTTGTCCTAAGTTAGCGGTGATTTTCATGCTGAAAACTCATTTGACGTGACATTTTATGTTAATTTTTGTATTATTTTTACAATACATTTTTACTATTTTTGTTTGTTATGTTTTAAGGATCAAGTACGCAAAATTTGGAAACATTTTGAGCTCATTTGGACCAAAACGGAAGTGAAAAACGAAAACTAGTCAAAACAGGACCTAAGATAAGACCCAGGCCAAAGGACCCGAGCCCAGCATGAGCACCGACACAAACCATGCTCGGCCCTAGGCACGCTCATGCTAGGCTCATGCCAAGCTCTGTTTTGTGCTGATTTTTTATTTGCTAATCTGTTTCGCATACTATTTGAACTCGATTTTCGTCGTATGTGTGTCATGAGTTGTAATTGGTTATTTTTAAGATTGTTGACTAGAAATAGGGAGACTTTTGGTTTAATCTAGATTCTTAGACTTAGTTTTTATTCATGAGGAAATTAAGTTAGACCCTTTTCCTATTTGTTTTAGTTTTCGCTCCTGTAAGTCGGTGTGGACGACAGACCTTAATATTCCATGCAATTGAGTAAGTTTTCATTTAATTTTTATTATTTCTTCGTTTCTATGACTTTTTGTATACCGGTATTTATAAAAATTTTACCCAGAAGAGAGTGGTAAAAGAACTTCATTCATATTTTTATTTTTACAGTGAAAGTGGGAAAGAAAGCTATATGAGAATCATTCTCTAAAGATAGCCCTCTTGATGTAGATGTATACCGATCTAATGATGAAGAAGCAAATCATCAATTGAGAAACTGCTTTCATTAAAGTGGCCCTAGTTGTGATTGTAGAATGTGAAACCAGAAAAGGTAAAAAAAAAAAAAATTGGGGGCTATTTGGTTTGAAATCTTACAAAAAAATTACCTAGACTAAGAGTGTTTCATGAAAACTGAAACAATATATATCAGATTTTAGCCTCATCTAAAAATTTGTTTCAAAATGTACCTCACACGAGGTGAAAAAAATTCTGAGCCTCACAGACTAACGAGGTTAGTCAAAATAAATTAGTACAAAGATGTTTAGAAAATGTCAAAGAAAAACAACAACATTTTCAAAACGAGAAAGTTTAAAATTGAGGGCAAATATGAAACAGCCCAAGGTATGCCTCGTGAAAATGAGGTCACAAAGCAAGTAATCCCTGGATGTTTCAACGACTCGTTCTAACATTTTTGATCGTTGATTAGACTCTTAATTCAGTTGGTCAAAAATCTAGGGGCCTTTATAATTAATCGCACGCCATGACGAGAAAGCCTTAAGGACAAAGAATTATGATGATTAGAGTACACGTTTAAGCTAGGATGGTCCCTTTGGTACCTTCATCAAAGCACCTTGATCTCTTTGTTCCACAAGTTAATTACTACTACTAGTAGTAGTAGTTGGCTTTTATGTAAAAACAAAAGTGGCGGTTCAATCATTAATGGGATCCAGTCATTAACACAGGTGGTTACAAGGGAAACTGCACAACAGCTGTGTTCCTTTCATGACCCAGGCCACCTTTTCTTTCTCTTGTAGAATTATACTTATGTGTAGATCTGTGCAAAAGTGCAAACCGGATAGGACTGAAAAAACCTGGTTCTTTCGGTTGGATGGTTCTGTCCAAATATAGTCTTATAAATATCTGAGTTAAATCAATTTGATGTATTTTATATTATATATTGTAATCGTGCTAAAACAAGACTGACCAGATTTAACCTTCCAGACTCAAATTCAAAGTCCCACTCAACCCTATGGACACTGGATTCAAGTCGAGCTGATTTTGTCGAGGTTTACTGTTATGTTAGCAAAGAAAAAAATTATATGTGGTCTGAGTCATGAGTGGTTTGATATGATGACTCAACAGTCACTAATATACAAATGTAATTTTGTTTGATTCAAAGTCCAAGAGCAATTTGGGTTTCCTCGAAAGTAGAGGGGTAATATGCACTTTAATCTGCTTTTAAAGAACATGGTGTTATTTGGTAAAATATGACAAGGTAGGGTCCAAAATGAAAAAAAGAAAGAGAGAGAAATCCCTCTCTGAGACACGTCATCGCGCCTGCCTGGTCGGCTACACATAAACTAAAAATTTTGGCATCCACTGCAAACTTTCGGCCACCAACGAGTTGGAATTTGATGGAAAAGGCTACCACTTTATTTCGCCTTCTTTTTTTTGGACCAGCCGCTCATCCCAATTTTATCATTTGAACAAGTGCGTCTGCACACTGGACCTGACCTATTTTGTGGTTTCCTACTGCCATTATGTAATTAAGAATATCATGTAAGAAAAGATAAATTTTGACTCTTAGTTTCTTTTGGTTGAAGTCAGAATTGCTTGGTTAAATATGTAGTGGAATCGAAATAGAGTTAGAACCACTTTTACATTATAAATTTCTATGTTATACCACCTATCATATCATATTTTTTAGTAATATTATTTTATATTAGTAGTGTATATAATTACGGTCTATTTATATGATCTCAGTTTATGCAATAGTAGATTTCCAAATATTTATAAACAATATTATGGAAAAAGCAATTTTTTTCATAGGTATATGTCAATTTATTATTTATGATTCGCTGAATAAAATTCTTGTTTTAAGAATAATTTACTATGGAAGAGTCCTAATAATTAGTGAGATCTGATGAGCGCTGTTACTCATATGAGCAAAATTTTTCGGAAAGGTAGATGATATATGGGTCTGGTCGGCATTTGGGATACAATTTATAAAATCCATCGTTTATAAGAATTTTGTAAAAAGAAATGTTCTTACATATACCCTTTCCAAAATCCAATTATATGAGAGTAGCCACAGGGGATCCTATGTGTGTGGTTCAGGTCGGTGGAACTGGGCCCTTTTGCCAGTCAAATATCAGCCTAATGACCCCTTTACGTTTTTATATTTTCGTTTATACCCTTTTTTAGTGTTCTCATATTCATAAGGTTTTTTCCTCGAAAAATACTTCACTTACAAAACTTTCTTACATACTTTTTGGAATAACTTATCCGCATTTCTCACAACTAATCGTACTATTATTTTGCACCCATTATCTATCCTTGATTTATACCGTTCACTAGATTTTTAAAGAACTTCATGACAAGTTTTTTGAGTGCAAACATAGTATTCCTTTTTAAAGATTGCGTTATAAGTGATAATGTTTATTTTATTGATAACATATACTTAAATCTACTCTATATACAAATACACCTCCAACCCTTATACACATACTAACACTTTGACACAATAAAATACACTTATAAAAATAGAAATAATTAGAAGTAGAATGATTTAATATGTATTGCTATTTCCTCTTCTTCTGCCTTTTTTTTCTCCCTCTTTTATTTTTTTATTTATTTGATGAATCATACATCTTGGTTGGGTACAATATGAGAGTACACATGCTGGGCATTGGCTGAGCACTTTAATCACCTTAATTAATCACGCTATGGCAGAAAGTGAACCGAGCAAATGATCATTGCTGAATGATTAAGCTTTATCATGTCACTAAATTACTCTATTGTGTTGTCACATTTTCTAAAAAAAAAATCTATTTGTTTATGTGATCTACCACGTCATTATTGTAACAAAAACGTAAGCCTATCAAGAATGTGGGTCAAATTTCAACTAAAATTGTAACTAAAACATTTATTTAAAGTATATTTCATAAACATAAAAATTTTTAAACTATAAATCTCAAATAAGCTGAGACAAATGAAAGTTGGGTTTATAAGTTGAAGTCTAATAAATCAGTTTATTAGTGAAACTTAGGGTATGATTGGAATTAAATTTAGAGGAAATTTTACATCTAGTGAAAATAGATGTATTATTTTCTTCAAAATTCATACACAATTTCTGTATTTCAAATAGAGATTTAAGTTTAGTCAAACACATTCTTAACTAGACCCAATTAAATTTCGACCAAAACACAAATCCACTTAACCACACTCAAGATCCTTCAAAATTTAAAAAACTCAACTCAAATCTGTTTGGTTTGATATTTTGAATGTGACTCAGTCAAATCACAATGCCCCAGCGAGCCAGACGTGTTTATTTGGTTAGATTGAGTCAAATTCAAGCTAATATGATGCAATCGAGTTTTTTTTGCCGGCTTGATCCTAGGAATAATAATAAGGCCTAATTAAATCGTGAGTTATAAGTTTTAATTTTTCTTTTTAAAAAGACATTTGAGTGTATGGATGGCACACCATAGGGTAGGACCCAGACCAGCGCACCCGCCTGTCTCGCGCCTCTGACACCACTTCCATCCCACACGGGCCCACACCATTCGCAGCCAAATACAAAAAAAAAAAAAATTAATTTTTCACTAAACATTTTTCTCTTTCGGTAGTTTCCACCATTAAGTTAGTTACAAATCAACCCCTACTTTTTTCAAAATTACAAATAATCCACTCCTCCATAAAACCCGACGCCTTCGTGCTCCCCTCTCCTCTCTCTCCGCCGCCATCTCGTCTGCTTCCACACGCCTACGCCACTGCCGCCGCCGTCGCCGCCGCCACGCGCATCCCACAGCGCTCTCTACGGTGAGGATCCCATCCCCTCTCCCCGATCCGATCGGATCCGTGCTTGGTTTGGTTTGCTGTAGCTTACGATTTGAATTTGTGTTGCTTCCCTTGATTGCTCCGATTGTTTTGGCGATTCGCTGTGGAGAGGTGGTCAGATCGATTCGTAGGGTGTTGCGGACTTCCGCTTTGGGTCCGTAAGCACCGCACCGATCGGTTCAGCTGCTGCCGCGTGTGTTTTGGGGGTTTAGGGTTGCGGGATTTGGGGCCGGGTAGCTCGATTTGTGCTGCGCGTGTTCGATCAAACACTGGATTAATCGGGAAATTTGGGAAAATTTTGGATTTTTTCTCTTGTGATCCTTCGAACAGTGCCATCTGCTAGAGGGTTATTGATGCTAATGATGTTACGGTGATACTGTCACAGTAAGTTGCCGTAGATTTCGCTTTCTTGTTTTAGAATAAGTTACGGGATTAAGTGATTCGCTTTGCCTAGAACAATTTTTGTTTTGGGGATGCATGCCTGTACGATGTGTGATCCGTAGCAAATAATTGTAGTTTTGAAGCGTAGATAGACACGAGGCGAAGCCATGGAGCATACACATCCATCAATTCGCTCCACTCAGTACATTTAGCCTGCTTCTAGCTGTGCCCATTCAATGCATTCATTTAGACTTTTTTTTTTGTTGAAATAACCGGGCATAATGCACTGATAACTACCTCATTTATTCCACTATTTCGTTTTTTATTTTTTATGGACTGTTTCAGGTAGTATGAGCTATATGTTGCATTGTTCTATTCTGCATTGCAGCAAGAATGTGCCTTTTTTCGTAGTGTAAAATTTTATTATGCTCAAACAAGGCTAGCTTCTTTGTGCATTTAATGTATCTAGTTTGGTTTAAGAGAAATTTTGAAGGCAATATGCACTTGCAATCATGTCGTTGTTTCATTCTTTGATTCAAATTTGATCCATCAGTGGTCCTTTTTCCCTGAGTGTAAATCTGATGTTTTTTGGTTGCAGAAATGGGCGACTCCTGTCTTTCAACGCAGCTCATCAATGGAGATGGTGTTTTCAATGTTTCGGGATTGGAGACCTTCATGAAGGATGTTAAATTGGGCGAATGTGGGCTCTCATATGCTGTTGTGTCGATAATGGGGCCGCAAAGTAGTGGTATATAGTTTCTCCATCTCCCGCTCTTTCCTTTTTGTTTAATGAATCCTCTACTCCAATATACTATTGGTCCTACTCCTTACCTTACCTTTTGTTCTGTATTTTCACAGGCAAGAGTACTCTTTTGAATCATCTTTTTGGTACCAACTTTAGGGAGATGGATGCTATCAAGGGAAGGTGAGTTCTTTACATACTCCTGTGTTGTTTCGCTGCATAACTTTCTCAACTTTGATGCGGCTGCTTATTGTTTTGTATGTTCATTGGCATTTATTGGAATTTCAGGTCACAAACTACTAAAGGTATTTGGTTGGCAAAGGCCAAGAATATTGAACCGTGCACCCTTGTAATGGATTTGGAAGGCACGGATGGACGAGAGAGGGGAGAGGTAATGAGAAAAGTGTTTTCACCGATTTGGAGTGGATGTGAACTTGTAATATTAGAATGCCAAAAATGCACATGTTCAAACCTGCTTTTGGGGCTGTTAGATGGTTTTTATTTGTTATATTGTTATGGAACATTTTACTCTAAATTGTACATTGTCCAATTCATCTATGGCTGTACTTCAGGATGACACCGCCTTTGAGAAGCAAAGTGCGCTGTTTGCTTTGGCGGTTTCAGACATTGTATTGATCAATATGTAAGTCCATTTGCTAATGACTGAATGTTGAGCCTCCTATTGTTTCCTAAAGTAGAAAACGAAATTGAGTGATTGTTTTATTTTCTTCTATAGGTGGTGTCATGATATTGGTAGAGAACAGGCTGCAAACAAGCCTCTTTTGAAGACTGTTTTCCAGGTTAGTTTGCAAATAGTGGAATGTCAAGTTATCTCATTGTCTTATTTGTTTATTTCTTGTTCTTTTGGTGGGTGGGAGGCATACTATGATTATATCCTTATTCCCTTACTATGATTATATCCTTATTCCCTGTCTATCTGTGTAGGTCATGATGAGGTTGTTCAGTCCTCGCAAAACGACATTGTTGTTTGTCATTCGTGACAAATCAAAGGTGTGTGGCCTTGCTATAATGCAATTCTATGCTGCTAAAGAACTGGATGCTTTCCCAAGCAACCATTAATATTCTACCTTTCCCTTCTAAGCTTAATTTGTGTATTCACCAACTGATATCTTTTCTTTTTCAAACAGACACCTTTGGAAAATCTTGAGCCTATTCTTAGAGAAGATGTTCAGAAGGTATGTGTTTCCTTGATAGCCCACATCCTGTTTATGCCTCTTCTTTTTGTGTCTTTTCATTTATCTAAAGTTGTTTTCATTGTGTTCCAGATATGGGATGCTGTTCCTAAACCTCATGCCCATAAAGAAACTCCACTTAGCGAGTTTTTCAATGTAAAACATCGTTTATAGCTTAATTTTCTGCTTGTTGATGTGTTATATTAGATGTTACATGTTATCAAGTATCATTAATTCATTATTTTCTACATCCAGGTAGAAGTTGTGGCCCTTTCGAGTTATGAGGAGAAAGAAGAACTATTCAAGCAGCAGGTTGGTGTAACTACGGTGTTGTAAAGGAAAGTTATACAAATTTACTGAAACATTCTGCTTTGATATTTTTTTACATGAAATTTGTGCTGGTTGCTGAATGCTGATCTGCCTAGAATTATGGCTAAAAGTAATTTAATCTTCTGAAGGTTGCCAATTTAAGAGAAAGGTTTCAACATTCTATCGCTCCTGGTGGACTTGCTGGAGATCGACGTGGTGTTGTCCCAGCTTCAGGTTTTTCTTTTAGTTCACAGCAATTTTGGAAGGTCATTAAAGAGAACAAGGACCTTGATCTGCCTGCTCATAAAGTGAGCATCCTATTTCAATTTCTTTTCAGCCTGAGCTGTCAATGTACTACTATATATTGAAAAATCTGGTTTACACAAAATTCAGGTTATGGTGGCTACCGTTCGTTGTGAGGAAATTGCCAATGAGAAAGTTGCCAGTTTTACTGCTGATGAGGTGATTCCAGTATATTTTGTTCTTGATTTATGATAAATAGCTTCGTGAAACCAACCGATCCTATATATCTTTGTATAGGAATGGCAACAATTTAAGGAAGCTGTTCAACATGACTACGTACCGGGATTTGGGAGGAAGCTCAGTGGCATTCTTGATAGATGTTTATCTGAGTGAGTTTTCTTGACTCGTTACGTTTCAAACTGTGATAATTCTGGTCATGATATTCCTTTTTCTGTTGCCTGTAATTTTTTGGGTGATGTTGGTTCCATAGTCGTACATAATTTCATTTCAAAGTTCATTTGCAGTTTTGCACATCATTTTACCTTCGATGCTGATTTGTGCTGATGGTTGGGAGTAGTAGCAATAAACCTTTTTTCTGTTGTGCAAATCTTTTGGCAAAATAACTTGCGCATGTCATTTGCACCTTAGAATTTCTGCAAGTCTGATGCTGATTTAGCTGCTGCTAGTCGGTTGATACCGAGAGTGGCAACCGAGAGTGGCAGTGTGATTGTTGGGCAAATGGAATGAGCAACCCTAAAATATAATCATTTGTTGCACATGAATTGTAATAAAATTTCATCATTCAGATATGCAAACTGTGCTTATTTTTTGCATTTGTTATTAGAAGACTCTGGCAGAATTTCTTTGTCTTGACGAATTTGTTTTCTTTCACATTTTCAGATATGACATGGAAGCTATTTATTTTGATGAAGGTGTCAGAACTTCGAAAAGAGACCAACTTGAATCTAAACTCTTACAGGTTCTACTGTACTTCAATTCTTTTGAACATAGGTGGTAGCTACGTGTTTAGGTTGTATTGAATGAATAATTGTCAGTGCACCCTTTCTCACTCATTCCCTTTCTGCTAAAATAATCAACAGTATTGTATGGTATATGAATTAATCTATCTTCATATGACATACCAGCAATCTGGAATTTAATTTATGATCAAATCTTGATTTTACTCTATTTGTATTCTTGGTCAGAAGTGTTCTATAGTAAAACTAAAACCTACTATTGGGTTCAAGACCATGCTAATGTGTTCTTTCTCCTGCCACAAGCTATGTTACGCTTATATACTTGCTTATATAGCCCCAGTTAGTTCTGTTTGTTGATCTTGTCTCATGTTGTACTAATTGGCCCTTTGTTCTTTCTTAGTTCAGATTTTATGCATTTATCTCTCTATTGGCAGTCATTTTTTTAATGACTTTGTTCTGACATCAGTGTTCATTTTCTCTCTTTCTAGCTTGTCAATCCTGCGTACCAATCTCTTTTGGGGCATTTACGAAATAGAACTTTGGATGCATTTAAGGAGGCTTTTGACAAGGCCCTAGAAAAAATGGGATTTGCTGTTGCTGCTCGTGATTGTACTCAGACCTTCTTGGATAAGTTTGATAAAGGATCTGAAGGTATGTTGTCTGGAACATCACTTGCTAACTCCTGTCCTTTTTTTTAAAAAAAAATTGGGATCCACCCATCATCCTGAACAGCTGTCTGCCTTTCGGTAAAGATGTGTTGACAACTTCCACCTCAGCATCAATTTCTAGTAATTCTCAATTATCTTGTGGTAATAACACAAACTCGGCACTTGTATATTTTCTTTTTAGCCCTCATGATCAGGATGCCATTGATCGCTAAGTACTGCTTATAGCAAAAGCAATGCCACTTGGCAAACACTAATCATAAATTCGTGATATTAGCTAGTGAACCCAAATTTCTAAACAAACTCTTGTTCTACACATTATTATTTGCTAGTTTGCAGCTCTCGCTCTCTTCTTTTATGCAAGCCCAGATGTCTTATTACATATGTTCATATTCTGTAACAGATGCTGCTATTCTACAAGTGAATTGGGACCCCTCAAAAGTTCGGGATAAGCTTAAGCGTGATATTGAGGCACATGTATCTTCGGTTCGTGCTACAAAACTATCTGAACTATGTGCCAAATATGAGGTGTGCTCTCATTATTTCTATTAGTCTGCAGATGTAATCAAATGTTCACTTGAAACTGTCATGACAAAATATTGGAGCCCTTGTCTAATGTGGGATGTGGTGTTGTTTCAGGGGCAACTTACCAGAGCTCTGGCAGAACCAGTCGAAGCTCTTTTAGATTCAGCTAGTGAAGATACCTGGCCGGCTATTAGAAAGCTTCTTCAACGGGAGACAAAAGCTGCTGTTTCTGGTCTTGAATCTGCTCTTTCATCTTTCGAACTTGATGAGGCAACTGAGGAAGAACTGCTTGCAAAATTGGAGAATCATGGAAAGAGTGTTGTTGAAGCAAAGGCAAAAGAAGAGGCTGGAAGGGTCTTGATATGCATGAAGGACAGGTGAGCAGTGGCACATATTTAACTCATGGTCAGTGATATTTCTTCCATACTTTGAATGACTAAATGGTGAAAAATCTACAGGTTCTCGACATTATTCAGTCGTGATGCTGACTCAATGCCAAGGGTCTGGACCGGAAAGGAGGATATAAAAGCAATTACTAAAACTGCTCGCTCTGCTGTATGTCAACTGTTAACACTATTTGGAGCACAAGAAAATTGGTTTAGGAACTGAAACTGAATTTTCTTTACAGTCCATGAAGTTGCTTTCTACAATGGCTGCAATTCGCCTGGACGAGGATGGTGACAATATTGAAAACACACTCTCCCTTGCTCTGGTTGACACCTCAAAACCTGGCACTACAGATAGGAGTATCCAATCATTTGATCCACTCGCCTCCAGCTCATGGGAAAGGGTAATGAAGCTGTGCACTTTGCATACATTTATTTGTAATTTATCTGCTGAAGCAACACTCTTCTGAGCATTTTCTTTTAGCACAAGACAGTAAATTGGTCCATTCTTTTGCTAAATATATGCCATTGTTATGAGCAGGTTCCAGCAGAAAAAACATTAATTACCCCTGTCCAGTGCAAATCTTTGTGGAGGCAATTTAAGGCAGAAACTGAATATACTGTCACCCAGGCCATCGCAGCTCAGGTATGCCCTGGAGCTCCTTTTAAACAGTTATTTCATTATGTGCTATCAAACCTGTGGACTGCGGTTATCCTCTCAAAGTTGGCTCTTTCGGTTGTTACTTCTGGAAGTGTTGACAATTAAAATTGTTCACCACTCATATATGATGCTGAATCAGTTTCTCTTAAGGTATATTGGATATGGTGTACGTTTATTCTAATAAACCATTGATTGTTGTCTTCTTTAGGAAGCAAATAAGAGGAACAACAACTGGCTGCCGCCTCCATGGGCACTTGCTGCAATGGTTGTCCTGGGATTCAATGAGTTTATGACATTATTAAGGTATTTTCTTTTGTCTGCAGACTTATATTTAAATGTTGACAAAGGCATGTGCGCTTTTGACATTGGCTTGAGTTCTCATTTGAATAACAGGAATCCACTTTATCTGGCCGGCATATTTGTCGTTTTCCTCGTTGGGAAAGCCATGTGGGTACAACTAGACATTGCTGCTGAATTCCAAAATGGATTCGTGAGTATCGAATTTACAGTTCCATCGTGCTCTTTCAAATTTACTAGAGGGCCTGTAACCTGATATTGGCTCTATGCTTGCATTGTCACGCAGCTTCCTGCCATCCTTTCACTGTCCACAAAATTAGTTCCCACAATAATGAACATCCTGAAGAAATTAGCTGACGAGGGACATAGACCTGCAGCACCGGAGAGGCCGAGAGAGACTGAACTCCAACCGAAATCCTCGAGGAATGGCTCGTACAGTAATGTGACTTCAGCAGGGTCATCCAACATAACCTCATCAGAGAATGGGCCCGAATATTCAAGCCCAGTGCCACAATGATCAAGTGATCTCTAGCTTTAGTCGAAAACTCTAGCTGTTGTAGCTGCCATGTCTGAGCCTAGGAGATTGGAGTGCCTTAAGGTTTTTGTAAGCTGGCTCGTTCCAAACTGATGTATGGACAGGCGGCGGCGGTGATCATAGTGGTTATTTAAGGAATTTTGGGACTGGGAGTTTGTAATAACTTTGTAGAATAATTTTCATTTCATTTTTTGTAACCACTTATATGATGGTTGTATAGAGGATTTATGATCCTGTCAGCTGATGTGGCTAGGGGGGAACAACGCAGTCCATTCTACACTTCATAGTTGCATAGGTGCGAGAAATGTGTATATGTCTTGATACGGCAATCAGATTACTTCAGTATTTGTGGTTTGGCTGATCATCTGAATGTGTTGCGGGATGTATGTGAGTGTTTGTTTTCTGTAATTACAGATAACAGTTTGAGTTATTTCTTGATATGGTTGATGTCTAGAACTCAATTAAATGTGGATTATGGACAATTTGATGTGGTTATTATTGTACAGTGCCATCTCTCAATGGCAGTGAAGCTTTGCAGGAGACATACCGTGGTAATAAAGATGGGGCCGCGCCGTAGGCCGTCATTCTGTCGAGTGTTGGATTGTCTATTCATCTGGTGGAATGCCCAGATCCTTTTTCCTTATTTTTCTTATGGTCATATGCAAGACTGTTGCATGCACCTACAACGTTTGGGCCCCTGCATGGTACCCATGTCGCCAATGAATGTACTAATTTACGATGACAAAACATGTGAACACCATGATTGGTCATTTCATGAACATGCTTATTTATGAAGTATGTACATCTCATGGTGTATTTTAACTTTTATTATGATTACTTTTAAATCTGAATGTGTCTAATTCAACCTAAAAGAGACGGCAAGAGCAGTGCTGTCTAATCCTCATCTTTTAAAAGGATATATCTGTATAGATGTAGGTCACATATCCAAATAAAGGGGTAAGGAGGTTAGTAAAAGGTGAAATCATATCTCAATTGGATTTTATTGATTAGTTTATATGTGTGGTTTGTATTAAAGGCAAGTAAACATCATATATATCAAAACATCCACATGTAAGAAGCAATGAACCTTTACAATTAATACATACTGATATTTGTGGTCTTTTTTATGTTTCATCCTACGGTAGTGAAAAATATTACATCATTTTTATAGATAATTTCTCACGGTATTGTTATTTGTATTTGTTGTAAGAAAAGTCTCAAGCGGTGAATGTTTGTTCATTAATGAAGTTGGAAGACAGAAAGATAGAAAGTTAAAGTGGTGAGATTTGATAGGGGTGATTAATATTTTAGGAAATATGATGAAAATGAACAATGTCTAGGTTTATTTGCAAAGTTTCTTGAAATCGAGGTATTTGTGTATAGTTTATAATGCCTAGTTTACCCCAACAAAATGGTATCACAAAAATCATACTCTTATAGACCTGGTTAGGAATATGTTATGTAATAGTAATGTACCTTCTCATTGTGGATGCTTGCATTAAAGACTGCTGCATATGTATTAAATAGGGTTCTTAGTAAGAGTTCTTAGTAAGACAGTTCCTAAAACTCCTTATGAACTGTTGATAAGAAGGAAACCCAGTTTAAGACATCTTCATATTTGGGATTGCCTAGCAGAATTAAGAATTTATAATCCACGCCAAAAGAAGCTCAACACGGACCACTAGTGGTTACTTCATCATCTATCTTGAAAAATCAAAAGGGTACAAATTTTATTGTCCTAATTGTTGGATCTAGGTCGATCTAGATATTTAAGTTTTGATAATTAATGACGATTTGGATAAATCCCTGATGCTTAATGTTAATCTGGATAATGACTGATTTGATGATTAAACGACAACTTAGATAAATCCTGATTTAGCACAAGTAAATTGAATTGATTATTGATAAACTCTAAAATGGATGTTTCCTGTTGTGGTTTAATATTGATGCATATGTAGAGGGGGAGCTCGATGGTTGCATCAATCTTGTGCTAAGTGTAAATTGGAATGTCATGAGATAAATTCTAAAGTTTGATGGCTCCTTATTAAGGTTTTGACATCGATGCATATGTTGAGGGGGAGCTCATCATATTGGTCATCTGATCTGATTGCTATCATGACATGTGTAGTATAGATGTGTGTGTATGACTTTATCATATACGGATCTATATGAGTGTATGATTCATCTCTTACTATCTGTTGAATGTGGTTTTTTCATTTCACTGGAAAGAGAAATTGTTGAGCTAACTCCTGTGTGGAGTAATTTCTTTGGTGATGAATGACAAACTGATTATGAGACTAACGTTGTGCATTGAGTGTATGTGTTGTAGTCTCAGATTGGTCGCGAGATGAAAGCAAGTAAGGGCGTGAAGAGGATGATGCCGACATGAGTCATCTCGAGCGAGGTCAAACTTAGAGAGGTCGAGCTTTGCGAGGACAAGCTTCGAGTGGTCGAGCTTCACTGAAGGTAAAATCCAAGATTAAAGATTGTTTTTTTAGGATTTTGCTGGTCTCGGTGTTTGGAGATAGACCGGGTTGATATGATTCTTTTTACTAGTTTGATCGTATTATTAAGAGGGGTCGGAAACTAGTAGCTTGAGTATATCTAGTGTGGAAGCTCAAATGCATTCATATCATTTTGCACTAGTGTTTTATCGCCTCTTATATTGCTAGAAAGTCTAAGTGTAGTTTGTGTTGCATTAGAGAAAATGTTTTGAAAACTGCACTTAGTCGTGGTCGTCAGCTTTTTCAATTGGTTTTTATTCTAGAGCTGGTTGTGATCTTATTTTCTCATTCTGATCGTATCAATGTTTGGTACGTGGTCGTGGTCGTGTTGCCGGTTTAGCGGTATCCTTGTTTAGGGTTTGGTCGTGGCCGTAGGAGTTGAAGTTGGTCATATCAGCTTTCAGCTTGCTTGCGTTCGCTTGATCAAATCCACTCGACCACCTGTTTTCCATCGGATGTTCGACCTGTGTGGTCGTAGTCGTTGCTGAGTGTCAGCAAACATATCCATGAGAAAACAGACAAATTGCTTTAGAAATGACATTTGTGTTGGACATTTTGGCAACAGGAAGGCTTTTGAATTTCCTAGAAATATCTAGGCCTATCTAGGTCTTGCTCCTGTTGAGAAAATTGTAGCCCTTTGAGTTATCTTTCCAACAACCAAAAAATCACCTCAACAGAATCTCTAGATAAAAAATTATGCTTGTTTTACTGTCAATTTGTATTGGCCAGATTTTGTTCGGCTTGTACAAATTGCTTTGAGCTAAATTGGACGTGTAACCAGAGACATTTGCATCCGTCCGGGGGCTTTTGTCCGGGACAGGCCAGACTTTATCCTGCATGGCCGGACATTGTGCGGCTTTTACAAAAAGTCCCCCAATAGTAACTGACAGTTTGCAACGGTCGAAATTTGTTGTACTGACCAGACAGTGTTCGGCATGGCCGGACAATGCCGGATAATGTCCGACTTGTACAAAATTTCTCCTGTTAATGGCAAACGGCTAGTTTTCTTTGAGGGCTATATATGTCTTATGTTTGCCTTCATTTGGGGTTGCTCAAGAAGTTGAATACACTGTGTAAAAGCTAGCCAAGTTTATTGCATTTGAGATATTGCATCTAGAGGCTAGATTTGAGCCCAAATCTTGAGTGGATTTGAAAGAAAACATTTGAGAGAGGTTGTGAGTGTTTAGTGCACTTCATTCTTCATTTGCAAGCTAGTGCTAGTGTGTGTGCATATATTTGCATCATTTGAGCTTCTAGCACGTGATTCGTTCAAGCGAAAACGCATCCGACTTGTTACTCTTGGCGATCGTCTTCGCCTAGACGATGTCGGAGGGGAGTCGCAATCTCTCCAAAGTTTGTCGGAGAGGCCAGCAAGAACTTGTGAAAGGTATTTGTGCTCGCCTATCTGGTGTGGAGAAGGAGCAACCCGAGTGAAAATATCCTTCGTGAATATAGAAGTGAGGCTCACGCATGAGTGCTTCAACGAAGAGTAGGGGAGACCAGGCGAGTCTCTGAGACCTCGGTAAAAATATTGTGTCAATTGTGTATTTCTTATTTGTTTCATATTTATTTTGACACAATTGTTTGCATTACTCTAGTTGCAAGTTAAATTGTATATTCCTTATTAATTAATTGCAACTAGATGTTATATGGTTGATTGTTAAACCTTCACTAAATCTAGGTTATTCTAAACATTCTTCAAAATGTGTTTAATTGAAAAGAAATTTTAAAAGTCTCCTATTCACCCTTCCTCTAGTCGACATCCTTGATCCTACACTAATCATAGTACAAGGATAGTTGAGTCGGGAAATGCATGGTTCATTGAGAATGGTCAATTTAATGGGAGTGGAGAACCATGAAAAGTGGATATTCAAGTAATTCAGATTGAAACTCCTAATCCAAATTGTTTCTCCTAATAATGTTATCCCTGCTATTATATCATATTTTCACACCACCACGGGAGAACAAATTATTCAACACCCAAAAAATGAATGTGTTTACTGTGAACCAACTGACAATGTACAAGTCACAAGTGAAAAGATAATACTGCAAGATGTAGCATTACGAAGGTCTGTAATACAGAAAAGATCTGCTATTTCAGATGACTATGTGGTTTACTCACTTGAACATGAGTGTGACTTAAGTACAGAAAATGATCCAGTCTCATTTAAACAAACCATGGAATGTAATGATTTTGGAAAATGATTAAATGCCATGAAAGAACAAATGAAATCAATGTATGACAACAAAGTCTAGGAACCTTTTGAATTTGGTCTTCAAGACCAAATGAGACTTAAAAGGCAATATCGAAAGATATAAGACTAGACTTGTTTCCAAAAGTTGTACAAAAAAAGAATGTATTGACTACTTCTTTCTGGTATGATTATTTTAGTTTTAGTGGCTCATTATGATTTAGAATTCACCAAATGGATGTAACAATTGCTTTTCTGAATGTTGATTTAGAGGAGGAAGTTTATATGGACCAGCCAAAAGTTTTTCTAACCCTGGAAAAGAAAATTTTGGTGTGTAAATTGAAGAAATCAATATATGGGTTAAAACAAGCTTCCCAACAAATGGTATATTAAATTCAATAATGCCATTAGATCATATGGATATGTATAAAATATCGTTGATCGGTGTATCTACATTAAGATCAATAAGAGAAACTTTATTAGATTGGTCCTATATGTTGTTGATATTCTTCGCGCTATAAATGATAAATCTTTATTACATGATGTAAATAAATTTCTCCCAAAAATTTTTGAAATGAAGGATATGGGTGAGACCGAGGATAATTATAATGTCTATTGTAATCAATTTTAATTCTAATTTTGTAGGCGATTATCTCTTAAAAAGATGCATCCTGCTCTCGTAACACTAGTACACCTTATAATCCACCAACACACATCTCACTTTCATGATGTCACTACACAATCCAATGTACCCTTATACTTTGTGGTAATTGTTTTCCCTTCAAATAATTAATCTAAACTCTAACTCTCCGATTGTCACTATGAAGGCAGAAATCTAAATTAATCACAAGTTCATGGCTTGGGTGAAATAACCCTAAGAATCAACCCAGCTCAATCAAAATCTAGAGAAATTTGTCCAAATTTGTGCCTCAGAGATCAATTAGGGATTAGAACTCGCAAATTTCCAGAGAAAACCTTATGATTAGTAAAATTTTGAGGGAGTAGTCCTGAGACCATCCGATGCACCCTATTAACCACTGGACTTTGTCGTGAACTGCACCAACACGACGCCAACACATCCTCATGTCACTTCGGCAACCTAATCCGCGACTAAATTGGCCTCGGGACTGGAAGCCCAAGTTGGATTCGTCGGCGATGGTTGCGTCAACGACGCATGCGTCAGCCACAGCAAACTCTGACACACTCATGTCACGGATGCGACGAGACATCAAGGGTAGTTGGCCAGAGCGCTATATAAGCTAGGGTTCACGATCGGGGACAAAGCACAAACACTCGCAGCCACACACATACACACAGAGGAGGAGGAAGAGGAATCAGGGAGACTTACTTGGGCATTCTCGATAGCAAAATCGACACTAGCAATTGTCCTCATCCCACGCTGGCTTCGTCTCAAGCTCTGGTGACCCCACACGAGCACCCGCGCCACCGATTCAAGGTACTTTAGGAACTAGGGCTTGCAATTTAGGGCTAATCGAGGCAAATTGGGTGGAATTGGGTTAGGGCTTAGGTTAAAGGCCATGGTCGTGAGCCATTGGTAGCCATCAGCGACTGGAAAAGGCACCGAAGATGGGGAAATTGATGGTGGTGTATGTCGTGGTGTTATGAACCCCACGACAGGTAATTTGACGTGGAACATGCATACGACAATGCGAGCTGATTGTGCGACAGGTCACCCCGCGTTGTGCAATCACAGAGGGACACAAAAGATTTATACAGATTCGGGTTTTAGTGGGTACCCTACTCTTGTCGATGTGCCCCTGGTGTAAACTGGTTGGAGAGGTTGTCTCGCAGGAAAAGAGCTCCTAGATGCGCCTATTGACTTGGTGTGTATTGAATACAAATGAGAGTTGTTGTCACTAGAGAGGGGGTACAAGGGGTATATATAGACTTTTAAAGATGCAAATTACTAAACCACTCTAACTTTGACCGTTGGATTGAGGGCACGATGGTCTTTTGACAGGGCACGATGTACGGATCTTGGACATGCGTCCACTTCAGTTCTCGAGGCACTTGGAGGCACTAGTTCTCGGGAGCAGTTGTGCTCTTCTCTTGGTAATAGGGCCCAGAGAGGATGAGGCCTGCACCCGGGAAAGCACCAGACAGGGCGGGGCCCCTAACTGGGGAACCACCCGAGGGAGAGTAGATGGGCACCTAAGGAACCACTGGAGAGGACGGGTCTCTATTCGGGGAACCACCTGGGGCAGAACAGATCCGCACCCAGAGAACCACCTAAGAGGATGGGGTCTCTATCTGGGGAACCACCCGGGGTGGAACAGATACACACCCCGGAGAACGACACGAGAGGACAGGGCCTCTATCTAGGGAACCATTCGGGGAGGAGTAGGTCTGTATTTGGGTAACCACCATAGAGGACTGGGCCTCTAACTAAGGAACTATCCAGGGAGGAGTTAACCTATACTTGGGGAATCATTTTCAGATCCGGTTGTTTCCCCCAACAGTAGTCCCTCGTGCCTCCAGGGACACGTAGTGGCACCAGGGGTACGTTCCAAACCCACCGGGGAGCCCGAGCTTGCTCTTGGCAGCGACTTCCCGGGGTGAATGAGCTCATTACTCGAACAGTTTGGGCTTGGCCTTTGGGACCGTACCTTCCGGGGATGCGTCCTGGAGGGGGTGACAGTTCGCCTCCCCGGGCGACACTTGGACTTCCGCGCCTCTTCGTATTCAACGGCCGAGATCTTCACCAAGGACACATGGCAGCTAGGGATGAAAACGGATCCGGATCCTCCCGGTCCGGACCGGTCGGATCTGGATACATAACTTATCGGCTCAGAAATTTTCAGATCCGGATCCGAAACCTATCGAACCGGATAATTTTTATTCGGATATGGATTCGGATCTGGTTCGGACGATATCCAATGGATCTGGCTTTGGATCCGGATATCAGGAACTGTGCTTATCTGGATATCTGGATACCCCGGAGGCCTAGGCGCCCAACACCCTATCCCAGGCCTGCCCATCTTGCCATCCGGATATGATATCAAGTTATCACTTATCAACCCTAACTCCGACTCCGACTCCGAGTCTCCGAGTCTCTGACCTCGCCGCCGCAATATCCGTCATCTCGCGCCTCCGCATCTCTCTAGTGCTGTGCCATCTCACGCCGCTGCCTATTCCACTCTCCACTGATCCCGCACGGCACCGATCTCGCGCCGTCTCCTAAATCTACAACCGCACCGCCGCATCGCCGTCGCCGGATCCGGCCACCTCCATTGCCGATCCCGCCGTGCCACCTCCTCTGGGCCTCAAGCCTCTGTTGCGCCGCCATCTCCCACGCCTTACTCACAGCCAGCGACCACGTGCTGTGGGCTAGCGACGCAGACCTCTCCATCAACTACAGCTTCGTCGACCAAGGCTCCATGGCTACCTGTGATGACCACCAGCAGCGACGACCTCGACTTTGACTTCGAGCATGGCAACTTCATCGATGACCACTGCGACTACCACTTCCTCAACCTCAACCTCGGTGTCTTCTCCAGCTTCGGCGACAGCCCATTTCTAGACCCCTCACCAGTGATCCTTGACAGCTTCAGCATCTCTGCAATCGGTCTCAACCGCACGATTTGGTGATCAATTCTCCTCTCTACTCCCCTCTTCTTTTTTGTTCTTCAATTTTGGATGAACTGTAATGTTTGAGATGGAGAAATTTGTAATAGGATGGATTGATTGCATACTCAGACAAGTTTTTGACTTTGTTTGCACCTCTGGCTTTCTCTGTGAGACTACATGAATTGGAGCTTACTTAACTTGCAAATCTGTGTTTTGGTTACTAACTGCAAATGCTAGACTGGATATTTCAGTGACTGAGCCTTATGAATGTGCTTGATTTCTAGATTTTGTGTTGTTTCTGTATGAATGGACAAGACTGAGGTGATTGAAGCTGTGAATTGAAATCTTGTTCTGTCATTGGTTGCTTTGTCTGGCTCTTAGTCTCTTGTGTATTTGAATGCTTCTCTATTGCTTATGCATTCTGTGATTGCTGCCTGAAGTAGAGCTAGTGAAGAAATGAAATTGATTGCTTATGTCATTTTGTGCTAGATCTGTGATGGATTCGACAACAATCAGTAGTAGTGCAACTGTAACCAATAATGGAAATACAACTCAAGATTTGCTACTAGTAACACAGCCACCTACCACCCCTCAACCTAGTGCCGATGCTGGCAGTGGCAGTGGGACTGCTCAACCAGGTTACACTGAGTTCGACCCTCTTGCTCCTGCTTCAAAGAGATCAAAGAAGTGTAGCTCCGACGTTTGGGATTACTTTGAGAAGTCTGAAATTACGAAGAAAGAACCAAATGGCAAAATAATAACAGAGCTTTGGGCCAAATGCAACAAGTGCATCTATAAAGCTTATCGTGAGAGTAATAGAGGGACATCGGCCTTTTGGAAGCACTTGGGGTACAAGCACTACATCAAGAATGGTCAACAATTGCTTACACTAAAAAAGGGTGAAGGTGACAGTAATGTTGTAGTTGTGGAGACCTACAGGTATGATGAATCTGACAGTTTGAAAAAATTTCCCTTGAGTCTGGGGGTCAGTGACTTGTTTTAGTACGAGGTCCCTTGGGCGGAAGGCTCGTTTGCGAACACGCTTATTGTAAATGCATGCCATTTCGCGCTCGTAAATGGTGTTGTAAAGGAGTGCCCTATCCCACTCTTCCTCAACGAGATCCACTTCCAATCTCTGATTTTCTTCGTTGACTCAGTACGCCATGGTCGAAGTCCCCTCGAGGAGTTCGACTCGTAGGAACTGAAAGCGGACTTTTGGGGGAAGCACTGCCTCCGTCCCATAGACGAGCGAGAAGGGGGTGCGCCCCGTTGCGCGACTCAGGATGAAAATTTGTAAGGGCCAGCGGTGAGCTGGAGCAACTTCTCGTTGACCTGCATCTCCTTGAACGCCTTTAGATAAAGGACGTCCACAGTGCTTCCGCCATCAACGAGGATGCAAGTGAGACGATAGTTAAAGACAGTGGCAGAGATGATAAGTGCATCATCGTGGGGGAAGTGAACTCCGCGTGCATCCTCCACAATGAAGGTGAGGGGGACGTCCGACTACTTCGGTAGCCAGGACGTGTTAAGGACCCCCACAGTCTTGACCTCCAACGCATACGCCTTGCGTTGACGTTTGGAGTCCCGCCAGGAGGTGGACCCCCCATAGTGACATTAATATGCCTCTTGGACGTTTGGAAAGGAAGCTCTTCATTAGAGCCTTCCCCCTTGCTTTCGCTCCTCTTGCCCTCCCGCGGGAGCGGGCGGAGCTAGTAAGGCTACTGGAGGGGGTAAGGAGGCAAGGCTCCCCTCCCGTTTTCCATGCTGCTCGAGGTAGGTTGTGAAGTTCTCGAGGAGAGCTTTGCACTCCTAGGTAGCATGAGAAGTAGATCAGTGGAAAGCGCACCACAAGGCAACTCCAGCCTCCTTGCCCTCCGCTCTAGCTCCTTCTCGAGCGAGGGTGGACTGACCTCCCCCGCCACCTTTTGACTTGGGAAAGGGGCGGTTGCCTCGATTGGCCCGACGAGAGCCGCCTCCGCCTTTGAGGACAAAAGCATCCCGAGGCCTCAGCTCGTTGTGTGCCCCTCCTAGGGCGCTTTTTGGGTAACTCTTTCTTACCATATCGTTTAACAAGAGTAGGTGCCCCTGGTTCTTCTTCTAAAGGTTGTCTTCCTCCACCCTTGCATACTTTTCAAGTACGTTGAAGAGTTCATCAGAGGAGGTAGGGTAGCTCCAGGTGAGCCTTCGATGGAGCTCCCTGGTAGGATCCCGCTCTTGCAAGCCTCAATGACGATAGAGTCAGTGACGTGAGCTACCTTACTCTTCACTTGCGCAAAGTGCTTGGAGAAGCTTCGGATGGTCTCTCCTGTCCTCTGCTTGATGATGTAGAGCTGTAAAGAATCTAGGGGGCGCACGTAACTCCCATGGAAGTTCACTCAAAACTCGCATTTGAGTTGCATGAATGACTTGATGGAGCTCTCTTCAAGTTGTAGAACCAGGACTTGGTGATCCTAGAGATATAGAGGGGGAAAACGTTGCATTGTAATGCTCAATGTGCGGTGAGCGATAAGGTCGTGGCCACTGGATGTGGCGAAGGCGGCGGCATAGGGGTTGGTTATCCACCTCCACTTCCTTGGGGGACTCCCAGTCGTTGTCTTCCTTAACTGGGGAGGCGCGTTCATTGTCTGACTCGGGGAGAGGTCCCAATGGGCCGCCCGCCCGATGGTAACACCTCTTTTCTTTGGGGTTGGTGGAATTAAGTTCTTGCACCTCTGGGCACCTCCCGGAGGTGGCGGTGGCTTTAGTGACCAACCTCTTCCCTTGTCCACACGGGCGTGAGGCCTCTCACAGTTAGGGGAGAGGCAGGAGTTGCGCTCTGGGAGCGGTTCCAAGTGTTAGCACAAGGGGACAACTCCTGGTCCTGCTGTCTGCATTCTCTCGACCTCCTCCCGAGTGAAACAAGTTTGGTCCGTAGGGGGAGCCAAGAGAGGCGGCTGGGGGGGTTGGCTTCCCGAGGGCTCCCTTGCAGGCTCTGCTGGGGGAGGGAGCTGATGTGTGCAGGGTGCCTCGAGGGCATCACTTTGTGCCGGGGCCAACGGCACCGGGGACGCCAGAGGCGCAGGCACAAGGCGTGGGGTAGGTCGCCAGTGAGGGAGCTGGGTATAGAGCCAGGAACAGAGATGGGAAGGTCCCCGCCAGGGGTCCCATCAGGTTCGGAAGCGGCACCCCCATATACAGTAATGGCGTAGGATACATGGGCTTCGAAGATCACACCAAGGCACGCAACATCTCTTTTAGAGTGTGTTGAACGCGAGCTTGGCCTTCTACCAGTGCCCTCAGGACGGGGTCCCTGGAAACCCACGGGGTCTCTTGGAAGGAGCTTCGCTCTCCTAATTCATCTGTAGTTACTTGACTAGGGAAATTTGCGCCCCCTTATGCGGGCCTCGGGAGACTTGATGGCGCAACACCCCCACCTCTCTTGGGGTGCCTCCGAGGGGAGACGACTGTGGGACCCTCATTTGAGGAATCCGGTGGCAACCGCTCAGGTGGGTTGCACTCAGAAATGGCACATTGCATGCTCACGACAACAAGATGCATTATATAACAATGCAAGTAAATAAAACAAGTGCAGATCATAAGGACCAACATTACAATAACATAGTGCCAAAATGACGCAATTTAGTGTTGATACAAAATTAAGGTGTTTTCTTTGACACAAAGGTCGGCACTGAATAAAACAACAACAACAAGCAAAAGGACTTCAACGATCTTCATCTTCAACTGCAGCGGTGTTGCGTGGGTTTCCTCCACATCGGACTCAACTTGGTAAATGACCCTCTAGTAAGCTGGATCTTCTGGAGTGGTTTCTTCTTCTTCCATGTTGGGTTCAAGACCGTAGGACTCGGGATCAATGAATCCTTCCTCTAAATTTGTTTGTAAAAATAAGGGTGAGCACATTGTCCACATAGTGCTCAACAAGTCTCAAATAAGAGTGCAGGTATATAGATGAGGGGGAAATTTCCAAAGGATGGCTCTTTGGCTCATAGAATAGGTTTTTCACTCTTAATTTTGAAAAAAAGGTTTTTGTTTTCAAAGTGAGGCTTTTCAAATCCTAAATTAGATTTTCAGAAGATGTTATGCGTGGCGGTCTCCCATGAGTCACCACTTTAATCAATATTATGAAAAACTTTTTCAAAAGCTACTTGTGTTGCATCAACGTGGATAGAATCCACCGCGCGCAGACTCTATGACCTGGGAGCTCAGAGTATCCGATACTTTTTATAACTTTGCAAAGGTGTACCACCTTAATCCACCGATCACTCAGCTTTCAAGTCGATACCTCTCCATGCGACTTTTACGCATGTGACAAGGCCGAGATCACACAACAGTTTACAATCCTGGAATTAACAATTCTCTGTCCGGTAAATAGACATTCCAGTCCTCATTACCGTTGTGGGTACTCCTCACAGCCAATTCTTCCTAGCCTTGGTCTATTGTCCCGCAAGACACATAGCCTGTGGATCCAGTCGCACATGACTCAAAATCCAAGCGTAGGGTGTCTTCCTTCTTACACCTTATACTCTCTTTATTTTTCTGATCTCACGTCATTCATGGCCCTCTGTGGCCCACCGGTTTTCTCTCGAGAAACCGGACCGACAACCATTGCAGGGAAAAGCTAATACTGAGAAAGCTACTATGTTGCGCCCATCCCATACCGGGTAAATGGTTGGTACGTTTTTCATGCCGCATAGAAGTACAACACAAGATTCTTGTCCTTTTGAATCTTTAGTGAGGAGTCTTTCACATTCCCAATGCGCACACAGCACCAACCAACCAAACCATCCTCACTATCGATTCCAATCACATTTTCTTTCACAAACGGGTTTTGAACATGCTTTTCACTCATGTGACCATTTAGCATTTAACATATAATCTTGAGCATAAGCATAGCCTAAGCATGATGTCCTAGGGTGACAAGGATGCATGGATATTCAATCACAAAAGGGGCTTCACAATTATTTAGGTCATATCTAACCACTTTATTTGAACATAATTCTCATTTGAATGTAAGGCATGCATATACTTGAAAACAACTAACATACTTCATTTCAAAATATTAGGCGAGACATGATCAAGGGTTAAGACTTGCCTTACAATGAGGGGTCTAGTTGCTCAGACGATTCTTCGAAGTCTTCTGTTGACTCTTCTGCTCCTTGCTCTATTCCCGCACACAACAACGAGGCAAATCAACACATCGCACCACAGAAACATACAGAAAATAGTTTCTATAGGAAATAATAAGTAAAATATAACATGCATGCAGGGGAGATGCTTTGGACAAGGTTACTTGAGCGTTGCTCAAAGAGATAGGCTCAAAGAGGTCAAATGTCGAAGGGTCAACATTCGATTCACGGCTAGGCATAGCCTTAGGTTGGCTCTAGGTGGGTTTTCTGGAGATGTGATAGTAGAGAAAGTTGTAGAACATGGCTCCAGGAATTTAGTGGACAAGGTGGCATTTCAATTTCTCAAACAGAAGGGGTCAAACAAGGTTAATGCCAGTGGTTGACATGCACTGACACTGCACTAACACTGTCAAAAACTAGGGCAGAGTGGCAAATCTGGTTCTGGGCTTCAAACACTTCACCAACTATGTCTAGGAGGTAGGCGTGGATGCCAGGGACACAATGGAGGTGGTTTCAAGGGCTGAGGCGGTCGAAAGACGACGAACGGCGGCGATGAACTACGGCGGCGACACGGCACAGGCACAGTTCTGGATAGAAGCTTGGCAAAGGCATATCCCATGATCTGGGCAGATTCAATGATCGGGCTAGTGGAAGGAAATTCTCAGGAGATTGAGGCCAAGCTAAGAGGCAAGGTGGCATTGGCTGGAGTGACCGGGAATAAAATCTGGTGGCCGGCGCCGGAGAAGAAGGCTCTGGATTTGGGGGTTTCGACTGCAGCACAATTGAACTCGATTCCTTGCTAAGAGAGTGAGAGGGGGACAAGGGGAAGCTACAGACACGGCCAATTTGACCGGAGGGTCGCCGGCGTGGCCTGGCGACGTGAGCCCAGTCACTAGTGGCGCACAAAAAAGGGGAAGGCTATGAAGATTGCTGCAATTTGAAATCCAGGCTAACAGGCTTGCTAAGGGTGATGTGCTGATCAATTTATCCTACAGCACGAAGGCCAATTCGGGCTAAATCAATTGGCATTGGAGGAACAGGGGTTTCAGGTATTTCCGGTGATCGCCGGCGCTAGGGTTCGCCGGGGTCCAATTAAGTGCTATGATACAGAGCGGGTGATAAGGGAAGCTTACTGGTAAGTTTGGACTGAAGAGGGAAGCAACGGGTGAAGCTGACGCCGTGAGCTCCAAAAATAACTTGCCGGGGAAGAAGATGAAACGCGAGAGCTGAGACTTTGTGGCTGCTGGAGTGGTGTGAAGAAACTCTGGGCGAATGGGGAGGCTTAAATAGGCAGTGGCTGGGGCTCTCGAGAGTTGAAGTGGATCGAAACGGGATACGCGTAACTGGCACCGGAGGCGGGATCGAGACGGCATGCACGGCGTTGGACGCGGCAGCGACTCTGCCAGAGGAGACGATCGCGCCAAATCTGGCTGGAGCAGAGCGACGGGGTGGCTGGCTTTGGCATGGCGGCGAAGTGGCAAAAAGTTTCTGACAGCAGCAGGCACGCACGCGCACAAAACGAACGGCGCTGCTGGCGGTCATCTGTCATCGCCACGGTGGATGGTTTTGGCGCGATGTGAGCACCACCCGTGGACAGGACCATAGGTGGAGACAGATGCTGGCCGGCGGTGAAGATCGCGGCGGCGAATCACGACGAGCGGTACCGGTCGCGGTCGAAATGGATGCTTGTCTGGTCGTGGTCGAAACGACTTGGTCAAAACGGCTGCTGGCCGAGCCCTGATCGAAAGTTCACAGCCTAGTCGAAACAACAGTGGCCGGTCGAAAGAAGGGGCTGAAAAAGAAGTCTTGGGCCGATCTGTAATTTCTGGAACTTGTTTCTTGGACTGAAATGTAAATCTGGAGATATACTTGGTTTCGGCTGAAACTGATTTTGCCAAATGGGTTTACTAAATTCAACAAGCAAGTATACAAGGATAAAAGACATAATTAAGTGTCTTTGATCAGGTTTTGAGCAAGATGAAAACAGGAAGATTAGGGTAATTAGGGTAATTAGTGTCTGAATTTTGGCGAGGCTGAAAACTGAAGTTTAGGATGAGATTTTGAGATTTTGTCTGAAGAGGATCTTGTTCAGAATAGCGATTGGGAGACATTCCCTGAATCAAATCAATGTTTGGAGCTAATTTGTGGCTTTTAGCCTTTTCAGGCTTCTAAGAAAATCGCGAAAAAGGGTCAATCTGAAATATTTTTGGACTGATATGTGAAAATGGTCTGAAAGGTGGAGTTTAGCTACCAACTTTTTAAATTAAGGTAGTGGCATACCTAAGATCATGATCCTGAGATAAGAGATCAATAATGGGGTTGAGATATCTGAGAATCCAATGAAGATATGCTGATTGGCAAGCTAAAGAGGTAGCAAAATTTGGGATGTTACAACGATGCAGCGACAGTCTCTTTCATGGGCGATCCATGGTTGCTAGGACCGGCGTCGTAGGAGAGGGAGGATAGGCTCCTCGTTCTTCTTGGAGGAGCCATGGTGAATTGTCACGGGTCCCCATGGATGGCACCAACTGTCATGGTGTTGCGAACCCCATGACAGGTTTTCTGACATGGAACACGTGTACGACAACGCAAGCTGATCGTGCGATAGGTCACCTCGCTTTGTGCAATCACGGAGAGTGACACGAAGGATTTATATAGGTTCGGGTTCCAGTGAGAACTCTACTCCTGTCAATGCGCACTCGGTGTGAGCTGGTTGGGGAGGCTTCTCGCGAGGAGAGAGCTCCTAAGCATGCCTATTGACTTGGTGTGTATTGAATACAAATGAGAGTTGTTGTCACAACAGAGGGGGTACAAGGGGTATATATAGACCCCAATAAATGCAAATTACTAAACCACCCTAACTTCGACCATTGGATCAATGGTGCAATGGTCTTTTTGTATGGCATGATGCGTGGATCTTGGACATGTGTCCACTTCAGTTCTCGAGGCACTTGGAGGCACCAGTTCCCGAGAGTGGTTGTGCTCTTCTTTGGGTAACAGGGCCCGGAGAGGGTGAGATCCGCACTTGGGAAAACACCGGAGAGGGCAGGGCCCCTAACCGGGGAACCACCCGAGGGGGAGTAGATCTACATCCAGGGAACCACCGGAGAAGACGGGGCCTCTATTCGGGGAACCACCCAGGATAGAACAGATCCACACCCGGAGAACCACCGGAGAGTATGGGGCCTCTATCCGAGGAACCATTCGTGGAGGAGTAGGTCTGTACCCGGGTAACCATCAGAGAGGACTGAACCTCTAACTGGGGAACCATCTGGGGAGAAGTTGACCTGTACTCGGGGAATTGTTTTCAGATCCGATCGTTTCCCCCAACAATATATATAAGTAAAAGCAGGATTGGATGATGGTGGCAACTAAACTTAGAGGGAGAGGCATATCTCGAAGCACCCACCGACGACTTCAACTAGGGTGGAGGTTGGAATGAGTAATCAAGAAATGACAGGCATCAACTAGTGTCTAGTTCAATTTCAATCGTATTGTGTATTTATGGATGGTAGAATCCATCGACCGTGTAATTTGCTAAGTCTTAACGAGTTTTTTTGAATAAAATGTTTTGTTCAGTATTTTACTCTATTGTATGTGCTACTCTATACACGGTATTATTCCTAGTAAAATGTTATTTTACTATATTAATACCATATATCAGTGTTGTCATCCTAGTAATGACGGGACGGGTCTTCATATTGGGGCTCCAGATCTTTCACCCCTCTCAAGGCAACAATCAATCCTAATGACTAGAATTATAATGGCGCCCAAGTATTACCTAGCATTAAGCAAATCACTCCAATAAAAAAAAATAAAAGGATAACAAATAGAATTAAAAAAATTATCTCACACTTTATTCATATATTGAATCTGAGATCACAGGGCTTTACCCTGACATCGATCCGGCGAGCGTAGTCACCGTCTTCAATATCTTGATTACAAAAAAAATTGATTTAAGAAAAATAAACTATAAATGTGGTGGAACTATTCTAAGAAGTGGATAGGAGATCCTTGATGATCCCCTTGATGAAAGATGCAGATGATGACCCTAACATCGATATGTTTGCATGATTGTCAACTGACTTCAAAATCTATACAATTATGAACTGTTTGAAAAATCTTCGCGATTATGAACTGGTTGACATTATCTACACATGGGTAACTCATATGGGTTGCACACATGGGTTGGCAAACTGTATTGCAACTGTTGGTATTTTGTTGACTTGTGTTGCCTCTAATTTGAGTCCAAAAAACTATATTACTTGCATATTAATTGTAACTAGTATCATAAGTAATATTATTCAATTTTTTCATCATTTTATACTTGTTTCCTTTCTCAACCTAAAAAACAGAGGATTAGGGTTGTCTGAAAGCATCTAGGCTTTATTTTTAAATGAAATCTAAGACTAAGTGAGGTGAATTAACTCATTTATATTAAGTAAAATAACAATTAATTAAAATCACCATTATCAACCGCCATGATTATTTCAATTTAAATTTAGTTAAAAGGGAATTGACATATTCACATGTATGACAATGTGCATTTAAAGTTTATTTGTGAACCATTAAGACATTACATGAAGTAAATGGAAGATTTTTAGATTATTGTAATAATAATTAGTGGCTAATGTAATTAATTGAATTGATTCTAATTCAAATAGATCCAATTTTATAGTCATTAGACTTTAAGAATTAGAGCTGTCGGAGTTAAAATCTCAATAATAATTGATTGTGTGTGTATTTCTCTTTTTTATATAGCTGGTATAATTTCATTGTCATTTTTTTTTGAAGCATGGAATCCTTTTGTTGTAGTTAGCTTCTAACAAGCACCGAATACATTGCTCTTTACATGTACACTGTTTCGGACCGTGATTTCAGTTTTGCACCGCATGCAGTTGACAACCAAGTGATGAAACATATGCTACTTACAATGATTAACTGTTTGGTTTGAGGAATTAAAAAAGGTGAATAATTGAGTGGTGATAGATCATGTCATCCTTCAAATTAATAAAATCACTTGATTTTACTTAAATAAATTTATCTGATAATTTAAAGAATGATTTGATATTATGATGAATCATCTCACCTCTTAAATCAAATATCTTATTCTTGGATTGAATGGATCTTAGATCATATCATTCTTCAAATCAAACAACTAAGTGCAGCACGTGGTTTTGCGGTTGCAAGAAGCATTGCGTCCTTTAGGTGCTTTTCTTTGGCTATAAATGCAGAGCACTTTGTTGCATTAATGAAATTCTCTCTTAAAATTGTCACTAACGACCAATAATTAATAGTGATTACTATTAATTTATAAAAAAACACTACTAATAACAAGTAGAAACACCATCGATCATCACTAATAAGATGATTCAAGATAGTGTAGGATTTAGAAGAAACATTTAGGGAAGCCGTATCTCCTCATACTATGTCATTTCATTCTAAAACATATACAACCAAATATGGAAATGTGCATCCTTTCATACCAATTTTATTGACAAATTGTTCCATAATGAAAAATCAAATAATGACAACCAAATGGCCAATACAAAACGACTCAACCAAGCAATTTTGAGAAAAAAAAATGTGGTGAGGTTTTCTGTCCTTGAAAAATCAAATTTGATTGTATTCGCGATGTAAGGCGCTTGCGACGATGAATCCTACAACTTGCATCTTCGATTTCTGTTTTTTACAAGAAGTTGAAGTCAATAGAGGCTTGGTTTACACTGGTTCGTTCAGCGTACATATATCGTTTAGTGGTTACTTGAAAACCAAATTTAGCGTATATTCCCAATCTCAGGCGCATTCGACAATGAAACATACCATTTTAAGCTTCACAAATTAAATTAAAAAAAAACCAATGACACTGCAACATTAGGGGTTCAATAATGGCACTAGCCAGCTATAAAACCACAAATTGTTAAGCGAAATTGCCCAAAGAATATTACAAAATATGACAAAATTGAAGGTTTGCTATGAGGCTAAAAGCCTGAAATATAGAGTCCAAACTAAATGAGATGTCGTTATTCTTTATGATCTGTTTGAGACCTAGTCTTTGTTTTCGCACTAGACTCGTTCAAATATTAATATGTAGAAAAATGACATCTTACTCGAAAATACCGAAGCCCAAAAGCTGATAAAAAATACAGCTCAAAATAATTACACAACTCTTTATTTCAAAGAGGCCTTTACATGTCGAACGTTAGGTCGCACTCACCTACGTCGAGGGAATTATGTGTCTAAGACTTCAATCTAGACTCCATGATCTAAACTAGACTTATTACAATGTATTTATAGTCCAATCGTATGAATACGTATCAGACTCAGTAACCTAAACGTATTAGACTCATATAACTAATTAACTCTAAACAGATAAGTTTAGTTATATATATTCAGACTCAAATACAATTCCGAATAGAGAATGAATTCTTTTTCAAGGTTGCGAATCAAACCATTGTCGTGAAACCTTTCTGAACACAGTTATGGTCGCGAAGCCTTATGCGACTCGACCTGAAGATCCTCCCGGATCATAACTCCCTTGTTGAGAAGGAGCTAACCCCTGTTGCGACCTCTCGATTAAACTGGAGATGTGGAAATTAGCCTTGTCCATCTTCTCTGGTGTACCATTTTGCCGCACGTGCTCGTTGATCATTCCGACCAATTCGAAAAGTCTCCTTTGTGCTACTGCGGGTGATAGTCACATTCTTCTCCAAAATCACATCTTCGCGTAAAGGTTTGTCTCGTTGATATACCAAGTCTTCAACAGATGGTACTATAGTATCTGGCTCATCATCCAGCATTAAAGGCTCGAAGAGTTTGAGGTGCTCAACATTAACAACCGAGTAAATATCCATATATGCAGGTAACTCGAGCTGACAAGTATTATTACCCACTTTTGACAAAATCCGAAAAGGACCAAAACGAATGGGTTTGAGTTTCTTACCTTCACCTTTAAATCTCTCCTTAGTCAGATGTAACCATATCATATCACCTTCTTCAAATTGAGCATTAACTCGGTGCCGATTATGTCGTGCCTTATATTTGAGTTGAGCTCGCAGCAAGTTTTGTTCAACCTCACGATGGAGCCGTTGAATACCTTCCAGAACTTTTGTGCTCAATCCTGATCAGATACTTTCTTACTGTTCTGTGCTAAGGTAGGGATCACAAACTCCATGTCGAAAGGATGCACATGCACTGATCGAAATCCTAAACAGACCTCAAACGGCGACTTTCCAGTCGAACCATGCACTGTTCGATTAAAAGCAAATTGTAGATACGGTATACTTTCATCCTAGGTCTTCGGATGCTTAGAGTTTGACGAGGATTGACACCCGAGTCAGTTCAAATAAATGCACGACTGGTTTAGGAAAGATTCAAACCAGACAAGCGCTTGGCGGGGCGAACTCAAGTCATTCTGAGGAGCACAAGCCCGAGGTGGAAGGCTTTACGCGATCAGACCGTAGCTAGTGCGCGGTCAGGGGTTCGTATGCTATGCGCGAATAGAAGGCTGAAGATGTTGCGCTGTCAGACAACATCGCGCGGTCAGAGCACTCTCGACCAGGGAACGTGGGATTAATCTGCCCTCGTAAAGGGAATATCCCAACTATTCCGAAGATTCTTCCACGTAGGAGAACAACCGTCAGGAGGTTAATACGTGCGGTTATAACACGTGTTAAACCGGTGTGGGAGTTAAGAGCGGTTGACAAAACCTCATCCAAGCAACTGTTTGATGCCGTTACAACTTGGCGCCCTTTCGACCAGTATAAAAGGGCAGCCCGACGCACCAAATGGAAGAGGGAAGGATCGAGAGATCGAAACACCAAGACATCCAGTGTTCGATTGATCGAACCTGACCAAACAAAGACAACCCGAAGGCAGTAGTCTAAATTAGATAGCTTTCACAAAGCCCTTTAGGCTTTGTTCTGTACAAACACATAGGGAAAATCTTCGCCTGTGAAGATATTTTCCGCAACTCTGTAAATCCTTTTACTATACATAGTGAAATCCTAACAGGATGTAGGGCTATTACTCCCACCATCGAGGGCCCGAACCTGTATAAATCTCTCTGTGCTCTAGTTCTCCATAATTCAACATACCTTCCCGGAGGGACATCCTGAATAGTCTCACAACCTACAAATTTTGCATAAGTTCGGCTAAGGACCCCGAGTCCGAATCGTCGACAGCTGGCATCCACCGTGGGGCCTTTCTCAAGGCGTCTTAATTTTCATTCAGAGGTTCACTGAATCATGGCTGGAGCATATGATTCCGAGAACGATTTCGATCTCGAGGATTATGCTCACATTCCAATGCCTTCTCCGAGCGATCCTGTTCCGATGGAGGAAATTGGAGGTGAAAATCTCCTAGAAGTCGAATCGACTCTCCAGGTCATGTCCATCGACTAGGGGGCGACTAGCGCAAGGTCAGAACCCATCGAGGTTCTTAATGCGTTAGAGGGTGAGTCCGGTTAGTCATACGACCCCACTGAGGGGAAGGATGATATCGACCAGGAAATCAGCCCGGGGAGGTTCGACCCTGATAACCTCCACCGTCTCTTTGATTTCGAGTCTGACTCAGAACAAACCGAGATGTTTTCTCCCTCGGCGACCTCTCTTCCTAGACAGTTTGCTGCCTTATCGGAGGAAACTCCTGATCAACGGGCTGTTAGGGGAGAACAAGAACGCAAACAGAAGGAGGATCAAAATCTTGAGCAACAGAACAACGAACTACGCAGAACTGCCCTAGAGGCTCTTCAAGATGCGCAGGCTCGTTATGATGCTGCTCCGAGTTCTTCCCGACGATCACGTGGTCATAGACGCGACCAGACCCCTTCTTTGCCTCCAGAGCGTTTCCCAGTGGACGAAGAAACGGTGACACCCGGTGCCCCTAGGAGAAGTACACATGGCAGACTCCGATCTATCGCGGAGGTCATGCGTAATTTTCCTCCTACGGTCACGGATGTGCAGAAACTGGCCTTCACCAGAATCCTGGCGGAGAGGTTGGATGAGGTCGCATCTGAGGCGACCCCCACGGCCTTCTCCCAGTCAGTAACGCGTTCCCACAACCGAGAGTGTTCTCACTTTGGTTCTGGTTGACGAAGTTACCCGCCGCCTGTACCGTCCCGGCAGGACAAGTCCAGACGGGCACAGGATTCTCGTGATAGGGATCGAGTCCTCGTCCACTCTCGCTTAGGACCGCGAGTGGCTTCTCCATTGCATGAGGTCGCTCGCGATCCGGTCGAAAGTCACAGGACAGTCCACGGTCCTTACGTTGGTTGTAAAGCTTTATCGCCCGACCTTCGTGCGGTCGTTTGGCCGAACAAGTTTCGACCAGGGGCCATAGAAAGGTTCGACGGAACTCAGAACCCATCCGAGTTCCTTCAAATCTATAAACCTGCCATACAAGCGGCAGGAGGCGATGACCGAGTCATGGCCAACTACCTGGCTACAGTCCTTGAAGGGCCGGCAAGAACCTGGTTGTTTAATCAGCCCGAAGGTTCCATCTATAACTGGGAAATGCTGTGCGACGCTACCTCAGCAATTTCCAAAATTGTTATCAAAAGCCGAGTAAAGAAGACGACCTTCATCGACTACGGCAAAATTCGACCGAAACCCTTCGTCAGTTTGTCAAGAGGTTTGTCGGGGTGAGGAATACCATCCCAAACATATCTGACAGCTCTGTTATTAGGGAATTTAAACATGCCGTTCGATATCGGAGATTCACTGAAGACTTGCTCATCCACCCTCCTCGATCAGTAGCCGATCTCTTTGATATGGCTGATCGATACTCCGACGCGGCCGAATGGAACCGGATGGTCGATAAAGGTAACCTACCGCCTCAACCAGGTCTCAAGGACGCTAGGAAAGAAGATTCAAGCAAGAAGCCAGAATCTTCGTCGGGCGGGAAGTCGAAGAAGTCGAAAAGGAATCGCTCTGGACAGTACCGTGAGGTTGTAGTTGCAGAGAAGCCTCCTTCGACCAAAGGTAACAAGTTTTCGTTCAAAAATAAAACTGCCTCTGGTGTTCGTAGTGCCGACCAGCCAGAAAAGTCGACTAACCCGCAGGAAGGCAAGAAATGGTGTCCACTCTACAACTCCACAGGCCACGACCTCAAAACCTGCAGGAGTTGGTTGAAGCAGTTAGATGACTTCTACCAGGGGGTTGGACCAATGCCGACCTTACCGACTAAGGAACAAGCGTGCGGACTTAGAGACGTCGACGGGGACGAAGAGATGTCTTACCAGGTACCTCATAATCATGTTAATGTTATTTTCGGGGGTTCCTCCTCTTTTGTTTCCAAAAGGCAGTTTAAAGCCTTTTATCGAGAGGTTAACCAAACAGAGACATCCCTTGGTGAACCTCAGTACCCCCGTTGGTCGGATACACCTTTGACATTTGATCGCACTGATTGTACTGCGGGGCTTACTCGACCACTGAGGCTCCCTTTGGTCATTACCTCGACCATCAGTAATGCGAGAGTCGAAAGGGTCCTGATCGACGAAGGAAGCTCCTTGGATATTTTATTGGTCAAGGCGCTTGACGAGATGCAAATTCCTCGTTCAAAGATTAAGCCCAGAATCTATCCGTTTTATGGGATAATCCCTGGTCCCTCCATGATGTCATTGGGACAGGTGGTCCTCCCGGTCACTCTGGGGGAACCGGATAACTTCCGAACGGAATTGGTTACTTTTGATGTAATTGATTGTGATTCGGTTTACAATGCAATCTTTGGCAGGCCAACTCTTGCTAAGTTCATGATGGCAACGCACTATGCTTATCAGTGCGGCAAGTTGCCCGGCCTCAAAGGTGTCATATCAATCCGAGACAATCACAACGTGGCACTAACGTGCGACCAGCTATCTCTGGAGATGGTCGACCAGCTTCCCCTCTGGGACGCTCAGGTCGCCACTGCGGCCGCTGACGCGATCAAGGATGCTCCTTGACCAAATGAGAAACTCAAACTAATTCCTTTGTACCCAGATGATCCATCCAAGACAATTCGGGTCGGATCAGGCCTGGATGACAAATAGGAACTTGAGCTCATTACTTTCCTCTGGGCTAACACAGATGTGTTTGCGTGGAAACCGTCAGACATGCCCGGTGTCCCAAGGGAAGTAATCGAGCACAGGTTAGCAATTCGACCTGGACAGCGACCAATAAAGCAAAAGCTCAGGCGTTTTGCTGTCGACCGACAAGAAGCCATCCGAGAGGAGTTGGACAAACTCCTAAAAGCCGGGTTTATTCGCGAGGTCGATCACCCGGAATGGCTTGCAAATTCGGTCATGGTCCGCAAGTCAAATGGCAAGTGGCGCATGTGCATCGACTACACTAGCCTCAACAGTGCCTGCCCGAAGGATGACTTTCCCCTTCCTCGCATCGACCAGCTGGTCGACTCAACCGCGGGTTGCGAACTGATGAGCTTCCTGGACGCTTACTCAGGGTACCATCAAATTAGCATGGTAGAGGAAGATGAAGAGAAGACTGCCTTCATCACCCCGTTTGGCACCTACTGCTATGTCAGAATGCCGTTCGGTCTCAAGAACGCAGGTTCCACGTACCAGCGCTTGATGCAAAAGACCTTTCTTTGCTAGATAGGGCGTAATCTCGAAGCATATGTAGACGACTTGGTTGGAAAAAGCACTAAGAGATTGTCTCATTTGGACGATCTCGCCGAAACCGTCTGTAATTTGAATCGCTTTGGAATAAAATTGAACCCGTAGAAATGTTCTTTCGGGGTTTCTTCAGGAAAACTCCTTGGTTTCCTTGTTTGTTCCGGAGGCATTGAAGTCAATCCTGAAAAAATCAGGGCCATCGAACAGATGAGGTCTCCCTCGACCATGAAAGATGTTCAACGCCTGGCTGGTCGCATGACGGCCTTAAGTCGATTCATATCGCGACTAGGCGAAAGGGGATTACCTTTCTTCAAGGCCCTGCGGAAACATCACAATTATACATGGTCCGATGAGGCCGAAAAAACATTTCAGGAGGTAAAGGCATATTTGTCTATTCCACCGGTCTTGGTGTCTTCCGACAAAGGAGAATCATTATTTCTCTATTTGGCGGTCACCCCGCATGCGGTCAGCGTGGTCCTGATCGAGGATAAGGAAGGAATACACATACCCGTCTACTATGTTAGCGACGTATTTCATGGTCCTAAGGAGCGATATCCTGAGGTCCAGAAGATACTTTACGCGCTACTGATGGCTTCCCGTAAGCTACGACATTACTTCCAAGCTCACAAGATCACAGTACCCTCCTCTTTTACTTTGGGGGATATTGTCCGAAATCTGGAGAAATCTGGTCGAATCGCCAAGTGGGTGGTCGAACTTGGTGCTTTCGATATCCATTTCACGCCCCGCACAGCGGTTAAGTCTCAGGTCTTGGCCAACTTTGTGGTCGAATGGACAAACCCTGAGCCATCCGTGCAGGTGCCTGAGGAATTGGAATGCCCCGATCACTGGACAATGTACTTCGACGGCTCCCATAGTTTTCAACACTCGGGGGCTGGAGTGGTCTTAGTTACGCCTCAGGGCGAACAGCTTAAGTATGTCATTCAACTACACTTTGTTGCGACCAATAATGCAGCAGAGTATGAAGGTCTTCTTGCAGGGCTCCGGGCAGCAAAATTCCTCGGAGTTCGTCGATTAGTGGTAAAGGGAGACTCACAGCTGGTCGTAAACCAGGTAAACAAGGAGTACAGCACCTCCGATGAGACAATGGCTCATTACCTGGGGGAAGTGAGGAGATTGGAAAAACATTTCAGTTATTTCGAAGTCCAATATATCCCGCGAAAGGACAACATTCTCGCAGACCAATTATCCAAAATTGGATTCTCACGCGCATCCGCTCCGGCAGGAATGTTCGTTGAACACTTGGAACATCCTTCGATTATAACTTCGGTCGAGGATGATCCGGTAACAGTCTGCGTTACCAACCTCGGTCAGGAACAGGATTGGACTCATCCATTGAGAGTCTATCTTGAACATGGGACCCTACCCGAGGATGAAACCGAAAGCGATCGGTTGATTCGAAAAGCACGTCTATACAAGCTCGTAGAAGGGGTTCTGTATAGAAAGGGTACTCAGGGAGTATTCATGCGCTATGTATCTCAGGAGGAAGGTAAATCCCTCTTGAAGGAAATACATGGCGGTGTATGCGGTGCGCACGAGTCATATCGGACACTGGTCGGAAAAGCTTTTCGACAAGGATTGTACTGGCCTTCGGCACTCGATGATGCCAAGCATATGGTCAAGATGTGTCCTCAGTGTCAATTTCACGCGAGACAGGTTCATCAATCTGCTTATGCGTTACAAACCATTCCCCTTACATGGCCTTTTGCGGTCTGGGGGATGGATATTGTCGGTCCTATGCCACAAGCGGTCAATGGATACAAGTTTCTGTTCGTAGCTATTGATACGTTTACAAAGTGGATTGAGGCCGAACCGGTACGAAATATTACCGCATCAGCAGCGCAAAAGTTTGCCTGTGAAGATCTTTTCCGCAACTCTGTAAATCCTTTTACTATACATAGTGAAATTCTAACAGGACATAGGGCTATTACTCCCACCATCGAGGGTCCGAACCTGTATAAATCTCTCTGTGCTCTAGTTCTCCATAATTCAACATACCTTCCCGGAGGGACACCCTGAATGGTCTCACAACCTACAAATTTTGCATAAGTTCGGCTAAGGACCCCGAGTCCGAATCGTCGATAGAGTTAAAGCCCCTCAAGAGATGAACAACTGTGCGATTTACCACTTCGGTTTGACCATCAGTTTGAGAATGAAAAAAAGTACTCCTATTTAGCTTGGTGTCCATCATCGTCCAGAGCGATTGCCAAAAATGACTAAGGAACCGAGTATCACGATCAGGCACAATAGAAGTCGGCAGTCCGAAGTGTGTCCAAACGTATTGAAAGAATACCCGATCTACTTCTTCTCATGTGATAGTCTTTCAACAAGGTATAAGAATAATCATTTTGAAGAATCGATCAACGACCATGAATAGATAGTCGTTGCCACGTCGGGTCTTAGGCAATCCTCCCAAGAAATCCATGGATATGCTCTCCCATGGTCGCGATGGAACTGTCAAAAGAGTGTACAAACCTAATTTTTGGTTTGCCGGTTTCGAGATGTTGCAGAGACCACAGCCTCGAACAAAATTAGCCACATCCTGCTGCATACGCGCCAAAACACATGTCGGTGAAGATTTTGCAACGTCTTTGTAACCCCAAAGTGACCAGCTACCTTCGATGTATGCGCTTCTCGCAACCATTGAATTTGAGGTGCTCCACGAGGTATGCAAAGTAAATTACCCTTGTACAAGAGTCCTTCTTGACGAACGAACTCTGCAGGTTTCTCTGTTTCGAGTTCAGTCAGTGCTGTTTAAAAATCAGGATCTTCACTGTACATAGTGGCATAATCATCATGACATGAGGGCTTGCTCTGCATGAACGCTGATAAGCAGAGGGTCGAAACTGGTGGTCGCGATAATATATCCGCCAAGTTGTTGTGTACGCCCTTCTTGTACTTAATCATCAGATTAAACTGTTGCAGATACGACATCCACTTCATGTGCCAAACTTGCTGTAGTTTGGACTGAGTTTGCAAATATTGCAATGATTGGTGGTCGGTGTGGACAACAGTGTCTTTGCCAAAGAGGTAAAACCGCTAATGTTTTACGGCCTGATGCAGTGCGCACAACTCCTTATAGTACATCAGGTAGTTCTTCTGAACTCTCTGAAATAACTCGGACTGATATGCCACTGGCCGACCTTCTTGCCTGAGCACTGCGCCTATCGCATAACCTGAGGCATCGGTTTCTAGCTCAAATGGTTTCTGGAGATTCGCCAAAGCTAACACAGGCGCCTCGCTGATCTTCCTCTTCAACAAGAGAAATGTGTTATCATGTTTCACTGTCCACTTGAACTTCTGATCGATTCTGGTTAATGCATGCAATGGAGAAGCCACAATCGAGAAGTGTCGGATGAACTTCCGAAGGTATTGGAATACTCCCACAGAACTACGCCACTCGTGAATCACTTTTACCTTATCCGGGTCGATTTGCAATGTACCTTTACCGACCATGAATCCCAGATAAAGTAGAGTTTGCTGGCCGAATTCGCACTTCTTACGGTTGAGGCAAAGTGGATGTCGCCGAAACTGTTCGAACACCTTTTCGACATGAATGAGGTGCTCATCCCACGACTGACTATAAACCAGTATGTCGTCGAGGTAAACGATCACAAAGTCGTCGATGAACTGTCGCAATACGTCATTCATAAGACTCATAAAAGTTGCCAGAGTGTTGCAGAAACCAAACGACATGACCAGCCATTCAAACAGACCTTGTCGCGTCTTGAATGCGGTCTTCCACGTATCCTCCTCTTAGATGCTGACTTGATGATTCCATGACTTTAGATCCAATTTCGAGAAGACAACAGCATGCTTCAATTGGTCTAGCAGGTCGTCAATACGAGGGAGGGGGTACCGGTCCTTGATGGTGATCTTGTTCAGTGCACGGTAGTCGATGCACATATGTCAAGTCCCATCTTTCTTTGACATTAATACCATAGGAGATCCACAAGGTGAACTACTTGGTTGAATGACACCGTCGTTCAGCAATTCACCAAGTTGTCTCTTAATCTCTTTATTCTCCAATACTGAGTTGCGATACATACTCAGATTGGGCAGTGTCGCATCGGACACAAGCTGAATTTCGTGCTCGACTGGACGTTTCGGTGGATGACCCTGGGTAGTCTCGAACAGATAATTGTATTTCTCCAGCAGTCCTGATAAACGACTAGAATCCTCTCGGCACGCAAACGACAACGCTGGTTGAGTACCCTCACCTTGACTAATGGTTTGAATCATGACAAGCACGTACTTGTGACATGCATTGACAATTTGTTTGATTTGATTTGCGGTAATTAAGTTCAAGGTGTTGTCGTGGATGCCTCTACTGATCACGAACTTAACTCCGTCTTTGGTGAGGTCATACTCTTGCGCACGTCGATGGAAGTGAGAGTCTCGATCATACAGATACGGACTCCCAAATATCACATGACAGATATCGATAGAGGCAACATCGCATTGCACCTCGTCGATATATCGTGCAGAGATTGCAAACTTCAACACACACTGACTCATAATCTGTTGGTTCACGTCGGATGTAAACCAACCCAGCGGATATGGTCGCGGGTATCTGGTTGTCTTCAAACCAAGTCGCCGAACTAGTCCAGCGGAAACCAGATTCTTCTTTCCGGGATTGAATATCGCTGTGACAACTTCGTGCTTCACCTGGATGTTGATGGTGAACAAATCATCTGTTGGGTGATGGTCGTTCGGTGGATCCGAACCCTTCTCCTTCGGCATTACCATCAGAGACAAGGTCGTATCCGCCTCATCAACCAAATTCACTCGAACAACTTCTTAGTCGGGTGAAGTCGCAGTAGCTGTGGCTATTCTTTTCCCTGGTCCATTTTCTTCGGTTGAAGTTCAGTATGAAACTTGTAGAATTTGTCCTTGGTATGTCCCGCGACTTGACAATGGTCGCAAAAAGTACCTGTGCCCGGCTTTGAGGCGTTCTTCTTCGGACTCGGTTTTCTTTTTGTCGAGGTTGCACTGTCCTTCGTGCCTTTGTCGTTGTGGGATTTGTTCTTCTTCTCGATCGCCATAGCAGTTGTGCTCGCAGTCACGATGTCTTGGAAGCCGAATAGACTTAGCTCAGTACTGATCGATTTCTAAAGTCCAAATGTGTATTTCCAAAATACCTGAGGATCGGATAGCGATATGTCGATGAACATTGCTTGTCTCTGGAACTCCGTCGTATAGTCTTGAACATATTGGTCGCGCCGTTGATACAATCTATGTCAATGTTCCCATCTCTCCTCGAGATAACCTATCGGATAGAATTCTTGTCGCAAGAGTCGCTTGAACTGACCCCACGCAAGGTTGTCAGCTTCATCGCTGACGACAAGAGCCTTCCACCATGTCTTGGTGTAGTCCTTCATCTTCAAAGGTGCAAATTTGACCTTTTGAGCGCTACTAAACCCCTTCAAGTCAAAGTAGGTCTCAAACTGATCGATCAAAGAATCCAACTTTTCGGCATCGATCACCCCATCATATATGGGTATTTCAATCTTAGCGTCGACCTTAAAAGATCCGACAGCTAAGGAGGTGTTGGCGAGGTCGTCAGTTTTATGGTCGTCTTCGTCTGTCCTGCGCAAGTCTTCACCAGTCTTCACAGCCATAACATTCCCTACTTCAGGAGGTACAATCATGGCCTGTTGCTTAATCCAAGCAGGCACGGTTTCCATGTTAGTGGAGAACTTAGCCACTTGTCGGCTAAATTAGCTTGAACGGAGGTATCGTCAGACATTGTCGGAGATGCGACTATAGGAACTGTCAATTGATCACCTGAAGTTTCACCGGAGGTTTTGTAATCCTGGCGAGTCTTCATCATCTACAGGATAGGAAAGTTGCTCTGATACCAACTTGATCCGTTTGAGACCTAGCCTTGATTTTCGTACTAGGCTCGCCCAGATGCTAATATGAGGAAAATGGGATCTTACTCGAAAATGCCGAAACCCAAAAGTTGATCGAAAACACAGCTCAAAGTAATTGCACAACTATTTATTTCAAAGAGAACTTTACACATTGAACTTTAGGTCACACTCGCCTACGTCGAGGGAACTATGTGTTTAAGACTTCAATCTAGACTCGATGATCTAAACTAGACTTATTAAAAGGTATTTATAGTCCAATCATATGAATACGTATCAGACTCAGTAACCGAAACGTATTAGACTCATATAACTAACTAACTCTAAACAGATAAGTTTAGTTATATATATTCAGACCGAATTACAATTCCGAACAGAGAATGAATTCCTTTTAATTCAAGGTCGCGAACCAAACCATGGAAACGAAACCTTTCCGAACACAATTATGATCACAAAACCGTATGCGACTCGACCTAAAGATTCTCCCAGATCACTTTAGCTAAACCCTTAATTTTTGCAACTTCACCAAGCAAATTGGCTATAAAAAAAAGGGAGAGAAAGTGGAGTCCATAAATGGATTGGTACGATTATCTTGGGTGCACCATGCGATTTGCCTCTGATTTCTTTCCATGAGGCTTCCCTTGGCGTGCGCCCCCCCGACTTTGACCATGACCCAGCCTCCCTCCTCCACACAACTATATATACACACCTACACACAAGCACATAGCACTTCATCCTTCCTTTAATTGTATTAGATTACCCCCACTTGCCCTTCGATAGCACCTAAGCAAGCCTCACCAACTCTTAAGACTTCTTGGCACTTGCATTTGTATGTTCGCTCCCATCCCAATTCCATTACATCCTCACTTTCTTTCCTAATTAACTTATTTGTATCTTAATTAGTTCTTGAGATCACATCACATCGCATGGACGATCTCTGGTGCGGCATGGAAGCGAACGATATCGGCCTTCAAACCGCCCTCCCTGATGCATTCTGGCGACAGTTCAGCGAGTATGTTGTTATTAGTTGTTTTTTTATTTGATTTGTCGCTAATAGTTGTGCTCATGCATGAACACTTAAGTAGATATAGTTCTTGTACTGTTGTTAATTTTGCTAGCTATGAATTTATGATCAAATTATAGTTGTGCTTCGAGCTTCATCGCGAACGACAGCGCGTGCTTCGGTGTCGAAGACGACGTAAATCTCATGAATTTGGCTAATAAGGTATTGTAATTTGTTATTATAATTGAAATTGCTCAAATGTTAATTAGTTTCAAGAAATATACATGCATGTATAGGAGTTATATATTCCACCTTATAATTAACAAGGTGTATATATATATATATATATATATATATATATATATATATGGTTTTTGTAGGTGGCTATGGAGGGCATGGAGATGGACACAAGTGGCTTCTTTGGAGAAGAAGGCCACTTGATGCCACAAGAGCCAATCCATTCGTTGTCGTCGCTGTCGTCGAAGCGGTCGCTCTCCATGGACAGCGGCAACTCCTCCCCTTCCTTTCCGTTCGACGGCGCAGCGGTGGCGGCGACGAACATCGTCTCGCACGCCACGTCGGCCGCGCTGCCGCATCCTCTAGCCGGCGTGGACGGCCACGAGGCGGCCATCACCCGGGCGATGATGGCCGTGCTCTCCTCCTCGGCCACCTCCTCCTCCTCCTCCTCGCCGCCGTCTTTCGCCGTGTCGCCGTTGCACCACCACGGCGCAAATGGCCAGGTTAAAGCCTTCATGCCGTACCAGCACAACTCGACAAGTTGTGAGTTGAAGGATGGTAATGGTGATGGTCACGGCCAAGATTTGGTCAAGAACAGCCTCGCCATGCCGGAGAAGACGGCCGCGTCGTCGGTGGACGGCGGCGGCGGAGGGCAGGCGCAGGAAGAGACGCGGACGGCGAGCAGCAACCAGGTGTATCACATGATGTCGGAGAGGAAGAGGCGGGAGAAGCTGAACGAGAGCTTCCAGACGCTAAGGTCGCTGGTTCCACCCTGTTCCAAGGTAGGAGCTTATTCTTCTCAAATCTCAAATCTTACCATCACTAGTTAAGCTATACTCACTGTTTTTTCATTTTTCGTTTGATAGATATGCATCGCAAATTTTTTAAACTTTCATAGCTAATATACGAGAAAGTAGGGAGGTTTCATGTACCAAATAATATTAATAAATTTATCATCAATTTTATTTCTATATTATGTTTTTAAGTTTTACTGATATATAATTATAAAAAACTAATAATCAAAATTATATTTTGGGTGCCGTGGAAAATCTAAAAACGTGAAATAAAGAAGAACATAGAACAGAGAGAGGAACTTCTTTTTCTAAAAAAAAATATATAATTCTATACAGTTCTTCATTGACTTGTCTCTAGACTCTAGGTATGAACCAGTGAGCCCTGTACGTTGATGCGGATTAAAAAGAGTACTTAAGAATCAATTATCATGAGGGCTCACAATTTCACGTAATAAAATGTTGTAAAAACAGTAGTTGCGGAGAGGGTAGACAGATGTCTTTTTTTTTTTTCTTAACTTTGGATTCACATCCCCTTTAGGATATAAACTTTTTTTGAGAACCTATGTTAGTTATGAATTTTTGATTTGGGTCTTATTTTCGTTTTTCTATTTAAAAATCATAAAATTTAGTAAATTTTTGTATCATTGATATTGAGATCTGAATCCACTTATTAGTGGTATAGAACACTTTATTTTTATATTTGGATTCAAAATCAAGGGAACAAAATAAAACTTGTAAAAAGTTTAGATCCTTAAAAAAACCTAGACTTCAAGTTAGAGGACCAAAATAGCATATTTTCTTTTAGTTATGCAATTTTACAACTTCACTTAATCAAACGAAATGCAGAAAACGAAAAGTGTTAAAATAAAAGAATGATATAGTATAAAATAGAAGTTTTTAAAAGTGAAATATAAAGATAAGTAAGATTTAAAGCTTGAAAGGACGATGGCAATCCATATTCTCTAGCGGTGGCTGCTGCATTTGCTTGTTTTTTCTTTTTCTCTTTCATGTTCGATTAGAAATTAACGCTTAATCTTCAGAATTTCTCGCTATGCATATTTTTCGATTGTGCGGACTAAAGAGAACTGCTGAAAAGCACCAGAGAATCCTCTTCGTCAGCGAATTATCAAAGACTTGGAAGTCTTCCTCCTTGACTTAATATATGGCCCTGCAGAAAAGAAAATGTTAGAGTTGCCTTTTTAAATACTAATCCTCACTAATCCTACCATGTCTAACCATCACTTACGAGTTATTTTGGTTACAGTTGAAGGGGAAAAGACAACTTGTCCTCATAGAAGCCTCAAAATCAACTCAAAATTGCACTACTAAAACTCTGGTGACACATGAATATTCAATTTTTCTAAGATTTCATAAATTCTGAAATGTAGGTTAGCTTAGACACATATTTAGATGGGATGATCTTGATGTGGCTCTCTAAGATCATTTCTGTTTGTGATTTGATTAATTGTTGTGGTGACATAGTTGAGAGAGAGGGTGGGCATGAGATGGGATGAGTTCAATGTAATTGATAAGGAGGGAAAACACTCAAAGAAAATTATCAGTATTTAGGTTAGTTTAATTAAATATAAACAAATCAACTACCATTAGTAGTGTTATTATGTAAAATAATTACATGTGTTACTACTTAATTAACTTAGGGTTTAGCCTCAACAATCTCGTGCACGCGTACATCCGAACCCAATTTTCACGGGTCCTCCTAGGATGCCAAGGATAGTGACAATTAAGGATGGGGCTTAGAATGGTCATTGGATCCTTGAGAATGGCCCACAAATGGACAACCTGAAAAGGTTTAATATGGAAGCTTCCAAAAAATATATATAAATAAGGAGATAATAGACAAGGCAAGGCAAGTGTCAAAGGCCTAAATAGATTCTTGAGAAATACTTGAAAGGACAAATTATTTCAAGCAAATTGCACCAAATTAATCTACATGTGGTTTTAAATTTTAAGGTCTTACAAATAGGTATATACATATTCAAAATTTATCTTGAATAGACTAGTCATTTAGAACTGTGTGATGATAGTTCACTTACTGTTTTGTCACTATTTATGAGAAAGAGGTTGGAAGGGACCGTGGTCCCCACCAAGACTAGCCGAAAAGTAATACATATTGAAATAGACTAGGAGACAGCACCACTGGTGTACATCAATTAAACAGTACTTTTGAGTTATTTCTGGGAAACAGCTTACCATGGAAGTGTCAAACGTCAGCTGTCCTAATCAATTCGAAAAATTGAAGCAAATTAAATTAAGTAAAGCTATCCTATCAAGCAAATGGCAGATCATTTTGGGGTTATGTAACGTCCGGAATCAGGGTTCTGACAGATTGTTTCGGGAGATTTGAATATTTTCTAAATATATTCTAAGTTATAATTATATGTATTTTGATACAGAGTGAAAACATAAATATATTGACATAACGGATAAAAAAATTCTTTATTCAAAATTTAAAAACGTCTTAAAAAATATTGAAATAAGATTTAAAGAAATAAAGTTTCAAAAATTAAGCATCGATATTCTTCATGCTCAGCATCTTCTGAGAAAAAATCTTTCTTCGTGGATTTGAAAACTGTCGTCATCTGGTCTCACCATTTGGTATGATTATGAAGTATCTGCATACACTATCGTGCAACTATAACCGTGAGTCTTTGAGATTCAGCAAGACAAGATATATTTACTTATTTATAATTATGTACACGAAACAACTCATGAACAATCAATGCAACCAAGGATCAAGTTTTCATCACTAAAGGTACACATGAATTTTGTTTACTGTAAAAACCAACTTTTAACAATTTGAATTTCTATTGGTGAGACTATCGTACTTATTTGCAAATATTCATACTTAGTGTACTTTGCAGAGGTGTTTCATATCATAGCATCCCTTAGACATGATAGTCGACGTTATATGCGTCTTTCTACGGTTTTTTTAACACATGACTCGACATGTGTGCACACACTGACTATGCACAAGCCGTTGTAGTGAGCACTACTTCAAATTCAACCACAACTAATCATGCTAGTTATATTTCCTATAAAGTTACTACTCAGTCCGCCCCATCCCAGAACTATGACGGTTACAAAACAAGTATTGGATCTCATCAAGTTGTTATTAACTTTAAAAATTTTATAACCTTCTACAACAACAACAATCATAGATCAACATATAACAACATATCTTGACCACAAATCTCCACAACAAATCTTGATCACGGATCTCAACAATAGATCTTGACCACTGTTTTCAACAACAGATCTTGATCACACATCCAAACTACTACTCATGTAAATGTTATTAAATCAACATATACATGCTTCCAATTATTTTTCATCAAAACATATAATTTCAGTGTATAAAATAATAATAGATTATAATTAAAATATATAATACATAATAGGTAAAATATGCATCAAGAGTGGTGTACACAGTTTGCCTTGATTGGTTATTGAATTCAGAAACTCTTCCTCAAAAATTGCTCCTGCGTCCGACGACAGATCTGACGATTTTAGATGAAAAACAAATAAATAACTACTAAATAACTAAATAAAATTATGCAAAACTTCAATCTAAGATTTTAAGACTTGCTATGGATCGACGGTTTAGATCTATACTTCAATCTGCAGATCTAAAACCTAACAACTAATAAGAAACCATTCCAAAGACTAAATTGTAAATAATAATTAAAAAAAGATCTCTAATCCTTAAAACTAATATAACCCTCGTCTTTCTGAAGAAAACAAAACACAACACACACCACCTTCAAGAAGGAGAAAAGGTGGCAGTGGCTCAACTCAACACAATTCTGGAAGATGACGGCTCATATTCCTCAGATCAATATTTTTCAATTACATTCTAATTCTTGATTTTCATATAAATATGATCACTGTCCTTTCTTCCAAACTCTCTTTTTTCTTTCAAATTTGGATTTCATTCCAAATTTATTATTTTCTAATTTGAATCAACTCAGTTATGTTTGACTAAGTTCAATTGAGTTCAATTAAGTCCAAATCTGATCTAAAATTAAGATTTGTGTTCTTTAGTTAAATTTTGGGACATCAGAAGTTATCTCTCTTATTGACCTGTCAATGAATCAAGTTGAGCATAAATCTACTACTTTTCGGCGAAAAAAAAGTTGATCAGTTTAATCAAGCAATCAACAACTCCAATAAGCACTTCATGAGTCCAAGCACACAAATTAATTAAGCACAGAAGAATTAAAAACCTATTTAAGAATGGTCAAGGTAAACAGGTCCTCTTGCTCAGATACCAAGTGAAGTTTATTGTATTGATTTCATTTTTTTCTAAAAGAGTTCAGGTGGTTCTTCCATAGAAACTAAATGGCACAGATTTTTAAAAAAACAAAGTTAACAGTAGAACAATAGGTAATTGCAAATTAAATTCTCAAAAATTGAGTAATTTGCTTCTTTTAGAAAGTATTGATCTAGAGAGCTCAAGCATTACAAACTACATATAAACCCAAACAATCCTAGAAAAAATATAAGACAAAGACCCCCCTAAATTGATTTTCTACCTCCACCACTACCCTAAACTAATAGAGTATAGTGACGTATCTTACTCTAATAGTTTAGGACAAGTCAATCATATTGTAATTTCTGTTTATTACGTACTCCACTAAATAGATTTTCTACCCCGCTATTGTCCTAAATTATGAGTCAGTATAGCGAAATAATCTTACCCGTACTTCAACACATACAATGCATACTGCAGAAGGACAAGACGACGGTGCTGATGAACGCGACGAAGTACCTGAAGACGCTCGCGGCGCAGATATCAGAGCTGGAGGAGAAGAACAGCAAGCTGGAAAGATGCATCCCTACTAACTCACAAGATGCAAGCTGCAGCAAGGCCGACAACACCGGAGGAGCTGGAAGGACGCCGGCGACGCACCAGAGAGCCAAGGTGCAGATAACCAGGTCCTTCCCGTCGTCGTCGTCGTCGCCGGCGGCGGCGCAGCAGCAGCAGCAGATAAGCCTGAGGGTGGCGGTGATGGTGGAGTGCGACATTGTGGAGCTGATTCTGAACATTCTTGAGTGCATCAGGTGGATGAAGGAGATCAGCATACTGTCTGTGGATGCCAACACTTACTCACCGCAGATGCAGCTGCAGGCCATTGCCACCATTAAGCTGCAGATTATGGTAAGATTAATTAACTCGTCCTCTCTTTCTTTCATTGCATTGCAACTCAATAATAGCTAGGGATGGTGTGAAATGGGAAATACATGTTAAAATAGGCGAATAGGAATGAACAATCCTAATTGTTGGATTAAGTTTGAATAGATCTTGATGATCCACTCACTAAAATTGATATTATGTTCAAAATACCCATTTAAATATCTCAGACTTGTTTGGATTGGAGGATTTCCATGAAAATCTTCGAGAAAACCCACACCCAATGAAAATGAATATTTGATTTTCATCCTAATTTCTTTAAAAATCTTTCAATCCAAACAAATGCTCCAATTTGTTTTTCCATCTTTTCACCTTCTAATGATATAAATCATCATTTTTGATGATTAAAATTATAATTCTCATTCTCTTATATTAAGATTATATTAAGATTAATTTCGACTTGATGCATGACATTCTTGTTAGAACTGTACTTTATTAATGAAGGATTAACTGTTTTGGACCAATTATATCCGCATTCGTTGGAATAGCCATAACATAAAGGGTTTGTTTAAATCACATGTTTTGCAGAATTAGGTTTCGGCTATTTAAGATTTGGCTTAAAATGATCAAATTTTGTTTACCGAAACATAAAAAAAAAAAATGAGTGTTTTTCTTTTTGGAATGACTAAGAAAAAAATATTTGTTTATTAACTTTCACTTTTAATATCAATTAATAATTTTGATCCAACTTGATCAAATACATTTAGATTTTGTTAAAACTTTCACTATAACCCTATTTTAGCAAAATCTAAATCTAAATTCGATGGTCCAAACAACCCTACAGTATTGTAGCATGTATTGTAGAAAAATGTTGGCTACATTTTTCCTATTTCTGCTATGACATCAGCCTGATTGTAGAGTTGTTTGGGTAACTTGTTTGACACAGGATGGCGATTGGAACGAGTCAACGTTTCACGAGGCGATGACGAAGGCAGCTAATGACGCGACTTCTTCGTCCTCCTGCACCCCTTATGCTCAGATTCAGAGCTTACCAACCATTTCTGAATTATGATGCGTGTCATACTTGAGCATTGGAACGGTTCCTAGAAATTAGCATAGTTTGGAGTATAAACAGATGGCTCCTACAAAGAGTTGGACCTTTGATGTGCAGTTTTTATTTTCTTTTTGAGAGGGGCTTTGTTGTATAGTTCCATTGTACAAATAAACAATAGTTTCTAGGTAGAGGTTATGGTTCAGTGTTTTGAGACATTTTGATCAGACTTATTTGAGATTTTATGTTATTCAAAAAATTAAAGTCAATCAAACACTCAACATGAGTTTTAGCTCGTAGGCTTCTCAGTTGAAGTTATGCCCAAACATTTATTTTTTTCATGATTTATTTCATAAACACAAGTCTCTTTTGAACTAGAAAATTTAAATAAATTGAAATAAGTGGAAAGAGATTTCTCGAACCTATAAACTAACTTATTTAAGAAAGTTTAAACTCAACAAAAACGATCTTATTTGATAGCATATAAAGTTAGGCTACATTTTATTTGAAGAGATAAGTTTCAACCAATCTCCCCAACTTCTCTTGTTTATTTGAGAGCTTATCCTCATTTAACCTCACTCTCCCAAACTATTCAAGTTTATAAATAAAAAAAATTGTCAAATAATTCATGGGCTTATTAAATAAACCAATTTTTTGGATTTATTGGCTTATAAGTCCAAAAATCTGATTTTTATTGAATAAACTAAATTCGGTCAAACATCTCCTCAAATATGATACAACCACAAGTCTAAAGTCTCGTTCGAGAGGTTTCTGTTTCAGTTTCAATTTAAAATGATCAGAATTTAAGCTCTCCCACACAATATGCAATAGCAGAAGTTTTTCAAAGAAACTGAAGTTTATTTTGAACTGAAAACACTAAGAAACTTAACCTCCTATCTCCTAATTTTTCTAAAAAGTCTTCAAAAATCTCCTAGACGGGCCTTAAAGATAGGGAACCGTCGAATACACCAGCTACACCTAACATGTGAAAGTACCCTAATGAAAGGAAAATAGGAATTTTTCGTTAGGTATTTGACTAAATAGGATCATCCAGTTCCTATAGAACCTATCACTAAAATACCCGATAGGGCTAAGCGGAACGAAAAGGGTTTTCCATGAGATGGTAAATGAAAACGATTAGCCCCACACGTGGTTTGTGAATAAGTGATTATCTGATAATGAGCAAAGAATATACGTCTTTCTGCTAAAGAGGATCTATTAAACTCATAATTCATTAGATCTTTGTTATCAATGTCAACTAGGTATCATAAGTAAATGGATCCCGGTTGTTCAATCATTTGATAACCAAGGTCATTCTTTGCTAAAGGGAAATGATCACTATGAGTCAGACTCAATAGAATTGGATCCATTCCAAATAGCGAGAATTAGGATTCTTGATCCCTCTCAATCTCTCTTTTAATTCGAGGATCCAGAGAGGTGTTCTCGTAGTCATCTCCGAATATTTGCCATCTCTGAATATTTTCGACTTCATTTTTCTATGATATGTCTTTCTATATGAAAATTGGTTATTTACAATGTACGATGATCCTTGTTAAGCATCCATGGCTGAATGGTTAAAGCGCCCAACTCATAATTGGCAAATTTGCGGGTTCAATTCCTGCTGGATGCACGCTAATGGGAACGTTCAATAAGCCTATTGGAACTGGCTCTCTATCCATGGAATCTCATCCATCATTCATACATAACGAATTGGTATGGTATATTCATACCATAACATAAGAACAATAAGAACTCGAATTCTTATCGATACTGGAACTCAGGGCATAGGAGGGAAAGTCGATTTATGGATGGAATCAAATACGCAGTATTTACAGAAAAAAAAGTCTTCGTTTATTGGGAAAGAATCAATATACTTCTAATGTCGAATCAAGATTCACTAGGACAGAAATAAAGTATTGGGTCGAACTCTTCTTTTGTGTTAAGGTAGTAGCTGTGAATAATCATCGACTACCCGAAAAGGGTAGAAGAATGGGACTTATTCTGGGACATACAATGCATTACAGATGTATGATTATTACCCTTCAACTGGGTTATTCTATTCCACTTCTAGATAGAGAAAAGAACTTACAGAAAAATACTTAATAACACGGCGAGACATTTATACAAAATTCCTATCCTGAGCACACGCAAGGGAACCGTAGACAGGCAAGTGAAATCCAATCCACGATATAATTTGATCCATGGACGGCCCCGTTGTGGTAAAGGTCGTAATGCCAGAGGAATCATTGCCGCAAGGCATAGAGGGGGAGGTCATAAGCGCTTATACCGTAAAATCGATTTTCGACGGAATCAAAAAAGACATATCTGGTAGAATCATAACCATAGAATACGACCCTAATCGAAATGCATACATTTGTCTCATACACTATGGGGATGGTGAGAAGAGATATATTTTACATCCTAGAGGAGCTATAATTGGAGATACTATTGTTTCTGGTACAAAAGTTCCTATATCAATGGGAAATGCCCTACTTTTGAGTGCGGTTTGAACTATTGATTTACGTAATTGGAAGTAGCCAATTAGGTTTACGACGAAACCTAGAAATCGATCACTGATCTAATTTGACTACCTCTACGGGATAGACCTCAATAGAAAACTGTTGAGTAATGGCAGCAAGTGATTGAGTTCAATAGTTCCTCATAGAAAATTATTGACTCTAGAGATATGGTAATATGGAGAAGACAAAATTGTTTGAAGCACGCACAGAACCGGAAGCACCCCTTGTTTCAAAGAGAGGAGGACGGGTTATTCACATTTAATTTGATGGTCAGAGGCGAATTGAAAGTTAAGCAGTGGTAATTAAGACCCCTGGGAGAAATAGGGATGTCTCCTATGTTATCCATAATATGTGGAAGTATCAACGTAATTTCATAGAGTCATTCGATCTGAATGCTACATGAAGAACATAAGCCACATGATGGAACGCGAAGACCTAGGATGTTGAAGAGCATAACATGAGTGATTCGGCAGATTTGGATTCCTTTCCTATATATCCACTTATGTGGTACTTCATCATACGATTCATATAAGATCCATCTATCTAGATATCATCATATACATTTAGAAAGTCATATGCTTTGGAAAAAACTTGTACAGTTTGGGAAGGGATTTTTTGAGAAAAAGAAGAATCTACTTCAACCGATATGCCCTTAGGCACGGCCATACATAACATAGAAATCACACGTGGAAGGGGTGGGCAATTAGCTAGAGCAGCAAGCACTACTACAGAAATGCAGTCCACTAACCCCTATCTTCTAACGGTTATATGCAATCTGGGAGAAAACCGTTAGTGTACGAGGACTGTAGTGGAGAAGAGATTTTGTACTGACGGTTACGGTCTGGGAAACTATTAGTGAATAGCACGTAACTTTTACTATCGGTTATTAGTATACGAACCGATAGAAGAGAGGAAAGTTCACTAACAGTTGTGTTTTTGAACCGATAGTAAAATTACGTCATTTTTACTATCGTTGATTAGTGTATGAACCGATAGAAGAGATAAAATTTTACTATCGGTTTGTTTATTCAACCGATAGTAAAAGGACGTCATATATACTAATGGTTATGACAGTGGGGACCTTTAGAAGAGAGGAAAGTTCACTAACGGTTGTGTTTTTGAATCAATAGTAAATTACGTCTTTTTACTATCAGTTATTAGTGTACGAACCAATAAAAGAGATAAAATTTTACTATCTGTTTGTTTATTCAACCTATAGTAAAAGGACGTCATATATACTAATGGTTATGACAGTGGGGACCTTTAGAAGAGAGAAAGTTCACTAACGGTTGTGTTTTTGAACCGATACTAAAATAGTACAAGACCCCTATAATGGGTTAAATGCGCGGCAGTTTTCCCTCCAGTCCAACCAAACACATTTCCAAATAAGTCTTTACTCGCGCGCGGAAAACCCTAGCCTCCCCGACGTCCCCTTTTTCGCTCTTGCACCACCATTGCCGCTCGCGCGCATTTGGGTTCTCCACCGCCGCCGGCCACTGCATCGCGCCATCGTAGGCCACTCCATGAACTATAAGTGTTCTTGACCAAGCCGATTAGAATTGTTCTTGCCGCTCGTGTCAGTTTCTTAAATTGATACTGAACTCGATTAGAACCAAGCAGTCTTTAGGAAAGAGTAATTGAAATGAAATTAGTTTCCTAACTTCATACAAGCATGCAGAGCGCCATGTTGAAAGACTAATACGAGTTGCCTCAGTTGAAGCAGCTGCGACAAATTTGGGTTTAATATGTGATGGATGAAGTGGCTATCAACGATCGATCGTAAATGACTTGTGTAAAATACATTGAATGTGTTAGTTGGTGTATGCGTGTACTTGTATTGGTGTATTTGTGAATAAACTCAATATGTGAATAATTAGATTCAATCTGTCCAATGCATGTGTATATCTTTGTATTAGTGTATTTGTTAATAAATTCAATCTCTGAATAATTAGATTCAATCTGTCCAATATGTGTCTCTCTGTAATGTTGTATCTGTTAATGATCCTTTGTAATACTATCGGTTCATATCCTACAACCGATACAAGAAAGTTTCCAGTACTAACCGTGTCGAGTAACTAACCGATAGGAAAACTATACAGTATTATCGGTTTTTAGTATAAAACTGTTACAAGAAATCTAACATCACTATCGGTTGAGTTCACTGAGCCGATAGAAGAAATGATCATTCACGATTAGTGAATGTTGGAATGTAGGTATTTTACTATCGGTTTGCAACCGATAGAGTTGTGCTACATTTCTTCTATCGTGCCGATCACTAGCGGTAAGATAACCGATAGTAGAGGCGATTTTAAACCGATAGTGAAAGGCAATTCTATAGTAGTGAGGTGCTGTAGCGAAATTGATTGCAAAAGAGGGTAAATCGGCCACATTAATATTACCATCTGGGAAGGTCCGTTTGATATCCCAAAACTGCTTAGCAACAGTCGGACAAGTGGGTAATGTTGGGGTGAACCAAAAAAGTTTGGGTAGAGCCGGATCTAAGTGTTGGCTAGGTAAATGCTCCGTAGTAAGAGGGGTAGTTATGAACCCTATGGACCACCCCCATGGGAGCGGTGAAGGGAAAGCCCCGATTGGTAGAAAAAACCCACAACCCCTTGAGGTTATCCTGCACTTGGAAGAAGAACTAGGAAAAGGAAAAAATATAGTGATAGTTTTATTCTTCGTCGCCATAAGTAAATACGTAAATAGGAATATGGAAAATCGCATTTTTGGAATTTTCAATAATGTAATGGGCGAACGACAGGAATTGAACCCGCGCATGGTGGATTCACAATCCACTGCCTTGATCCACTTGGCTACATCCGCCCCTTATCCAGCTAAAGGATTTTCTCTTTTTTCCATTCATCATTATTCTATTTATTCTGACCTCCATACTTCGATCGAGATATTGGACATCAAATGCCACTCTTTAAAATGGAAAAAAAGGAGTAATCAGCTGTGACACAAAAAAAAAAGAATCATTTTGTAGCTCATCATTTATTGGTAAAAATCGAAAAGGTCAATATGAAGGAGGAGAAAGAAACAATAGTAACGTGGTCCCGGGTATCTAGTATTCTACCTACAATGGTTGGCCATACAATCGCAATTCATAATAGAAAGGAACATATACCTATTTACATAATAAATCCTATGGTAGGTCATAAATTGGAGGAATTCATGCCTACTCGGAATTTCACGAGTTATGCAAGTGCAAGAAAGGATACTAAATCTCGTCGTAACGATACGAAATCTCGTCGTTAACTTAATTCAGAATAGAAAGATTCAGAAATACCCAATATCTTGGTAAAATATTGGGTATTTCTGGCTTTTCTTCCTTCAAAAATCCTATATGTCAGTCAGTTGGAACTTTCCTTGACAGAAAAGTTTTATCCATTAAGAGATTCCGAAATACTTCAAGAGCAACTAGGTCTAGAGGGACGTTGTGAGCATTACATTCGTGCATTACTTCCATACCAAGATTAGCACGGTTGATGATATCAGCCCAAGTATTAATAACACAACCTTGGCTATCAACTACAGATTGGTTGAAATTGAACCCATTTAGGTTGAATGCCATAGTACTAATACCTAAAGCAGTGAACCAGATACCTATTACAGGCCAAACAGCCAAGAAGAAGTGTAAAGAACGAGAGTTGTTGAAACAAGCATATTGGAAGATTAATCGGCCAAAATAACCATGAGCCGCCATAATATTATAAGTCTCTTCCTCTTGACCAAATTTGTAACCCTCATTAGTAGATTCATTTTCAGTGGTTTCCTTGATCAAACTAGAGGTTACCAAGGAACCATGCATAGCACTGAATAGGGAACCGCCGAATACACCAGCTACACCTAACATATGAAATGGATGCATAAGGATGTTGTTGTGCTCTGCCTGGAATAAAATCATAAAGTTGAAAGTACCAGATATTCCTAAAGGCATACCATCGGAGAAACTTCCTTGACCAATAGCGTAAATCAAGAAAACAGCCGCAGCAGCTGCAACAGGAGCTGAATATGCAACAGCAATCCAAGGACGCATACCCAGACAGAAATTAACTAAGTTCCCATTCACGACCCATATAACAAGCTACACCAAGTAAGAAGTGTAGAACAATTAGCTCATAAGGACCGCCATTGTATAACCACTCATCAACAGATGCAGCTTCCCAGATTGGGTAAAAGTGCAAACTGATCGCCGCAGAAGTAGGAATAATGGCACCAGAGATAATGTTGTTTCCATAAAGTAAAGAACCAGAAACAGGTTCACGAATACCATCAATATCTACTGGGGGAGCAGCGATGAAGGCGATAATAAATACAGAAGTTGCGGTCAATAAGGTAGGGATCATCAAAACACCGAACCATCTAATGTAAAGACGATTTTGCGTGCTAGTTATCCAGTTGCAGAAGCGACCCCATAGGCTTGTACTTTCGCGTCTCTCTAAAATTGCAGTCATGATAAGATCTTGGTTTATTCAAATTGCAAGGACTCCCAAGCACACGTATTAACTAGAAAGAAAATAGATAATAGAAGGCTTGTTATTTAACAGTATAACATATACTATATACCAATGTCAACCAAGCCAACCCCAACGAGTAGCTATCCATATAACTAAATTCACCGTTCATCAAACCTAAACCTAAAAATTTTGTATGTAAATGAGACGAGTGAAAACTCAAAACTCAGATTGTCCTTTTCTATTTTCCATATGGACTGCCCGGGACTCGAACCCGGAACTAGTCGGATGGAGTAGATAATTTTTTCTTGTTACAATAGAGAAAAAATCCCTCCTCAAATTGTGTTTGCATTTTTCATTGCACACGACTTTCCCTATGTAGAAATAGCCAATTTCTATTCCGAAGAGGAAATCTACTAATTTTTTTAGCTAGTAAATTAATTCATCCACTATATTAAGAATATGTATGTCATACATCCCACAGGAATTGTAGTTCAATGCTAAACAGCGGCTGCTTTTGCAGCTGTACGATATCCTGCATAATGGTTAGCTATATTCTTGGCGGCCAGGGAAAGCACTCCAGAATTTTGTACAGAAAACAAAGCTGTTGTATCTTTCAAGTAATATTGTCAGGATTACCTAGGATCTTTTTTGTCTGGTGAGATTAGGTAGTAGAGTTGCATTGTAGAGTGATTCTATCGAAATTATAAAATATAAATATATTATATAAATTAATAATCTAAAAAGGTTTTTAGAGAGTTATATTTTATGAAGATTAATTTTTTTATTTATATCTTTTAGTCATATTTGCGTGTATTAGTATATTTTTTTAATGAGATTTTTTACGATTCTTCGCAAATATGAGAAAATAGAGATGTATTTTACTTGATAAAAATGTATGATTGTAATCTGAACCTTCATTTACGATGGGTTGGATTGGTATTTAACCTATCTATTAAACCACAGTTTCACGGTTTGCCATGCTGTCGAATAAACAATTTGCATGAGACATCAGAGCACTCGTTGTGCCATCGTCCAACTGTCTTTCCAGCGAATTTTTTTTTGCCTAACAACCCATTACAAAAAAAAATTCAAAAACTAACTCAAAACTGCTAACCCAACTAGCGACTAAAACCGGTAAAATATTTGATAATATTGTCAGGGGGACTCGAACCTTACTCTCCTAACAAAGAACTCAATCTTTTAATCAACTGGACTACAATCAATTCATGTAAGTTGCTGCTGTGGCACAATTTTATACCTTCTTCAATTACTAGCTGAGCTAACAACTGAAAATGAACGTGGCACGATCCTGAGCCAGCGGTGCATTAAGCCATACCACGTCTTCAGTCGCTAGCCCAACTAGCGACTGAAGATCAGTAGCGCGGTCTGTTTCGCGACTGAGAGTTAGTTTTTAAAATTTTTAAAAATTTTGGGTTACTTTTCGAATTTCTTTTTTTAATGAGTTATTTGACAAAAAAATTCGTTTCCAGCAGCCCTCACCACGCCTCCGTTTAGTACCCTCACTGGGCCACTGTCCGCTCGTCCAATGCCCTTGCTCGTGAATTTTGTTGATCAAACAATTCATGCCCCCATCAGTTCCAGGTGAGCACAAGTGAATTGCATCGAGTTTGCTTCTTTTATAGTTGCACTTCATTGCACCAATCAATCTTTATCAATTCTCATATGAAAGAAACACCATCGAATTGCATTTTTGGCTGTTTATTGAGATCAATTGCTGCTTGTATTATGGTAGCCAACTTCTTAAGGTTTCACACTTCCAGTCAGAAAAAAATCAATCATACATATGACAGAACATATGACCAATTAATAAAAATTAATTAACATTTCCAGATCGTTTGGTGGTAGCTCAGAGGAGATTGCCTGGGCTTTGGCGACACCATGCACGCCTCGCCGCGCAGTACGTGGGCCTCTTGCCCTCATGCCAGGGATGTCGCGGCTAGCCTAGGCCTGTGCCAAGCCGTCTTCATGGCCATATTCAGTTTGATAGTGGGAAAAGAAGATAACGTGGGAGGTGAGAAAACATGGAATTACTTCTCTACATTTGTTCCTCTCTTTTTCAAGTGATAGTTGATGAGAAAGAATTTAGAGGTATCCATAAATCTTATTTGTCAGACTGATTAAATTCGAAGAGTCCATAAACTTTTCAAGGATCGTAAAAAATCTCTTCTCTAATAATTCAACCAAAAATAATCTCTTATAAATATAAATAAATAGGCTTAGTATATTGAGTGTGCATTAAATTATGGCTACTTGTAGATATTATCAGATTTTGACCTGCTATAACAAAATTTAGTTTGCAAATCGTAAAATACAGCAACCACAAAAAAAATATATCTATCTATTATATAATAAATTCTGGTGATAATGAAAACTCTACATTAATTCGAAACCAACATAAAAAAATACTAAAAATCCCCAAATAAATTACAAAAAAGAAAAAATACTAGAGATTTCCATATTAAAAAAAAATATATTCCATTCATTATATTTATAATAATATAAATTCATCATATAAAAATTCGTATAAAAACCAATTTTTTTTATTACATTACATGAAAAATTATATTCAAATCCAATTCAGACTATTATAATATTAAAATGAGACATATCTTGACAAACATAAATAAAATTTTAAATTATATAAAACCTAACCACACAATCACATTAAATTTCAGCTAGTTATAATAATTCTTTAACCATTCATATAATGGAAGCAACATGGAAGCGACAAGAAAACAAACAAATCATCAAAATCTAAGATCGATCAAAACAAGATCATAATTCTAGTAATGCTAAGAACCAAATCATGATCCTATGCAATCCTGCTAGATTTTAATTCTACTACTGATCCAAGTCAAACGGAATCACGATTCAGTCAACCTCGCTCGCAAGTTCTTTCATTCAACTTGTAACTTGCAAGTTCTAATAAACGCAGCATGCACAGTGTTAGCAAAGTTCCGTAGATGAACTGTTTACACATACGAGATGGAATATTGTATGTTATCGGCAATATTAGCTCCCCAGTTTTTTTTTTTTTTTCTTTTTTTTTTTTTGGCACGCAAAGGCAAATACTTCGTGGTTTCGGACCAATTGCCGCAGTGTTGAATAATCACGAACATAAACATATAGACAAAATTTTGCACAACGCAACAGTTGCGTGGGCTATTGGATCAAAGGAAACATAAGCTAGAAATAACAGAATGAATGGAATAAATAGAACTCTCATTGTTACAGACAAGCACAGCAAAATGAAACACAACAAAGGCAACCGCCATTTCTTTACATGAAAATTTGCCCTAGTATGACTAAATACTTGTGGTCGCATCCCAAAGCCGAAGAAGTCCGTTGCGACCACCACTGCAGATCCTTTTCCTATCCAGGTCTGACGCTATACATCTCACCTGTTATAAGAAGCACGGGGGTTTAACAAGAAAAAATCTCGTTGAACTTCATCTTCTCAAAAGGCAATGAGCGTTCATTCATCCAGTGATGCGTTGCTATGCACCTTAGTAGCTACTACAACCTACCATGTCTGAACTTCTTGCCTGCAACATTGATGTACCAAGTACAACAAGCATGCTAGCACGGCTGTGAACCACATAGTACGAATCTATGCTCATGCTCGGGAACTAGTTGATTTGGTGGCACTACTATTAACCTAAAATCCTGAGATCATGCAGCCCAGCTTGAAATTGTAATATCCCAGTTGTGATGGTTGCAAGAGAAACCAATAGAAATCCTCGTTGATCAACACAATGATTGTTGAAACCTCATAGCTAGGGATGAACAAGATAAAGTAATGCAAAGCAATTGTTTAAAGAGATGTACCATCGCAGCAGTTTTCTGGGGAGTTCTGTAAAGCTGCCATCCTGCAACTTTTGATCCTGTGTTTGAGAAACCACCAAGCCTTTCTTGCGGTCGATGGAAGAGAGACATAGAATTGTCCGATGCACCAATTCCTAGCCAGTGCTCACCAGCACTAATGGATAGAATGGATGATGAGTGAAGCGTCAGATTCTTAACGCATCTTATTCCTCCTGCAATAGAAAAGGAGGCGTTGGTTTCAATTACTATAATCTCAAATAAGCATTCTATTAAATTTTTTAATATACAGCTTTTAAAACATAAACTTGTACAAACTAAACCATACTCAAACGAGATCAACACAATGTAAGGTAAAAATAATGGATTGGATTTAATAACACTAATAACTACCATTGTTGAGGTGCCAGTCTATTGTGAAGAACTGCTGCTCACAAATAATCCAGAGCAGATGAATAAATTACTGATTTTCAGACAATTGAAGTTCAAATATGCAAGTTCTCAACATCTAGAACCAGAAATTTTCAGTTTTTGAAATGAACAGTAGGGGACGACCCTACTGAAAACATTTTTTTTAAAAAAAGAAAGGATTATATGAAAAGAGTTATATACAGGTGAAAAAAAGCGGGCAGGCTGCAAAAATTTAAAGGACCAAAAAAAAAAAAGCTAACTTAATCCTATAAAAGAGAGCCAATATTCCATCAGCACACATATTCACCACTTCCAAGTTTTGCTGTTTTGTATTCATCATTGCATGTATATTCTGTACAACATGGATCAGACCTCCATAATTATAGAAGCTAGTACCATAACACAGTTCACTATTCCAAATACTTCATGGTATGTGCTCATCGTATATGGATGCAAGAAACAAAATAAACAGAAATGCAGTATAAATTTTGAAACCATTTTGACAGTCACTAAGATCTCACCTTCATTTTCCCAAAAGCGTATAAGCCCGTCAGAGGAACCTGAGGTCCAATTGTTAATAAAGGATCAAAACCATGTGATATGAAGAGCATACTTCAATTAAGAATACTCCAAAATAACAGTATAGTTCATATATCCAGGCAGAGTTCAACCTGCACTGTTTTTTTGATAAAACTATGGCAACATACCGGTGATGATTCCTTTATCTGAAGGTGAGTATTCAACACAAAGTATGGGACCAGCATGACATGCTAATACAGCATCACACGTTCCTCGAGTAAGAGACCACATTCTAGCCGTCCAATCATCGCTTCCAGTTATTATAGTTTCCCCAGTCATCCTCAAAGATCTTAATCAACAAGCAACAAGAATTTGTCAGCTTTTCTTCCAAAAAAATTCTGAAAGAACTTGTCAGCTTTTGTAAATTAGTGTTAAAAGCCTGCACAAAACAACCACCATGTGCGCAGAGAGAGAGAGAGAGAGATGGGAGTACCCAACACACAAAACTTCTCTCAAGTAGCATTCACATTTACCTTATCCACTTTGTATGCCCTTGAAGCTTGAACATTTGCCTACTGGAACGAATATCCCAGACATGCGCCACCCTGATGTGATAAACATTTCGGAATGAATTTCAACACAACCCCATGTGGAAGTAAATTTTAGAGTAAAGAAGCCAAAACATTTTAAAGTTAACTAGTACGCACACATCTCTTCCAGCAGCTGCTAGAATTCCTGTAGAATCATCATATTCCATACAGAGAACTGCACTTTGACAACGACCCACAGTAGCAACACAAGTATCAGTCCGGACATCCCACATCTTTACAGTGCCATCATGAGATGCAGTAAGGACACGTTCTCCTGACAGCATCCGGACTGAACTAACCTACATCATGGTAAAATTATGCATGAACATGTTTAGTGAAGCCTGGTTTTGGAGATACTGAAGCAGAACTAATAATAAGATTCTGACCGGTGCCTCATGGCCCTTCAGTTCTTCTAAAAGTTTAAAAGTTTGCTTGTCCCAGACTATGACTGATTGATCATCAGCTCCAGAAACTATTTTACCACGATCTGAACTAATTGCTCGAATAGTCCTGCAAAAATTGAAATTAAAATGGTGATTTAATGTTATTCATCTATATCGAATCAGAAGAGCTAAATTAAGTGGATCAAGTTAAAGAACATGGACATTCTACAATACCTGAAGAAAGATACAAAATCAACACAAAGCACCATAAAGTGCTACATTTCTATGAGGTCAATCTCAAGTCAGTCAAATCCTAGTCCTACTGCAAACATATCAGCCAAAAACCACGACGCAACTTACAAACTAAATTTTACGATTAAAGATGATTCAACCAGCCACATAGATTTGGCAGAGACTTCTCACTGCTGTCCTGCAATTCTAAACATATTTACTCAAGACTTCAGATGTACCATCCTTCTCACTGCTGTCCTATGAACCTAAACATCTTTGTACAATACATCAAATGTAGATTCCTTCCTAGTACTTTGCAAAGATAATTAGATATCCTTAAAAAAGGAAAAAAGAAATGTAGGCTTCCTGATGCATGCTGATAAAAGCTATCATCTTGCTTGGTCCATACTACACAGGATAGAGAATCTTAGCCAATGCATAGTTATAAACTATGATTCTATTTAAAACTTGAGAGATGCTCGATCGGGAATAGTAAAACCTATCTTTTAACATAATGAAAAATAATGATTAAATCCAACCCCATGTACAATTGCACTTCCTCTTGAAATGTGCATTTGCAAATGGCTCAGGACTTCAAGTTGCAGTACTGTAAAAGAAGATAAGTATCCAAATTATTGCAATTATTATGCCTGCTCGAACAAGTGATAAGAGAGAAGGTTAAACTATCTTTTAAAATTTCCATTATGTTCCAGCTGAGTTATTCTAGCTAGCTCATAAGACAGTAAGCTGCAATAAAATCAAGATTACATCATAACATAATCTTTCATGTAGTGGAGCACTAAATCTACTAATCTAGTAATATGATAGAAGCTCATTCAACGGTTGTAAAAATTCTTAAGAATTAGACAATAGTGCCTTCTACCTAGTGTGTCCTTTAAGTGTTGCTCGAAGTTCAGAACCACGCAAACTTGGATCCCAAATTTTTACCTGCAACACAGAGATACAGATCACCACCACATGTCCAGATCTGAGACAATTAATTCAAAATTGCTGAGAGAATCAGTAGACAGTAGTATAGCATAGCTAGAAGCTGGAGCGTTGAGGAACAGAACATAACAAAATAACTATATAACAAGACCAAAAAAATACACTACTAGCAAGATCCAAATACACCGCACATAAATTTATGTTAGTGAAAATACACTTCAGCGCTCATTGCAGATTTAGGATTCTTGTGACTAAACAGGTGAAGGCTTTGATGTCGACAAGATGAAGGCATTAAGCTAATAAGCAAGCATTATGCAAATGTCATAGGATCTCTCAAGTAACAAGTAATCTTAACCATTGCCAACTAAATTGTACATCGGCACAACAACCACAGGATTGCAATCAATCACAGGATGGATCAGATAGTTACAAAACATTTTGCAAATATTGATAGAGAAGTTTTCCAAAAATTAGACAGTTTAGGAGTTATTAAATTGAAATGTTTAATTCTCTTCGGGACTGGCTGAAAACTGGGTAGTAACCAGCTGGTTCCCTTTTTTTTTTCAAATTACCACCACTTTCCCAAAAAAAAAAAAAAAAAAAAAAAGAAACCAGCCATCTCCCCCCTGGGTAGTTCACCAGAAACTAATACTAAGTCACCATCAGGCACTGATCCAGTTCTGAACTTGTGAAAGTTGATATCTAGTGTATCTGTACATCTCACCAGCATAGATTGGTGCCATCATTGGCTGTGAACTTTATTTCTCAATAATTTCAAGTATTCTTTAATCTTTACTATAAGAAAAGACTAGTCTGTTTCTTGACAAACTTACAAATCAAACACATTTCAGATGTTATTAAAAGCTACATGATAAAGCAAAGTTTTCCTCATTTAGCAAACAATCCTTTGTGACAATGCACTGCCCTTCTCAGTGAAAGGCTTTTTCTGTTTAGTATTGGAAAATTAGACAGAATGCATGTTCCTTTAAAAGTTGAGACAAGGACAATAACCACTAATGGTGTGCTGGCGTGACTCCCCAACAACAGAAGGAATGATGAAGCTTAAGCAACAACCGCAGAAAAGGAAAACAAGAATCACTGGATAGCATGAAAATTCAGAGCTAACCGTGCAATCTGTGCTTCCACTAATGAAAAAGCCAGCATCTTCACGATCACCAACAAGATCCCACACCTCTTTTCTTGTTACGCAATGAAGAGCAGTAATAGCACCTGTATGTCCTCTAAGGGTCCTCATATTTGTTTGAGTTTTCTTTTGCCCAGCAGATATGTCTGTCTTGCCTGAAGTAGCACCAGCTTTTGTATCATCTAAGACAATCCAGTAACATGAAACATATTACAAAAAGGTGTCAACAAAGCCTGAAAATGTACATCAAGATGTACCCCAAGATAAGTTCTATCTATAAGGTTCTAAAAGAGGTAAACTCATAGTAGTTGATAACTTACTAGCTCGATTGAAAGAGCTAGTTCTGATGCTTCTATCTCTGCTGAACATACTCTGCACCCAACTTCGTCCCAACCCAGAGGCCTCAGCAGGTTGTTGGCTTTCATCAGATACATCATGTGCACGAGGGGAAGCCAGCACGTATGATTGCTGAGGCTGGCCTCTCCCTGTAGAGACTCCCCAATAGCCAACACGGAGTTGTTGCAGATGAGTAAGCAAAGCTCTAAGTTTGATCTGAGGGAAGTTAACAATATAAGCCATTGTATATTTAAAACAGCCATTTCTCAACAACAATGATATGTTCTAATTTAACTTACGAGCTGTTTATAGCCCAAGTTGTTTCTCTCAGCTATTTTCTCAATCATGTTCCAAGAATCAATATCAGGTAGCCCTAACCCAGCCTCCATTATGGGTAAAACAAGTTAGAACAATACAAGTCAGTTATTTTACAAAGTATATAAGATATAGCCTATCAAGTACCATGTGAGTTGCCATGACAATGAGCTGGGCAGTAACTAGTGTCACATAATTGGATGACCTGAGACAGAACATACAGAAGATAAGGAAATTCAGTATATGCAATCATAGTAAAGCTCATCTTTGCAAAATTAAAAAGGGGAATTACCTAATACCCCCTTACATTTTACTTGCTTTCTAAGCCTGTCCCTTACATTTTAGTTTTGGAATCTATGGCCCTTACATTATACTAGTTTTCAACAACAGCCCCTTCAGTCAGTCAAGTTATTAAATCAACGATGTATAGGGTCCACCTGTCAGTGATTCAGTTTTCATTTTTCTTCTTATCCCTTTCTTCTACAGTTCTACCCATTCCTGCTTCCCATCTTCGCTTCCAACAATCTCTTTGCATTACACACTCCTACATAGATGCATTTACTCTTGGTAATGATTAGCCTAGGTAGAAATCAAAAGAATTTTAGATTCAATCTATATATTAACAGATGAATATACAACTTCTCTTTGAACATCCTTTATACAGTTGCTTAAATACTACAGCTTTGCAATCCCTTGGCATGTGCCATGGTGTGAAAAATGGCAACCTTCCCTCAAGAAGAAACAGCACACAGCTCAACAAATCCAACAGCATCAGGGTAAAGTGGATCTACTTCCCAAACCAGATGGCCCTCAAGGTCATAAGTGGAATGGGCATCATGCTCATCCTTGACATGGGCAAATGCTCTCATGCCCATGCAGCGAGCTTCTCGGCAGCAGCGGCTTCCTCGGCCAAAAGCAATGTTTGATTATATCAAAAATTAGAGGAGGAGAAGGAAATAGGAAAAAGAAAGACAAGGAAGAAGAAAACGAAAAGTGGAAAGGAAAATAATAAATCGAGTCATTGACAGGTGGACCCTGCATGTCAATGAATTGGAAACTTAATGGAGTTAACCACAACAGTTGACGGAAGGGGGTATTGTAGAAAACTAGTATAATATAAGGGGCCCATATTCCAAAATTAAATGCAAGGGGCAAGTGTAGAAACAGATAAAATGTAAGGGGGTATTAGGTAATTCCCCATTAATAAATCTAGTGTCAATAGAGTAAGAGTAGAATATCGCTGCTCTCTCATTCAATCAAGTATCTGTCATTATTCAATTCAACCAATGTACTCCATACATGATTTACATGATTTTGATGTCCATAAAAGTATGTTAATTATAGTTTAATGTAGATTTTACAGGGTCCTGTGCACAAATATTCATTTGTCATGTTTCTTATATTTTTATTTTCTAAGCTGCACTAAAAATGTCCTATTGTAAGTTACACACGACAAATGTACATACATAAAAGGTATTTCTGTCTCAACACCAACACCCATGCATGGTGTTAGACATATATATTGGAAAATACACATAAAACAAATCGAGAAAGAAGAAGAATTATATGCAAATCACAACTTACTTGTTGGAACAATTTTCCATCAAGTATTCAAAGTAGCCATCCCAGAAGCTGCAAGAGAAGCAAAACCATCAATAACAAAAGAACACTGCAAGCAATTGAATAACAATAAACACAGGAAACAAAAGTAGTACATACAAAATGATTTCATATCTACTGAAAAACTCCTGAATAGTGCAATCCTTTGGAAAATCCTAATTACACACAAGCAGCAGGTGAAAAAATATAATAGCTGTGCAGCATTTGAATTCCACGTAACCTTTTTATATTTTGTCAGAATAGCCTTCTTTTTTCATCAAAATTTATATGTTTAATTTTTGTCCTGCTAAGTCATAGAGCATTCTTACCGGTGCTTGTCTATGCATGTTCCTGTGTATCTTTGTTTATGTCAAGTTAAGATCATAGTATGGAACTTGTCCTTTTGTTTTCTTCTGAGAGAATGGCACTTTTAGTCCCTCTACTTTGTTCATAGGCTCACTTCGGTCCTCTGCTTTTAAAAGGGCCGGATTTGTCCCTCTAATTGCTAAACCGGTTCACATTAGTTCTCCAAGTAAAGAAAACCTGGCTGGCAAAGTTGATGTGACATACTTCCATGAGTGATATGGTGGGTGTTATCTAGTTAGAGACACCCCTCCCCAAAACCCCACATGAACCAGCCTGTTACTCCTTACAAACTTCTTGGACATACTAGCAATGGGCTCTCGAGGAAATTGCACCCAACCAAGCAAAGCATAGCAATTGAGAGGTTGAATCAGAGGTGAGGTGCAAGTACATCAAGAAACCCCTCTGCTGCACCAAGGAATTGTGCTTTGAAGAGGGATTGGACTGCAGCAGCACTTCAAGTCAGTAGAAGGTGAGCACAATAGTGATGTGTATAGGTGTTTTCTTGCTCGTGTGTCATCCAAATTCGCAAAGGGTTATCAAATTTTTTCTGAGTCATGCACAAACTGTCAGACAAGTTATATTTTTCTGTCAATAAATTTTACCGGAGGACTGATGCAAACTGGTTTAGCAAATAAGAGGAACCAATTTGGCCTTTAATAGAGGAACCAAAGTCAGCACGGGAGTGCCAGCCATTGGCTAGTCCAATCAATGTCGCATACGGGTTGGCTGACTAAATGTTAGGATTCAAGTCCCACCATTGGCTAGTCCAATCAATGTTGCATACGGGTTGGCTGACTAAATGTTAGAATTCAAGTCCCACAATTGGCTAGTCCAATCATTGTCGCATCCGGGTTGGCTGACTAAACATCAGGATTCAAGTCCCACCAACCACACATTGGGTGAGTTAATTTGTGGATTCTCCAGAATTTGATTCCATGACATCTTTGTTGACTATGTGTTTAAACAGCCACACTAACCATCCCTACCCTCTCTAAAAAAAATTGAGCACAGAAGCAAAATAGAGGAACCAAATAAACCATTATCCCTTTTCTCCTAGAGAAAAAATGGGTGTTAAGAATGTTAAAAATATTAATTCAATCCCATGCATCGCTCCATATTTTTTATCTTACATTTTTCAAATTCGGAATTATCTAGTGTCCCTGCTGTGTCATGTTATGTTATAGCCGTGTTTAGCTATTATCTTTGTGGTAAATACTTGAAGTCAAAATTACAGTCCATATAACAATAATGGACTTTCATATCAAGTGAGTAGCACTTCTCCACCAGTGATCTCAATATGTCACCTTACAGTTTAAAATTGGACCTCAATACTTGAGCCTATATTTCAGAATAGATTTTATCACAAGCTCAAAGATTCTAGGTAAAGTAGTAGGTGCAACATTATCAAAGGGAGAACCTATAAATGCATGCACCAAAGCTTAATTAACACAGTGGAACATTAAGCTCAAATTAAAAAACCAGGTTGATCAAATCTCAAGCTAAGCATGACATACCGAAGCTCTTCCCATACAGATAGAGATAATAGATGACGCTGAACGTAGTCTGGAACATTATTTGGGTCTTTCCTGTACATCTCAGCAGAAACTTCAAGAGCATCTCTAATGGTTGGCATGTCGTTGCGGGAGTTGGCACGATTTATTGCTGTCTTCAGCTGCATGCAGAGAGAGCAATGAAATGGTTCCAACACAAAACTATTTGCTTAGTGAATAGATATAACATCAAAGAAATTAAGGTAAGCAGATCAACAGCTCCACAAGTACACAAGATGACAAGACACCTAAGTTTCATATGCCTGTAAAAAATAGAAGCTTTAGCACAACTACCATAGTAGTGAAATATAATTGAGTTGATATTAATTGTGTTGAGAATAGCAAAACAAAAATGACAAACCAAATCAGATAAGCAAAAACAGCATTATGATGGAATATGTTGTGTAGTCAGCAGTCATAGGAATCAATCTTTTTAAAACCAGTGTGTGTAAACAACCTAATACACAACTAACACCCGCCTTTATCATGGCATTAACCCCAACCGCAGCTGGCTTGCCAGCTTATCCATTGTACCAGCCAATACAGTGGTAAAACCAGGGTTCAGGTTCCTGTTTTGAGGCTGGTCCCAAACCTGACCAGGAGGCCAGGAACCAGCCAGTTTCTTGGTGATTCCGGTCCACTCTTGATTTTTTGTTTTTCCTTTGAATTTTTATGAAGTTTTTGTATTTCTCCAACCTTGTATAATCACTAGTTTATGCAATCTTCTAACATAGCACTCTATCACCCCTATTTCTGATCAATATTACATTTCCCAGTCCAGGTCAGGACGAACCCTGGGTATAACTCCTCCCAACCAGTTTAGTAGATGCCAATGACTGTCTCATACCAATATAACCAGCTGAAAGGAAAAAACAACCAGTATTATTATCATATGAAGTGTGACCATTATAATTTATACTCACCAGCTCTTTTACAGCAATAAACTGCTCATCAGTCAAGCGGCATTGCCATCCCTAAAAGTAAGAACAAGTTATATGTGAAGTGGTTCAGAAAGTGGCAATATGCTCTCTATTTGTAAGATTTACCGTACCGAATGAATATGCTCTCTGATGCATTCAACAAAGCCACTTCCCCCGATGCCTTCCGCATCAGACTCGATCAAAGCTGGAAAAGAAAATAGAAATTAAGATTGAAGTGATGTGAAAAGAAGAGACCAATAGATTGTCTAGATATGGTTTACCAAGAATAGTGCCATATTCAAATGATGAAAGAGGATCCTCAGTTGCTCCAAGTCTTAGAAGACGCAGCCACAATCCCTGAGGACAAAAATGTAAAATTTAAATGAGATGCTTATAATGCACATACATATCAAGCATGCATTTGCTGGCATCAAGTCATCAACCAATTCCACAATAGTGCCAATTATCCCAGCCCTAGTATGGGAAGATCAGAACAACTTTTTCTATTTGAGAAGACAATGCATCAGCCTAAATAGAGAGTTATGTAAGAATGAAAATTGAAAACAACTTAGCACTGAAATTTTATAAGATGTAAGTTACGGACATTGAGATAAAACCCAGAGTTACCTGCAGCTTAACTTTTATATCCAAGACCATCCTTTCCCTCTCAGCCTGTAGATGCAAACAAAGAAAATTGGATAAAGAGATATTGCTGTCTCATGCATGAAGAGAAGAGAATGGTAGAAATGATTCTGCATAGAAGACTTACAGCTCTCTCTCTGGGACTCAGACTTTCTGGTTTTTGCGCTCCATTAATTCGAACAGAGGGCAAGCTGAAAATACATAGTATTTGGCATTGTAGTTATAGTTATTGAATGAAATCACAAACTTAAAGGCATGTGGTCATACCTAGGTACTGGCTTATTAGCCCCACCAGCTAATTCCAGAATCGACTTGCGTTTTTCTTCTTGTTCTTCTGTTCTTGCATTTGCTGGAAATCTTTTATAACAGTGCCTAGTGCCTGGTTCTGCAGACAAATGCACTAGTTATCTTCCCAAAGACACAAGAATTACAATATTATATCCATCCTGTAGCATTATGAGTCAAATGTGGACCTAACATGGAGCAACTTAGAAATTATGATAGTTTAAGATGGTTATTTCAGTTAAAAAGAACATATGTATGCCTCTCAAAAGGTCAAGTATTATTCATTTCCCTATAGAACTTAGCAGTTTATCAAAAACAATTCTTACAAGATATTTTATTTGATTTAATATATAATGCATGATTGTTTAAATAAATTTAAATGGATTATGCTCCTCGGGTGATATATCATGCCAACATGTCTGCAATTGACAAAGTATCATATGGAGAATACATGAACATACAACAACTGCAAGTACAACATCACTGCACAGAGGCACTCAAATATTGCAAGGTCAAGTGGTCTCTATAGTATGTCAATGTTGCTTAACATGCATAAATGACTTCCTCTCTTTTTGAGGGTTATCTATGGCGTTTAGTTTTTGGAGGCATAGTGTTTTTTTCTAAATATTGTTAGAAACAAAACAATAAGAACCTGCGGTTCCAGTATCAGAATCAGCTATTGTTATCATCTCAGGTTCAGCATCATGAGAAGGAAAGATGGTCAGAGGGTTTTGTCCCCTTCCTGTTGCATCCTGCAACTTATCAAGAAGATTATTGGTGTTTTCTTCTAAATTGCTGCATCTCTCCAAATAATCCAAGAATCCTTGAGTCTCCAAAAACTGTGTGATCTGCCAAACAAAGATGAAGCACAATAGTTTGCCAACTGCTAACAATATGGTCAAGCTGGCCATACAAAAGTAAAATTTTATCTCCTAGAATCATCTAAATTACAAAATTGAAGTTAAAGAACTCTTTAAGTAACTATGTGTTAAGCTAAATCCGTACTAATGAAATAACAATGATGAAGTATAATAGGCAACAAAATTAAATTCAAATTAGGACACATGCCACAGTATGCAAAAGGCAGGCCATTGCAAGCAACAATTTTTTTTATTTTTTTTTTTTTTGTTGACAAAGAAACAGTAGGAGAACCCTACTGCAAGATATATATTATCAAGAAAATAATAAACAATTACAAATCGAAAAAGAAAAGGCAAATTACAAAAGATCAATCCATCTTTTTAAACAAGACTTCTTTTCTAATTTAACTCTAGATAATAATAATCCTAAATCAAAATTGAGATTCTTCAACCAATCTGAAATTGATTCTGAATGATTTTGAAATATAATCTTATTCCGGAATTTCCATAAATTCCAAAGAGCGGAAATAATAACTTCCCAATAGAAAACTTCGGTTTCCTTGTTTTGGACTTTCCCTCTCAATAACATATCCCAAATATGATTGTTATTACCCCAAATGATACCAATATGCCTCCAGCATAATTTGGCAAAAGGGCAATTAAAGAATAAATGAACTTGAGTTTCCAATTCACCATTGAGACAGCAAACACATTCATGGTTATCCACATTGATGTGTTTTCTCAATAATAAATCTCTTCTATTCAATCTTTCGTGAAGAAAAACCCAAAACAAAATCTTTTGTTTGAGAAGGTAACTATTTTTCCAACATTTATTGAAGATTGCATGATCTTCAAGGAAATGAATATATTATTTAATAAATTGGAGAATCAGAATGAAGCCCTTTTTTGCTTAGTCTATATATACCTTTTAGTATAATAGGAATTAACTACAATATAATAGGTATGCCGTTTCGTCCAGTTTTGGTTGAAATACCTTCTGAAACTGCTGATCCCATCTTTATATCGTTCGAGCTAGCCCCATGACTTCTTGGTCGAGCACTAATCTTGTTCAATTCAGGCTATTGGGATCGAGCCCAGACCAAACGAATTTTAAGCATTTCTTTGAACAATACCAAATCATTCCACCTCGGAAGGGGGGTACGGAGGGGACGCCGAATAGGCCGAGGCTCCAAGGGGGGGGAATGTTCGTTTGGAAATTTCCCGAAAAGCTAATTATGGGTTCTCTCCATTGGAACAATAGGGCCATTATGAATACCTAGTCTCCTTTTCATCTACTTGAAACATAGGGTGCTAAGAAAGAAAAAATAAAATAACAAGGAACCGGACATGAGAATTTTTCATCATCTAGTTTTTGTTTTTCTTTAGATTAGTTAATCTTTTTTGAAAGGTTAAAGGGGGCCCAAATCAATAGAAGTTTTATTGAATCAGGACTGGAAGTCGGGTCAAAGAGAAAAAATTGGCATTCCTTAGAAAAAGATGTCATCCATCACCTCCATCATATCGAAGCGAGCTCTAATATGTCTTGAACTTATACTGAATTCAATTAATCGAAATCTCGTAACATTTTCTGATTTATTTGATAGTTGCCAATTAAAAGGAGACACCGACTGATCGTTACTCTCGATGGTGAAGATGTTATTGATTGTGAACAACCAACAATGGAATTATAAACCATCTTAGTGAAAAATTCCGTCTTTTGAATTCCCATGGGTATCCAACCATCTTTATCCCCCCATCTTGCTGAAGCCTCTGATGCACATATGATAATAGAAGAAATCGTTGATGTGATTAAAACTCAGATATCATCAACAGTAATCATAATTAATTGAATTCTATTAGTAGAACCATGTCGACATGCAGAAGCAATCTTCTAACTAACTGTAAGTGAACAGTCACCCCACAACTCAATGGTTATGTGGTCTGCGGCTTGTATGAAGCCCTGTGTGCAGTTTAGCTATTAATAAATAGGCATATTTATATATACAATGGTATGGCATATATGGTAATCAATAAACAATCAAAGCCTACATTTCACTAATTACATTTACTGTTCTAAATCAAGACAAATAGTTGTATTTTGAGTATTCAATGGCTTGAGATTTTGCATAAAATGTAAGCACTATAGGCATAAAAGTAACAAAAAGAAGTATCTGAGCACTAAAATTCTACCTACACATGCACCAAATAACAAAAATAAGCAATAGAGCACATGATTAGTATTTCCATAAAAATGTAGGCACTATAAGTTAAATTATTGATGTTCTAATTTATAGATTAACTATGTTTGTATAGCTATAAGCCTAGAAATTATAAACTAATTTTCTAGTTTGTAGTCAACACCATTGTTCCAAACACCACCAACAGCGCAACACCAACACATAAGCAGCTAGCGGTAATGCGGAGAGGTACCCTACCACTAACAGAAGCACAGTGTTTATTAGGGGACACTGTGCATAAGAGAAATTATCAGAGCATTTAATAACAGACATCATGCTAAGTAAAAATTCAAATTTCAGACCATACGGGCTTCCAACCTATTGTCTTCAAAAAAAATATATATGTAAACCCCAAATGTTCAGATCACAAAATCATGAAAAATGTGGTAGAGCAGATAGAAGAAACCAAACTTCAAGCACAAGCATGATCAAATTAGTGCAAACGGATCCTGTAGTTACATTCCTTAATGTATAGCAACCGCAATACAACTTGTGTGATTTTTTTCATGTTCTCTGAAGATGCACTATATGCAGCGCATGTGATGAAACAGCAAGTAGCTTGAGTGTGCCATATTTCCAGTTATCTTTGGGGCCATTTTCTGAATAGTGAATACATAAACATTAAAGCATTACACAGTGACACAAATCCTAAGTGCAATTTTGCATGAATAATTGATGAAGTGATTATCCAAAACCTGTATGTTGGCTGAAAATAACAGATTTGTAAGTTAAACCATTGGTCAAAATCCATAATTTTTTTATTTTCTTGAATATAAAGAGGCAATTTAAATGACAAAATAAAAAGAGGATGAACGATCATGAGAACAGCACATGCAAATAAATATTAGAATGAAAGTGTCACTGAAAAGAAACAAAAAAAAAAATAGAACATGTGAAATTGCAAACATACCATCGACATGGACTCGACAGGCTGATTAGTTGTTCGAGAACGCTTTTTGAGAAATGCTTGAGAATTGAAACCACTTGGTGAAGCATTATCCTATCAAATACGACTTCTCAAATTACCACCAAAGAACATCATGTACAAACAGCTCTTGGAAAACTTACTAGACACAATGGCTTACAATGAAGTTGCGATAACCACTCAGAATCTGGGCAAAGAATTTCAAGAATATCAACCTGCATAAAAATAGAACAATGAACCAATAAAATTGCCCCGCGATAGTATCACCCAATGGATAAGAAAACAATTCCATTGTGACTTCAGGTTCATAACTGACAGTAGCATAAAGATCCAAAAAAGATTGCAGGATGCAGAATATATGAAAACAAGTTAATGTGAGAACAAGTACAAAGAATTTCCTGAATTTAAGTTTTGTCTACGACAAGCAAAAAGATTTGTAGAAGCTTAAAATTATAATGCATGCTTGGACCTGAAAAAAACGAATGGACCTTATTAGGGTGTGGAAGCAGAACAACACAACACCACATCCCACATCTCCAAATGAAGTGCAAGTCTCAGAGCATAGAACTAGGCAAACACGTCAATTAAATAGAACTTGCATGATCTCCTATATTCTAAGGCACTATCAATTTTTTTTATCAAATCATAATCAATGCACAAATCACAATGACATTCTAAAGCTTATTGTCTGATCAAAATCGAACAAGTTTATAAGCACAGGTTCTGATGAGCAGATTATTGAGGAAAACAGTTCGATGGTTCAATTTAAATTCTTGAGTTTATATGTGTGAGCGTGTGTGCACACACGCGCTTGCACTAAAATTTAACAACAACTCATCCATCCATATATGTTTAAGGTATGAGGACCTAGCTTCAGGAAGTAGGATGATAGCATAATTGGAAGTACATTTCAAATTTTAGCAGTGTTACAGATTTGAATATCTGCAAGGTGCAGAGAATTACCTAAGTTGGAAATCGTGCTCCTGTCCCCATGATTTTGTACCAGTTCTTAAAGAATGGTCACCCATACTTCCAAGATTGATCCTCATGTAATCAATACCCATGACATTGGGTTGTAGCAGTTTTAATATCTCACCACGCAAGAAACTATGTTCAGTTTCGGGTATCGGAGGAATATCCTCCGAGGTGGTTATTCGATTGTATTCAAGATCGACCACCACTACCTGCAATCATATATCATATCAGTCACCTAATAGACACACATAAACGAGTTCCCATGCATCCTTGCAGTAAATTAATATCATATAAATTTGAGAGGACAAGAGAGCGAACAAGGAGAAGGTGACCATGCATTCGTTGATAAGACAAAAATAAATCTTTTGAGGAATAGTGCGACATCATGGTCAGACAATGCTTGAAATATAGTGAATACAAAAAGTTTTCATCTCAAGTGCATAGTATCTGGTTCATGAAGCCAACCCAAATCAGCCTCAATTGTTAAGATAATTTGATATGCATAATCTGAAGCATTCCAGTTATAAATTGGTGTGCTGTTTTCAAAGAATGTATCCAACATCATGCACAAGAAAATTTTGGCCCATCAAGCTCCAGATATTACTAAGCTTAGATACTCTTGAAATAAGCTAAAACAACAATCTATAGAAACATTTTAAGGTACCCACATACCCCACTCATCAGTTCATGGAAACTATATCAGGATCGTGTAGTGGATCAAAGAAAATCATATGTGGCAATCAAACATAAAGGGTAAACATATCATTGAACCTATTTCATGCTAAATAGATGAAATGCAGTATGTTTCACCATAAGAACAAATGCAAGTAAAAAGAACAAGTTTGGTTCATGGAAACTTCATCTTAATTTTAAAACTTACACCATCCATTGTCACAGTAGATGTGTCAACACCCGAATGAAGTCCCATCATGTAGGGTGTCGGAGCATCGATGTAGTCTACCCCACTAGAGAAAATTATTGGAATATAAACATGCTGCAGCACAATAAATAACTTAGATAATTCACTGCATAAACAGAAGAAAATTTCAGGAAATGAATATGGACAAACTACACATTTTCCTACATATCTGTATAGTACACTGCAAAACGTGGAGCACAAAACCACACATTTGGCTGATGCCTACCTGCCACCTAATTGGGTATATTAAATGGCAAATGGCTTCTGATACTAAAGTCAATAGTGCATACCTGCATTATAAACAAAAAAAAGGTGCATCAAACTTATGAAAGTGTAGCATGGAAATGTCAATTGTGTTGAGTATTTAGATATCAAGACCATGCTTCCCAAATAATCATTCAATCCACACGCATGACTGATGATATGTAGAGATTATAGAATAAGACCGAAAGTATAGGAAGAATAACAAGGACAAAGATAGCAACGTGAAGCTCAACGAACTTGTTTGATCGCAGTAGTATCCTTCTCTCAAGAAGAACAGCGGTAAAGAGCTGTACCAATTTATCAACATCCAGGCACTGCACCAATGGCTGGAATGATATCTGCATGCCATTGAAAGGTAGAAAAACAGCAGTTTAATAATTAGTTGGGTTTGACAAAATGGACATATTTATATAAATGAGGAAAGCTTCCGGTGATATGGTTGAAAAAACAGAAAAACAAATAGACAAAGGGGGTATACATCAGCATGAGGAAGGCCTTCTTTTGGAGGAGCCTCCACAGAGAGAAGGCAATTCTCAATGGCAAATAAGACACGATCCTTTCCTGGTGTTGGCAATGGAACATGTGACACCATGTGTGATATTACATCCCATAAAGGCTTGCTGAAATCAATGCCCATAAAATTTGGATTGAGAGACACTTGACATCAAAGAATGTAAAAAGTGCATGAACCATTAAGTTTACCTACAACCAGCAGGAGAAAAACAAAGAACAAATATTTCTTCTAGGGCATCGCGAAGGACTTGGAAACTAGGAGAGTGGGAAACAAGACAGATACACTTATCAGCAAAAGAATTTGCTGGAATTTGATAGGCTTCAAGAATATCTTCACATATTGGATCCCGAAATGCAATACAACTGACATAAATCTTTGAGCCATCTCCCTCTACAAGAAATGACAACTAAGATAAGAGAGCAATCTGTAGATTGCAAACAATAGTAGGTTTAACTAGAAGATTTCAACAGTATGTTCACACATTTGGCATATACAGTTTTCAGTACGAAATAGAAAATTGGAACAATTTTTGTTGTGTACCTGTCAAAACTATGGGATAACTCCATGGATATGTCGAGACATCATTTGCATCTAGCCCTGAAGGGTATATTCTGACACCCGCCGGCAAAACACACTGCAGTTATCACCAGTCAATTATAGGCAGGTATAAGTTAACGAATCAGACAAAGGATTAAGTTGAGGAATAAAACAGAGACAAACAATTATCTCTGAACAGGTCCAAAGCATCAGAATGCAAAAAATAGAATTCACTTTACTTACTTTTTTTTCGTTTGCTCCCTCTTTTGCTTTATGTAGTGCAAGAAAGAATCAAATCATTACTCATATATTACTACACAGAGAAGAGTTTTAAATTTTGGATTCAACCTCCCAAACCCCTCCTCTATTCCAGCAGCACATCCATTGCTTTGACAATATATTACTTACCAAACCTTTTCACTTTGAGAAATACAAACACATTTCTTGTGTGAACCATATGCACTGGAATGAAATGGTTATGCAGCTGCCGCATGCTTTGCAAGTGCTACAACAACACGCCCTTACTTCATTCCTACATCACAACTGCAACATTCTCCCGGTATCTCTAACCATACAGCCGTGTCAATTGCAAAATTTCCTCTTTACACTAGCTTTACTATGATAATAAGACCATTACACCATCTGCAGAGCGAATTTACCGCTAGTAACAATCAATTTGCGAAGTTAGCAACACGCCATCCATACAAATGCTACAAGCGCAAATTTACCACTAGAGTTAATCTCACACCATTTGGCCAAGCATTCGAAGCAGATCCAGACCAGATGAACAGGGGGCAGTAGAATGTAAAAGAGATAAGGGATCTCACGGTGGGGAGCTGGGGAGGCGGGGGAGGGTAGAGGGCGTGGTTGGAGGGGGGGAGCTGGTCGAGGAAGGAGGGCATGTACATCTCGTCGGCGCCGTAGAAGCCCTTGGCGCCGTCCAGCGCCCGGATCTCCGGCCCCAGCCCGCACACCACGAAGTACTCGAAGATCCGTGACGGCGCCGCCGACACCATCTCCGCCGCCGCCGCCGGGAAGGGGTCGTCGGTTGGGGGTGGTTGGTCTCTCTACTCTGCTGTGTTACGCAGAGGTGGAGGTGTTGGGAGGAGGAGGGCAGGAGGTAGTTGCCACTTGCGTGGTGAAGGCGACGAGGTTTTGCGGGTCGGATTGTATGACTGACCCGTTAAAGAATTTGAAGCGAAGGTTTTTTCTTTTTCGGAGTTGAAGAGCATGTTTGGTTTGCTAATTTTAGTAGTTTTGTCAAAGATTAATCATGTTCAAATTATAGTGTGATCAAATTTTAGTAAAAATAAATATTTTTTTGCTCATAATCAATATTAGGCAAAGTCTGTTAAAAATATAAAAGGATAGTATTTAGATGGGCAATAAATAGAGTGGTCAAACTTTGATAACAACATTGGTTATTGTTTGATTTATTATCAAATAGGATGACCAATATTAGGTAGAAAGTGTGGGTTAGTGTTTGTCCCTAAAATTTGTTAATTTTTTTGTCAAGGTAACAGAGACAGCCAATGCAAATACGTATAGAAGAAGAAAAGAGTGAAGTGATGAAGTATACTGATAGGAGGACTATATTGATGTTTGAGAAGTGATTAGTACATTGGTGTTTCCCATCTCATGGTCAAACCTTCCTCCAAGTGCCCTAAGAACAAGAATATACATAGCTGCAGATAATGACAGGGAAAATTTTGTAAACATAGAGTTGCATTGTTCTAATCAATGATTTGATGACTACAGAAACCACACTAGTTGAACCAGAGTAGCTTACATAACAATATTCTAAAATATGTGGGTTCTCATTTGTGTAAATCAGCAGTGTCTTGATCATGTGATTCATCGACTATTTTGGCACCCTGCAAAGATTTTTTTGTTCAGACATGTCATAACATAGATTCAGTTTTACAAGATAGAAGTTGCACGATAAGTCATAATTCAAGATATTTCTGACCATGTGAATTTTCTTAATGAAAAGGTCAGAACAATAATTTGCTTTTAAAATAACTTGCACAATCTAGATGTGCTTTTGCATTACAAAAGGAAAAGATATGTCAATATCACAGGAATCAGCAAGATTTATAACAAGACATAAACCATAAGGGGGCAAGCAATCTATATCTTAAAGTAGATACCATCAGCAACAACATATTAGAAGTTAGAATAAAACAAACACCTTTTTGAGTAAAATCCTACAGAGAGATTCAACATGACCCATACCAGTAGGTTTCAACATGACCCATACCAGTAGGTTTCAACATAGACTTAACAATTTCCGCATAACACATACCACCAAATAAACAACTACAACACCAACATCACAGTTCCATTATTTAACAAAACGCGCCCACTAGATGAATGTGGCATAAACCAAAAGATGGCACAAACTACTCAAACAAAGACAACTTGGCATCATAGATCACCTCCACTGCCATGACTGCTGCCACCATCAAATTTGAGTTCAAAGAAAGAAATGACCCAAGATTGTAGTGTGGCATCACTTGCATAATTAAGATAACTACGAAGGTAATCACATTTTGCTTCAAAACCACTACCACTATTTCTCATCACACGTCAAATCCAACCCCACTTCTCCTTATGGGACCGATAGTGCCTATCAAACTGGGCTCGAGTGACACCTATCACGAACTTGCCATTTAGAGCATCCGCACACTGGAGTTAGTGTTGCTTCTTAAGTTTGAAGGTGGCGGGTTTGCTCTTACGTAGCTCGACGTACCACTCAAGCATAAACATTGTGTTTTTATCAGTCCATTGTAAATACTTCTCGTGACTAATAGACTCTTCCTCGCTCTTGACATTCACATTTTGCTTGGACATGCTATTGGAATGAATAAAATACAAAAACTAAAGCCAGTTCATGTAATAGTAAATCAATGGTTCATTGACATAATCCTTGCAAACATAAATCAGTACAAGTTTGGATTGCTGCTGTAGAATTTGAAGAAAAGGCAACAAACAAAGATAAAACAAAATGCAGCAACGACAAACAACTAGAAACAACAAATGCAACATGAAACAACGGTCCTATTAGGTGCTGCAAGCATTAGCTCTACATTAATATAATCCCACAAACATACATGTCTAGCACAGATACTGCAAGTACATAATATCGAGTAGTTGTACAAGCACTGAATTGAAAGGCATCATCAACACCCAAGAAATAAACTTATTACTAGTGGTGCAAATAATAAAACATCAAGAACTAAGGATATGCAGAATCTGCAACGCTCTCCGCAGTGTCAGAGTCTGCTATGCCAGTGTCATCATTTATGACAGCACTATTTCTATCTGTCCACATCTACTGAGCTATCTTGTCACGCTTGGTAACCCACTCACTTACTTCTGTTTTTTTGGTTAATAACACGATTGTGGCTCCTAGGTAGGTGAGAGTACCAAGTGGCCTCGTCATACACAAACTCGTCAGCCCCATTATCTAGCTAGTATCCAATTATGTAGGGTGCAACAAGCAACAACCACCTTAACTTGGGATTTCAATGGTATGAATAGTCACTCACTAAGAATCTTGAAGCGGCCCTTCAGAGTTCCAAATGCCCTCTCAACAATTGTCCTAAGTGATGAATGGCGATGTGATGAGGACATCACGCCCACACACTCACATGCATTAACACGAGCGCATGCGCATTGCCTTGGACAGCAGGTGAATTCGTTTCTTGGGTGAATTAATTATTTAATTATAGAACAAATGATATTACCTGATAATTGTTCTTTGCTCGTTGTTACATGTGAGAGAGTTCTGGATGAAGTTGCTGATTCAGCTCTTAGCCAATGAAGAATGAACACTTTTATGGCAACTTCAACCAACGATCATTTTGACCTCATCAATCAGAAGAACTTTGCGTTCGACTAGAAAGGCTCGAGGTCGCAACACCACCCAAAGTCGCAACCCATGGTCGGAACACAAGGTCACAGCCCATGGTCGGAAGCACATGGTCGCAGCCTGGGAACCAAACAGCCTTCCGACCAAGCGACGATCAGTTGTTTGATCTAAGACTTCAACCAAGCGTCAGTTCCACACATATGCCCAAGTTGGTCATGTGAGCACTTATTGGAAAGATATTCGAAAAAGCTTCCCAACGCATCAAGAATCATCGAAATCGGACGTCATATGCAACTAGGAGACCCCACAGAATGACAAGTGCATGGGAGGAAAGAGTCTCGTCCGAATCCGTGAAAGATAGTTCCGGATTTATTTTTATAGTTTGTTAGGATTTTATTCTATTTCGAATTAAATTAAGATTAGAATTTTGGTTTTAAACCTTCTATCTTTTGTAGACATCATCCTCTATAAAAGAGAAGGCATGATTTTAGTTTTAGGTAGGCTTCGTTGATTATAGATTGTATTCTCGTGTCTTGTTGCTGACTTGTACAATTCGAAGTCTCACAGTTCATCTCATAATTTAGATTATTGAGAGTTGATATCCTTCCGATGTTGTTCTTGTTTTTCTTATGGATTTGCTTGAGTTGTTCTTTGTGAACAGGTCAATCTAGTTTTGCTCGATTGATGACCAATTGAGGAGTGTGAGGTGGTTGGTCGCGTTCTTGGATGGCGGTTAGCCTCCTCTTCGTCAAGGTCACAACTCGCATTTATCCACGAATTTCTCCTAAGAAGGAAGATCGGGACCAAACTTCATGCACACATCTTAAAGCGAGGTGTGTGCATATCAGTTGGTATCAAAGCTTACGTTGCCGATAGGAATTCATTTATCCCTAGTTTAGTAGTTTGATTTTTTTTACCTAGAGTCCAGAAAAATTGCCAATCAAAAAGAGTTTCCTAGCCCATTATTGCTTTCAATCTATTAATTTCAATTTGCTTAATTGAGTTTTAGTTCCGCTGAGTCGTATCCAGTTGCTGATCTTAATCTTGTTGGCCAAAAATCCAAAATTAGATTGAGCTCCGGCTGTTGAGTTAGTAGATTGCATCTTGCCATGAATCCTATAACAAAAATACCAAAAGGAGGCTAGAAAGTATAAAAAAAAGTGTCAAAAAAAATAGAGAGTATTCATTCAAATTGAGAGAAAAAGAAAATCTTTAGAAGTACTTTAGCCTATTGCTAGACACCAAGCCTTTCATTTATTGATCAGCAATTAGGACTAGTACTCGTGTGAACTATTATTCAATTTCGCAATTTCTAGGATAATTGATTGCTTTCCTTAATACACATAATTTTTTCCTACCTACAACTCCACATATTTCACCACTGGTCCACGTGTACCTCACATTGCAATCGCTATACTTATCTCCTTTTTGTGGTTATCACGACCTGGCAAGCTGGTCGCAAACATTAAGAGGAGTAAGAGCTTCGGTTGGTAAGGTTTGTGAGGTTGAGGATTCGACATACATTCAATAGTTGGTAGGAAATTTTTGTGTTTCTTGTTTTCGCTAACCATGGCAGGTTCGAAAGGTTCTCGTCGTTCGTTGCATGATAGTGATGCTGATGTGGAGGAAAGCGTAGATCAACCACCTGTGATCCCGTCGTCCCCTCCCGCATGGCTGACCAATTCGAATGCAAATTCGAGCGAATGCTGAACGAACAAGTGGTTGTTCGATTGGACAGTTTAGAGAATCGCCTTGATCAAATGGAAGTTCGACTTGAGCAAGTTGAACAAACTCCTCCACGACAGCACCCATCGCCTCGAGTTCCCCGAGGTCCAATTGAAGCTAATCATCATGCTGCCGTTCCACTTCAACCAAGGGCGAACTTGAACGATGCGTTTCAGGAAGCCGCCAATGAAGAGAAATATGATAATTATGTGGCCGATAATGAGAAAGTCATTTTGGATCCTGATCAACAACGACTTGCACAAAACCGTCAAGGCATGGGAGGATATGCACGGCACCGCAATGAAGACAGAAGGGATAATGCTTAGGGAAAGATCAAATTTACTGTCCCCAGCTTTGATGGGAAGTTTAATCCAGAAGCATATCTCGATTGGGAGTTGCTCGTCGAGCAAAAGTTCAGTTGTCATCTGTATCCCAAAGATCGTCTAGTACGTGCTACCACAAGTGAGTTTGTTGATTATGCTTCTATTTGGTTGAGTCAAATCCGCCAGAGAGATAGTGCTCCTCACACTTGGGACAATCTGAAGCGTTTGATGAGGTCCAGATTTGTACCCGCTTATTTTGAGAGAGATTTGCTTAATAGATTTCAAAGCTTGAATCAATATAGCAAATCTGTGGAAGACTACTATCAAGAATTGCAATTAGGTATGCTTCGTGCTAATGTGCAGGAAGAGGAGAATGCAAAGATAGCTAGATTCTTAGGTGGATTGAATCGTGAGATACAAGACATCATTGATTTTCAGACTTACGCCTCTTTGGACCAGCTTTTCCATTATGCATGCAAAGTTGAGAGGCAAGTGCAAGGGAAACGACCAAGCTACAACAAAACTGGTCGAAGCTACCTTAGTTCGACCACGCCTTGGAAGAGCGCTAGTTCGTAGCAAAAGAGTACGACCCCTTCTAGCGGCGCTGCTGCATCGACTGGTCGAGTGTAGTCTGTGAGCCGCCCTACTACCTCAACATCCAAAGTTGCTGATTCGAAGACAACCACTACTATCCCCACCAAAAGTTCATCATCGGTCGCTTCTACAGGATGAACAAGGGAGATAGAGTGCTCCAAATGCAAAGGGAAGGGGTATTACATGCGTGATTACCCAAATCAATGTGCCCTCATCGTCCGGGAAGATGGCGAGTACACCTCGACTAGTGAGGTCGAAGAAGATGAATCCGACCGCGAGGAGCAGCAAGACTTGTTAGACTCTGACGCGGACGAGATCAACTTTGATACTAGTCATGCCAGCCTCATTGTTCGTCGTGTTCTTAGTTCTCAAATGGAAAAAGCAGAGAGGGGGCAACGCCACAGTTTATTCCAATCAAAATTTGTGATCATGAAGCACTCGTGCAAGGTCATCATTGATGGTGGGAGCTGCAACAACATTGCCAGTTTAAAGATGGTCGCGAAGCTTAGCTTGACCACACGAACACACCTGCAGCCATACTACATTCAATGGTTCAACTCTTGTGGCCAGCATTTTAGTGAGCTAACAACTCAGAAATCCTTTGCAAAAGCTAGCCAAGCCTCTTGCAATCACTTTCTTGCATCTAGAGCTAAGATTTGAGTCAAATTCTGAGAGTATTTGAGAAGAGAAGTGATTGAGCTATTTGCACTTGCATCATTGTATTTTCAAGCTTTGTGTTTGATCAACTGAAGTGCTAGGCTTATTACTCTTAGTGATTGCCGTCACCTAGACGACCCGGAAGGTCCGGCGATCTCTCTATCGACGGTGTGTATCAGAGAGGTCCGACTGTAAAGTGTAAATGCTCGAAGCTCGCCTATCTAGAAAGGAGAAGGGCTACCCTTAGTGGAATCGAGACGATACTCTTGTGTAGAGTGCTTCAATGAGGATTAGTGGAAATCGACAAATTTCTGACACCTCGAGATAAAATTCGACCAGTTTTGGTTATTTCTATCACTTGCTTTTCATTCCTAGAAATTCTTGCATTGTGAATTGTCACCCTAGGATCGTAAAACTTGCTTTGTGCCATCATCTAGATTAATTGTGTATTAATATTGCAAACTAGGACTTGAGTTTGTCAAGGAAGACTAAAATTTGAAAAACCGCCTATTCAGCCCCCTCTAGTCGGCATCTTCGATCTACAAACATGAGTGCCATCTGGTGTATACCAACAAATAATAGATAAATAAGGACACCATATGAATTCAACTATATCAAAATGAATTAATGAAGTTCGAATTACCTAGTATGAGTAGAATCTGTTCAGGCTAGTAGTAATTTAAAGATGAGTATATGTAGATCTCACATAAATGAGATCCCATGCAAATTCACACATGGCACGCAGCACAGCATCAAAATACCTACTCACTATTTCACCAGAATGCTAAAATTTAAATCCTACAGTAGCATTTGTGTGACGGTGTCCAACTATATATAAAAACATAGCCACTTGTTCCTCGACTAAAACATGAAATGTGTCGCATAGTTGTCCCCTCTCCCTAAGAAGGGCACAAAGCTGGTAGAAAATAGGTGCAGACATACACAGTTGGCGAATGCATGTTGTATTAGAGGTGTCAATTAGTCTAATCAATTCATTACTTCTCCAAATATCTCCATCAACTAGTGGACCGTACTTCAAATCTCAACCTCTAGCTCTACTACCATTTTTATTCCTCCACCAAATACCTAGCATAAGCACAAGACTAGCTAAGGCCCTTTGCCTCATCAAACAGTCTATCTTGGGCAATGTGATGCGTAGATCTGTACATACCAATATAAAAGGGAATGATTGATGATGTTTTGTAAGAGTGATCAATAACAAAACGATAAAAAAGATATTCTACCATATAGTAATATTGATGATGTTTTAGAATAGGCTAGTACCAAAGACCCTGTTTGGGTCTCAGAACCTGATCCACCTTTGGTGGTCTTGATCTCAAGACTGAACCCTTTAATTATTTTTTTTCATAAATTACCACAACTAGGTCTCTGTGAGGACTATGTAGCTGGTCGACTAGTTGGAGGCCGCGTTGTTGGTTGACAGAGGAGTCACGATGCTGACAGAACCGAAATCTAGATCTACAAGCTGGATTTTTGTTGCAAAAAAGATTGCTGTCAAACTGTGCAGTATCTGTTAGGAGTTCCTTGCAACCACCTCTCAGCTTGAGCGAGTGCCGCTGCTTGCCCCCTGTATTTGCTTTTTATCATCCAGCATTCGAATTCGGGTCATTTTGAGTCGTTCACGGGACAGTTCCGAGCCTCGGAGGCATAAATCAAAATAAAAAAAGAAAAGAAAGAAAAAGAAAAAAGAAAAAAGAAAAAAGAAAAAAGAAAAAAGAAAAAGAATTCTTTTAGAAGCCTAGCCCTTATGTTTTTAGGATTTATGTGCATGTCTATGTTATGTGTTTAGAAATTAGGTTTTTTTTAATGTATATGTTTTTAGGAATTATGTTCATGTTCTATGTTTATAAATTAGGTTTTTTAAATGTATATGTGTATGTTTTTAGAAATTATGTGCATGTGCATGTTCTGTATTTAGAAATTAGGGTTTTTTAATGTATATGTTTTTAGGAATTATGTGCATGTTCTATGTTTGTAAATTAGGTTTTTTTAAATGTAGATGTGTACGTTTTTAGAAATTATGTGCATGTGCATGTTCTCTGTTTAGAAATTATGTTTTTTAATGTATATGTTTTAAGGAATTATGTTCATGTTCTATGTTTCTAAATTAGGTTTTTTAAAATATATATGTGTATGTTTTTAGAAATTATGTGCATGTGCATGTTCTCTGTTTAGAAATTAGGGTTTTTTAATGTATATGTTTTTAGCAATTATGTGCATATTCTATGTTTGTAAATTAGGTTTTTTTTAAAATGTATATGTGTATGTTTTTTAGGCCAGATGTAGTACAAATGCAATGCATCATTTGGTGCAGTAAAAATAATTTTTACTTAACAATAATCTGTAAAGAAATTAATAAAACTAAAAAATGTAGTAGTTGGTATAGGGTAATTAGGGTAATTAAAGTAATTTAGGAAACTATTTTTAAAAACAGAAGTGTGTTTGGTTTGAGGGCTATAGGAGATTAATTTGATTTGCTTTCAGAAGGCAAATTTGTATAGCATACATAATAACACACATTTGTGCAGCTTGAACACAGATTTGAACTAGTAGGAAGGAGTTGGAAGTTTTAGGATAGAAAAGAACATATTCGTAAATTATGAAAACACATGAATGCATGGTTGCTGAACTTAAAGAAAATGAGTCCATAGAGTTTGGGTTGTTAGACATAATGGTGTTCTATTATTTATGCGTGGGATGAATGTGTGTAGGGAATAGAGACTCCGGAAAAAACTTGCATATTTTACGACGATGGCTTAGTTCACGAGGGGCAAAGCGAGGTTGATATGAGCCGTTGCCAATACGTGACGGGCGAGCTGAGCGTACATAACACCTCATTCTTGGATCTGAATTTATGGTTCCTGAATCTGTTTAGGAAGAGACCTCGTGACAAAATGGTTCTAATTAAAGGGCTGCTCGTAAGGGAGGTAGCTAACAAGCCATACTGGATGCTGTGCGAAATAAAAGGGGACAAATCTTGAAGCTCTTATGTTCAAAGAGTGAAATACCCCCATGACAAACTGCTTGGCCAGTTCGCGATGTATATGTAGTTCTGCAACATAGTACCAGTCGAGCGTGTGGTCAAGGGTGAGCCAAGCAACGTGTCCGGTCATACAACATTCAGGGCTAGTGAGTGGTCGTATGTATTCTGCCACACTCGCGTGAATGTGTGCGAGGTATTGGTTTGCCTTCCATCAGTGTCCGACGAAGATGATTCAAAGGACTCGGAGGCATCCGATGGCTTTGATGAGGATAATCCTTGTCCCCCGCCGGAGTGGCTCGATCATTCAACATATAGTCAAGTTGTACTGCCAATGGATCAAGATTCCATATGGTCTTTGGAGCGAGGTGGCATACAGGTAGAGCAGGATTTTCATAGCAAAGAAGATCTGAAGAATGCCATGGCAAGTTAGTCTCTTGAAATTAACCGGCAATACAGGGTTGTGAAGTCAAACCCAACCTATATGTCGTAGCCTGCGTAACACTGAGCTACCCATGGAAGGTTCGTGCAATGCGGCAGAATGATGACATCGATTTTGTAGTGACAAGAGTTACCTCACACACATGCCTGCTTATGGAGGCACTGGACAGACACAGGAACCTGACGTCCTCGTACATCGGTAACATCATCCAGTCGGCCGTGCGAGAGAACATTTCCATAATGCCAAAAGAAATTATGAAGCAAATTGTCGATAGGTGTGGATACACTATACAGTATGCAAAGGCGTAGAGCAAAACAGAAGGCCATTGAGGGCATGTTCGGCACATTCGACTATGCCTACAACAATGTAATATGGTTACTGCGCAACATCGCTCAAACCAACCCAAACACATTTGTGGAGGTCTTCGATCAGCCAGCTGTACGTCGAGACGGTAGACCCATAGAGAACACTCGAGTGCTCCGTCGATTGTTCTGGTCATATCGCTAGTGCATCGAGGCATTTGTTTATTGTCATTTGGTCATATGCGTGGATGGTGCATTCCTGACTGGAAAGTATAACGGCATGCTTCTCATTGTTGTTGCCGCGGATGGTAATGACTAATTACTTCCATTGGTGTACGTGATCGTTTAGTCAGAGTTAGAACTCAGAAAGCTAGTTGTGGTTGTGGTTTTGGTCAATGTGAAGCGAGTGGTTGTCGGTGATCCAGAGAAAGTCTACATCATATCGGATTGACACCGAGGGTTGCTCCATGCTATTGAGGTAATGTGTGAGGCCCCAGATGCTCTGTACAAGTGGGAGGATGTGCGTAGCAGTTGGTGCATGCAACACATTGCGGGCAAACCTTTTCACATACTTCCGTAGCAAACAAATCATGGATCTGTTGAAGAGGCTATGCTTGCAAAACCAACCGAGCAAGTTCCAAGCCGTGTTTGACAAACTGGAGGCATTGACAATGAAGAACTTCACGAGGAGGGCCACCAATGCGGCCGATGATGTGAACTTCACCAAATTCTCTCAATGGATTCAGGACAAGGACATCGAGAAATGGTCCTTGCTGCATGACGAAGATGGTGCAAGGTACGGGATAATGACAACCAACTTTTCAGATGTGTGCAATTATGTGTTGATGATATGTTTGAGATCTAGTCTTGGTTTTCGCACTAGACTCACCCAGATGCTAATATGCGAAATAACAGGATCTTACTCGGAATTACCGAAACCCAAAGTTTGATCGAACACAGTTCAAAGTAATTGCACAACTCTTTATTTCAAAGAAAACTTTACACGTCGAACGTTAGACACTCTTGCCTACGTCCAAGGAACTATATGTTGGATATATGATCCAGAGTTGTAATAATATTCATTGATCTAAACTAGACCTATTGTAAGGTATTTATAGTCCAATCGTATGAGTATGTATCAGACTCAATAACCTAAACATATTAGACTCATATAACTAACTAACCCTAAACAGATAAGCTTAGTTATATATATTCGGATCGGATTACAATTTCGAACAGAGTTTGAATCCTTCAAGGTCGCGAACCTATCCGAACTCGGTTATGGTCATGGAGCCTTTTCCGGATGATGTAATTCGGCAGCATCTTTTTGCCTACTTGCTGGTTACGCTACAGTGTATTCTGTTTCCTTCGACGCACAGTAACCCTGTGTACACGTGGTTAATTCCCTGGTGGAGAGTATTGTTGATGTGGAGTCAGGGGCCATGCCACGTTACAACTGGGCGATGGTAGTGTTATGTGCGATATACAGGGGGCTATGCGAGGCATGTTGCAGGACCTCGACTGGGTCGTTGTTGTCCGCATGCTCTGTATTGCTGCAACTATGGTCATGGGAGCACTTTCCCATTGGTCGGTCGCGTTTGGAGCGGCCCATCCATCCGTATGGTTTGCCAGCAAACTACGAGGATTGGGTTGATCGACCCACCATGGGAGCCCGTTGGTTAGGAGGTCAGCCTAGGTGGTCATCATCCTAGATTCACCGCTGCTACGTAGCGTACTAGGGAGAGTTTGATCTCCTGCTGGACGCACACATTATATGGATACCGTAGACACCTGAGCACATATCTCAGATTACACCGCACGACATTTCCTTGCAGTGCACCGCGGGCCAGGATTGCTGGCTTACGCATCGACATATGGTTTTCTCACATGTAGTGGAGCCATATTTTCTAGAGAGGGTCATACGCCAGTTCGGGATACACCAGTAGATACCGCCTGTGGAAAGAAATCGACAATGCCATCTCCCGCGGGAGATTCACATGCATGTCTGCAACATTTTCTATATTTCAGTTACATACAGAACATTTCTTTATTTCTTCGCATTTATGTGCATCGCATTACTTTTTGCAGACAAACGCGTAAAGGAAAACACTCCGACAACTGGCAGAGCAAGAATGCCAAGTGGGTCGACGAGTGGGAGGACCACGCAGCGACCGATGTTGTTGTGGAGGAGCGGCCATACGACCCTACGACGTACCAGGCTTATCTTGAGTGGTATGTGGCGCGCACCCGTACGCGACTTGCTCGTGCGGTCCCACCTTCACCGACACAACTATCACATCAAGATAGTCTCCAATCAGGTCTTGATGTTGAGTTCCCGAGTTGGATCCATCGCTCGGTATGTCCGTGTTGGCTGGATCCTTATGTTGGTCTCTTATCTTATCTATTTTCCCAGAGTTTCCACAGTAATTTCGCATGTGCAGGTTGACATAGCAGTGGCCATCTAGAGGCAAACGTTCCCTACTATCCAGCCTTGCTCGGGGAGGACGACAGTTTCATATGGAGCTGCGTGACGCCCTACGTTCCATCAACATCGGAGCACGGCAACTCGTCTCCGACCTGAGTTGTGGCCGAAGGATAGACGAATCTGTTCCATACCAGAGAGGGGCCCGCCCACCTAGCCCGATGTCAGCTAGGCCTAGCCTGAGTGGTGCTCGACAAGCACTTCATCGGCACGCCTCAGTCAGTGTGGCACATCGTTGGCTTAGGGAGGTGACGTACTGAGTACCACTGGCCCATCTCGGCTTCGTCGTTCATCGTCGATGCACACTCTCAACGCACCGGTATACAGATTGGTGGCTCATTGAGATATCGCACTCCCGCTTCAGATGACTCCGACGATGAGGACGACATCCGTCAAGCCCAGGAGGATGTGAGCAGACTGTTGGCGGAGCGGCTTGCGGCTGATGAGAATTGGGACCAGGCTCGTATTAAACATATGACCTAGGAACATGCAGTACCTTGGGTGTCTACGCAACCGAGTTGGGGGGAGCCCGTCGACCAAATTTATCAACATGGTGTACCCAACGTGTACGCTCCGCAGGGGGACAAGGCCGAGTAGGCAGCATATCAATGAGACAACGAGGACTGGGTCTCAAGCATGCTAGGGATACAAGATTCTCATGCGCGTCAGTACTACCCACCGGATGAGTTAGCGCCGAGCGAGATCGAAGATCCCCCTCCACCGATACAACCATCTCAGGGTCATGCAGATATTGAGCGGCATGGTCCTTTTGCTGCGGCTGGGCGGCAGTCACATGTGCCACCTGATCCATATTTACGGTCGCCTTTTAAGAGAGATAGGAATGGGCATAAGAGGGGTCGTCCAAACCCATAGCAAACATATACTAACACCTTTATTTTTTCAACGTGTTATATTTGTTTATTTTAGTATATGCATTATTTTCTGGATTAAATTGTGCTTGGTCATTTTGAGATATGTAACTCCGATTAATGATTCATTTTCGGTGATCTTATTGTTTTGACTTCATAGTTTGAATGGTCAAAATGAATCATCAATCTAAGTTACAATTTAAAAGATATGAATGTTGGAGTATTCCAAAAATCCGATATGAATTGTAGAACAGTCGACCTTGCAGTTTTCTGTGACAACAGCCTGCTCGAGTTTTCACATCAATTTTTCCATCTTTTAAGCGTTGCGTCAAAAAAACTTGTAGAAATGAGTTGTCTTTTTTATATAGATTTCTCGACTTTACAACTTCTCAAGACAGAAAGCAGCCCGAGTTTTCATCTTTCAGTCATAGAACCTCATATCCAAAGAAAAATGCCTCTCTACCGTTCCATAAGTTTCTACCTCCGGCCTACAAATAGGAAGTGTATCCCCCCTCATTTTCGCACTTAAACTAGCTACTTCCTCATAACACTCACAGGTAATTACTCCTTGTCTGATCTTATGGCTGCTTCTGGTTCGTCATTCGGAGTGACCAAAGATGAGGATATGGAGCTATATGAGCTTCCACCGCGTTGCCACTGCAACAAGATGTGCATGGTGCACATGTCCGTCGGCGAAAGGTCGCTCCGGAGGAGTTTCTACGGTTGTGCAATGTCCAAGTACCCTTGGAGAACTGATGTGAGTGCTATACTATTCTTATCATTCTCTTGTACACTATTTGACCTATCACATGTAGTCCTCAGATTTACGAACGCAAGTGTGACTTTGTTCAGTGGATTGATATCAAGATGTTGGAGGAAGCCAAGGAATGTGTAAAGTTTCTACAAGAGGCAAAGGCTCGCCGCAGGAGCTTTGGTCTCACAGAGAACTGGTCTCCGGATGAGGTCGACCCGTACTGTTAGGCCGAATGGCGTTTCGCACCAAACCGACTTATGAAGGAACAAAGATTGGAGCGCCGCCGCGAAGCTAATCATACTTTCAAACCGGAACCAAAGCCTCCATGCAGCTTTCCTCGTCGTTGGTCCTTCTAGATGATTTTCGTACTTAATTTCCTTCAGTGTTGCTCGCTTACTTATATACTTTATCTGTTTTCAATAATATATCCCTCACTAAATATACCTCAACCTAAACCTAAACCCCAAACCCTAACGTTAAACCTAACCCTAACCCTAACCCCTAAACCCTAAATCCTAAACCCCAAATCATCATTCTATGTGCATTTTGGAGTCTTATCTTACCACTTAATCAAGATATATATACTTTCTATTGATGTGATATTTAGTGCTATTTCCAATTATGTGCTAATTGCATTATCACAACCATTAAGTCACAAAATTATCATGAAAAATTCTCAAAAATTTGTATAGTACACCTATAAATCATGAAAGAAAAATATTTATGACAAGAAATAAAATTCAAAACATGACAAAAAAACCAAAATTCACCAACTTTTTGTATTAAAAATATATTTTTATACAATCATAGAACACTTATTACCCAAATATACAATAATGTGATATGTGTTATTTGCATTTAGCAATCAATGATAAAGTGAAGTGTTACTTTATGCAATGGCAATCAATGAAGTATTAGTGTGTGCAATTGTAATAATTTTTAGAAATGTGTCGTAGCCTAGCTGGTTAAGACACTGGTTTCTCACCCCCTGGTCCAAGGTTTGAATCCTAAAAAATATTTTTTCATTTGATAAGTGGCTGCCAAACAATGAAGTATTAATATGTGCAATTGTAATAAGTTTTAGAAATGTGTCCTGAACTAGCTGGTTAAGACATTGGTTTTTCACCCCCATGTCCAAGGTTTGAATCCTGCTTGCTGCCATACACTACCATACAAAATATTTTTTCCTCTATCCTGGGCACTCGACCGGATGATGTACTGGTCCATTTCTGTAAAATTTTCGAATTATAGGTAATTGTTATAATTGATTATTTTATGTGAGTTATTTATAAAAAAATCTCTATTTGTACGGGGTATTACAGTTTATGTGACATTCAAAAAATGCCAAGCCAAATTTAGCCATGAATAAATATGTGGCATGACTAAAAAATTTGACCGCAAATCAAACGGGAGCCAAAACACATGTTTTTCAAAATTTGACTAGCTACTTGAGGACCTGGCTATCATAGAGAGAGAACGAAGGCTTGGCTATCAAAGGTATGGCGGCTAAATTGGTCGTCAAAGATTTGGCAAAAAAAAGTCAAAAAATAATGAAATGTTGGCTATTTCAGTTGGCGAGTAAAAATTTAACTGTGAACCAAGTAGTAGCTAAATCATTGTGCTAGGACTAAATTTTAACTTCATAAATTTTGATTATAGATCAAATATACCCAAATCTGTTAGAAAAGCACTTCAAACATCTGTTCTTCCTGAGTTGAATTTAATATGAGCAAAAAGTAAAGAAAAAATTGTCCTTTTGCCTCTTTCTGGTACGGCGTTCCTGCCCCATGCAAAAGCTTCCCGCTCAAACCCATCACAAAAACACAGCAGCTCATGTGCGGGTGTCAGCACCCTCATCCCTCAGCCCATTATTTCCCAACATCCTCCCCAAATCCGACCTCCTGCATGTCGATCTTGAACAGAAGTTTATTTATCTTTGAGATTTATTCGTAGACACAATGATTGTAAGACATTGATTTATGTTGCCTTAATGTTGGCTCATCATGTGGCTATGTTTCTCTAGAGAAGTTGGAGAGTCGAACTTGGGACTGGTTGCGAACTAATGCTTACTAGTCAATTTATGTGCTGAGAACTAAGTTGTTGTCTTCTAATTGAATTGTATAGCTTCTCTGTGCTGGTTTTGAATCTGAGAATCGAGTTTTATTGAGAAATTCTATTCAGAGCTTCAATTCATTGATTTTCAAACAATATATTTTTATCCCTAGATGAGTCAGGTTTGTCTCTTTTTTTTTAATAGGATACAATTTGATTTCTTATTCTTCAGAAAATATATTACTCAAATCCTACCTCTTAATAACATGTATAATTATTAACATAAAAGTTTTATGTAGAAAATTTTGTTTTGTAACACTATCGAACCCAGGTGGTTTCATAACATTAGAGATTAGGACCTATTTGTTATTCTCATAATTTATGATTTTATAGTGACATCTCATTTGATGGTGCTTTTCAGCTAATTTTTTTTATATTTCTCATAGAATTATTGCCCGATTGGTGTTAGGTTTTTATTTAATTATTATGGTTGACAGTCCAATAATACTATTAGGCTATAATATATATTAGTATTTGTACAGGGTATTACAGTTTAGGTGACATTCAAAAAAATACCAAGCCAAATAAGCATTTTTTTTAGAATAACTCATTAAAAAAATAATTTCAAAATTAACCTGAAACTTTTTAAAATATCAAAAATGACCTTCAGTCGCGTGCCCAGTTTGCGACTGATTAGGTGGCACGACCCAGTTCCGACTCGACTGGCGACTGAAACGACCAATTTTTCAACCGACACGACCACGATCAATTTTCAATCAACATGACCACTACCAGTTTCAATCGATATGATTGCAACTAGTTTTCAACTGTTATGATCACAACCAGTTTTCAACTGATACGATAATGACTAGTTTTCAACATATACAACCACAACCACTTTTCAACATATACGACCACTATTAGTTTTTAACTAATACGACCACGATCAGTTTCAATATTGGTTGTATAGTATTGAAACTGGTCGTGGTCGTACAAGTTGGAAAACTAGTCGTTAGGCGACTGAAAGCACATGACTGAAACTTATTTTTAATATTTTAAAAAGTTTCGGATTAGTTTTGAAATTATTTTTTAATGGGTTATTCGTAAAAAAAACTTCAAATTTGGCCATGAACAAATATGTGGCATGGCTAAAAAATTTGACCGCAAATCAAACGGGGGCCAAAACACATGGTTTTCAAAATTTGACTAGCTACTCAAGGACCTGACTGTCATAGAGAGAGAACGAAGGTTTGGCTACCAAATGTTTTGGCGGCTAAATTGGTTGTCAAAGATTTGACCGAAAAAAAAAGACAAAAAGTAGTGAAATGTTGGCTGTTTCAGTTGCTGAGTAAAAATTTAACTTTGAACCAAATAGTAGCTAAATCATTGTGCCAGGACTAAATTTTAGCTTCATGAATTTTTATTATAGATCAAACATACCCAGAATTTTTTATATGGATAACATGCATATAAAAAAAGCCGAAAATAACAGAAAACAAAAATTATTTGCAAAACGGACAAAAGTCAAATTGACGATTTTCGACGAATTCAACTAGTTGACATATGGACTGGCGACTTAAGACACCTCATCAATCCCCACAGACAGTCGCCAGCCGAAATGGCGATTGATCGAATTTTTTTGTCAACTGGTCGATTTTCTTTGAAAACAGATGCGAAATTGTTTGAATGCTTTAGTCACCAGGGGTCAGATTCGTGCTCCTCATCAGTTGCCAGCTCACCTGATAACTAGTTAGTTCTTTTTCAGTCGCTAGTTTGATCGACGACTTATGCTTTTGGTCGATAATTGGCCTGGCATTTGAACATCTATCCGGTTAAGTCACCAACGGACCTATTTTTCTTTTTTTTTTATGTGTTATCCGTAATAAATGCTCCCCAATTCTATTAGAAAAGCACTTCAAACATCTGTTTTTCCTGAGTTGAATTTAATATGAGCAAAAAGGAGAAAAATTGTCCTTTTGCCTCTTTTGGGTACGTCGTTCCTGCCGCATGCAAAAGCTTCCTGCTCAAACCCATCACGAAAACACAGCAGCCATGTGCGGCACCCTCATCCCTCAGCCCATTATTTCCCAACATCCTCCCGAGTCCCGACCTCCGCAACCTAAGAAACAGGCGAAGGCGGCGGCGGAAGATGGAGGGAGACGGTAGACGAGCGGATCGGGATGCTGATCGAGAACGGCACGGAGCAGTGCGTCTGCTTCACCAAGTCCCGCGTTAGGTCCCGCGCCTCCCTTCTCTTGTGCTTTGACTGATTTTCGATCCGCTTTTGACAGCTCTCTTTGAAGAGAGAAGACTGCTGGATGGGTTTTGATCATTGTCTTTTAGATCCAATTCTGTAGGAGAGAGAGGCTACAAGGACAAACTCGAGATCAGCAGTTACACATACATGTTATGCATGTATACATTGTACTGTGTTATGCTTCACTTTCGGCTTGCTGCTTCCTCTAAAGAAATGGCCTTTCGGATTCGACAGCCACAAGAAGAAGCGGGCGAAGCAGATCAAGAAGCTGATGCAGCGGGGGCGGATGGACCTCGAGAAGGTCGACCCTTCTCACTCGTTCTCGAGACGTTGGAGATCACCTACTTCTTGTACAGGGACTCCGAAAGGGTTCTTGGCAATGCATTCGCCAGATGCATTCTCCAGGTTTGCCTCCCACTTTTGCGATATGGCAAGTGTTTGTTGCAGTATTATGTGCTACGGGTAATGATAATGATGGATAAAATTACATATAACTCTCCCATCGATTTATTATACTTCATATCTAGTGTAATAAATCAATAATAGGGGGAGTTATTCATAATTTTCTCGATAATGATGTGTTCTGCATTTGTGTTGGTGCTGCAGAATTTTGAAGCGCTGACGCCTACCATCGAAACCGTTGAGGGCGGAGGTTTGATCATCCTGCTGCTTCGTTCGCTATCCTCGCTTACCAGTGTCTATGCGATGGTCATGGTGCGTTTTACTCCATTTTACTCAAAAAATGATTGCTTGTTGTTTCGCTACAAGCTCACCTTGAGTGTTGAGTTGCTTGAGGTGTGTTATTGTTTGCAAGAATAGCAGTTTTAAAGTATCGATTAATCACATCGATTTGCAGTATTTGGGAGGAAACTGGACATTTTGATACTTCATGGGTTCATGTATTGTTTGGGCTTATAGACATTTATTTCAATTGTTGCTTTCTTGAGTTTTGGATCTGCACTCTTCACCACATCATGATACAAATAAATACTCATGAGAAAAACATGAGAGTATTTTTATTGCTCCATCCACCTTAAAATGTATTCTGGATCTTCTGGTTGAATCACTATGCCAAGTATTTTTGATGCGCAATAATAAATCCAGTTTCTGTTCGTACATAAGAAAATTTCATCTCCTCTTTCTTGCCAAACAAACTATTGCTCCATCCACCTTGAAAATTGCATTGTTAATATCAATGAACTTCGTTCAAAGGTTTGTTATGTTTGCAGTATTTGAAACCACATGATCACGGAAAACTTTCTCAAGTTGAACTCCTGGTCATTGATGAAGCTGCTGCCATTCCACTACCAATTGTTAAGTCCTTGCTTGCTCCGTACCCTGTTTTCCTATCGTCCACTGTTAATGGGTATGTTTGCTTTTGGTTATTTATTGATGTCATAGCACCACAATTCACAAGCTTGATTCTTTAGTTTGTTTCTGTGCTGAAGGTACGAAGGAACTGGTCGATCATTGTCTTTGAAGCTCCTCCAGCAGCTAGAATCCCAAAGCCAGCCATCTCGTCAGAGTGATCGATCCAATTCCATGAAGAGTTGCTTATGTTTTAAATTCAGTAGCTTGGTCAGAAGCTTCAAAGGTTTTGGATGTTCTAACTATTACGTGCTTTGTTTTGGCATGCAGGCAGGCTCTTTAAGAAAATTGAATTGAATGAATCTATCAGCTATGCCTCTGGTGATCCTATCGAGACCTGGCTTAATGGTCCGTTTTGCTTGGATGTTGCAAACTCTGTTCCAAATATCACTAGGTCAGTGTCATCTAATTGCATGGTTAATTGTTTCGAGTTTATATCTCGTCTCACAGGCAGCTCTGGTTTTCTTTAGGCTACCTCATCCAAAAGAATGCGATCTGTATTATGTCAACCGAGACACACTTTTCTCATATCACAAGGAGAGAGATATTTTTACAGGTACAAATTAGTATTGTTGTGTCTTCTATTGTCCCGTTGTGTTGCTTGGAAGCCATTTGTATTTTTGGAAGTTATAGAAGTAAAAAATAAGAATGCCTTAGATGTTCCTAAATGTCTGCGTCTCTCCTTACTATTTCAGCGGATGATGGCCCTTTATGTTGCTTCCCACCACGAAAATTCACCTAATGGCTTGCAATTAATGGCCGATGCTCCAGCACACCACCTGTTTGTATTGCTTGTACGGACCAATTGTTCTACAGCCACATCATTTCAATACGATAACATTATTTGGCTGTACTCATTTGTGTCACTTGATTGGCAGGCCCTGTTGATGAGTCAAAAAACCAGCTCCCAGATATTCTCTGTGTCATTCAGGTCAGCAAACTCACTCCTGGTTTACCTTTCAAAGGATGCCGTGCCTTAATTTCTTTCTGTATTGAAATTTTCTCCTGATGTGGTATGTGGCTATGTGCACTTCATTGCTTTGATTCCTGTTCATTAGACTTCACAGCACAAAAGTGAATTTTGGAACAATTTGATCTATATGGCTGGTCAGACTAACTTGCTAAACATTTGTTTCTTCATAATCTCAAAATTCATTTCTTTTTCTTTAAAAAATATTATATTGCAGTACTTCCTACATCATATATTCAGTCACTACAATTGGTCGCTGGTGAATTTGTAGCTCTACTAGGTGTTGGAGTTTTCAATTTTGACTTGGACAATATGTTTTATGCTGCTAATTCATTTGCAATTACAGTTTTACAATTATTTGGATATCATTTGAAATATTTTGATATGTGGAAACATGGTTGTAAATAGAGTTGTTTAAAATCATCAGGTTTGTTTGGAAGGACAAATATCTCGAACATCTGCTATGAAAAGTCTAAGTGAGGAATATGCACCTTGCAACGATCAAATACCATGGAAATTCTGTGAACAATTTCAAGATAACGTACTTCCAAGTCTCGCAGAAGTTTGGATTGTGCAGATTGTTGTTCATCCAAGTGCCTTGAGGGTACAATTTTTGGCCATGGACTTGATTGCACATTTGTTAATATCAGTTTCCATGTCCTGATTTTTTTTTAAATGCAGCTTGGGTATGGTTCAGCTGCTGTGGACCTTCTAACAAGGTTTTCTATAACTCTTTTTTTCTTACACTGCTTGAATTAATCTCTATATGCCTTCTAGGGGTTATGGGTGCTCAACATTGCATGATCTGTTGAGGTCATTATGTTTCATGATGATAATGAGTGTAGTATGATATGGTGAAAAATGTTCTTCGTTTACTTTTATAATCTTTCATGTAGGTTTGACCTCCAGCCTTCCCTAATTTCATGGGAATGTTTTCCATTGTGGCACATGTTCACCCTGCACAATTCTGTCTAAAGCATGTCTCAGAGTTTCCTAAAAGATATTTTTCTCATGTCTAATATGTTTTAGTCTGAAAAGAACTATATAGCCAGTTTCGTATAAGATTTTTACATGTTTTTTGAAGCATTTGTAATTATTTTGACCAATACATTAAATGTGTCAAGTTGATTTTTAAGGTACTATGAAGGGCAAATGACACTTTTTGCCGAGGAGGAAATTGAAGAGCCTGAGACTAAGATTACTGAAGCTGCAGAAAAGGTTGTACATATGCATGGTTGTTTGTCATTGCTTCTATGTTTTCACTGTTCTTTTTGCTTGTCTTGTACTACTGGATCAATTCAGGTTCTGATAAAATTATGCTCTAATTAACAAGATCTTTATTGTCGGCTAGGTTGAATCCGCACTTCTACTAGGTTGTGTATTTCTGACAGTAACAAATCTCTGGTTCATATAAAGTTGTGTCAGTTGATGAAACTATCACTGTCATGTGGTAGTGCCCTGGTCTCTGCTATGCTGACACCTTAGGAGAGGAAAAACATGTTCTTTTCCAACTTGGTGTTGTCAATTTGACATATTTTCTGTTAACACCAATAACTTTTAACTTTTTGAGCCTTACCTATTTGATATGTAACCTAGCTTGTGAGTTGTGATTTATATAAAAAGCTCGCTGTATGTGGATAAAACCTTTAACATTCTGAATTGTACATATTTTGGTATGTGAAGTCAGACATTGTAAATTATACTGAGGCATCTACACAAGAGAAGCTGAAAAAGTATATATGCTTTTTTTTTAAAAAAAATTCCACATATTTATAGCCAAATCACTGTCTATGGTTCTATAAAGTGGAAATTTGGTGTATACGAGTTAGAACCTTCTGTTTGTTGGATCACTGATATTAAACGACGAATCGAGCGGTGTATTACTGTATTGGACTTCAGAAGATTATATTATTTTTTCACATCTATAATTAAAATTTGGTAGTACTTTTATTATTTGTTTTTTTAACATCATACAATTACAGCTATAAGTAGTTTAGGCTGCTATAATTTTTAGAAGAAATGTTTGTATTGGCTAATACATTTAATTTTAGTTTTCAAAACTTTGAGCAAATTTAACCTGATATGAATTAGAGCAAGTAATACTTTCACATGTTGGTGTTACAACTAAAATACATTGTGTTACATACAATGTACCAGTATTGGATGGGCTGGCCCCTAAAATTGTCAAAATGGGAACAATGATCATGTGGGTATATAGTTTTTTAAAAAAATGCAGTGTGTCCCTGTCTGTATCTTGTTGTACCACTATTGTGTGTCCATATCAATGCAATTAAGTTGTGCACTTGTTGAATCAGTGGTGTGCTGGCCAGTGACTTACGATTGTTAATCAGTCTGCATTGATCAGTCCTAACAAAAAAGCGATGCTCATGAAGTAGTGCTTTGCATATTTTACCATTCTATTTTGGTTATATAAGAAGTATAACTGTCCTATTCTACATGCATTGTGGTTATAACTTTCATTTTGGTATGCCTTGTTGCAGGTTTCTTTGCTAGAAGAGAACATAAAACCTAGGGCAAACCTTCCTCCACACCTTGTTCATCTTTGCGAACGTCGTCCAGAAAAGCTCCATTATCTTGGTGTCTCTTTTGGGCTACACGCAAGAGCTCTTCCGCTTTTGGAGGAAGCACAATTTCTATCCATTCTACTTGGGCCAAATTCCAGTAATGATCATATTATCTTCTGTTTCATGAACTGATATTTCTTTGTCTTTTACCTTGCACTATTCCTTTCTGATGCTATTTCTGTATTTTAGAGTGCTGTGACTGGTGAGCATGCTTGTATGGTCTTGAGGCCCTTAAATGACGATATCAATGTTTCTGAGTCGAGCAAATGTGGTTTTCTGTATCCCTTTTATCAAGGTATGAAATTGCTGAGGTCTTTTTTCTTTGATCTTCTCATACATGTCCTGCTAGCATTACTTGATCTTGAATACGTCAAATCCTATAAAAGTGCATTGGTTGGTATATTTATCTTAGTTGTACAAGAGAGTATTGCTTGCTTCTATTTTATTTTCATGGCATGCTTTTGCTTGTTGAAAGATACTTTGATGCATTAGCTGAATTTTGATGTAACATGCTCAGATTTCAGAAAAAGATTCAGGCGATTTTTGGGTACATCTGTCCGGAGTCTTAATTTTAAGTTTGCAATAAGGTAAGTTTAGCTTTCAAATTATTTTATTGTTCAATTTTTTTCGATATTCTGATTATCTGTTTGTTATATGTGTTAGCGTTTTGGCCTCAAAGATAGATTTTTCAGATCATGAATCCTCAGGATCTGATACTAGCGCTAAGTTATCATCACCTCATGACATGAAGCGGCTAAAGGCATATGCCAACAATTTGCTTAATTATCATCTGGTAAGATATGCAATCAAGTAGATGAATGATCTCCTCTGATTCAGCCTGCACTTGTTTGTTAATAGGCCTTACTGATCCTCTATCTGCTATATATAGAAATAAGAACTGTGCCACTTCTAGACTTCTGACAATTTACTATTTTTACATGCACTGTGGATCCTCACAGTTTGCTTTTATTTTTTTAGTATTTTTTTAATAACCATTGCTAATTACTTGTGCAAAATGTTCAGCTTTAGTGGATTGATTTCTCTCGGTCATCTTTTGTTATAAATTAGAAACCTGTTGCCAAATTTCAACTTTCTTTTTTTTGCAGATTCTAGATCTTGTCTCTATCCTTGCACACTAGTATTTTCAGGAGATGCTTCCTGTTACATTACGTGATGCCCAAGAAGCTATTTTGTTCTGTATGGGTCTGCAGAACAAAGGCTTAAGCACTGTAAAGGTTAGCTAAATTTGATTCCAAGCAAACACAGAATTACTCGGAATTATCATTAGGACGGTTCATAATTCTTCTTTTGCTCTACATATTGACAGGAAGAGATGGGGATAGAAAGGGAGCAGGTACCATCTAACTTCATCAAAACAATGAAGAAGTTATACGGGGGACCTTCATAACATTGCAGCAAAAGAAATTGAAGCAACCTTTCCACGCCTAAAGGAAGTAAGCAAATATGATTGGTTTCATTGTTTTTTGTTATCCAGCTTATTGTTTGTATGTTGGAATTTCAATTTAAAGTGGCATGTTCTATTTTGTTGGGCTTGCAAGTAAGTAATCATAGTGTAGTAGTGGAACAATTTGTGTTATATCCATTTTTACGGCCCTGCATCAGAATAGTTCCTATTAACTTTATCTGACCCATTACTTGTTCATGCAATGCTGTGCTGTATCCAGATTAAAGTGGCCCCTCATAGCAAATCAATGAACGAGGAGCTCGAAGAAGCAGCCAAGGAAGTAAAGGTGAGATTTCAAACACTAACATAGGCACACTACATGCATTTCTCTCATCTGATTTGACTGTTCCATCATCATGGTTAAAAGAGTTGAATCCCCAAACCCAATGGTTATTTGGTGTATGGCATACAACGAGGAATTGATTATGCTTAAGGAGTTTCATGGATTTTGATAATAGTTTTTCATACATATAGAAGTTAAAAAAATAGATTGTGTGTCATAGATTATACCCAATGGTTGGACTGAATCTATGATTTTGATTATCTTTTGACATTATCTCAAACTACAGGTACTATCATATATTTGACCTGAGCTGCCATAGATTCGCAAAACCATTTTTGTCTCACATTTGTTCAACCATATCACATTAATGGATTGTAGGAAATATTGTTTGCTTCTTTGTGTAGGTTAATATTTTTGTAAAAATGTTAAATGGAAGAAGTATGTGCATCCACATGCTGAAGACGGACAAAATTAAGAAGATTATTTCTTCCATTGAAGAAAAGGAAAAGATATCAAGCAAATTTCAAATTCTAATCTCTGGAAAAAGGAGACTAGAATCCGAGAAATCCTCAGAAGACTATCATATTCGGAACAATTGCACAATCTCTTTAGTTACTCAATTGCCTGGGGGTAAGTACTTCTTTTGAGTTAGTTATTGTTGTTATATGATGAGAGACAAATTGGATGCTCTAATTCTAGAGCTCTCTTGATATATATGATATATGTTTTACAAAAAACCCTTTAGAAATATTTCATATACCAACACTCCTTAAGATGTCGATAGATATCAATTATTCACATCTTATTACAAAAAACAGAAAGCTCTCTAGGCCCTAACCCCTTAATAAGACAATTAGCTTATTGCTTTCCACAGGAGACATGCTTCAAATCCAAAACTCCTTTGTCCAGTTTCTTCTTGATGAAGAAGCGATCTATCTTTATGTCTTGTTCGTCATGTTGAACATGATTGTTTGCAATGTTAATTGCAGACTTGTTGTCGCACCAAAACTTTAATCTGGACTTAATAGACGCAACTCAGTTAGTAAACCTTCAACCAAAACAGAGTCTGACTACCATATCTTTGTACTCAGTTTCAGCTGTAGATTGTGCTACAACTCTCTTTTCTTGTTTCTCCAGGATACTAGTGTTATATATATATATATATAGTTGTATAACTGTGCATATGACCCATGAGACTCATTTAGTCTTTATCTTATTTATATTTGACTCCAACCCTAATGCAATTCATTGATTGAATTCCTAACATGCTGTCAGAATAAGTACAAAACCCTAGCAGTCCTTAGCCACTCCCAATCCCGGAGCCGGCCTTTTCTGGCAAACTTCGGCCACCCAAAATCTACTCACCTCGGCCTTTTCCTGTGCGCGGATTCGTGCAGATTTGCTCCTCGTTGTTGGATTCAGTGTCGCCATCAAATCCCCGTGCTGATCTGTCAATATCTCCCATGTGCGTCGTGCTGGAGTGCCGCCGTCGCCTCCTGCTCCGAGCCGCTACGTGCTGCGCCGCTGCCTCATGCTGCGTCGCCCGTCGAATCCCGCCGCCTCCTGCACCGTGCCACTTCCTCGTAGCCGCCTCGTCTCGCGGCTCTAGTAGATCTACGGTAAACTGAAGATAGAGGATGAGAGTTGTTACCATTGTCAGATAGGATCTCAATCGGAGGAGGAACAAAAGAGGGACTCAAGACTTCAGTAGGTGGTACAGGACAGGGTGCGTTCTACTGCTCAGGAGAACGTGCCTGTTGCTGCTGCTCATCCTCATGAGCATTCTTCTCCGGTACCACAATTTTCTTCCCAGATCACCTCTTATTGACCTTCCACCCATCTTCTCTTCTCTTTTCAACCTCCTGTCCTCCACTACCTCCTCTAGGAATTGCTAAAGGGCAAGGTATTATCCCTACAACAATTTCACCCCCAACTTCACCTCCTCCATCTTCTTCTCCACCACCGCTACTCTCCTCTCTACTAGTTTCAGCAGTACTAGTAGTGCATTCATCAAGCATCCAGTTTAGTTGCAGTCTTTCTCCATAGTAAGTTAATGACTCACAGAAGGTCACATCACAAACAGTCTCTTTTCAACTGGGACCAACACTTGCATCCTTTTTGACGGGAGGAATAGCCTACAAACACACACTTCACAGCCTGAGAATCCAATTTGCCCACTGCTAGTCTATGATCCTTGACAAAACATGTGCATCCAAATATCCTTGGGGGAACAAAAAATTTGTTTTCTCCAAAGATCATCTCACATGGAGTCTTCATCCCCAGTAGCTCAGTCCACAGATATTGTGGCACATTTATTAGCAGCGTCAAGGAATGTGTCACTTCAAGCAAGTGTCGATTCTTCCACTCAGCTACACTATTCTGGGATGGGGTGTCGGGTATGAGATCTGAAGAAGAATTCCTTGGGTGGATAAGAAATCTACAAACTTCTTGTTGGTGTACTCAGTACCATTATTAGATCGCAAAATCTTCACCCTAACTATATTGAGTCTGCACTTGTGCTAGGAAATCTTGGAAACATCGAAAAACATTAGACTTATACTTCATCATATATAACCAGGTATTGCTTGAGTGGCAATCAATGAAGATCACAAACCATCGAAAACCACTCACAGAAGCAACAGGGCAAGGCCCCCCACACATCAAAATGATGAGAACAAAAGGCTCAATACTGCGAAGTCCAATATGCTTATAACTTGATCTCGTGTGTTTTCCATGTTCACATGCAACACAAAAAAACTTACACTTGTCCACTCTACGAAACAAGCCTGGGAACAAAAATTTAGGCTCTCAAAAGATAAATGCCTTAGTCGACAGTGCCATAGCATCACTTCCACCTCTCTTCTAATCACAGCAACTAGAGTAGTCGTGGCACCCCTATCCATATACCACAAACCATCACGTCTAACACCAGTCCCAAGTCTCCTCCCAGTCCTCCTCTCTTAAAAATAGCACAAATCATGATTAAAGACAACTATACAGCTTAATTGATCGATGAGAGCACTGACACATAAAAGATTAACTGGAAAGGAGAAAACATGCAAGACTGCAAAGAGATTATGAGAAGTGGTGCAATCGACTGAGCTAGTTCCCTTAATAGGCTAGGATGTCCCATCAGCAGTCTGAATTGTCTCAATACTTAGGTGCCTATGTGGAGAATATGCGTAAAACTCACTAAAAACACCTGTGACATGCCTAGATGCTCCAGAACGAATGGTCCAATCTATACGACATGGTTTGTGGATGTAAGTGCCTTAGCCTGAATACATGTGCCCATATGGGCATAGCAGGCGTTGTTAGCAAGGAGGGTTGGATCCTCGATGATTGGTTCTTTGCCCTTGGAGCCTTCTACTTGTGACTTGAACCTCCTCAACTCCTCCAACTTGGTGGCCGTGGCTGTATCCGCAGCAGACATCTGTGGGGTTTTAGTTTTCATTAGCTATAGCCAAATGGGCCTTGGGGGCCTCCACGCCCTCGACCTCCACCACCCCTCAAACCTCCACGGTCTCGGCCAGTGCTACAGGGCGGATGAGGACAATTGTAGCTAAGGTGCCCTTTCTTCCCACAGTTGAAGCAATCCCTGTCATTAGTAACAGGAGCTCTAGGAACCAAAGCAGAGAGTGTCATGATGGTGGTGCCACCTGTCATTAACTTTAGTCTCATCTCCTCTATCATAGTTGCAATAGCCTCCTCAAGGGTTGGAGGGGTGGACTAATGCAGGATAGATGCTCGTCTGGTCTCGAACTTAGAGTTCAGTCCCATAAGAACATCATACGCATCTGCTCCAAGTACAACACTCCCTCTTCTGCATCAGCAGGGCATTGGAGCTTCAATGGCATGTAGTGATCCAGATCTACCCACAGGTGCTTAAGCATTGAAGCATAGTCAATAATTGACATCTCCCCCTGCTTCTGCTCATGTGTTTTTCGCATCATCCTGGCCATCCCCATCAGACTCCCGCTCCCTGAGTACAAATTCTCTAGAGCCTTCCAAATATTTGCTTTATTCTACATACACTCCACAGACTTAGAGAGGCCACCAGATATTGAACCATGCAGCTAATGAACCACCAGAAGATTAGTTGCATGTCATACCTTCCACTCTGCACTTGCCTTGTCAATAGGCTCAGCACACTCACCCTTGACAAAGTCCTCGAGACCATTGGCCCCTAGGAGTATCAACACTCGCCTTGACTAGGTCAAGTAATTTTCCGACCCCTCAAATTTGACACCAGTTGACGGCAACTTGATCTTGTGCACCTGCACTGTAGACCCTAGATAGGGCACCGTTTCCTGACTGGTGGTAGTTGCGGCACCCACAAACTTAGCTGGAGCATTCGCCGCCTCTAGCTTCTTTGTCATGCCCTCCATCTGACTGGCAAACATCTTCATGCTCTTCTCCATCATCTTACTCATCTTTTTTGGAGTCATTGGATTCCCCATCCTCATAGTTGGCCAACAGTCACAGGCATAGACCCATACAATCCTACACAACTGGTCGTATGCTGCACTGCATTCACGACTTCTACCTTCTCTTACACGACATCCTCAATGGCAAGAGTCTGATGCAGTAGCTCGTCGACGGCAACGGTTGGGCAGTGGCTTCGGGTGGCCTCGCGGAGAAGCCAGGTAGGTGGCAGCTGGAGTGTTTGGCCAGCGATGGCAGAAATAGAGCAACAATGGCGGCGTTTGGAAGGTAGTGGCATCAAGTGAACAGGAACTAGGATAGCCAAGACAACCACGTGGAAGACGCGGTCAACAGCGGCAGCAATGGGAGCGGGACGCCCCTTTTGTAGGGGCGAGGTGGCGTGGGCAGCGGCCGAACGGGAGGCTGGGGTCAGCGACGACGGTGGGAGTGGGACTCTGCTCGTGTAGGAGTGAGGTGGAGGGAGGGAGGCAAACATGGTGGCGTCTGGTTTGGCACGATCGGCGGTACAGTAGGGCTAGGGAAAAGCATGGCTAGGGAAACCCTAGCTCTAATATCATGTTGCATGAAAGACAAATTGGATGCTCTAATTCTAGAGCTCGCTTTGATATATATGATATATGCTTTACAAACCCCTTAGAAGTATTTCATATACCAACACTTATTTTCTTTTGAAGCATCTAATCTAACTCTTCCTCTTTTTTTTATGTGTGATGAATATGTTTCAAATAGTTGGTAATATTTTTTCAAGACCAACGGTTGAATTGATACAACGGTTTATGACAGTAGATGGTACATACGTACATTGGTTGAGTGCAACTGTTAAGAGGATAATTCAGAGCTTCCTCCTTTTTATTGTAGGATGTACCCACATAGATGGTTACTTTTTTTTGGCGGTCTGGATTTTAAGACTTCCTGTTGCATTAGACCGTGTTGTACCTGGATTTCCAGTTAGTCCGAAACTGCAATATTACCCTTTTACTCAACAAGCAGCCCAAGCGGATTATTCCGGGTTGATAAATTATCTTTGTATCCATATTTGGCTCTCAGCAACCTATTCCTGTAGAGCTCGATGATTTAATTGATGGCACGTACTCAACCTTCGATGTGGTGACATGACCAGAGTTGGAGAAGATGCATCTTTGGGATGTGACTAATGGAAATCTTCGTCGCCAACCTCTTACATAGGAACGTGGTCGTTAGGCGAACGCATCTGGATGTGAGCATAGTCGTCGAGATCAAAGTCGTTCTCGGAATCGTATGCCTCAGCCATGACTTACCAGAACTCCTAATAAAGGAAACGTCTTGAGAAAGGCCCCATGGTAGGTGCCAGTTGTCGACGATTGGGAGTTGGGTCCCTAATCGATCTTATGCAAATTTAGTGAGTAGGAAGTGGAGACCTTTCGAGACATTCACTAGGTATGTTAAGATAAATATGAACTAGAGACACATTTCAGGCCCTCAAAGATTTGAGTAATAATCCTACGTCATGTGATGTTTTCACTAAGGAAGGAGAAAGATTAACAATCGCTATCTCTATATATCTGTCTTCAGGTTTGTTAGATCTGATCTCTTATATCTTGTCTGGTATGCTTGTTGCCCTTTTATAGTGATCGAAAGGGTGTCAACATAAAGCAGTTTTGGAAGGTTAGACGGTTGCTAATATTCAGTTATCAGATAACTCATATCTTAACTCCCTGGTGGTTATCATCATGAACGTGGGAGATAAAGTTATCTTATCTTGAGCCGTGACTAGAAGACTCAGCCACTACTTAGGTTAGATATGACTCTCGATATTATGGTTGCACAAAGATTGCAACCATAAGTCAGTATTGAGGCCGTTATTGGTTATGTGACCTTCTGATTCATAGGAAACTGAGCTTCTGCGACCATGGAGGCATATACCATATCCGAAATATCTTAGACATGATATATTTAATAATCAAACGACTAGCCCGAGTGATGTTCATCGTCAGCCGGGTTCCAATCGTCGACAGGTAATTCACAGCTTCATTCTTTTGTTGCGGGATACCCACAGAAATGGTTACTGTTTTTTTGGTGGTCTAGATTTTAACTATTCCTGTTGCGTTAGACCGTGTTGTACCTGCATTTTCAACTGGTCCGAAACAGTAATATTACCATTTTACTCAACAAGGAGCCTAAGCGGACTATTCTGAGTTGACTAATTATCTTGTATCCGTATTTGTCTCTCAGCAATATATTCCTATAGAGCTCAATGATTTAATTGATGGTATAAGTTGGTTGATGCAGTATACAGATGTCTAAGACTCTTGGCTCCAAAAGTATATTTGTAACAACATCAGCATCATGACATTATTAAATCGAGCCTCTTTAGTCAACAAATTAAGATTGTTAATGAGAGATGGAGATCAATAGAAGATTAAGGACCTTAATAGTGAATTTTCTCGTGTGGGTAAATTAATTCACCTTTTGAAAAACCTTCAACTATTTTATGATATGAAACAAAATGGTCATTTTGATTACGAGTATTACAACTTATTGGTATGATAGTTTGCATGCGCAAGTGTCTCGAATGTCCTACACTTATAAATCCATCCAATGGTCGTACTCTGGCAAAAGTGGATATGGATAGAATATTGTACTATCAGCTCAGAAAAAAGTTTTATAAAATTATTAAAAAAGTTGTGATAGTGAAGTCTGATGTATTGGCACAGTAAGTTCAAAATTTACAATACATTTTTACGATAAATTCATTATATCTTCAAACAAGAATAACTTTCTTTTTTCAGAATCGAAGAGTTAATTGTTCTGAAAAGAGATGAATGTACATGACGATAACTTTGCCTCGTTGTTTTCTTAGTAATTTATTACTCACTGTTCTCTTGTTTCAATTCCAATGGAGAGATCTATTTTGACTATTAGCGCTTTTGCTTTGTTTACACAAGCAAGGGTATTTGGATATCTACGGCGCGGGGTTCAAGGACTTCCTCCTGAAGCCAAAGTTGCTTTGTGCAATCCAAGATGCGGTTTTGAGCATCCTTCTGAAGGCAAGTTGTTATTTTTGTTTTTTTGTTCCATTATACAAGTTTTAAAGGCTTCAGAACTCATAATATCCTGTTGGAACTGTTTGTAGAAATCGAATTCATTTGACACCTTTATTGTCTAACTTGTTATCTGGTTATAATATCCTAGAAATTTTTATTTGCGGAGGGCTGGACCTTCCTATGCATAATTAAGATGTTTTTACACCTGATTTGGGGTCATTTGTCAAAACAAACAACACTGAAAACTTACAAAACAGCAAATACAATCGTTTAAGTTCCTTTACTTTTGGATGCAACGTCCTCTGGATATTAAAAGTTTGGTGTTTTAGGTTTTGGGAGCTTTTGTTGAATTTATGGGGCACAATCTGTCGCACTGCGGTGTTCCTACATCAATGCAGCTGTGGTTTAGCATTATTAGAGACCACCCAGGAAATATCACATTTCTAGGGAAAAGTTTCGTTGTTGTGGAAGTTTAGAAGATGCATGAGATGTGCATATTATTGCTGCTGAGATGTTGGAGTTGATATGTGGAGGGTTAGGTGGATGACAGATGAGCATTACATGATGGTAACTGGGGTTTATGAACGAAATCAGATAATTGAATAGGTTAAGATAATTGGAGAGCAAGAAATAGGTGACTATGATCAAGCTAAAAGGAGATGAAAAGAACAGTTCATGGGCATATTGTTGTATTTTTGAAACATCTCAAATTACTTTAACTGTCCTCAAATTAACATCATTTACTTGCAGTTATTTTAATCCATTAAATTATCTGATTTCGTTTGATGAACCCCAGTTACTATAATATAATCCTAATATGTCATATACCTAACCCTCCACATATTAACTCCAATATCTCAGCAGCAATAATATGCACATCCCATGCATATTCTAGACTTCCATAAGAACGAAACTTCCCTTAGACACATCACATTTCGTGGGTGGTCTCTAATGATGCTAAACCACAGTTGCATTGATGTAGGAACACCGCAGTGCGGCAGATTGTGCCCCATAAATTCAACTAAAGCTCCTAAAACCTAAAACACCAAAATTTTAACATACAGAGGATGTTGCATCCAAAAGTAAAGGGCTCAAACGATTGAATTTGCTGCTTTGCAAGTTTTCAGTGTTTGTTTTGACAAATGACCCCATGTCAGGTGTAAAAACATCTTAATTGCGCATATGAAGGTCGAGCTCTTTGCAAATGAAAATTTCTCGCATACTATTTGCAGATAACAAGTTAGACAATATAGGCATCCAATGAATTCGATTTTTATAAACAGTTCCAACAGAATCTTATGAGTTCCGAAGCCTTTAAAACTTGTAGAATGGAACAAAAATAGCAACTTGCCTTTAGAAGGATGCTCAAAACCACATCCTGGATTGCACAAAGCTACTTTGGCTTCAGCAGGAAGTCCTTGAACCCCGAGCCGTAGATATCCAAATACCTCTGCTCGTGCAAACAAAGCAAAAACGCTAATAGTCAAAATAGATCTCTCCATTGGAATTGAAACAAAAGAACAGTGAGTAATAAATTATTAAGCAAAATAACGAGGCAAAGTTATCGTCATTTCGTTTCTCTTTTCGGAATAATGAACTCTTTAATTCTGAAAAAAAAAGTTACTCTTGTTTGAAGATATAATGAATTTATCGTAAAAATGTATTGTAAGTTTTGAACTTATTGTGTCAATACATCAGACTTAACTATCACAAGGTTTTTAATAATTTAATGGATATTTTTTCTGAGCTGATAGTATAATATTCTATCCATATCCACTTTTGTCAGAGTATGACCATTGGATGAATTTATGAGTGTAGGATGCTCAAAACACTTGCGCATGCAAACTATCATACCAAACAAGTTGTGATCCTCGTAATCAAATGACCATTTTGTTTTATATCATGAAATGGTTGATGGTTTTTCAAAAGGTGAACCCATTTACCCACATGAGAAAATTCACTCTCAAGGTCCTTAATCTTCTGTTAATCTCCATCTCAGTAACAATCTTAATTTGTTGACTAAAGAGGCTCAATTTAATGATGTCATGATGCTGATGTTGTTGCAAATATATTTTTGGAGCCAAGAGTATTTGACATATGCATGTTGCATCAACCAACTTATATCGTCAATTAAATCATCGAGCTCTACAGAAAATATTGTTGAGAGCGAAATACGGATACAAGATAATTTATTAACTCGGAATAGTCCGCTTGGGCTCCTTGTTGAGTAAAAGGGTAATATTGCGGTTCGGACCAGCTGGAAATCTAGGTATAACACGGTCTAATGCACTAGGAATAGTTAAAATCCAGACCACCAAAAAAACAGTAACCATCTCTGTGGGTATCGCCAAATGTCGACGATTCGGACTCAGGGTCCTTAGTCGAACTTATGCAGAATTTATAGGTTGTGAGACATTTCAGGGTGTCACTCCGGGAAGGTATGATAAATTAAAGATAACTGGAGCACAGAGAGATTTATACAGGTTCGGGCCCTCGATGGTGGGAGTAATAGCGCTACGTCCTGTTGGGATTTCACTATGTATAGTAAAAAGAATTACAAAGTTATGGAAAAGATCTTCACAAGCGAAGTTTTTTCCTATGTGTTTGTACAAGACAATGCCTGGAAGGCTTGTGAAATCTAACTAACTTAGTCTACTGTCTTCTGATCCTTTGAGTGTTAGACTGCTTGATTCGATGATTTGATCATCGACCTATCCGATTCCCTGTTCGATTCATTGGGTTACCCATTTATACTGGTCGAAAGGGTGCCAAGTCATAACGGCATCGAACAGTTGCTTGGATGCAGTTTTGGCAACTGACTTTAACCTCCACTCAAGTTTAACACGTGTTAATCATGGATAACCGCACGTATTAACCTCCTGATGGTTGTCTCCATGCGTGGAAGGATCTTCGGGATACTCGGGATATCCCCGTTGTAGGGATAAAATAATCCCGCGTCTCCTGGTCGAAGGTATTCTGACCGCGCGTTGTTTGCTGACCGCGCACCATCTGCAGTCTTCTGTTCGCGTATGGCACACGAACTCCTGACCGCGCACTAGCTACGGTCTGATCGCGTAAAGTCTGCGACCTTATGCCTGTGCTTCTCGGAGTAACTTGAGTTCGCATCAACAGACATTTATCTGGTTCGAATCCGTCCTGAACCAATCGTGTATTTATTTGAACTAGCTCGGGTATCAATCCTCGTCACCAAACAAAAGGAGGAAGCTGTGAATTACCTGTCGACGATTCGAACCCGGGTGACGATGAATATCACTCGGGCTAGTCGTTTGATTATTAAATATATCATGTTTAAAATATTTCGGATATGGTATATGCCTCCATGGTCGCAGAAGCTCAGTTTCTTCTGAACCAGAAGGTCGCATAACCAATGACAGCCTCAGCACTGACCTATGGTCGCAGTCTGTGCACGACCATAGTATCGAGAGTCATATCTAACCTAAGTAGTGGCTAAGTCTTCCAGTCACGGTTCAGGACAAGATAACTTCCTCTCCCATGTTTGTGATGATAACCTATGCAGTTATCTGATAATTGCATATTGGCAACCGTCTAATCTCCCGAAACTGCTCTACGTTGACACCCTTTCGAGCACTATTAAAGGGCAACAAGCGTACCAGACAAGATATGAGATCAGATGTAAAAAACCTGAAGATAGATACATAGATATAGAGATTGTTAATCTTTCCCTGTAACAATCTCCTTCCTTTCTTTGTAATTAGTTGCACATATAGTGAAAATATTACAGGTTTTAGGGTTATTACTCAAATCTTTAAGGGCTCGAACCTGTATAATTCTTTGTGTCTCTAGTTCATACTTATCTTAACTTACCTAGTGAATGTCTCGAAAGGTCTCCACTTCCTACTCACTAAATTTGCATAAGATCGAGCAGGGACCCGACTCCCAATCGTCGACAACTGGCGCCCACCGTGGGGCATTTCTCCAGGCATTTCCTTCATTAGGAGTTCTGGTAAGTCATGGCTGGGGCATACGATTCCGAGAACGACTTCGACCTCGACGACTATGCTCACATCCAGATGTCTTCGCCTAACGACCCTGTTCCTATGTAAGAGGTTGGCGACGAAGATTTCCATGAGTCACATCCCGAGGATGCATCTTCTCCAACTTTGGTCATGTTTGTCGACCAAGAAACAGAGAAGATGGATTTTTCTCCTCATGTGAATCGCACCACATCGGAGGTTGAGTACGTGCCATCAATTAAATCATCGAGCTCTACAGGAACAGGTTGCTGAGAGCCAAATACGGATACTAGATAATTTATCAACTCGGAATAGTCCGCTTGGGTTCCTTGTTGAGTAAAAGGGTAATATTGCGGTTTTGGACCAGTTGGAAATCCAGGTACAACACGGTCTAATGCAACAGGAAGTCTTAAAATCCAGACCGCCAAAAAAAAGTAACCATCTATGTGGGTATATCCCGCAACAAAAGGATGAAGTTTTGAATTATCCTCTTAACAGTTGCACTCAACCAATGTACGTATGTACCATCTACTGCCATAGACCGTTGTATCAATTCAACCATTGGTCTTGAAAAAATATTGCCAACTGTTTGAAACCTATTCATCACATATAAAAAAAGGAAGAGTTAGATTAGATGCTTTAAAAGAAAATATGTGTTGGTATATGAAATACTTCTAAGGGGTTTGTAAAGTATATATCATATATATTAAAGCGAGCTCTAGAATTAGAGCATCCAATTTTTTTTCATGCAACATGGTATCAGAGCTAGGGTTTCCCTAGCCCTGCTGTACCGCCATTGCCACCGATCACGCCAAACCAGAAGCCACCATGACTGCCTTCCTCCATCTACCTCACTCCACTAGCGGAGTCCCACACCCGCCGTCGTCGCTGGCCCAGCCTCCCGTTCGGTCGCTACCCACGCCACCTCCCTCCTACCACCTCGCCCCTACACAAGCGGCATGACAAAGCTAGGCGAGTTGGAAGCTCTAGGGATCGTAATCGTGTACCAGTTCATTCTCGCCTAGGACCATGTGGTTCATCTCCTCAGGGTAATGTCGCCCGCGATCATATGGAAGGTCGCAGTGACAGACATTTTCGAAGTCCCTATGTAGGTTGTAAAGCTTTTTCGTCAGGACTCCATGCGGTGGTCTGGCCTGACAAGTTCAAACCTGGTACGATCGAAAGATTTGATGGAACTTAAAATCCATCAGAATTCTTTCATATCTACATTACTGCCCTTCAAGAGGCAGGAGGAGATGACCACGTAATGGCGAATTACTTACCAACGGTTCTTGAAGGACCAACAAGGACTGGTTGTTCAATCAACCAGAAGGTTCGATGTACAATTGGGAAATGTTGTGTGGTGCCATCCTCAATAATTTCCAGAATTGTTATGAAAAGCCTGGTAATGAAGATGATCTTCATCGGTTACGAGAGATTTCGACCGAAACTCTTCGACAGTTTGTCAAAAGATTTGTCGGGGTGAGGAATACTATCCCAAACATTTCAGATACTTCGGTAATCAAGGCCTTTAAGCACGTTGTTCGATACCGAAGATTCACTGAAGATTTAAGTATCCATCCACCAAGGTCGGTATCAGATCTATGTGATATGGAAGACCGTTATTCTAATGCGACTGAGGCCGTGGAATGGAATAGGATGGTGGACAAAGAGAATTTGCCGCCTCAGCTAGGTCTCAAGAACGACAAGAAGGATGATTCCAGCAAAAAGCCAGAGCCATCAGGAGGCGGGAAATCTAAGAAGCTCAAAAGGAATGGGGTTGAACAATAGCGAAACGTGGCCGTTGCCGACAAACCACCACAGGAAAAGGTAATAAATTTACATTCAAAAATAAAAACCTCCTTCTGGTGGTCGCAACAACGACCATTCGGGAAAACAGACTAACCCGCAGGAAAACAAGAAATGGTGCCCGTTCCACAACACTTCTGGACATGATCTCAAGAACTGTCGTAGCAGTTTAAAGTGTCTAAACGACTTTTACCAGGGAATTGGACCCATGCAGACTATACCAGAGAAAGATCAAACCTGCGAGGTTAGGGACGCTGATGAAGATGAAGTTATGGCCTATCAGGTACCCCAAAACCATGTCAATGTCATTTTTGGTGGTTGTTATTCTTCTAAGCGTCAATTCAAATCTCTTTACTGAGAGGTAAATAAAGTTGAAGTTCCACTTAGAGAACCTCAATTTCCCCGCTGGTCAGAAATTCCCATTACTTTTGACCGAGACGATTGTCCCAGGGGACTAACACGACCATTACGACTCCCTCTAGTCATTACCCCTATCATTAGCAATGCTAAGGTCGAGAGGGTATTGATCGATGGGGGTAGCTCTTTGGATCTATTATTGGTCAAGGCTTTGGACGAGATGCAAATTCTTTGCTCAAAGATCAAATCCATAATTCATCCGTTTTATGGTATAATCCCTGGTTCCTCAATGATGCCGATCGGACAAATTGTATTACCGGTTACATTGGGAGAACCAGAAAATTTTCGAACATAATTGATTACATTCGATGTAATTGATTGTGATTCAGCATATAACGCTATTTTCGGCAGGCCACCGCTCGCTAAGTTCATGGCAGTGACGCATTATGCTTATCAATGAGTCAAAATACCAGGCTGAAATGGCGTGATTTCGGTCCGAGGCAGCTGCAACACGGCTCTCGCTTGTGATCGCTTATCTCTGGAATTGGTCAATCAACTTCCCCTTCGGGATGTACAGGTTGCGGCCACGGCGACAGATGCGATCAAAGTTGCCCCGCGACCAGATGAGAAATTAAAGTTGGTTCCTTTGTACCCAGAAGATCCATCTAGAACCATTCGAATTGGATGAGCCTTGGATGATAAATAGGAACTTGAGCTCATTACTTTCCTCCAGGCTAACGCAGATATGTTTGCGTGGAAACCATCCGACATGCATGGAGTCCCAAGAGAAGTGATTAAGCACAGGCTAGCACTCCGGCCTGGACAGCGACTAATAAAGAAAAAGCTCAGACGCTTTGCTATCAACCGATAAGAAGCCATTCGTGTGGAGTTAGACAAACTACAGAAAGTAGGGTTTATTCGAGAAGTCGATCACCCTGAATGGCTTGCAAACCCGGTTATGGTCCTAAAGTCAAATGGTAAGTGGCGCATGTGCGTTGATTACACCAGTCTAAATAGTGCATGCTCGAAGGATGATTTTCCCCTTCCTTGCATCGATTAGTTGGTTGATTCTACAGTGGGTTGCGAACTGATGAGCTTCCTGGATGCTTACTCGGGGTACCATCAGATTAGCATGACAAAAGAAGATGTAGAGAAGACTGCCTTCATCACACCATTTGGCACTTATTGCTACGTCAGAATGCCATTTGGTATCAAAAACGCCTGTTCCACGTAACAGCGCTTGATGCAAAAGACCTTTCTTTCAGAGTTAGGGCGTAATTTGGAAGTTTACGTCGATGACTTGGTTGTAAAGAGTTTGAAAAACTCTAGTCACATAGATGATCTTGCTGAAACCTTTTGTAACTTGAATAAATATGGAATAAAGTTGAAACCCGAGAAATGTTCTTTTCGAGTTTCTTCTGGTAAACATTTAGGTTTCCTTGTTTGTTCAAGAGGGATCGAGGTTAATCCTAAAAAAATCAGGACCATTGAACAAATGTGATCACCTTCAACCATGAAGGATGTCCAGAGCCTAACAGGTTGCATAGCGGCTTTAAGCCGTTTTATATCGCGACTAGGCGAACGTGGGTTATATCGTGACTAGGCGAACGTGGGTTACCTTTCTTTAAGGTTCTACATAAGCACAATGGTTTCTCCTGGTCGGATGAAGCCGAGAAAGCCTTTCAAGAGGTTAAAGCATATTTATCTAGTCTGCCGGTACTGGTCTCTCCAATTTCTGGGGAACCATTACTCCTTTACTTGGCGGCTATCCTCCATGCGGTCAGCACAGTTCTGGTCGTGGAAAGGGAAGGTGTGCAACAACCAGTTTACTATGTAAGCTAAGTGCTTCATGGACCAAAGGAGCATTATCCTAAAGTCCAGAAGTTACTTTACGCTCTTCTGATGGCTTCCCGCAAGCTACGACATTACTTTCAAGCACATAAGATTACTGTGCCATCGTCTTTTCCCTTAGGGGACATACTCTGTAATATGGAAGTATCTGATCGCGTGGTGAAATGGACAGTGGAGTATGAAAGTCTTCTTGCCGGGCTTCGAGCAGTTAAATTTCTTGGAGTTCGTCGATTAGTGGTGAGCGGAGACTCACAGCTAGTCGTAAACCAGGTAAACAAGGAGTACAGCACCTCCGATGAAATAATGGCTCATTACCTGGACGAAGTGAGGAAATTGGAAAAACAATTCAGTCATTTCAAAATTCAATTTGTTCCACGAAGAAACAATGTTCTCACAGACCCATTATCAAAAATTGGGTCCTCACGTACATTTCTCCGGCAGGAATGTTCGTTGAACACTTAAAATATCCTTCGATTGCGTTTCCAGTCGAGGATGATGAGGTGATAGTTCATATCACCGACCTCGAGCATGAAGAAGATTGGACCCGACCATTGCGGATCTATCTCGAAAATGGGACCTTGCCCGAGGACGAAACCAAGAGTGATCGGTTAATACAGAAGGCACGTCTATACAAAATAATCGATGGAGTTTTGTATAGAAATAATACTCAAGGAGTGTTCATGCGCTGTATATCTCAAGAGGAAGGTAAATCCCTCTTGAAGGACATTCACGATGGTATATGTGGTGCACATGCATTTTATCGGACGCTGGTTGGAAAAACTTTTTGACATGGTTATTACTGGCCTTCCGCACTTGACGATGTCAAGCACTTGGTCAAGACATGCCCACAGTGTCAATTTCATGCACAACAAGTTTTCCTTTAACTTGGGCGTTCGCGGTTTGGGGAATAGATATAGTGGTTCCTATGCCCCAAATTGTTAATGGGTACAAGTTTTTATTTGTAGCCATTGACACATTTACTAAGTGGATTGAGGCTGAACCAGTCCGCAATATAACCGCCGCTGGGCGAAGTTCTTCCACAAGAACATAGTGACACGGTTTGGTGTTCTAAGTCGTCTCATTACCGACAATGGTTCCCAGTTCGTTAGTGGTCTCTTTCTAGACTATTGCGACGATATTGGGACCAAGGTATGTTTTGCATCTGTTGGTCATCCACAGAATAATGGCGCCGTTGAACAGGCCAACGGGCAGATATTATAAGGGATCAAGAAACGAGTTTTCGATCGCCTTAAGATGCGCTCAGAGGTTTGGATAGACGGACTCTACTCCGTTCTATGGGCACTACGAACTACATGCAGTTGGGCTATAGGTGAGACGTCTTTTCAGTTGGTATTTGGTGTTGTAGCCGTATTACTTACTGAAATACGCATTGGATCTGTTCGTGTTGATCAATTGGATTGTTCTAATCAGCATGAACAACGTGTCCAAGACATTATTCTCCTTGAGGAGAAACGTGATCGAGCATTGATTAAGTTGGCAGCTTATTTACAAGCTTTACGTAAATACCATAGTAACGGGTGCGACCTCGTAGTCTACACGTGGGCAACTTGGTTTTACGAAAGATTCAAAACTAGTCCAATTGCAACAAATTCTCCTTTCAGTGGGAAGGTCTTTATACTGTGGTCTCAGTGCCATGACCTGGATCAGCTCGATTAGCCATGGAAGATGGTAGGATCTTAACCAACACTTGGAATATAGATCAGTTGAGCAAGTTCTACGTGTAGGTTTTTCCGTTTCCATTTTCCTGTTCAATTAGCATATTTTTATGATAAAACTTTATTTCCTTTTATGTTATAATCATATTCTCCGTTGATGTCCTTTGAATCTATTCAAGCCATGCTTGAGGTTGGAAATTATGGTCACGTATAGTACGCGACAATAGGTCTGATCGCAGATGGTCATCTCATCACAGTGTTTAAAGTGGATTCGCTAATCGATCTCAGGGTCACTTCTACATCTCTAAATAAGTCGTTTCTTAACGCACACGAGACTTACTAGTATGTTTTTGATCATTCGAGTGGCTGTTAGTTCGCAAAAAGCTTTAAGCACTCACATTGAGCTGTCTATACTTGTGATTTTATAAGCCCTAGCTCAAAAATTTCTTTATAAGTCATTTCTTAACGCGTAAGAGGTTTTGTTGGGCATATTGATTGTCCTACAATTACTATACTAAGTTCTCAAATATTAGTAATAACAGGAGGGGGCTAGGAGAATACAACTATAACGTTTAGATGGAAGTATTTTTTATGTTTCAAAAATCATGTATTTGCATATTTTCTATCATAATTGTATGTTGCAGGTACAATTCACAAAGATGATCATTGTTCATTACAATGAGATCATGATAAGCCAATTTCTTTCAAGAGATTCTCGATCAAGGGCTTGACTTCGTCCGTTATGATTTCAAGCTGATCTTCACTCTCGAATACAGCATCTCCCACCACTGGATTCAAATCCAAATTTGGGTCGTGGTGATGCATTAGTTTGCACAAAATGGCAGAGGCCACAGATCCAATGTTGGTCTTCAATGCCTCTTTCTGCCTGTTTGTGTATTCAAAGAGGTACTCGAGAAGTGATTCGGCTTGAGCCGCAACCAATTTACAGGATTCACCGAGGCTTAAGTTCTCCTTTTGAGGATCAATGATATCAGCCTTTAGCAAATCCGCAACCATCTTCAGTTTCTTGAAGGCTTCTGCTTGAATACTGTTGCAGTTTGAGATTGCCGCCTTTAAGGTTTTCCTCTCCTCGCAGACAGCTTCAATAGTCTTTCTGAATGATTCTATGATTGCATGTTGATGTTCAATGGTTGCGTGAAGTGAAGATTTGGTAAGGAGTGGTATCCTTACCTTATTCGAAGTCCCATCTGATTTTTGGGGTTCGGTGATATACTCCTCGGAGATAGGAGCATGCTCAGCGATTTTGCTGTGATATCATTGGAGCTCGTCCTTGTTTTCCTCTTTTTAAACAGGACAGTAGACTCCTCTTCTTGTATATTCAAAAAGATAATTCATATCTGCAATGAAGCAAAAATCGTGGAGTATGATGTTCTTACCACAACAGCTCCATCTGCGTTAGCAGCGAGTGTCACCAGGTCTGGGGTAGTTGAAACTATGGTCGCAGAATCCTTCGCGACCATAGCTGCGGAAGTTCTGGCCTCAAGGTTGACAACCTCCCTTGTGACTGCAAGTTCTCCCACGGCCACAGGATCCACTGCCGCAATAGCTGTTTCTGCTATTGAGGTCAGTATGTTGGCAATGGTGGGGGAGGATGGTCTCTCTGGAATGGCAACCTCAAGAGGGTTCACGTTCTTCTCCTTCGACGAATGAGAGAAACATCATCTTCCTCATCCTCTCTCCCCTCACCCTGTACGATTAAGAAGTGGCTCCTATCCGTACATGGTATAACAGGGGGAAGAGAAAACCTTGCCATAGCAGTTTTCGCGGCAGTTTTCTTCGATGAAGCCCCTCTGATGGTCTTTGCCTTGGTTATTCCAGAGGTTGGCTCCTTTATCTTCTTGGCTTTCGATACTGGCCTCCCAGAAGGCCCAACATCATCCACAGGATGTTTCGTCCTGATTACTTGTCCTTCCAGCAGCTGTGTCATTCAATGAATTTACTCTTTCATGATCATTGTCAGCATACATACGTAAGTTTTCTGGAAAGAAGATTTACCTTTTAACGTTCTTGTTTGATGTTGTCGCTGCTGCCGACCAGGCTCTGCGGTCGGGGTGAGCCTAATGCTTCTTCCGTTGCCACGCTGTACGGCTTCAGAAGATTGTTAGTCCTCCTATCTATCTCAGATTGGGACAGGGCTGCTTGTCATGACAATCAATTGGTATAAACATCAGATTGTCAACAATTTTGCACATTTTAAGTCAAGCAAGCTTACCCTGGTTATAGTCCAAGGTGTTGTCCATCATAGAACACACCTCTCAGGCTGGATGTTCCCTTTTCTTCAAGGGATTGATCCTGTTCTTCACAAAGTCATAGATGACGTCTTGTGCGGCTAATCCCTGCTGGACTAAGTGAAGAATCACCTGGGATTGTTTCAGTAAGTCTTGGCTTAGAATGGGAGCAATGTCCATTTTGCTGCTCTTCACTGGTCGCCGGTTCTCAAACCAGAGGCTGCTCTCTATCGGCGAGGCACAATAGAACCATCGTTGGTTCCATCCGTGCACAGAATCACACAGTGGGAAGGAGGGATAATCTTTCTTCTCCCACAGGCGGAAATATACACACCCTGCTGCACTAGGACTTTTCGACCATGCTGATAAATAAAACGGTTGAAATAGATCTACGCACGACAACACTCCCACAAAAGCCTCACACAAGTGCTGAAAGATAGCCAGAATGAGGATAACATTGGGGTGGAGGTTTACAGCTCTAAGTCGAAGTGCATCAGAATATCTTGTAGAAATTTGCTTTCTGACAAACGAAATCCACATCACAGAAAGTCTTCGAAAATCACCAATTCGTTCTACTGGACATTGGGGGTTTCTTCTCGTTTCCCCGTGAGTCGTCAGTTGATTAGCAACTGAGAGGGAAAAATTTCCTTTCTCCAATGCTGCTAAACTCTCAGTATCGCAATGACTCGATCGACTCTAGGACGCCATCGTTGTGCAAATCTTTGGAAAGACGAAGATTTTTGGCGGTGATGAGAGCAAAAGTGAACGAGGGTTTTTTGCGGCGAAGTGGCAGATTAAAAAAAATGTTTCTTTGAGGCTTCTCAACGAAGGTAACTCTTTTTATATGCCCAAAGCCACTACCTGCTGCATTCATTATTTTAATATTTCCTCACAATGGGTTCTCATGGATTGAACCCGAAACCATATCGTTAACCCTAGAAGAATTTGAAACAAAATGCATCTTTTTGGAAAATGAAAGGTCATTTTATTTCACATTCGGGGGCTATAGTACAAATAATCATATTGGAATTTTTTGCGGTTTTTAGTGTTACCCTATGGTTTCAGGGTAATCTCGTAATTTCAGTGCTGTTACGATCTCAAAGTAATTCTATGATCTCAGTGCTGCACGTGGTCTCAATGTAATTCTATGACCTCAGTGCTACTTATGGTCTCAAAACAATTCTGTGACCTCAACAAAGTTGGCATAGAAAAATATTATCTGTGGATGTTTTGGTCGCAGAGACATTTACCTGTAACTATTTTTCACACAGAGACATTCACTCAAGATTAAAGTGAGTAAGAATTCACAAGTGATTATCAATCATGCATAATCATTGTAAAGAAAAAAAATTTTATTCCTTACATTTTTTACATACATAAGGGATGAAGGCGTCCAAAACGTCAATCTGATCCGAAAGTAATTTACAAACATCTCTAAGGGACAAATTATCACCAGTAGGATCAACACTGGTTGCCCCAAGGGACTCTGCTACATCCCTTAATTTATATATATCTTCTCTTATAACGAGACTACTACTAGTCTTAAGTGAATTGGAGATATCCCTCTGCTCTCGCACGAGGTCAAGCTCTATGCGAGCCAACCTCGCATCCTCCATAGCCCTGCTGTGGCTCTCCCTCAGCTGATCGATGACTGTGCAAACAATACTGAGATTGCGTCCCCGCTTGAGGGACTGCTCCTCAATCCTTTCTTTTTCTTCTTGGAGAGTTCTGCACAAGGCAGTCCTCTCCTTCAGAAGAACCTCTATCTTCACCAGCTGTTTACTGAGGACCCATAGGGTGTTGTCCTCCTGTATGTACATGGGTCAGTTCCAGAACTATGCAACAAGAATGAAAGATGAAGATTATAACCTGGGTGGCAAAAGCTAAGGGTGGAACAGAAGTTGGATGCAAAACAGAAGCTGGGGGTAATGTGGCAACCCAGTCTTCAGTTCCCATTAGTTTTGTTAATGAAGTTCCACTGGATGATCCTGCATCATCTCCAGACCTGTTCTTCGAAGGAGTCGAGTCCTCAAACATCTAAGAATTCCAAAATGCATTACTTTGGAAACACTCAAACCACAAAGAAAAGATTCACACAGATTCTTCAGGAGATAATTACCTTCTGAAGTGCCTGTTCAATCTCATCTTCTATATCTATTTCTTCCTCATCGCTCTCAACAATCTTTTTGGAGTCTCGGTTCGCCATTGAGATGAGAACAGAGAAGGAGAATTAAAGTAGGAAGTTGAGAAGAAGTTCTAAAACCTTACAAAATGAAAGTTTATAAGTCTCATAACTAAGAGCTTCACTATTTATAGAGCCTGGAGGCGGTGGTTCGTATAAACGGAAGTCTCGAGTTCTTAAAACGCACATAAGTTTTTTGCCTTGATTTGTTGCAAAAACTTAATGATAACTCGTTGAAATTATCTCAAAGTTCTTGGGAAACCAACCGTCACACGTTGGAAGCAACGTGTTCAAAACAACAGAAGAAGGCGAATGTCGTGTGATATATTCTCAAAGTTTTAAATTTGAAGTAATAATCTTTTTATTGCTTCAAATTTGGGGGCTAGCTGACGATGAATATCAATCGGGCTAGTCATTTGATTATTAGATATATCATGTATAAGATATTTCGGATATGGTATATGGCTCCATGGTCGCAGAATCTCAGTTTCCTGTGAACCAGAAGGTCGCATAACCAATGACGGCCTTAGTACTGACCTATGGTCGCAGTCTGTGCGCGACCATAGTATCGAGAGAGTCATATCGAACCTAACTTCCTCTCCCACGTTCGTGATGATAACCACCAGGGGGTTAAGATATGCAGTTATTTGATAACTGCATATTGGCAACCGTCTAACCTTCCAAAACTGCTCTACGTTGACACCTTTTCAATCACTATAAAAGAGCAACAAGCGTACCAGACAAGATATGAGGGATCATATCTAACAAACCCGAAGAAAGATACACAGTTATAGAGATTGTTAGTCTTTCCCTGTAACAATCTCCTTCCTTTCTTTGTAATCAGTTGCACATATAGTGAAAATATCACAGGACGTAGGGTTATTACTCAAATCTTTGAGGGCCCGAATCTGTATAATTCTTTGTCTCTAGTTCATACTTATCTTAACTTAACTAGTGAATGTCTTGAAAAGTCTCCACTTCTTACTCACTAAATTTGCATAAGATCGACTAGGGACCCGACTCCCAATCGTCGACACCGGGGGTCCTTCCGTCGAACTTATGCAAAAAAGAGAGGGATGATGAAGGGAGCCAATCAGAAAAATTCCCAAGGTATTCAAGTTATTTACAAATCTAAAACACGGAAGAATTATCTAGGTTCGGGCCCTTGTAACAGAGTAATGACTCTATGTCATGTGTATTTGACTATGTAGGAAAAAAGATTACAGAGAGATTGTTACAATGTATGTGAGCTAGCTAATCCTATTTGGCTAAGCCTAGTCTTCTCTGTAGTCGATCGTCCTCGTCCCCTAATCCTTCCCTCCAAGGCCTTCTTATACTTGCGGAAGATATTGTCGGTTATCCTCCTGAAAGCACATCTCACGATTCCTTCTAACTACCCCGAGATGGTAGCTGCACGTTGTGAGTATGTGGTGGTTGCTGTAGATAATGGATACATGGCAGTTAGGCAGCCTTGACTTGGTCGTCGTGGGACTGCCTTACCATCCTAACCGCCTTCGACATTTACCTTGTCAGAGATTTATGACTATCTTGGGATTAATCATAAGGATCATGGTAAGGTTGTGATAAAGGGTGATTGCGTATCTCTGCAATCGTGGTAATGAGATCGGACGTTATATCTACCGGAGGATTTGGTCGTAGAGAGATATCTCTGCGACCATAGTGTCCAATGTCTCTTCCCCTGGTCCTTGGCGACCAAAGGAAGGTACTCGTGACCATGGTGCGCTATGTGCGACCATGGAACGCTGGCGCGACCATGGAGGCCCTAGTGTAGCTAACAATCATCGTCAGCTAGCCCCAGAATTTGAAGTGACAAAGGCCCACTTTAGTAGCTATGTTGCTTTGAATTCTAAACAGTATCCAGCGCTTCAAATTCTCAACAGTGTACTGCATCGTTTCGAATCCCAACATATCTTGAGGAGAAAAATTACCCGGCATGCACTACGGAAGATCTCGAGGCCGTCGCACTGCGCCCTAGGCCAGGGACTCGAAGCGTCGCCTTGGTAACTCTATAAATAGTCGTTCCTTTGCTGTGGAATTTCCATCTCCTTCACAAATTTCTCTAAGTCTCAAACCTTTCGTCTTCTTAACCTTTCTGTTCCAATGGTATCCCTGAACCAAGAGCGATTCAATGAGTAAGAGGGTCTAAATTGGAGAAGAGAATGTAGAAGCTTTGGAGCGGCAGGAGACTAATGTTGCACCTTCGTCTCAAGATTGGTGTAGATTGGTGTAGGTTTATTTTTGAATGTAGTTTTTCTGAAACAATTTGGTTTTGCATACGCTTGATCATTTTGTAGCTTCTAAAAAGTGATCAAGTGATGATGTAGGATCATTTTCTGGCTTTTCCTCGAAGAAGCAGGTTGCGACCTCTTCTTCGGCTGCACAGTCTCATTATGACAGAAGGAACGAAACCTCAACTCCCCAGCCATTTGCTGCAACTGGCTCAGGTCTCATCCAGGGCCAAAAGAACTGCTCCTTATGGTTTGAGGTAACATTTTCTCTAACTAAATCGAGCTATTTAGTTAGGGATGTGCTAATATGGTATCAGATGATTTTTTCAGGATGTTTTCCTCTCATTCTCCTCCATCGACGGAGGAAATGGATGCAATGGACCTTACTGTGGTCCTGTCAGTGTTGTCCTCTCCGGTAAGGATTCTCACTTTTTGAACTTTTTTCTTTATTATGTTCGTGACCTGGAGTGATCTGATGGTCGCATAGGGAAGTGAGGCCGAGGAAGAGCTGGGCAAGGTGAAGGTCTTGTGTCACTCCCTCCAGGAGGAGAACGAGCACCTCGAGGAGAAGTACATCCGACCAAGGCTCGACCTGGAGGCTCTCTTATCTTTTTTCTTTGCCTTTTGCGACCATCGAAAAGTAAGTTAGACCAGGGGACGTTGTGCATGATTACGGAACGACTGTCGCTGTCATGGAAAAATTATCGCAGGAAAGTTATGCGTGACCATGAGAATAGCAATCTTTGTTGGTTAGCCCCCGAAGTCGAAGTGAAAAGGCTTTTTTTTTTTTACCGAAAAAGGCGTTTCTAGCTCTGAAAAGGCGTTTTAGTTTTTGAAAAGGCATCTTTTTGGTTCGACTTCCCGCCGAACCCTCGAGGGATTTTGAGTGCACGTGTCAAGCTTGTCTTGACGAGCATTTAATGCAAAAACACCTTCTCTCGCGCGGTGTGAACATTGGTGAAGGACCCGAGGGAAGTGAGTTTTTAAACCCTTCGTCCCGAGCCTTGTCTGTGCATGCAAACTTCATTAAATCTTCTCAAGCTCTTGCTTAGTTTTTCGCGTCCACCTCTTGTTTCATAGTTTCCAGTTTACACCAAAAACATAATCCGATGGCGTGTTGGACGTGGTTGAGCCATCGATCAGAGGAGGGCCTATTGGTCTTGGAGGTTGACGGGTATCTGTCCTCCAGGTCGCTAATTCTATGGCGGCTTGCAGGGGAGAACGAGGAGAGCCCTAAGGTGTAAGAGGGAGAATTGGTGGTGTTCGAGGATTTCTTGCGCTACGGTTTCCGCCTGCCGGAGAGCGACTTCTTGCGGGAGATCCTCGCCCACTTTGATCTGGAGTTGGTGAATCTGAACGCCAACTCGGTGTTGATCCTCGCCTCATTTTAACATTTGTGAGAGGCATACATTGGGGTTTTGCCTAGTGTGAAGTTGTTCCGCCAGTATTATTTTCTGGCGAGTTCGAAGGGCACGGCCGCACCAGGCTGTGTCTACTTTCAGCTATGGAAGAAGAAGGACTTTCTTCCCTTTCTACTGCGTGATTCGGTGCACAAGTGGTATCAACGGTAGTTCTAATGTACTGTGCCAAAGGAAAGTCATCTCTGGTTCGCAGGTCGGTGACCAGAGAAGAACAAGGAAAAGGATATTGCTCTTCCCCTCGACGAGGAGCAAAGGAGACAAGCCTAGGTACTGAAATAACTGATAAACGAGGGCTTGATTGCTCGGGACATGATCCTTGATTTTGCAAAGAATCGGATAAGTCCTTTGAAGAAGAGGGACCACCCGGCGTGGGAGGTCAAGACGACGGAGGATGCCACTACGGATGGTAGCCCTGGTAAGTGCTTTGGTGTTTTGAGTTGTACTCAAATTGGCAGAACATGTCTCAATTTGTCTTTCGTTGGAGGAGTTGGTTTGATGTTTATCATTGTTCAGAGTTGAGCCCCTCTGATGTTGAGGTGAGGGCCAGTTACCTCCTGAAAGCATTTAATCCGGCTTAGGAAGGCGATGCAAGTGCGCCGAGACTGCAGAGCATTGTCAGGAACACCGACGAAGTTGTACAGGTGCGTCGAAAGGTATGTTTCCTTCGGAAAATTGGGACAGACCTTGTCGTCGAGGTAAGGCTGACCAAAGAATATATCATTTTGATCTGTGTAGATGTTCCCGGGCCAAATAGTTAGGACCAAAAGGGGCATTGATGATGTCGGGCCTTCTAGTGGTCCTTCGAAGAAATTAAGGAAAACTCCAAAATCTAAAGGACCAGCCACACCAAAAATCACAAAGTTGAAGGTGCCAACCCTTGGTGAGGCCATGTCGAAAATGGTTGCGGGGGCGACTTCGTCCAAAGCCACTAGATCAAGTCCAATGGCGGCCTTGGTAAAAATTCTCGCCTCTCGTATTTTAACAAATACGATTGGGAATTACTCGTTGCTTGTATAGGGGGAAGAAAGCGACGAGGTGGAATGTGAAACTCTCCTGATCCTGCAGAGGAGAAGGTTAGTAGAAGCTTTGAAGGGACCCTCACTGAAGGCACTATCCTTGCTTTTGTCTCCCCAAGCAGGAGTGTCGAGTTCTCGAAATCTTCTGGGATTCAGTATCAGGTAGATAGTTTCCTCTCTAACTAAGTTTCATTACTTAGTTAGGAACAACTTATTTGATTATAAATTGAACGTACAGGACTCCCTCGATCGTGGCCGAAACGGAACCAGCCATGGTCGAAAGGGAAGAAACTGCTGTGGTAGTGCTACTCACCATGAGTGAGATCATAGTAGAACCAGTGTGAGATCGTAGTAGAACCAGTGGCTACAGTTGAAGCCACCACGACTACTGAAGTTAGTCCCTTGCAAGATGTCTTAGAATACCTTGTGAGCATCCTTGACGAGGCGGTTCCAGATGTTATACATATCGAACCCATCAATGATGGTGAGGCTGAGGTTGCAGCGACGACCACGACCACGACCACAGAGACGAATGAACAGGCAGAGACTTCTATTACCCTGTTGGTCGAAGGAACTATTCAGCTCTCTGATCCTTAGCGCCCTACTTTGGAAAGGCAGGCGCGCGATGGCTTGGCTTCCTCCAGCCAAGGCATTAGATCTGAAAAGTTTCTTGAAGATCTTTTGGAGGTAAGCAAAAACTCTCACGCCACGTCGTTCAGTATTTACTTGAATTTCCCTTAGGGTATTTTTATTGTTCTTTGCAGAACTCTACTCGCAGTGCGACCATGGTCAGTTTGCTGATTGAGCAATTCAAGGTCACTCAAGCAGAGCGCGATCGTGTAAAGCAGTAAGTATTTTGCTTTGCCTTCAGTCCTTGCGATGAACTGGAGTGACAATCTTTGATTGTTGTCGCAGGGAAAACTCTGCTTTAATAAAAGAACTTGCCATAGAACGAAACAATAAAGAAGTTGCAGTGGTTGAAGCTCTGAGGGAAAACAAGGAAAGATTTTTAGAGGCCCTCGCACCCTTGGAGGATGAAACACGATCATATGATTCTCTCGGAAAGAGAAAACCTCTCATCGTTTTGCAACAAGTTGCAATCCGATGTTGATCGCAAGTCCACTGGAGCAGATTTTGATATTGTTTTTTTGAATTGTTGAAGATCAAATTATACCTAATTTATTTCTTTCTCTGATCAGATCAAAAAGAAGTAAACTTTAAGCTGACCGAGGAAAAGGATCAATCGGAGGAGAAGTTTATCATGCCCAGACTCGACCTTGATAAGTTCCATGATACCATTAATTATCTCAGGTCGGCCAATGACAAAACCAAAGAGACGACAAAACTAGCCCTCGACAAGAAGGAAAATCTGGAGTAGGTCGTCAGAAACTGCTATCTCGTTGAGAAAAGTACTTTGGCAAAACTGAAGGAAGTTGCCGACTCGTTTGATGCAAAAATTGTCAATCCTAAGAAGGATGACCTATCACTTGCTGAGTCCTGCAACCTAGTCGCTGCCCAATCTGATTCTCTTGTCGCGAACATTCCAAAGTTTATGAGGAAGCGCAAGGAGGCACTGAAGACCGATGTCAGTGAAGTGACCTCTGCTATACTCTGTAAACTCAGACATCACCACGGCCTGACATTGGACTTGAACCCAGTGGTGGGAAACGTGGTTTTTGACAGCGAGGATCAATTGAATGTGATCAGGGCGAGATCAAACCTCTTATAGAAAAATTATTGCATGATCTCGGCCTTCCTTGATGTGCTTCTTTACATTGTACCTTTTTAAGAGAAAATAACAAAAATAGAAACATACAGTTAGCAAAGTTTCTGATCATACAAATAAAATATTGAAATGCCTAGTACTTTCCTTGTTTTAATGCCATAGTTATATTTTCCCTAGCCCCCTCTTGCGGCCATGCATATGCTTTAGTTGGGTATCATGGTCGCAGGATAAAATGATGGCAATTTGATCGAGAACAGATGAGGCAGTCTCTTATACGTGTGATGACGGCTTAGAAAGAGAAGCTTTGACTGTATGCGACCATATTGTCGCAAGAGCAAACATCTGAAGGTAAATGCGCAAGCTTGTTGCGAACTGACAGCCACTCGAATGATGCGGAACATTCTATTAAGTCTCTAAGCGTTGAGAAATGGCTTATAGAGAGATGTCTTGGATAGATGCGATCATTAGATCGGTCAGCGAATCCACTTAGACATTACGATAAAGAGTTTGCGTTGCGGCCAGCCCCCGGGTGTGGCCCGTTGAAAAAAGAGGACATAAAAGAGGAGATAACTATAACATCAAGATAGGGAACTACGTTTTATTGAATATAGATATGTACAATAAAGAATGGAAAAAGACTTACACGTAAAATTTGCGTAGCTGGTCTATGTTCCAGGTGTTAAGATAGAACTCTGCCATCTTCTATAGCCAAGCGAGCCGATCCTGGTCGCGGTATTGAGACCATAGTGTAGGGACCTTCCTTATGTTGTCAACTGAAATATGATATTGCAGTAAGACTGCTAGTGTCCCTTCAACCTTTGTTCTTGTGAGTTCTCTTGGATTCGCAAGAAAGATCCCCTGGGTTCCCCTTAGTTCGTGCTCTACAGTTCCGAGCGTCCTGTGTGGATCAATTCCGGTTTGTGGTTTTGCGATTGTTCGGATAGCGAGTTGGAGTTCCTGAAGCTTCGGATCATCTTTTCCCGACGCACAATCGCATCCAACCTTGGCAGGTCAAAACTATTTACCCCGGTTTTTTTTTCAGCTAGTTATCTTTTTCCTATATCAGTTCTCCACGGAGGGTGTCTCGATCTTCACGGCGTAGGATAAATATGGGAAGAAAACTAGCTGAAAAAACAACCGGGGTAAATAGCTTTAACCTGCCAAGGTTGGATGCGACCATGTGTTGGGGAAAGACGATCCAAAGCTTCAGGAATTTTGACAGGTTGTCCGAACAATCGCAGAACTACAAATCGAAACTAATCCACATAGGACAACTGGAACCGTAGAGCACGAACTACGGGGAACCCAGAGGGATCCTTCAAGCGAATCCAAGAGAACTCACAAGAACAAAGGTTGAAGGAACACTATTAGTCTTGCTGCAATATCATATTTCTGAGTAAATCATATTTCTGAAAACTCAAAATCCAACTAAAACTAAATCGTAGACATGCAAAATAGAGTGAATTTATAGTCTTTTACTTATGTTGTCAAGTACAAAAAAGGGAAGGATAATGTTATTGCTGATGCTTTGTCTCGATGCCATACTTTACTTTCCCAACTAGATGTTAAGATTCTTGGCTTAGAGAGTATCAAAGAATTGTATGCTACAGACTCATATTTTGCTGAAGCACATTCAAAGTGTAGTGAAGGAAAAGGATGGGAAAAGTTTCATTTGCATGATGGGTTCTTATTTAGAGCTAACAAATTATACATTCCTGATTGCTCTGTTCGTTTCCTACTTTTGCAAGAAGCTTATGCAGATGGACTCATGGGTCATTTTGGTGCCAAGAAAACTGAAAGTGTGCTGATTGATCATTTCTTTTGGCCAAAGATAAGGCATGATGTTGAACGTTACGTGCTGCAATGTGAGATATGCCACCAAGCTAAGTCACGTTTCAACCCTCATGGATTTTATACCCCTTTACCCATTCCTAAAGTACCATCGGAAGATATTTCTATGGATTTTGTTCTTGGATTACCATGAACTAAGAGGGGGAGTGATTCAGTTTTTGTGGTAGTTGATAGGTTTAGCAAGATGGCACCTTTTTTTCCATGTCATAATAGCGATGCTTCACATATTGTTGACTTGTTTTTTAGGGACGTCGTGCGGCTGCATGGTGTACCACGAACCATTTTTTCAGATTTTGACACCAAGTTCTTGAGCTATTTTTGGAAGATGTTGTGGGGAAAGCTTGGAACAAAGTTATTGTTTTCTACAACATGTCATCCCCAAACGGACGGTCAAACTGAAGTTGTGAATCGCATGCTATCCATGATGCTACGAGCAATTTTAAAGAAGAATTTGAAGATGTGGGAGGAATGTCTACCTCACGTAGAATTTGCTTATAACAGGTCGATACACTCGACCACTAAATTTTGTCCATTTGAAATTATATACGATCTCAAACCTACTGTTCCCATAGATCTTTTGCCTTTGCCTTTGCAGGACCGAACTAATTTTAACGCAAGCAAACGAGCTGAATTTGTGAAGAAGCTGCATGAGAAGACCAAGGAAAACATTGAGAAGATGACAAAGCAGTATGAGAAACAAGCAAACAAGGGAAGGAAGAAGATGTTGTTCAACCCAGGCGACTTAGTATGGGTACATCTTCGAAAAGAGCACTTTCCAGAGCAACGCAAAAGCAAACTGCAACCAAGAGCAGATGGTCCATTCGAAGTGCTTGAGAAGATTAATGATAATGCATACAAAATTGATCTCCCCATGGAATATGGTGTTAGTCCAACATTCAATGTTTCCGATATGTCTCCATATGTTGGACCATCAGAGTCGAGGATGACTCCTTTTCAAGAGGGGGAGGATGATGAGGTCATCCATAACCCTAAAGCACAAGTGCCACCACAAATGGTTTCACGTATTTCATCGGCTACACTATCGCCACTTGAATCGGCCAAAGTATACCATGGACCTATCACTAGAAATTGAGCTAAACAAATACATAGGTGTCCCGATCTTCACGGCATAGGATAGATATGGGAAGAAGATAACTAGCTGAAAAAAAACCGGGGTAAATAGCTTTAACCTGCCAAGGTTGGATGTGATCGTGTGTTGGGGAAAGATGATCCAAAGCTTCAGGAACTTCGACCCACTATCTGAATAATCTCAGAACCACAAATCGGAACTAATCCACACAGGACAGCCGGAACCGTAGAGCACGAACTAGGGGCCTTGGACATAACTCCAACAGTGTCGTCGTGATCGACCACTAAAGAGCGAGAAGGTTCCCATCAGTCACAAAAGAGACGTACTCCCACGCATACCCGACATGACAAAACTAGAAGACTGGCTCCTCTCGCGACCACAATTGCGTACCAGTAAACTCGCATCTGGGACTGCGTCATGAGCCTTCCCAGGTCGACAACTCCCGCGACCACGACGATAGTCACCATGATCTATGACCACATAGTACATACGTGGGTTGTAAAGCTTTTTCACCCAGACTATGGAATGTGATCTAACCTAATAAGTTCAAACCTAGTATTATCGAGAGATTCGATGGGACTCAAATCTAACCGAATTTCTTCAGATCTACATTACTGCTATCCAAGCGGCCGGAGGAGACGAAAGGGTCACGGAAAATTATTTGCCGACGGTCCTTGAGAGTCCAGCACGGACCTGGTTGTTCAATCAACCAGAAGGATTGATCTACAACTGGGAGATGTGCGATGCCATCCTCAACAACTTCCAAAACTGCTATGAGAAGCCAAGCAAAGAAGATGATCTTCACCATCTGCGCCAGACTTCGACTGAGACCCTCCGGTAATTCGTAAAGAGATTTGTAAGAGTGGGGAATACCATTCCTAATATTTCTGATTCTTCGGTTATCATGGCCTTCAAACATGGTGTTCGATATCGAAGATTCACCAAAGACTTAAATATTCATCCCCCACGATCAATGTCTGACCTCTTTGACATGGCTTATCGATATTTCGTCACAGCTGAGGCTGTAGAATGGAATATGATGGGGACAAGGGTAATCTACCTCCTCAACCGGGCCTAAAAACTGAAAAGAAGGAAGATTCGAGCAAGAAGTCTGAATTCTTTGCAGGTGGCAAGTCTAAGAAGCCCAACAGGAATGGAGTTAGCCGGTTCCGCGAGGTCGTAGTCTTGGACAAGCAACCATAAGAGAAAGGTAAAAATGTTTCATTCAAATCTAATAAACCTCCCTCCGGTGGTCAAACTATCGACCGCATGGAAAAACAAACTAACTCGCAGGGAAACAAGAAATGGTGTCTGTTACACAACGCTTCTGGACACTGTTGCATCTAGGCCCTTTTAGGTTGATTTTGATTATTGATGACATTAAGTGTTTTGGACTAACCTTGTCTTTGAGCTATTTCTATGCAGAGTGATTTCTGTAAAGTCTGCAAGTGATCCGGGAAGATCTGCAGGTCACAGGTCCAAAGTCACAAGCGCAAGGTCGCAATGTTGGCTGTGGTTGCAGTTAAAGGTTAGACGTCAAGGTCGCAAGTGCAAGGTCACCAAAACGAAAGTTGCAAGGATTAAAGATGCAAACAAAAGTTTGATCGATTTAGGAAATTATTTCTTAGTTTTAACTGTACTATATAGAGGGGTGGCGAAAGTCCTCTCTTTATCTTCAACATAAACCGAGACATTACTAGGTCATTGCATTGCATCTTTTTGGTTGGATTTGATTTGAATTTGGTTTGAAAGATTTGGTTTTTCAATTGTGTTTTGACAGCAGAAGAGTTTTTGCTTTTTCTAGAAAGATCTAGGCAGATCTAGTTTTTTCTTCTGTTGACAAAAATGTAGCCCTTTAAATTATCTTTCAAACGAGCTATTAAACTCTCAATTTGGATTTCTGGATCAAAAGTTATGGATGTTTTTAACGGACTGTCAGTTATTTGGTTGTTCAGTTTAGTTTTTAATAGCAGAAGAGTTTTTGCATTTTATGAAAAGATCTTGAGAGATCTGGATTTTTCTTCTGTTGAAAAAAAGATAGTCCTTTAAAATATCTTTCAAATGAGCTATCAAACACTTCAATCGGATCTCTGGATTAAAAGTTACAGCTGTTTTTATCCATGCTGACTGTCAGTTTAGATTGTCAGTTTTGTTAACTGACAATTGTCCAGAGAGTGTATTTTTCGGGCCAAAAATTTTTGTACTAAACTGACTGTCAGTATACCCATGCTGACTGTCAGTTTGGGTTTCGACCACAGCTGTTTTTATTTGAGTTTCTATTTGATCTGGTCAATGTTTTGGTCGAACTGACTGACTGTCAGTTGGGGGTTTCAAGTTTCCTTAAACGACCACAAACGGTTAGCTATTTTTTTATCCGTAAATTTTGTCGGCCGTTGTGTATGTAACTTACTGTCAGTTTAGTGAACTGACTGTCAGTTTGAGTTGCTGATTTTCTGCCCTAGCTCCAACGGTTCATTTGATTCTTGAGGCTATAAATAGAGGCTTTGAGCTTCTATTTTATACAACAAGCAGTCTCCTCTCATACACATTCTTGAGCTTTAGTTTCTTATATAAAATCTTGATCTTTTGATCAAGTCGAGTGTTTTCTGATCCACCGAGCATTCCAGTTCATTGCATTTGCATACTTGTAGTTTCTCGGTGCATGTTTGGAGGTCTAGAGAAAACCTTGCTGCCTATTACTCTTGGTGAGCGCCCTCACCTAGACGGTTGGGTGGCGTGGCCGTTGATCTTTCCGTTCGGAGATTGTCGGAGAGGCTCGGCAAGTTTGTACAAGACATCAGTGCTCTCCTTTCCGGAGTGGACAAGGAGCAACCATTAGTGAGAAATATCCTTCGTGGATATTGAAGCAAGACTCATTCGCTTGAGTGCTTCAACAAGGATTAGGGGAGACTGGGTGAGTCTCCGAGACCTCGGTAAAAAATCGTTGTGTTCGTTCTCTCTATCTTCTATCTTTAATATATTAAATTGCATTTGGTTCTTCTTGGTATAAAAACTTGTTTTTATTTGAAGTTTTTAAAGCCTCTTATTCACCCCCCCTTTAGTCGGCATCCTTGATCCTACAGACACGACCTCAAGAATTATCGCGCCTGGTTGAAGCGCATAGACGATTTCTATCAAGGAGCTGCGCGTATGCCTACCATACCAGAAAATGGGCAATCCTGAGGAACTAAAGACGCCAATGGAGACGAGGTAATGTCATACCAGGTATATAGTAATCATGTTAATGTTATTTTCGGTGGGTCTTCATCTTATTATTCTAAGCGTCAGTTTAAAGCTGTTTGCTGGGAGGTAAATAGTGTTGAAGCTCCCCTCGGGGAATCCCAATTCCCCCTGTTGGTCAAAAACCTCTTTGACCTTTAATCGGGAAAATTATCCCAAAGGATTGTCGCAACCGCGACGACTTCCTTTGGTAATTTCCTCCATTATTAGCAATGCTAAAGTGGGAAGAGTATTGGTCAATGGGGGCAACTCTCTCGACCTGCTATTTGCCAAAACACTTGACGAAATGCAAATACCTCGTTCAAAAATCAAACTAGTGGCACGCCCATTTTTCGGGATTATACTTGGCTCCTCAATGATGCCCATCAGGCAGATAGTGTTACCTGTAACACTCGGAGGATCAAAAAATTTTCGAACAAAATTAATTACTTTAAAAAGATGTGATTGATTTTGATTCAGCTTACAACGCCATCTTTGACAGACCTTCACTCGCCAAGTTTATGGCGGCGACACACTACGCTTATCAGTGCGTCAAGATACCAGGACCAAAATTAATTACTTTAAAAAGATGTGATTGATTTTGATTCAGCTTACAACGCCATCTTTGACAGACCTTCACTCGCCAAGTTTATGGCGGCGACACACTACACTTATCAGTGCGTCAAGATATCAGGACCAAAAGGAGTCATCACAGTCAAAGGTAGTTAGAACACTGCTCTCACTTGTGATCGTATTCCTTGGGAGTTGGTCGACCAGTTACCCCTACAGGAAGTCAAATTGGCGACCAAAGAACCTGATGCGGTCAAGCTAGCTCCGCAACCAGACGAGAAAATCAAACAAGTTCCTTTATTCCCAGATGATCCGTCCAAGACAGTTCGGATCGAGTCAACACTGGATGACAAATAGGAACTCGAACTCATTACTTTCCTCCGAGCTAATGCAGATGTGTTTGCGTAGAAACCATCCGATATGTCCGGAGTCCCAAGAGAAGTGACCGAGCATAGGCTAGCTATTCAGCCTAGACAACGACCAATAAAGCAAAAACTCAGACGCTTTGCCCCTGATCAACAAGAAGCCATTCATTCGGAATTAACTAAACTCTAGGAAACTGGTTTCATTTGTGAGGTTAACCATCCCGAATGGCTCGTAAATCCGATCATGGTCCTTAAGTCCAATGATAAGTGGTACATGTGCGTCGATTACACCAGTTTTAACAATGCCTGCCCGAAAGATGACTTCCCAATACTCGCATCATTAGTTGGTCGATTCAACAGCGGGTTGAGAACTGATGAGCTTCTTGGATACTTACTCAGGCTACCATCAAATTAGCATGGCAGAAGTAGATGAAGAGAAAACTGCCTTCATCACACCCTTTGGCACTTACTGCTACGTCAAAATGCCATTCGGGTTCAAGAACGTTGGTTCCACGTACCAATGCTTAATGCAGAAGACTTCTATCTCAATTAGGACGTAATTTAGAAGTTTATGTAGATGATCTAGTTGTAAAAAGCTTAAAAGGCTCTAATCATGTAAATGATCTCACTGAGACTTTTGTAATTTGAATAAACATGAAATCAAGTTGAACCCTGAAAAGTGCTCTTTTGGGGTGTCTTCTGGTAAACTTTTAGGTTTCCTAGTTTGTTCACGAGGCATTGAGATTAATCTCGATAAAATCCGGGCCATTAAGCAAATGAAATCACCTTCGACAACGAAGGCCGTTCAAAGCCTAACAGGTCGAATGGCGGCTTTGAGCCGTTTCATCTTGCGATTAGGCGAACGTGGTTTACCTTTCTTTAAGGTGCTACGTAAGCACAATGGTTTCTAATGGTCGGATAAAACTAAAAAAGTTTTTCAGGAAGTCAAAGCATACTTATCAAGTACTCCACTGTTGGTCTCTCCACAAGCGAGAGAACCATTACTCATTTATTTAGCTGCAACCCCGTGCACGGTCAGTGCAGTACTGGTCGCAGAAAGGACCGGCGTGCAATGACCAGTATACTACATAAGCAAAATACTAAACAAACCTAAGGAACGTTACCCGAGGTCCAAAAACTACTTTATGCCCTCTTAATGGCCTCCCAAAAGGTACGACATTACTTTCAAGCGCATAAGATTTTTGTGCTATCGTCTTTCTCCTTAGGGGATATACTCCATAGTCCAGAAGCAACCGGTCGAGTTGCTAAATGGGTAGTAGAACTCGGAACGTTCGATCTTCATTTTACTACTAAAGTAGTAATCAAATCTCATGTTCTTGTAGATTTCGTGGTTAAATGGATTAATCCCGAACTACTTGCGTGAGGCCCTGTAGATTTGACAACAAACGACCTTTTGGACGATGTACTTAATGGTTCTCGCGGTTTTTCGAACTCGGGGGCTGAAATGAAGCATAACACGGTGCAGTGCGTCTGCTTCACCTAGTCCCGCTCTTCCCTACTCTTGTGCTACAAGGACAAACTCAAGATGAGCAGGTACATACATGTGTACATTGCACTGTGTTATGCTTCATTTCTGCTTGCTGCTTCCTCTAAAGCAATGGCCTTACCTTGCACTGTGTTATGCTTCATTTCTGCTTGCTGCTTCCTCTAAAGCAATGGCCCTTCGGGTTTGACAGCCACAAGAAGAAGCAGGCGAAGCAGATCTAAGAAGCTGATGCAGCGGGGGCTGATGGACCTCTAGAAAGCCGACCCCTTCTCACTCGTTCTCGAGACGTCGGAGATCACCTACTGCTTGTACAGGGACTCCGAGAGGGTTATTGGTAATGCATTCGGCAGATGCATTCTCCAGGTTTCGAGTTTGTCTTTGTAGCACAAGAGGAGGGAGGGGCGGGACTTGGTAAAGCAGACGCAGTGCACCGTGCCCTTCTCGATCAGCATCCGGATCCGCTCGTCCACCGTCTTTCCTCTCATCTTCCGCCGCCGCCTTCGCCTGTTTCTTAGGTTAGTGTTCTCGTTGATGTGGAGGTCGGATTTGGGGAGGATGTTGGGAAATAATGGGCTGAGGGATGAGGGTGCTGACACCCGCATGTAATAAATCAATAATAGGGGAGTTATTCGTAATTTTCTCGATAATGATGTGTTCAGCATGTGTGTTGGTGCTGCAGGATTTTGAAGAGCTGACACCTAACCTTCGGCGAGGACCATCGAAACCGTTGAGGGCGGAGGTTTGATCATCCTGCTGCTTCGGTCGCTATCCTCTCTTACCAGTTTCTATGGGATGTTCACGGTGCGTTTTACTCCATTTTACTCAAAAATGATTGGGCAAACGACGACTTGTTGTTATGCTACAAGCTCACCTTGAGTTATGAGTTGCTTGAGCTGTGATATTGTTTGCAAGAATGGGACTAATCACATCGATTTGCAGTATTTGGGAGGAAAGTCGACTGTTTTACAATTATTTGGATATCATTCGAAATATTTTGATATGTGGAAACACGGGTGTAAATAGAGTTGTTTAAAATTATCATGTTTGTTTGGAAGGTCAAATATCTCAAAAATCTGCTACGAAAAGCCTAAGTGAGGGCCGCGCACCTTCCGGCGATCGAATAACATGGAAATTTGTGAACAGTTTCAAGATAACGTATTTCCAAGTCTCTCAGGAGTTCGGATGGTGCGGATTGCTGCTCATCTAAGTGCTTTGAGGGTACAATTCTTGGCCATGGAATTGGTTCCACATTTGTTTATTAGTTTCCATGTCCTGATTTTTTTTTTAAATGCAGCTTGGTTATGGTTCAGCTGCATGTGGACCTTCTTACAAGGTTATGTATCACTCTCTTTCTTGCACTGCTTGAATTAATCTCTATTTGTGGGTGCTCAACATTGCATCATCTGTTGATGTCATTATGTTTCCTGATGATAATGAGCGTAGTATGATATGGTGAAAATTGTTCTTTGTTTACTTGTATAATCTTTCGTGTAGGTTTGACCTCCAGCCTTCCCTAGTTTCATGGGAATGTCCTCCGTGGTGGCACTTGTTCACCCTGTACAATTCTGTCTAAAGCATGTCTCTGAGTTTCCTGAAGGATATTTTTTCCATGTCTAATATGTTTTAATCTGAAAAGAATTATATAGCCAGTTTCGTATAAGATTTTTACATGTGTTTTGAAGCATTTGTTACTATTTTGACCAATACATTAAATGTGTTAAGGTGATTTTTAAGGCACTATGAAGGGCAAATGACACTTTTTGCCGAAGAGGAGGAAATTGAAGAGCCTGAAATTAAGATTACTGAAGGTGCAGAAAAGGTCGTACATATGCATGGCTGTTTGTCATTGCTTCGTTGTTTTTTTAATTTGTCTTGTACTATTGGATCAATTCAGGCTCTGCTAAAATTGTGCTCTAATTAGCAAGATCTTTATTGTCGGTCAGGTTGAATCCGCCCTTCTACTAGGCTGTGTATTTCTAACAGTAACAAATCTTTGATTCATATAAAGTTGTGTCAGCTGATCAAACTATCACTGTCATGTGGTAGCGCCGTCTCTGCTATGCTGACACCTTATGAGAGAAAAAACTGTTCTGCTCCAACTTGGTGCTGTCGATTTGACATATTTTCTGTTAACACCAATAACTTTAAAACTTTTTGTGCCTTACCTATTTGATATGTATCCTAGCCTGTGGGTTGCGATTTATATAAAAAGCAACACAGTATGTGGATAAAACCTTGAACATTCTGAACCGTATATACTTGGTATGTAAAGTTACACATTATAAATTATATAAAGGCATCAGTGTAGATGGCAAGAGAAGCCGAAAATATACACTGTCTTGTATCTAAATATATATATGTGCTCTTTTTAAAAAAAAATCCACATATTTATAGCCAAATCACTGTCTATGGTTTTGTAAAGTGGATATTTGGTGTTATAACTAAAATAACTTGTGTTACTTACAATGTACCAGTATTATATGGGATGGCCCCTAAAATTGTCATAATGGGAACAATGGTCATGTGGGTATATATGTTTTTTTTAAAAATGCAGTGTGTCCATGTCTGTACCGTGTTGTACCACTATTGCGTGTCATATCAGTGCAATTTAGATCCTTGATTATGAATTAAGCTGTGCACTTGTTGAATCGGCAGTATGCTGGCCAGTGACTTACGATTGTTAATCAGTCTACATTGATCAGCCCTAATGAAAAAGCCAAGCTCAAGAAGTAGTGCTTTGCATATTTTACCATTCTATTTGGTTATATAAGAAGTATAAATGTCCTGTTCTACATGCATTGTGATTATAACTTTCATTTTGGTATGCCTTGTTGCAGGTTTCTTTGCTAGAAGAGAACATAAAACCTAGGGCAAATCTTCCTCCACTCCTTGTTCATCTTCGCGAACGTGGTCCAGAAAAGCTCCATTATCTTGGTGTCTCTTTTGGGCTAACGCAGGAGCTTTTCCGCTTTTGGAGGAAGCACAATTTCTATCCATTCTACTTGGGCCAAATTCCAATAATGATCAAATTTGATTTCTTGTTTTATGAACTGCTATTTCTTTGTCTTTTACCTTGCACTATTCTTTTCTGATGCTATTTCTGTATTTGAGAGTGCTGTGACTGGTGAGCATACTTGTATGGTCTTGAGGCCCTTAAACTATGACGATATCAACGTTTCTGAGTCTAGCAAATGTGGTTTTTTTGTGGATCCCTTTTATCAAGGTATGACATTACCGAGGACTCTTTTCTATGACCTTCTCATGCATGTCCTACTAGCATTACTTGATTTTGAATACGTCAAATCCTATAAAAGTGCATTTGTTGGTACATTTATCTCAGTTGTACAAGAAGTAATACTTGCTTCTATTTTATTTTCATGCCATGCTTTTGCTTGTTAAAACATACTTTGATGCATTAGCTAAATTTTGATGTAACATGTTCAGATTTCCGACAAAGATTCAGGCGACTTTTGGGTACATCTTTCCGGCATCTTAATTTTAAGCTTGCGATGAGGTAAGTTTAGCTTTCAAATTATTTTATTGTCAAGTTTTTTTTATGTTCTAATTAATCTGTTTATTACATGTGTTAGCATTTTCTCCTCAAAAGATAAATTTTTCAGATCATGAATTTGTTATGAACCGGTCCTTTCGACTGGAGGTGATAAGCCGTGGTGCTAGTCGCACGTACGGGAATTGGGAAATTAGAGTTAAGAGAGAGAAAAGAGAGCAACGAGGAAGAGATTATTATTATTGCTTGATTTCAAAAGGATAGAATTGTTCTCCTTTTATAATCCTTATCAAAAGATAAAATAGAAAACCTAATAGAAGAATCAATAAGAATTCTAATATGCTATTATCTATTAGCCTTATTGGTAGTCCTAGAGATTCTTTTTACTAACATAAGTCTTTCCAATAAAGATGTGGGTCATATCATCACTCACCCCTCGACACCAAGCCTGTACTCAAGCTTGAAGGATGGGTTCGTCCTAATCCTCCCCGGGCACGTTGGTTTCATAATCCTCCTCATCCAACACTGCTATGATATGATAGAGAACAATTCTTTGCACTGGTGACCCTTGAAAAATTGCTCATCGCAGTTGAAACAGAGGCCTTCGGCATGACGCTCTACCATCTCGACTCTGTTTAGGCGTCGAAACGCCTAGGGCAGCCCTGTTGGTCCTGAATGAGTCATTGCGGTGGTGTTGCGCTGTTGCCCGCCCTGTGGCGTGGCTTGTGATGTAAGGGCCAGTACCGCGCTTGTGGTCTCCGACCAAGAAGGAGGAGTTCCGGAGCCCTGCTCCTATGTTTGTACCTTGAGTGCTCCGTCGTTATCAAACTGAATTTGTACTCAATACGGCACGCCCACTTGACCGTATTCTCGAGGTCAATCGGCGCATGGTCCTCCACTTCTTCGCGGATTGGGGAAGCCAAACCCAAAATATGCAGGCTAACCTGTAGTGTTGGGTCGAGCTGTGGAGCTTTGGATAGATGAGTTTGGAATTGGTCACTGTATTCCTTCACCATATCATGTTGGACCAACCTTTTGATATCGTCCACCGGATTCGAGAACCCAGGAATGCCAAAACGCGCGCTGAATTTGGTCGAAAAGGTCTCCCAACGAATTTCTGGCTGTAGAGCCTGTCATTAGGGATGAAAACGGATCGGACCCGAATCGGATAATGGCTGAACCATATCCGTATCCGTATTTTTTTCGGATCCGGATACGGATACGGATAGCCCGAATACGAATACGGATAGTATCGGATACGAATACGAATCGAATACGGGTCAAAACGGATACGGTTACAGATAATGATCGGAACATTGATACCCCACAAACACAATATTGTAATACTTTGGCAAAGTAAATATTACCTCAAGTATTTTACAAAATTCTACCTCTAATTTAAAATACTTGTCATTGTAATAAATTAAAACAAGTTTTGGTTCGTGAACAGCATGGAAATTGGTATGTAAATATCAAGTTTTTTTAATTAAAACCCCCAATAAGTTAAAACTGTGCTTATAAATTAAAGATTGGAGATAATTTATTGGAGAAAATTAAATTTAGTTAGATACGCTCTATGAAAAAAAAGATATGATGAGCGAAAAAAAAGTATTCTGATACTTCATTTGGGGGAACATATGTATTATGAATCACCCCTGAAATAGAAGAATGTGAACTCAATATCAACTGCTAGAATAGATTTGAATAGTGTAGATCGAAGTGGATGGTGCATGTCCAGTAGTGGTCGGAAGGACATGAGAGTGTCGAATATATTAATGTGTCTTTTTAAAGATATTAGCATATTTACTAGCTAATTAAAGCCATCCAAATCTGATCAAACAGGTATGATACTAGTTTTCATCTATTGTTTCACATATTAGTTCTAGTTTTTGAAAATGCCCCATCAGTTTGCTAGTGAAAACAGAGGTAAAATGAGTGCCTACCAATCGTTTGTAACTTTTACTTGTACACCTCAGTAAAACACAAAACATGCATAAATGGTTGGTTACATTATGAAATCAAGCAAATCGTGTAATACAAACTTCCAACAATGAAGAAAGAAAGAGCAAAGAGCGTCCTGGTAAGAGTGGAAAAAAAAGAAAAGAAAAGAAGCAAATCAAAAGAAGCAAAAGAGAAAAGAAGAGGCAACCCGCGCCCTCGCCGCTGCGCCCTCAACGCCACGCCAACCCGCGCCCTCGCCGCCACGCCGCCGCGCCACCCCGCGGCCCCGACGCCATGCCGCCACGCCAACCCACGCCCTCGCCGCCTCGCCGCCACACCGCCCTGCCTCCTCGCCTCCTCGCTGCTGGGCTGGGCCTGGGCGCCTAGCGGTCTGGGCCTCTGGGGTATCCGGATATCCTGATAAGCACAGTTCCGGATATCCGGATCTAGATCCGTCGGACATCGCCTGAACCGGATTTGGATCCGGATCCGAATATATCCAATCCGATAGGTTCCGGATCCGGATTCGATCAGTCCGGACCGGGAGGATCCGGATCCGTTTTCATCCCTACCTGCCATGTGTCTAACCAGTATTGCGCCAGTCCGCCTAAAAACATGCCCGCTATTGTTACATGGTCGGCGTCCGCGATCTATTGGATGTGGAAGTATCGCTCGCAGCGTCGAAGCAAGAGGATTGGATCGCCCTCCCCGCAGAACTCGAGGAGTTTTACCCGCGGTCGCGGGCCCCAGCATCCACTTGGACGTTGTCACCCGAGTCAAGGTGCGCAGGCCTGTCTGCATCGCCCAGCGGCCACCGACTCTAGCCGTCGTTTGTCCTTGCGGCAATCTGTCGTATGTTGCCGCCCAGCCAGCGCCGCCTTTTCCCATTCGGAACCCCGGTGGGTACCTGTTGTCTCCCGCCGCCCAGGCAGCCTCCTCTGCCGTCCAGCCCATCGGACGAGGAAGTAGATTGCCGCTGTTGTTGGGACGCCGCCTGTGGTTCACCATCGGAGTCCCGTACAGGCCCAAGCCCGGTCCGCTGAAGAGCCCCGCGCCCGGGCCGTCGCCTCCATCGATCGCCGTTCAGCTACTGCCTTTGCCAACCGAGCCCTGCAGCCTGTGCGACTCCACGGTTACCGAACCGTTGCTGTCGTCCGCTTTCTTCTTGCCACCGTCAAGTGGATCATCGCGTGCCAACGCCCGGCAAGAAACGATGAGGTTGGAAGTCGGTGTTGTGGAAGGTGGCGGCGTTGTCATCATCAACCTCTGCACTAGCGCCGTCAAGCCCATGAGTTGCTCAGTGAATGCATCGAACCGCCGCTCGGATTGCTCGAACATCTGTTCGGCGAGATCGGCTTGACGGTCCGCCCGTTTAGCAAGCGCCTCCACTTGTGGTGCGAGCAGTCGCACCTTGGCGACCGTGGCTTCCAACGCGGAGAGGCAATCTTGGAGCGACGATTGTTCGTCCGAAGACTTCGGCTTCAGCGCCATGGGATCATCGACTCTGGTACAAATGTTATGAAGGTCCTTTTGACCGGAGGTGATAAGCCGTGGTGCTAGTCGCATGCACAGGAATTGGAAAATTAGGGTTAAGAGAGAGAAAAAAGAGTAAAGAGGAAGAGATTATTATTATTGCTTGATTTCAAAAGGATACAATTGTTCTCTTTGTATCACCCTTATCAAAGTCAATGTTTCAGTTAATAGAATCATCTGTAGTATTGGACGGTATATATGTATATTGTTTGAGTTCAATTGTTGAGAAGATAATCACAACATTCGGTTTTTTGTGCGTGATACCCACAAAAGTGGTTCTTTTTTTAATAGAGGACTGGATTTAAGTGCTATATCCACAAAATCTACTTCCAGTCGGTCCTCAATACTATCAATTTAGTCAGCAAAAAGTCAGAGCGAACTAGGTAGGATTGATAAGTTATCTTCAAACCATATTTGACAATTTGCAACTTTTTCCCGTAGAATTTGATAACTTAATTGATGAAATAAAATGTTTAGTACACCAGAATGATGTCCGTGACGATAGGAACCAAAGATACATTTGCAATGGTGTCGGTATCATTACATCGCTACAATTTAAGATTGATACAGAGAGAAGATCCACGAAAGGTATCTGACCTTAAGAGCCCATGTTCTGGTATTGGTTAATGGGTTGCCTGTTTGCAAATCTACCAAACCTTTTAAGATATGCTTATGATTGGTCAGTTCAATTGCCATTACATTTTGGTTTAATACTTTGCATGCCTAACTGCATCGAGCATCCGACACCTAGAAATCCGACGGATGGTCTCACTCGGACAAAGATTGATATGGACAGAATACTGTGCAAGCAGCTCGGAACAAAATTGCATCGTATTTTTCGATATCTTGTGCTTCACTGGTCTACTGCATTACCACCGTAAGTCATGGTGATTGACATGACCATTCTTAAACAAATCTTGAAACGGTTGATAGATTCGCAAATCGTAACTTATTGACCCATACCAGAACACACGCTCTCAAGGTCAGATACCTTCCGTGGATTTCCTATATGTGTCAAATCTTAAATTGTAACGATGTCATAATACTGACACTGCTGCAGTATCTTTGGTTTCTATCGTCACGGACATCATACTGGTGCACTAAACAATTTATTTCATCAATTAAGTCATCCAATTATACGGGAAAAGTTTGTACATTGCCAAATACGGTTTGAAGGTATTTTATCAACCCTATGTAGTCCGCTCGGGCACTTTGTTGACTAAATTGATTGTGTTGCAGACCAACTGGGGGTAGAAGTATAGCACGTTCTAATTCAATAGTTAGAGCACTTAAATCCAGTCCGCTATTAAAGCAATAACCATCTTTTGTGGGTATCACACAACAAAAGGAGGATGTTGTGAATTACTTTCTTAACAATTGCGCCCAACCAATATACATACGCACCGTCTACTGCCACAGACGATTCTATTAATTTAAACATTGGCCTTGAAAAGATGCCGCCAACTGTTTGAAACCTATTCATCACACATAAAAAAGAAGAGTTAGACTATATTCTTCAAAAGAAATCAAGTAACTCAAAACAAATTCTTACCCAGGAGCTCCTAGACTTCGAGGAGGAGAAAGTCATTGATCGCGTCTCCGGCAAGGCATACACCGATGCTACTAAGAAGTCCGTCATACCATTATTACTCACTGTTCTCTTGTTTCAATTCCAACGTGAGAGATCTATTCTGAGCTATTAGCTTTTTTTCTTTGTCTGCATAAGCGGGGGGGGGGGGGGGGGGGGGGGGGGGGGGGTATCGACAGGTCGAGATTCAGGGACATCCTGCTAAAGCCAGAGCTGCTTCATGCAATCCAGAGCATCCTTCTTAAGGCAAGTTGCTGTTTTTGTTTCTTTTTTGTTCCATTATACAAGTTTTAAGGGTTCCAGAATTCATAGGATCTTTGGTGGAATTGTTTGAAGAAATTGAGTTCGTTGAGCGCCATTAGGCTAAGTCCAGTGCAGCCGTCCTAGAGGTCTGTCACGCGGGGCCCACACCAGAAAATTATTTTTTTAACTCATTCCGGAGAGAGAAGACGCCGCCACGGCTGACGTCGGAACGCCAACGAAAAAGTGATTTTTTTGCCTCGGTTCGCGTGCGCTTCAATTGCATCTCATTTTTGTTTCTTAATTTCAGATCAATCTAGTTCAAATTAAATGTTGATTATATTGAGAGTTGTAGATCTTTAAATTATCTTCATTTAGAGACCAAATTTCATATATATTAGATTTTCAAATTAAAAGTTATTGATATTTTACTAAAATAACCTAATTTAATTTACTCGTGGGTCTGTATAAAGCGCCTCACGAAGCGTCGGTGCATTGGAGAGGGAGGTGTTTCGGGTGGTATTTCGCACACGTGGCACAGAATATACTGGAGAATATTCTGTTGAAGCGCCTCGCGAAGCGCCGATGGACTGGACTCAGCCTTATTGCCTAACTTATTATTTGGGCATAGTATGCGAGAAATTTTCATAAACAGAGAGCTGCACCTTCCTATGCGTAATTAAGATGTTTTTACACCTGGTATGGGGTCATTTGTCCAATCGAACAACACTGCAAACTTGCAAAAGGTAACTAATTACAAAACAGAATTTAGCCACTCTGGAATGTCACAAGAAGAAAAGTTTGTGCTTCTAATCCTTGCTTCGTCCATCATTGGGAATCCATGATTGAGAGTTCGCTCGTGGTTGAATGTTCTAGCTCAATCAAATGTATGTGCTATATTAGTTTCAAATTGAACCCATCATCGGCGCATTTGAGTTTCAAATTTTGGCCACTTTTTACTTCGTGTATTTTTTAAAATTTGATTTCTTGCAGGGATTCGTGATTTGGGGGCCGTAACCAAGTTCCATGACGTTTATTCACTCCGGAGGGCTATTTTTCCAACAATCCCTGGCTCGTTTCGCAAAAACTGGAGAAACCGTCTTTCCCCTATCCGAATGTATCAGGCACTGAAGAAACTCACAAGGTGATCCCGGAGCAGGATTGATGACTCCGACAGCTCTGACACGCCCAGCGACTCTAGCGGTTCAGCCGTCAAGTTGTCGACCTGCCACGACAGTGCTCCACTTCGGTACGCCGCTCCACCGGACAGTAAGCTCCACCTTTCCAACCAGACAACAAGGACAGTATCACTTTCACCCTAGACCATCATAGACTTCATTATGTTAAATTGTCATCTAGGGGAGTTAGGCCGACCAGATATAGGCATGAGCATTGTACAACTACCCTGGGCATCCAGGATGAGTTTTACAGTTATTTTAGTGTATCGGCTGGATAGTGTTCATTAGTGTGTGTTCGTCGACCTGCTGGCAACTAACGCTGGAGTTCCTCTCCACCCTTAGTACCGAGTACGATGAGGAGTAGGGGCTCTCCATTTATTTCTGGTTTCTTGACAAGGATCGCCACGTCACGCGAGCCCAGTTCTACAACTTCTTCGAACTCCCAAACCATGCTAATGCGGTGGTGGCTTTTTTAAACATGGATTTTTGGTTGTGCCTCACTAGGCGCTATAACTACGAGGCTCGCACAGCCAAGGTCGACCGCATTCATTCTCCCATGCTCCGATATGTCCATTCGGCTTCACGCCAGCACCATTTTCAGGCGTGATGAGACCAGGACGATACGTACCATAGAGCGCATGTTTCTCTATTGCATAATCCATGGGGTATTGATTAACCCGTTTGTGCAATTCATGCACCACCTTGTCCACATCGCCGCTAGGGATACGGGCACCATCTGTGTGGGCGTTTTGATGAGTCATGTTGCTTCATTCTTTGACATTCCGCTTGCTGACCTAAAGCTCGTACCAGACGACATGTGGATTGATCTTCCTCATCTCCGTAGGTCTGGTATGCTGGAGGAGCACCACAACACCTACTACCTACACCTCCAAGATAGCCCAAATGTTTTGGAGCCACCCAACCCTGCCCATTCTCTAGTACTGGGTAGGGATGATTGGCTCCTACCATTCGACAGACCCAGGCAGTGTCAGGATGATCGTGCAGGGCGAAGACGGCGTCTCCTGAATCTTCCATCTCCACCTTCTGCCGATGAAGAGGCCGACCCGGTGCACCAACAACCACACGCTGCCGAGTACCAACTGCATCCGCAAACATGGCCTCCTCCTCAGCACTACCGCCCAAACCCAGATACGCATCCTATGACAATTTCATGGGATTGCAGGCCTATATGACGCAGATCTTCAATGGTTTGGGAGGTATGGCAGGGCTAACAGGACATGCTAGGAGTACTGGATGACATTCACCAAGGCCAGACATGCATCAACAAGCATGTCACAGCGATGGGCTAAACGAATGACCAGTTTGGTCAACGTCTAGGGAGTATCGAGGGCATGTTCACGAGGTGGAACATCTTCCCGCCTCCGGACGATCAGTAGTTGTCACGCACCCGCTTGACTCCTATTTTGCATTAGGGACAATGCAAGATTTGAGTCTCATGGGTGTTTTGTGAGTCCTCTCTCTTCCCTCTCCTGTATGCATGCATCACTTTTCTGCCGGGTGATTTTCTCTCTCTTGCCTTTTGAGCTTTAATTTGGGGGGAAAAAAACTTGCCAAAAAGAAAAAAAATATTTTTTCTTGGTTTCCTTTTTAGTTATTTTTCTTCTTTCTTCTTTCTTATTTATTTTTAATTTTTAGTGTTTAGTGTTTGGCCGAGTAGCTCTGAAAAACCAAAAATTCTAGTTTTTAGTAGATGTAGGAAGGTAGAAGTGATGATTCCTTTGAAATAAAATTATGATTATTGCAATTCTCTCATCTGTTTAGCATAACTTAGATCTTTCAGTAAAATTGGATCCAATAGTTTGGTTTTGACAAACACTAAGTTAGGTGCTTTAATCTACTTACATCTTCTATAATGGAATTACTTCCTATTGCAACTTAGTCAATCTTATGTGGATTAATCGAGTCTTGGGCTATGTTTTAATCTCATTTAAATCCCCCAAGCTTTTTTAACTCTTTTCTGTTCAAACCCCATGAATTTCTCACTAAGAAAACAAGTAATTTGTTAGACCTTGTAAATAGATGTTTTTATTTATGTTAGGGATGTTTAACGACGCAGAATTCTCTAGCCCTAGATCAGCTACCTGGCCAGGAGGTTGCGACTCTGGTCGGACCCTCATGAGTGAGAAGGGTTTGGACGAAGGTTGCCTATATGGGTCTTACCTGTATAGGTGTGTCTTAACATCAGATGGATATAGTGGGTAGTTAGCAAAAGATGTAGGCAGCACTAGGAGCTGAACCTCTCCACCCTCTCCACTTACAGAGAATATATATATAACAAAAGAGCATTTATCTAAATAAAATTTTGCATCATGTAAATATTAGCATTAGCATTTTGCAAATCCTAGTTCGAAATCTGTGGCGGCATTGACAGTTTGGTATTTATTCTTGCAATAAATTGATTTCATTGAGTCTACCTCATAGCCCAAAGTTCGACTAGGTCCTTGTTTGACAAAACTTCATGTTGATGATAAGCTCCAGTTATAGTAGATTTTTGCAAGATCAGGGTAGCTTTGGCAACTGTGCATGGCAGTATTAGATTAAAAAACATCTCACTTTTACTAGTTAGCTCTGAGTTATGCTTCAGAGATGGGTTAATTTACGATATTTCATACCCTTATCATGAAACTGATCTCCCGGATCTTGGCAGAGCTTAGAAGTTTGCTCGGGGACGAGCAAATGTCTTGAGTCTGGGGGGATTGTTGACACTATATTTCACCTAAAAACCACCCTTCTTTCTGCTAAGCTTTGTTCTAAAACTACCTTGGAATTTCCTGATTATGTGTGCTTTAACGTTCAAATTTTGTATTGTGTGTTACTAACCCTTTTTTGCAAGAAACAATTCCAAACAGAAAAAAAATCAACGTGAGATGGAAGAAATCCAACAGATGCAAGCTTCATTCACACACGGTTAAGTTTAACCGTGCGTCATTTCGGTGGCTTTTTATTGCGCACAGTCAAGCCACACGACTACGCGTCTTAGTGTTCATCTTTTCGGAGGGTTATGTTGCACACGATCAAGCCGCACGTCCGTGCACCCAAACGTGCCCCTTCAAGGATCTTCACTGTTGTGCATGGTCCAGTCGAATGATTAAGCCTAACCGTGCGCCTATCAGTGCCCCAACCTGGGAACATATTGTTGTGCACACTTAACTTGCACCGTGGTTTTTGTCCTGGATTGAGTTTGTTTTGGTCTCCTAAACAGAGTCATGCACCCCTATATTTCTATCTCCATTTGGGGGCTATATAAAGAGATCCAAGGCTACACCATAGGCATCAAACATTCACAAGAGTTACCAGCCTCTGCGTTCATTCCACTGTCCACATACCACATCACTACTAGAGATAGTTTAGGTTAGGTTAGAGTAGGTTCTATAGAACTTGGAAGTTGGAGCATCATCATACCAAGAGTTTTGTAAGTCTTCTCTAAACTTCGATGTTTATGTAACTTATGATGTAATGAATTCTTCAATTATCCATCTTATGAGAAGTTTTTTGGGATTTTGATCTGAGATCTTTCTTTGCTAAAATCGATTATTGACTTGATGAACTTTGACTCTATTACACTGAGAAATTTCACTTTCTCTGGATAAACTTCTAAATATACGAGCGTGCTAGTATTCATATTTATACACATAAAAAATGGGGAACATGTATTTTATTAATTCACAATGAATTATATGTTACAAGTTTTTTTTGGGATTTTACATATTCTCTTGCGCCTATGGAAATACATCCGACATCAAGGATTGCATGATTCTTGGCTTCTCAGGGTTTTGTAAAGCCCCTGATTAATTACATCTACAGATTTTGCATCTACAAAAAAGCTCTGATTAAGTTGCACCAATGGTTGTTGTCTTCGAGCTTCAGATATATCCTCCATGTATGCAATGCATATGTTCATACATGCATGCAAATCCATAGCATTGTTGGTCTATGGTGTTATCACAAAAATGTGGCTTTCACCTCGTTGGTACTTGACCTAAGTGTTGTTCAACCTTCTCGGTCTCGAACAGATGGATGTTTTTACCTCATCAGTGCCTGGCATTAATTGTGTCTGGCTTTATCGATCACAAACAAAACAGTCACCTTCGTTACTTAAATGCCCAACGATATGATCCATGGATGGTAGTCGGGTTGTGATAGCGCGTTGACTTCATCGCCTTCAAAAGATGCAGTTGGCATGGTAGGGAGGCACATTGGGATGTCCATCTATGTCTCAACATAACAATCCTTGGGTGATGGTAGATGGTAGTTGCTTTGCCATACAAATTTTAGGATAGATCTGAAATAACACGCCTTGTACCTCTCTTAGATTCAATCCTTTTGAACGATGAAAATGGATTTGAATCGACGCATCTTGCGCCTTCCACAATCCAATCTCTCAGCACAACGAATTGGGCTCCCCTTTCTCAACGAGAAAGAGGCCTTTCTAAAGTCTATGTTTTCCACAATTTTATGGAAATCTTTACGACCTTTGATCAAGATGAAATTTGGTGGACATATTTTTACATGAGTCTTCTGTCCACCGCAAAAATTTTAGGTCAATTCGATTTTTGGATCAAAAGTTATCATCAGTACATCACCAATATATCAGGTTGAAATTCAGTAGAACGCCCGCTATTTGTTACAATTGTTGGGCAGCTATTGACTCGCCTTAATAATTTCAGGATAGATATGAAGTAACATGTCCTGTGCCTCTCTCAAGTCTGATCCTTTGGCACGATGAGAAGGGATTTGAAGCAACGCGTCTTGCACCATCTATTATCCAATATATCGTCACAATGAATCGAGTTTCTCTTTGCTTGGCTAGATGGGTGCCTCATAAGGAATGCCACGGATCCTCATCATGCTTTAAGAATGGCTCCATGCTTCTCTACAGGTTGGTAGATCTATTGGCAGACAGGAATTCAATAGACATCTTTCCTTTCCCGAAATTCAATAATGCTTGTGCTAAGCCATCGATCGTGTGTATTCCAAGCAATGCATGATACATGTTACGTCAATGAGAAATACTCACAATTAGTAGTGGCTTCCATAGTTTCAAATGCTTATCCGCGGTGAAAATGTGTAGAAAAGAAAAAGAGTTCTGCGAGGCGTTTCTCACTAGAAATCTTCGTATGGGAGGAAAAGAAAGTCCAACCTCTTCAAAGTAAAGACCCCTCCTTATTTATAGAAGATGAGGAGAATTTAAATCACCTAATATTGAGTACAAAATATAAGAATTTGAATATCTTTGTAAAGAAAAATTCGTAAGAGACAAAGATATGACTATTTTACAATAAGCTAGTCTTTCATTTATTTTTTTATTCCTTTTATTTGTAACGAATTTGCGGAATATTTTGAAGCCCACTTATTCCAACATTTTCATGTACCACTTGTTGTACGTGAAAAGATATGTTTGAACTGAATACAAATTGACACAATACATTATTCAAGTCCCAAAAATATCAACTCTACCCGGATAAAACTATATAGACAAATTATATATGGTTGCATTCATCTCTATGATGAGAATACAATAAAATATTTATTTGACTGATTTGAGCCACATGGTAAAAGTTATGCTTTCATTCATGTTTCAGCCCCTATAAGACATTCGGGCAGGCCATACTCCCTCAAATGTAGTATTCAATTCATAGTGGTACATTATTTGGGTTCATCATATCTAGAGAATTCCGGAAGATCGTAGAATCACTCACTTTGCTGAATGATCCAAAAGTTATGATCAATTTACAATTAGGTCCCTGCATCGGTTTAACTAGAGTAAACTTTCTAATTTTTCTGTTCTTCATGTTGTTGAATCTAGGCTCTGTTTAGAGTTTCAGTGATTAATGATGAGCGAAAAGCATGTTACTAATAGAATTATTCAGAGCTAATCAAGTTTCAGGTCAAAGCATGATGATGTCGTGACAAAAGTGAGAGATGGAAAAAATCCCATGATCGATGGCCAAGATAAAGATAAAGATAAAGATTCATTTCTTAGTCTTTTACTGGTCGTTGGTAGTGAAGTCGACCAGATTCATTCTTTAAGTTTTAGATTTATCGGTTATACTATTAAGATGGGTGTAGTCCTAGTAGCTTGATCCATCTTATGTTTTGAAGCTCAAATACATACTTATATAGTCTAGGAGAAAATTAAGGCAGAGTGTGAATTTCAGAGATAAAAATTATGCACTAGTTCACTAAAGACAAATAAATCTATCAGAGCATAAATTGTCTGATATAGTCGGACAAAGTCCGATGTTACTGGACAATGTCCGACTAGTTGAAAGGGATCTAGAATATCGACTAGAGGGGGGTGAATAGGCGATTTTAACAATTTAGCAATTAATCAAACAATTTAAAGATAATGAGAGCAAATAAATAACACAATATGAACAAAGCACAATTCCAACACAAGGATATATCCCGTGGTCTCGGTGATTTGCCGATCACCCCTAATCCACGTTGAGGCAAACTCAAATCTCTAACCACTCCTCTATCTAGTCAACCTTCTCTCGAGAAGTGACCTAGATCTTGAGCCGGATTAGTGTGATGAGTTATCCAAACCTCGATTTCACTAAGGATGCACTTTACCGCTCTGGCAAGGTGTGCTCAACCCTTTCACAAGACGTTTTGAGGCTTCTTCACAATCTTCCTTGAAGAGCTCTCCAAAACTCTTCTCCTAGCCGTCTAGGAGCCGGCAAACTCCAAGAGTAACAAGCCGGTGATGATCACTTAGCCTTCTTCTAGTGCCACGAGGATGATTTAATGATCTAGATGCAATGCACTAGAAGATCTCAAATGCACACTCTCACAAATTCGAGAATTTGAACCCTAGAGTGCATGAAATGTGCTAAAGCTCTCAAGGATGATGACAATGCTCAAATTATGCCAAGAGTCTTGAACAGGGCCGTGCATGGGAGTATATATACCCCCCACAATAAATATAGCCGTTACAGGCCGTTGGGAGAACAAGCTCATTTGGCGGTCAGACCGCAGGTATAAGCTCGGTCAGACCGCCGCAATTGCAACGGCATTAAACAGGCGCAATAAATGCTCAACTGCCCTTGTCAGGCACACACACGGTCAGACCGGAGCCTATTTCGGTCAGACCATGAAGCTGTCCAGAGACGACCTAGTTTCTGGACACCTTATACGGTCAGGCCGATAAAAACGGACAGACCGGCCATACGATCAGACCGTAGTACAAAAACACAGTCAGACCGATTTAGCGGTCAGACCGGTCTAATAAAACGGTCAGACCGTAATAGCTCAAAACAACAGAAAGATAGTTCATGAGGTTCTAGGAGACTGACCTAGGTTTTAACTAAGGACAGACCGACCTTATAAAGGTATATACTATACTAAGACATAACGTCGGTCAGTCTGAGAATTCTAATCGGTCAGTCCGTGAATTCGGTCAGACTGGTCCAACATACGGTCAGACCGACTGAGACATTGCTGAGCAGAAATGAGCTGAAACAAGCATATTCAAAGTATATGACCTTCTAGTATGCAATGCAAGTTGATTTTATGATTTGTGGCACATAGATGAAGTATTTTGTGATACACCACATGCTCCTCTTAATAGTACGGCAACTATCCTAAAATCCGGTCAAAATTCTTCTCTAATCACCTTAGACCGGTAAAAATGGAAAAGACTCTATTTCATACCTTTGCCCTTTTGATTAATGCTCTTTCTTCATCATGAGGCTCTTTCTTCGCCTTTCATTAACCTGTCTTTTAAGTATCTTCTTGACACAACTAAGCAGGTAACGTTAGTATAGCATTTGAAGTTGTCATTAATTATTAAAACATTCTATAGGGGCCTAGAAGCTACACTAGTACACAAACTTGGTCGTGACGATAAATTCTTGGTCGCATAGGTAAAAAAATTAATCGAATCAGTAAAACAGAAACTTAGTTGTGACAGTAAAAATCTTGGTCACACTAGTAAAAGAATTAATCGAATCAGTAAAATAGAAACTTGGTAGTGACAATAAAAATCTTGGTTGCACCAATAAAAGAACTAATCATTTGAGTAAAGTCAAAACTGGTCGTATCAGTACAAGACATATTTATGGTCGTATCAGTTCAAAACTGGTCGGATCAGTTCAAAATTGGTCGGATCAGTACAAGGTGTTTGTGGCCGTATCAGTTCAAACTTGGTCGTATCAATACTAAACCTGATAATACTAATTTTAGCAAAAACATAACTAGAGACACATACATTTGTCTAGCATATTTGTCTGAAATGACCGAACATTGTCTACCCAATACAAAAGCAATATATGTGTAATCAAATCGTAACCAGAAACAAATACATTTGTCCAGATCATTTGTTCGGCCGTGTATGTATCCGTCCGACCTTCACAAAATTATATCGAACGGTCACTGACAAGTGTATTAATTGTCTAACGGTCACTAATCACTTGCACTAGCTGGACAATGTCCAACCAGTACAAACTTTGTCTAAAATTTGGCTAACGGTTAGTTTTCGCTCATGAACTATATATACTCTTCAATTGGCATTTACTACAACATCTTTTGGCACACAGAGTTCATTGTTAGTTGTTGCCAAAACTAAGAGCATTCAATTCACAAATTCTTACATCTAGAGTTAGTAAATTGTATTCAATACATTAGTTGCATTGAAGAGCTAGCTTAGAGAGTAAATTGCATTGCATATTGAGCTTCTAGTGTAGAAGTGGATCAAGTGAATATGTTTCACTTGTTACTCTTGGTGATTGCCATCACCTAGACGACCTCAGGCGTCCAACGATCTCTCCATTGACGGTCTTTGTCGGAGAGGCCTGGTGTTTGGGTGCGAAGACTTGGTGCTCGCCTATCCAGAGAGAAGGGTAACCACTGGTAGAATTGAGACAATACTCTTGTGTACAGTGCTTTAACAAGGATTAGTGAAAATCAGCAAATTTTCGATACCTCGAAAAAAATTGATTGTCATCGATTATTTCTTCCTCTTGCAAATTTTATATTTAGAGATATTTGTTGTTGTCTCAATCACTGTAAGAAAGCAAAACTCTAATTTATGCAACTACACTTGTTTGTGATAATCTCACATTATTGTTTTAGATTGAGATTGCAAGTTGAAAATAAAATTTTAAAACCGCCTATTCACTCCCCTTCTAGTCGGCATCCTTCGATTAACACATACTGCAGCCTTATATTAAGTATGTCTTTAATATCATAAGGTTTCTAAAATGACATAGAATACCTTATTCTGATGAGCAACAAAAAAGTTAAGATCCATTTACGAGTAGATTCTTATAGCAATACTGGTGGGCCATTGCTCAACTAAACTTAAATTTCTCACAACTTGAGTTGATTTCTGAGGGTATATTAGAGTCATGATTAACCACAACTCACAACTAAACTGACCATGTGACATGACTAAGTCGGTGCACCGAGTTTCGGCCAAGTCAGCACACAAAATGGGGTAAGAGATAGTATACCACCAGTACAAAGTTATGGGGCAAAATATATATTGTTGTATTTGTATTAAAAAATAAAATACAACTTTAAATTTATTTTCTCCTGCAAGTCAATGTACAGAGATTTTGCATTCTAACTCTTGAACTGGAGTCTACATATCATAAACATATAATAAATTTTGTCACAAAATTTGATCTAACAACCAATAATTGAGGCACTAACTGATAGCAGAAAATGACGAGATGTTTTATTACTTCTTTTATATTTATCACTAATGCATGCATGCATGCAAAGTTTTTTCTTACATTAACATACATCATGCTGTTAATGCACTAATCATTGGGGAATTAATTAGTGCAGTGGAATAGTAGGTAAGGTAAGATTGTTTTTTTGTTTTATTCTTATCTAAAAGCTCAGATTTAATTTTTCGTAGAGAGGTAATATGTTTCTAAATTTTAGGTATAAAAGATATTCTGCGGCTATCATGATCTAATTTTTAGTATTTGCCTTAACATGACTTAATAGAGATTATTTGCTACAACAATCATTCCAAATGTTCTCAACAAATATTGGTTGTATGAAATCTAAGAATTATGATCTTACTTCCATACTTGCTAAGTCAATTAGAAATTCTACTTTTGTGTGTCTTCTTTCTTTTCATTTTTAATTTGTGTGCTGCGTTTGTTTTTTTTTCATTGGTTAGTTTATAATACATGGGATTGATCTATACAAAAAAAAATTTGGTATTCATGATAGTCTAGAACATTAGTTATTGAGATAATTTTGGTATATTATTTTATGTCATATTAACAATCAATGTTGCAACTTGACAAAGATAACCAACTCAAAATTCTCATCAAGTCGTTCTTATTAATATATTGAAATTCGTTTGATTATTCTCATATATATAGAATAATTTATGTTCTGATAAAATAAAATTTTAAATTATATAATATCTAATAATAATGTACTAATCAATCAAGATAACTTACTAGTCTATGGAGTGCACATGTTGATGATTAGTATAACTAGTTCTAATAGTATTTTTTCATCTTATACATTTTTTATTTACATCACATATACAATCAATTAAATAACATTTCATCTCAGCTTATATTATATCATGCAGCTAACCAAACAACTTCTCATTGTATCTCCATAACATGTCTCACTCAACTTATCCCATGTATACAACCAAGCTCAAGATCATGAAGCAAACCAAGTACACCCTACAAGCCTTACTATCTCCGTTCTAATCTACTTGTTGTTTTTAGACTTTTCAAGATCTCCAAAATATAATTTTGATTCTTAATTTTTACAACTATATACCAATAAACATTAGTAGTTGCCTATGGAGTAAATACCTATTTTTTCTTTAAAAAAACTTGCAACATCTATACTACACATCCAAAATCTATATTTAATCTCCACCTTTCCCTTGCACCCACACTTCTTCTTCCTCATCCTCCCCCTCCCCATCCCTACCACTGTGACAACTCTAACCCTACCCTACCCCGAGTGCCTCTGCCCCCGAAGGCCATTGACGAACTCGTTGGAGCCACCTGCGCAGCCAACAACGCTCTTCTCTCTCCAACCCTATCGACACCTCCTATCTGCTGTTCCAACTCTTCCTATGCCTCGTTGGTCACTGTCGCCCATGACCAAAGGCACATCTGTCACTGTGACTCCCGCCTCTTCTATTGCCCATCTCTCCCACCGGCCACCACTATCCATCGCTGTCAGTTCCACTAGTTGAGAATGGTGTATACAAGATAAGAAAAAATAAGTATTTTCACCTTAGCAAAAAATCTAAAACAATAATAATATAAAAATAAATTTGATAACAAATTTACTAATACTATTTTTATAGACAGTGCTTTGGTACTTCACCTAAACAATAGTTTTGTGAATCTTAAAGCAAAAGTAGTTATTAATGAGTAGGGTAAATCTCTAACAATACTAATTAATTAACTGATCTCATTAGGTGGTTACTCCAAACTCCAAATAGATCATGCTTACCCCTTAGTTCCTATTTCGAAATATCATATCCCCAAAGCAAATGCCGATGAAAGCATCTAATCAAACTATCTATCCAGATTCCAGAAGACCAAGAATGCTTTAATCAAACAATTCTCAAAGATGAACAATAAAGTTTGATTTCTATGTATAGATATGCATTGCTTTGTCGTCAAAAATTCCACACCCCTTCCAAGACAATTCAAATGTGATTCCTCCGCCGTGGGACATCTAGTACAAAAATCCTTGCATGTTGCAACTATGAAATTTTGTAACTATTGACTCCTCCTCTGGTGACTCAAATAAAAAACAAAAGAATACACACAGAGATCATATGCTATGAGGATTCGAAGACATGCTAAACTCAACGGGTTTGAGCTTAATTGGGAAGAGTCCAGAACTGTAAGTCCCCCACTCATATAAATTTTTTTTTACCAACCTGCCCTTTTAAAAACTCACCAGAAGCAACTTTTACAAGGTAATCTACACACTTTATTTTAAAATTCGTTATTTCTTTCTGTTGTAAAGTGTAGAAACACTTCTCTATTTTTATATAATAAATCTTCATATCTTTTTTAATATATTAGTAATTAAAGTAAAAATTTTGACTTGTAAATATATCAAAACAATAAATAAAAAAGAACAGAGTGAGTATATTTTTGAACAAGAGAGAGTATAATATTATAATATAGGGTTGTTCTCATGTACCCTCAAAAAAAAAAGTTTGCACAAACATTAAAACTAATAAAAAATCAAGATGAAACTGGGTTAGTTACTCTAACTACTGCTAGGGAAGGGTAGTTTTATCATTGGAAAGGATCACGGATGGCCCAAAAACCCCAAAATGAACCCATACTCATTAATAGCACTCCTCCAGTCCTCCTGTTCTCTTACTTTTGCTCTTAGCGACGCCGGCACATTTCGCATGAGGCATGAAATTGCTAATGGCTTCTGAACAATCAACATTTCTTTTGCATTCTTGAAGGGCCAAGCAGGGAGGGCAGGGGAGTAACGGAGCCGCTGGAGGCTTTCGCCACCCATTGCATGGGGGAAGTAACGGCCGGAGCATAGGATGATGGATGGGGTGTCCGGAACGCGTATGGGAAGGTGGGATGATGGGAGGAGTTTGTTCCTGGATTTGGGTTTGCCCCTGGATTTTCGATCCATTAGCTTTCCCTGCAATATATAGTTTACTATTTCTCCTTAAAGATAGCTACATGTATTTACTTTAAGATTTGTGCAAATCTTTTGTAGGAGAGCATAGAAGATAATTTAATTACTGATTGGTGAAGTCTATTTTGTCCAGTGATAGGACCTAGCAGCACAGGACCAGGCCTTAGCACCGTACTTATCCTATCAGCCTGTGGGATCACAAGCCACACACACCAAAACATGAGCAGCAGCACAAGAGAAGACGACACAACTATCTATGGCTCACATGCTTTGCATCCATCCAAAATGGCATTCAGAATTGATGGTACATTTGGTTCACAAGACTCAGCAGAAAGTTTGCAGAAAAAATGGCTGGATTCACCAAACATTAATAAATCACACACTTCCAAACTTATTGATCAACACTTTTGGGAGCAATAGTAATACAGCATTAATAACATAATACATCATCTCAGAATCCTAGGTAATTAACACCTTAAGATTCTTCTAAGATCAGTGATTAGTGACCCTAGATGAGGTAGGTTACATTTCAGGCACTGTCAGGCATGTGACATGAACAGTTGCAGTGCTCTTCAGATGCTGTTCAGTTCTTGGATCAGTTCTTCCATGGTAGACCTTTGGTTTGGGTCCTCATTGGTGCAAACCAATGCAATCTTTGCTAATTTAGCCGCCTCATTTGGTGAATAACTTCCCTTCAAGTTATGGTCGATGAGATTCTCAAGGTTACCGTACTCTAAGCACAGATGCATTGTCTTCCTTTTACCGGTAAGTATCTGAAACACAATTACCCCAAATGCGTAAACATCGCTCTTCTCCGAGAACCGGCCAACGGTGGTGTACTCTGGGGCGAGGTATCCCATGGCGGCGCTTGCTTTCAGGGTTGAGAATACTAGGTCATCGACCAGGAGCTTGTGCAGGCCAGAACCAGATATTAGAGGCTTGTAGTTGTAGTCCATCAGAACTTTCTCTGCCGATATACTTTGGTGAACAAGAGGGGGCTTGTTTGCTCTACTGCTGTGCAAATACTCAATTCCTGTAAAACAAGCAACAACCAACAAAAAGCCAATTTGTTAAATAACAGCATTTTTCACACTGGTAATTGTCATTATGACGAAATCAGTGCAAAAAGGCAAAGCACAACTAGTTATTTCTGAATTTAGACACAGCAAAAATGTTATATAGTCCTTCAGTACCCACACAGTTCCAAAACATGAACAACTTGTTTCCGAAAAATATATGAACAACTAGCATGGAGCCAGCATCCATAAATTGATGGGCTTCCTTTTAGTAATTGCAAATAGTGCAAATGCATCAGATGTACACACATTTGCAAAGATGGAGCCCACGGTTGCATGCGTACCATGTGTTACAGTGAAAATGATGACAACTAGCATCGACCAGCTAGCACCAAGAAACAAGAATAGCTGCTTTGTGAATGGAAAGATTGGCCCCTTATCACCATCACTAAAATAGAAAGATAACTAGACAACAACAAGGGATGGAGCTCCATTGTACCTTTAGCAATGCCCTTGATGATGGAAACCCTCGTGGACCACTCAAGGACATGGCCCTCGCCGTGAGCACCGTCCATGTCCAAGAACAGAGACAAGCTCCCGTTCGGCACAAAGTCATACACAAGGAAGCACTCCCCTCTTGCTCTTGAGCAGCAGAACCCCCTCAGCCCAACAATGTTCTCATGCTGCAGCTCAGCGAGAAGCTTTAGGCCCTTGAGGAACTCGGCCTCTTCTTGCTTGCAGCAAGTCTTGCTGAGCCGCTTAACCACCACGGATGTCCCATCGCGCAATGTCCCCTTATATGTGGCTGCAAAGTTTCCCTTCTTTCCAAGAAGGTTCAGCTCCGAGAAGTACTGTGTCGCAGACTCAACCTCCTCCATATTGAACCTAAAACTCTGAGAAACCTCTTGCGAGAACCCAACACCACTTCTCCCATCAGCCAATGGATCCCATCCACTGGGGTATTCGAGGCTAACCAGTGTAGAGGACGCACTCTTGCGAAATGATTCTTTAGTCACCTCGGTGCTACACCGGCTGCCAGCAATTGCCGGTGAGCTTACAATCCTTTGTCTGTGCCACCGGTACCACGAGAAAGCGAAAAGACCAGCTGCCATTGCCGCAAGAAGAGTCACTGCAACAACAACAGCAGCCGCAAGTGCCTTCAATGAACGGGAGCAATGGCTCCCATTGCAACGTCCATGGGCATCAGAGGACTCCGGCGTGATCCTCGGAGCGATACCGGCACTGAACGGCTCAGGCCTATCCGGACTGATGAGATCAGCAGGGGTGCACGCCCGGAGAGTAGGGAACGCAGTGCCGCACAGATCAGTGTTGTTCCCATACTGGAATCCACCCTGCAACTTCGCCAATTCTTGGAAGCAAAACAAAACAACTCCCCATTAGCCAATCAAGCAAGTCAAAGCTAATATTGCTCATCAAAAGTCAACATGGAACTGTCTCACCGGAAGGTACATTGCCGGTGAGCGAGTTGTTCCTGACATCCAATGCCACAAGCTGAGGCAGCTGCGCTAATCTCACAGGGATCGAGCCGAAGAGGCTGTTAAAGCTCAAATCCAGACGCATCAGCTGAGTCAAATCCCCAATGCTTGCAGGGATGGCGCCTGTGAGGTGATTGGATTGCAGGGCCAGCACAGTGAGCCTCTTCAAGAGGCCAAGCTGTGTGGGGATGCTCCCGGTGAGCTGGTTGTAGCACAGCTGCACCACTGCACAGCAACATTGAATCAGTGAGACATTAAAGATTAGAACCAAATCATTTCATTTGATTGGTAACAACAGATGATTTGAGTAAGAATGGTAACTACGAAAAATGGCAAATAAACCAAAGAAAGAACCAAATCTTCATATATGAGCCAAGAAACATTCCAAGAACACAACAAAAGAAGCCGTCTGGAAGGACAAGAAACCACAAATATCCAGCGGATAGGGCGAAACAAATGCCCAAACAAACATTTGGAATCAAGAAACGCCAAAGAACAAAAAAAAAAATCAATTCACACACATGCAAAAGCAATCCTCGTGCCGGAGACTGGAGCCCGCCGCTCCACATGCGAGAAACTTCCAAGAATGCATCTTAGGATACCAATTTGTTTTTTTTTTTAAAAAAAAAAAAAAGAACAGTGCTAGCTCTGACTCTTACCTTGCAAAGAGGAGGCCATGTTGCCGAGCTCGGCGGGGATCGGGCCGGAGAAGTTGTTGACATTGAGGTAGAGGTCAGTGAGCACGGTGAGGTTGGCGAGCTCCCGGGGGATGCCGCCATGGAGCGCGTTGTAGTGGAGGTAGAGCCCGGAGAGGGAGCTGAGGCCGGCGATGGCCGGCGAGAGTGTGCCGGCCAGGCCCTTCCCCTGCAGCGAGACGTTGGCCACCCTGCCCTGCCGGTCGCACGCCACGCCCTCGAACCCGTCGCACGGGTCGCGCCCCGGTGCCCACGACGGCAGCAGCCGCCCGCTAGGGTCCAGCGCCGCCTTCACCTCCAGCAGCGCCCGCGCCTCCGCGCCGTCTCCCGCCACCGCCCCGTCGACGAAGACGGAGCAGACGGTGGCGAGCAGCACGACAAGCGCGGCGGGAGCCATGAGCGGGAAGCGTGGTGTGGCTTGGCTCCTGTGGTGTGGGGTGGCTACATGTAAAGGTGTGTGGGCTTTGCTTTGTTTTTGGTGTGGGGGTTTGAGGGGTTCGAGAAATAATAACGTGAAGGAAGGCGAGAGCAGGAGGAGCTACCAATATTGTGCGCTGCGTACATGTGTGTCACCATGGACAAGGAACGGGATCGTGCAAAGTAGAGTTGTCATTGCAAGAATCTAACGTATTTTTTTTTTGTTATATGATTTTATACTAAATAGTCCATCTTGAGTAGATGAAAACACAAAAAAATATTAATTTATTATAACAAAATTAATCATAATTATTATTGGTTGATCCAATTAGTGAAATTATCCAATAAATATTCTATTGTAGACTATCCGGTTCCTCGTGACTAAGAATGTGTTTAAACACCGTATGAATTTGAGTCTCACTCGTAAGAATAGGACAAGTTGAATAAAACAAACAGTAGAAATGCAATGAGATGATGTTTTGTTGGTTATATTAATAATACAGGTTAAGATGGATATTATTTGATTGGTTGCATAGATGATGTAAGTAACATACATGTAGGGTGGAAAAATATTATCAAAACTAATAATAAGTCATATTATACTATAATATCATTATTATGCCTTAATAGTCTTTAACTAACTTTAATTCATACTAAAAATAATTAATGTGTGTTAATCATTCTTTAATTATGCAATTAGGAATGTCTGACTCATGACATACACTCGAAACCTGTGTTTCTAATAGTCTGACTCAAGAAGAAACCTTTAATCCCGCAAACCTAACTTCTTTTTACATCCAAGCAACCAAACAACTAGAATTGTATATCATTAGCAAAGCTGAAGGTTAAATACAGACATTTAAAAACAGACACATACTGATAGATCCGAATGCGAAAGGAGTCAAACACCACAGAATTAAGTGTTAGAATTCTCAAGATAACGCCTACAATAATAATGTTAGCACTGTGTCTAATGTCGTATAGAATTGTTTTTGTCTTTACTGTAATATACGAGCCAATGTCATAAATTTTGGTGTTTATATTGCTATAATTAACACCATAGCAGATGGTATTAACTTCATAATCTAGCAAATTTTGAAAAGAAATACATATTATGTGGGTTATGGTAGTTAGCGCTCCAATCCATGACTAACATCATCAAAATTAACACCAAGTCATAATGTTGGCCTACATTACCTACAAGAATGCACGGATTTTTCTTAAAATCGCTAAATTTAGATGCTAATGCCGTTTAATGGTATAAGATTTAACACAATTAGTGTCATAACTTACAACATTAGCACTCATCTGACACGTGTGATAACATTAAAAAAAAAACAAAATCTACGTGTCCGAACCCAAGGACAAAAACTTTAATAGAAATGTGATATGATATGATATCCTTTGTAAAACCAGATTCTTTTTATTAGTACAAAAAAAATGTATGCACATTACTCTCCTGGAGAAGCATTGATAAAAATGGACGATTCATATCTCGCTTGAACAAGAAATCATAAATTAAATTAAAAACTTCTTCTTATAAAGTAAAACATCATTTTCTAAGATCCCACAAATAATGTAATAGCACAGACGATTCTCGAAGAGACGAAGTATATTGCAGATCTCCCAACCATTGTTTTGGACCGTTTGGTGAATTTTGCTATAGATAGCCGGAGCTGGTTCGTTGTACTGAAGAAACCATTTGAGTGCTCTGCACAGTGAAGGCCGCAAATGGAGGAATCTAATCATCATATCGCCAGGTTTTGTTGAAAAATATATGTTTTTTTCTTGACTCGTTTAATTGCTGCTCGAATTTAGTTAGCACATGTTTTTTTTAAACTTTGAGGTGTCTTAACAGGTAGTGGACACAGCATGATGGGCTAAATTGACTTGTAAACAAACTAACGAAAGAACACGTACGTAATAAAGATTATTCGAAATTATGTCATGTGTTTCTATATTTTAAAACATTAAATCATGTAAATATTAAAACAATAAATTTAATATAGTGGAGCATCTGATTTTCAATTTGTTTTAAAAATTATATAATTTATTCTTTTTAAAAGTATTAAAGCATCTCCGTCAGGAGATATTTATTCTATAATAATAAGTATATTAAAGTATCATGTGTAAAATTTGTTCCCCCCCTTGGCCTGGGACCTTTTAACGACCAATAGAACTTGCTATCTACGGAGTTTCACTCTAAAATCCGTCCAGTGAAGTTAAATTCAAGCATTTTTTTTTAGAAATAGCAGAAGTCTGCATGGTTTTGTATTAAGGGAGAATGGTTTACAAATGTACAAAAGGTTGAAAAAACTAAAACCTACTGTGAAATCTCTGGGGCAGAAAGAAGGATTGCCAGAAACTTGATCTCTTATACTAGACCTTCTACTTGACACTAAATACCATCGGGTAGCTATACCTCACTGCCTGTTTGCTTCCATAATTGCCATTCGTCTTCAAGCTTCATATATAGAACTTGCGGATCGATCGCCTTGTTTTGGAAAATGCGTCTACTCTGCCCATTCCATGGCATCCAGAGTGATAGAATGACCATAGCATTGAAGGACTAGCAAAATTGCTTCCCCCGTTATGACTTGCGTTCTCCCACCCTTGTGCTAGATCACCGACATGTGTAGTTGGAGTTGAGCCCTGAGGTCTTGCCCCTGTAGAGATAGGCTCCATGTCTGCTCCGCGTAGAAACATCTTTGGACGATGTGCTGCATTGTGTCCAGCGCTACACCAGAGACTTCAAGGGTTTTGAAATAATTTTTTTCATAAGTATAGTTCAATCTTGAATATCAAATGCAATATACATAAGAAGTTGACTAAGGAAAACAGTTGTTTTTTTAAAAACTTGTATTAGCTTCAAATACATCTCCACCCTTCCCCTCCCCCTCTCCCTACTCTTCCTCGTCCTCCTCTCCTATTGCCACCACCCCAACACTCTATCCAACTAACCTCACCTGCCTTCACTCCGATGACCGCTTATTGTCGCTCTCATCACATCCACTGACATGAAGACAGTGCCAGCACCGTTTACTTCACTTCCTCACTACCCCTGTGGCCAATAGTGGCATCGTCACATACCCCATCACAATCACTTCTACCACTTTTATCATCTCTTATCTCTCTCATCAGAACTCTAACTTACCGTCAAAAAGCAAGAGGAACTCTAGTTCCTCTTCTCAAGGAAGGTTCATCCGGCATCTCCAACTAGCCAGCTTCTTCGAAATTTTTTTTCCAAATAACCAAAAAAAAAAACAAATTCGAAAACTAACCCGTATCTTTTTAATTTTGCAAAAACGGCCCTCTGTCGCGAGCGCAAGCGTGCGACTGATCTTCAGTCGCTAGCCCGGCTAGCGACTAAAGACATGGCACGGCACAACGCCCCGCTAGCCCACGTGCCATGCCATGCACTGAAACACCGCGGGTTTCAGTCGCTAGCCCGGCTAGTGACTGAAAGCTGTATTTAAACCACAGCAGTCCCTTTCACAGTACGGGCGAGTTCATTTTTTTCGAATTTTTCCAGAAATTACTGAAATCTGTTTAGAGAGAGAAGGAAGAGAAGAAGGGAAGAAAGAGGAGGAGAAAATTTTTTGTCGGAAATTCTTCAAATCTGTTCGCTGAGGTATATTTTTTTAACTCATATATTTAAATTAATTAGATCGTTAACTCATAGTATTTAGATATGATTTAGAATATATTTTTATACGGATGGTAAATGCGTGAGTGTGATGAACTAAAAAATTGAAAGAACCTTAGTGTATGTTCGCAGATTAAAAAATTTGAAGAACCACTAAAAAATTGATGTTTTTCAAATTTGAATTTTATTAGTATGCACGTAGATTAAAATATTTGTTAATATGTAAATGTAAACGTTTGTGAGTATGTATATTAAAATGATTGTTAATATGTAGTTTGAAAAGTTTCTTTTAGTTAAGATTAGGGTTAGGGTTAGGGTTAGTTTTCAGTTAGGGTTAGGGTTAGGGTTAAGGTTAAGGGTTGGTTTTTTTATTAAGGTTAGGGGTAGGGTTAGTTTTCAGTGAGGTTAGGGTTAAGGATTAGTTTTCTTGTTGCCGTAGTCATCACCGCTGTCGCCCTCACCGTCTTGGCCTTTCCCGCATGGGTTTAGAGGAAGAGGGGCTATTTTTTTTAGGGTTGTAGGCAAAAATCATGTAGCCCAATAGCGACTGAAACAGTATTTAAACACCGCGCATCGCTTTCACACAGTACAGCCATTTCATTTTTTCGAAAATTCAGAAATTAGCAGAGAGAAAGAAGAGAAGAGAAGAGAAGAAAGAGGAGGAGAAAATTTTTTTTGTAAGGTTCCTCAAATCTGTTCACTAAGGTATATTTTCATTAATTCGTATATTAGAATAATTAGATCGTTAACTCGTATATTTAGATATGATTTAGATTATATTTTTATACGGATGGTATGTTCGTAGATTTAAAAATTTGTGGAACCTATACTTTATTACTATGTGATGGACTAAAAAATGTGATTGTTTTCAAATTTGAATTTTATTAGTATGCACGTAGATTAAAATATTTGTTAATATGTAGATGTAAACGTTTATTAGTAGGTATATTAAAATGATTGATAATAAATAGATTGAGGGTTAGGGTTAGGGTTAGGGTTGTCTTTTAGTTAGGGTTAGGATTAAGCGTTGTTTTTTTGTTAGGTTTAGAGGTAGGGTTGTCAATCAGTTAGGGTTAGGGTTAGGGATCGCGGCCTTGTTGCCGTAGTCATCACCGCTGTCGTCCTCACCGTGTTGGCCTTTCCCTCATGGGTTTAGAGGGACAGGGGAAAATTTCTGTTGTTTGAAAAATCATGTTTTTTCTAGTACTTTAAGCAATGTTGGTTCTCTAATTATACACTCTGATACAGTTATTGCGTATATATTGTTGCACTATCCTGTTTGAACCTAACACAGAATGACAAATTGATTAGGCTATGGAGCAACCCAGTACGGTTTGCGTTTATTACGGAGCTGGTGTAATCCGTAATGGACCAAATGGTGATGATCTTGGTGGTTGTATGTATGTTTACAGTCAAATGAGACAACCACAGTTAATGTCTTTCAATGATTTGGAGATGTGGTTAGTCAACCTGTTACAACTCAATATTGCGACGGATAATCTTAGGATCGAAGGCATGGTTCCGGATGGAAACAAATGGGTGCTGAAGAGACTGAAAGGTGAAAAATCATGGGGTTCGTTTCGACGATTTGTGACAAATCCAGGCTATGGTGTCGGAACCATCATACTATACGTTGAAATCTTAGCACATAGTTCGGAGGGCAGCCATTCAGTAGAAAGAGAAAGCACTAATATCTGTATCGGAGGTCACGATGGCGGTGGCGGTGCCGATATCGGTGCAGGTGGCAGTACCAATGCTAGTGCAACTAGCAGTGTACCTTTGCAAACTGTAAGAGATACAACTCCATTTGGTGGCCATCAAGTAGATGCAGCTGAAGAACTGCCAAAATTGGAGGAGAATTTTAATGAGGAGGAGTATACTGATCCGTCAGAAATGTATGAATCTCCTGATGAACCCACGGAACAGCAGAATCCTATTAATGAGTGGACTGATCCATCATCCTTGATTAACGTTGTGGTTCGTGATGAGCTGGGTTCGCGATGGTCCTATAATGAATCAACCGTCCAGCTTTGACAGTTGTTTCGGAGTAAAAAGGATGCAAAGAAAACCATAACTGCGTGGGCTGTTTCACTAAATAGGCCATTCCGGGTGGTCAAATCAAATCCGAGCCTGTGGACTATGAGGTGCTTAGTCCAGAATTGTCCATGGTATGTACGTGTCGCTCGGCCACAAGATGGCTCGTTCTTTCGGGTGACCAGAGTTGAAGACCACGGATGTCTGGCTGAGGGCATGGTGCAGCATCATAGAAATATCACTTCCAGTTTTGTTGCCAGTCTGATACTGTCAGTAGTGAAGGAAAATATGGCAATGACACCGAAAGTGATAATTGCACATGTCACGGAGAAGTACGGTTATAATATCAAGTACGCGAAGGCATGGAGGGCTAAACAGAAGACGCTGGAGGAGCTTTTTGGTACATATGTTGAGGCATAACACTTAGCACCGAGGTTGTTGCGGTGCATATGCGAAGCAAATCCAGGCACAGTCACCGCAATTGTTGATACACCGGCAATCGGCTCCGAGGGTGCTGTGATTCCTGGGTGCATGGTACTGCGGAAATTTTTCTGGGCATTCCAACAGTGCGTTGCATCGTTCAGATACATGAGACCCGTGCTTTGCATTGACGGAACATTTTTGATTGGAAAATACCAGGGAACTCTGCTGACTGCCGTGGCTGTTGATGCCAATAACAAGCTTCTCCCCATAGCATATGCCGTGGTCGAGAGGGAGAACTATAGCAGTTGGCTGTGGTTCTTGGGCACTTTGAAGAATGAGGTCATGAAAGACCGGAAGCGCGTGTGCTTGATTCATGATCGAAATGGAGGAATGCTGAGTGCTATGGAGTACATGCAATCGGGAGTGGATCCATCGCTGAGTTGGGATGACTTGCAGAGTTGTTAGTGCTCTCGGCATCTTGGCGCGAATTTTCACAATCGTTTCAAGAGAAAGCGCCTGATACTCGCGTTCAAATGGCTTGCCAAACAAAACCAAGAGTCAAAGTTCTCACAAATATGGAAGTCGCTGGAGGAAAGTACGTTGGCGGAATTGCAACAAGAAGGCGTTGCAGAAGATTGCGGCGATACCGGCGCGGGAACCTGCCAGGGTCGTCTCAGTTTCAGTCAGTAGATTCAGCCCAAACCAATGAAGAAGTGGGCGTTGCTTCACGACACAGGTGGGGTTCGGTACGGAATCATGATGACAAATCTGGCCGAGGTGTACAACTTCGTCCTGAAAGGTGTGCGATGCTTACTACTCACTGCAATAGTTGAGATGACATTCTATCGCACAGTAGCGTACTATGACAGCAGGGGTTTAGCAGCATCAAGCCTTGTGCATGACCCCTTAGTACACTGGCCCAAAAAGATTAATGATTACCTCTAATTTCGGAAAAGAAAGTCGTTGACACATGATGTCACAGTGCTGAGTCGCTTGCACGGGAAGTATGAGGTTCGGCTAAGGCACAAACATGTCCGTGGCACACTGCGGGCTGGTCGAGTCCACGAATGTCAAATTTCAAATGCAGATGCCCAATGCACATGCAACAAGCCTCAACTGCTGCACATTCCTTGCTCGCATGTCATCGCTGCCTGCTCTGTTCCTGGAATCGATCCGGCGCGGTACATCTCAACCTATTATACTCTGCAGTACCTGTGGAAAACCTGGGATGGTGTCTTCAATGAGTTTGCGGTGGGGGAAAGCTATCGACAACTATCCCCGGAAGATGCCATCACGTGGATCCCAAACAAGAGGCTCCTCGTAGGCCATGTCGGCCGACGTCGATCTAGGAGGATAAATAACGATATGGATGCAGCGGAGCTTGAAGATGACCTACGTAGATGCAGCGCTTGCAGGCAACCTAGTCACACAAGAAATCGATGCCCGCGGGTGACAGGTGCATCGACTTCGTCGCAAAACTAAAGCAATACAACTTCCCTGTATGAGTTCCTAAATAAAACTGTAATGTTGTAATATTTGAACTACTGAATGTTTTGTAGTGAGTTGTACTGAATTCCCCTATATCAGTTGTACTTAATTTCCCTAATGCCTTCTCATGAATTTTCGTAAGTACTACTGAATGTTTGTTTATGTACTGAGTGTTTCAACTTCTCAATCAATATGTGACAACTGCAGGTATAGCGGACGACCATCAGCTTCCCGAGCTGATTGCACAGCACCATCAGGAGAGTCACCGTGCTCGACGCCTTCTACAGGACATCGTTCTCCCAGCTCCGCGTATGAGGACACCGCGTGAGATGTGGCCTCTAGATGAGCGGTTCGCGCCTTATTTGCTCGAGGCCGCACTGTTTCCGTTCGCCCGCATGGTAGATCGGGCGAGGCGATTCCCTTTCGACCAAGCCCTCATTACTGCGCTTGTGGATCGATGGAGGCCCGAGACGCATACGTTCTACTTCAGTTTTTGCGAGCTCACTATCACGCTGCAGGATGTCAGCATGCTGCTTGGCCTGCTTATCTGCGGGGAGATATATGTCCCAGCGGCCACCGAGAGAGCTGCATGGCCCCTAGATTTCCTACAGCGCTTCGAGGGAGTAGGGTCAGCGGGGGGGTTTGCGCAGGACGCGGGAGTTCCCCAGAGTTACCTTCGAGCAGTGCGCGATGGTGCGCTCCCCGTGGGCGCTCCAGAGGAGGTCTTCAGGCGCCATCTTGAGGCGTACTTGCTGTACCTGTTTGGGTGGTTGCTCTTCCCTGGCACCCATGGAGACATATGTGAGCGGCAGTACGTTCAGCTCGCCAGGAGTATTGTCGACTCGGCCCTGGGGCACGTGCCGCTGTTCAGTTTCGGATCTGCCGTGCTCTGCCACACCTACAGGGGGTTGTGCGACGCCACGAGCAGAGACCAGGTCAGTTCTCTTTTCGCTGGGTGCGCCATCCTCTTGCAGACGTAGTCGTACGAGCATTTCCCCATCGGTCGACCGCTGGTTCCGCGAGATCAGTTCGCGTTAGTCGGGGATGTGAGAGACGGCCCCGTGATGGGATGGAGGTGGGCTAGGCTGAGTTTGAGGTGGGCCACAAATCAGGCGTACCTCTGTTATCCTTCGTACGCCACGGGCTTCGATCTGCTTCTCGACGACAGCGTCATCTGGGATCCGTGGGCCACCGTGAACCTCCAATCCGTCGCTCCAGTCGGCCTTTCTTCTCTTTGTACGCAGGATGCTGTGTACTGGCACACCCAGATTCTGCTCGTCTTCTCGCACATGATTGAGGGTTACTCACCTGAGCGAGTTATGCGCCAGTTCGGCCTGCGCCAGCTTGTCCCCGTGCCGCCTCCTCGACAGATCCTGCACCATATCCACGAGTATGTCAAATATGCATTACATTCACATGTTATTTTATACATAATTTCCGTCACTAACTAATTACTTTGTCCGCAGGCAATCCAGGAAGGGTCGAGTGAGGGATGATTTCGTTCGTCGGCAGCAGCCCTATGTGCAGGAGTGGATGGATTGGGCCCACACACGCACGGTCGAGGAGCACAGGCTGTACAGCCACGATATCCATTTTTCCTATTTGTCCTGGTACCGACCTCGCACGATCTACCGATTGGCGGGCGGTCCACCAGCCGCGCCTGATGAGCCCATCCCTCCCGCCACCATCGACGACCGCTACGACTGACGCCTAACTGGGCGAATCCACTCTTCTGTGAGTTCCTTAGCTCTTTGCAACCTTACTTTCACATGGATTGTCATTCTATAATTGCATTAATTCGTGTGCACAGCTAGACATCCTCGGCGGCATCTCTGCTGGTGCACGGGACATGATGGTCAGGTCCCGCCTCGGACCCACCATGCCCAGCGACGATGTGTACGCATATTGTTCAGAGGTCGAGCGGTAGGTCGATCAGATTCTGGTCGGTTTCAGAGTGTTTCTACCACCTCACTTGACCGTGACTTCCCCACCATCACCGTCGGCGCCGGGTCCTTCGTCGCATGTACCACCAGCGGATCGTCCGTCGTCGTCGCGCCCTCCACCATCGCACACGGGTTTCGTGCCTGCCGATAGCTCTTCGGATGAAGAGCTCGATACTCCTCCATGGCACCAGCCTCTCGACCAGGCACAGCAGCATCCTACGCAGCCGACACATCTGCTTCCTAGCTTCCTTGCCGATGCTCCGCCGTCTACGCAGCCGACACAGCCTTCCCAGTCTCCGCCATCTGCGCAGACACCACCAGCGAGGAGGCGGCGTGTCAAGATCGTCAGCCCCCTCTCCGTACACACCATCGGAGTATCAGCCCCCCCACAGAGGGGCAGGAGGAGGCAGTAGTCCGATGTAGGCTTTTCTCGGACTGTTCAGTTGTCATATATTTTTGTTAGGTTTCCAACTTTTTAGGGTTTTCTGTCGCACTTTTCTACTGTTCTACTTTTGTATGACTCTGCATTTCTGCTTTTCAGCCTTTACCTATTCATCTTTTCAGTTTTCGTATGATTAGTCTTTTCGGCTTTTGCACCTACCATCTTTTGCACGGAGACGTCTGATTTCGTACAAATGCGTCGAACCAACGAGACAAAACTAGGTATCAAAAGCATGGTATAAATGCGAAATTAGTATGTACTTGTACGGTCCCGATGCCAAAACTTTGTCGTCTTGCCCCTTTTCGCAAATCAGCCCAGAACTATCGCGGTTTATACCTTTTTCAGATTTTCCGCGGACCCTAAAAAGGCTAAAACCCACATCTCATCTCTAAACTTCGATCTAATTCAAGGAGTATCTCCCATTCACTATTCTGAGTAAGTTTCCCTTCTGTAAGATTTTCAAAATCTCATCCGAGGCCTCAGTTTCAAGTCTCGCTATTTTCCGAAACTCTAATTACGCTAATTACCCTAAAGTACCCTGTTTTCGAATTATCCCAAAATCATCAAATCTTGTCGAATTTCATCGAAACTCCTGCTGAATAAGCTCCTGGAATAGAGTTACACTTGTGTGTGAAATTAGATCTCAAATCAGCCCTCTCAATCTTAAGATTTGCAAACAAGTCCTAATTCCCAAGCAAAATCATCACAAAGTCCTTCGACCGCGACCACAGGCCAAAATTTTCTCAATTGAATTTGTCTCGGGAGTGTAGAGTTTCAATCGCTAGCCGGGCTAGCGACTGAAAGCTGGCGTGGCACGGCACGTGGGCCGGCGGGGCGTTGTGCCATGACACGTCTTCAGTCGCTAGTCGGGCTTAGCGACTGAAGATCAGTCGCGCGCCTGCGTTCGCAACAGAGGGCCGTTTTTGTAAAATTAAAAAGGTACGGGTTAGTTTTCGAATTTATTTATTTATTTTTTTTTGTTATTTGAAAAAAAAAAATCAGCTTCTTCTCAAAAGCGCCGGAACTTGCAATGCTGTTGCTCGCCAGGCTTTGGTTGAAAAGAAAGTTTATTTTTGGGTTGGAACCAGAACAGATGCCTCCTAAATTAAATATGCCTCGCCCGACGAACTAACTTTTGATTTCTTGATTAGCCTTTTAATTTGTATTAGAAAATTTGTGCAAGACGGAAGAAGAATCACGTGAAGAGAGAGGAGGATTTGTCGAGTTGACGAATTTGTGCTAGTGACATTAGTTAATGTGTTTTTAGTGAGTGAGATTACGCTTCTCCAGCCTTGATTAGTGCTCCAAAGCCAAAGGCAAGGAAATCCATTAAATTAAGGACAAAGTAAAGGTACATATTTGGGGCCCAGTTGCTCTACGGTTACTGTGCTATACCTGGAGTAATAAACTAACTTTGCTACAGGTTACATTGGCATCTTGTCAGTGAGATTTTCCTTAACAGAAGATTATAGAAAAGCTTAGATATTTATATCTTATTGGTATAAAACCTTAAATTTTAAAACTAGTGATATATAATATGACTTATTTATTTTTCAATTCACTTATTTTTGTCGAACAATTGAATCGACAGAAAATTGACAAATTGATCCCAACTCTCAGTTGAGAATATATGTTTTTTAATCAAAAACAAAACAACAATTCATCGCCACCACCAAGAAACGAGCATGGGCACCAATCGAGCTCATCGATGGAGCTGCTTTGGACGGCATTGTGGAAGGTGCAATGGTGTGCTTGTGGTAGGTGTGTGTGGACCACTCGGCGCCCGGCCATGCTGTGCTCTTGTGCTGTTGTTCATCCTCCTCGTTGTGGTCGTCCTAGCGGCGACACACTTCCTCCTCACGTTCCACCCTGAGCGTCGCATGTTCTCCGCCGTTGTGCAGCTCTCTCTCTCTCTCAGCTGCATCGGCGGCATCGTTCCTCTGCCTCTCCTTGGCGTTCCGCCAGATCGGACTCCAACGGTTGCTCTTCCTCGACAAGCTCTGCAACTAAAGCGATCGACCATGTTCACGTGCCCTACATCGTGCAGCTTGCCTTCTCCTTCCACATCCTCATGTCCCTTGTGGCGCCCCGCTTTGCAGCCGAGACTGCGAACAAGGTGCGGTGGTACGCCACCTCTGCCGACCACATGCCCTTCTTTGCCAATGACGTGCTCAGTGACGCACTCGCCTGTCCGCTTGAGATGGCCACGTGGATGTACCGCAGCACCACCTACCTCCTCACATGCATCCTCTCCCGCCTCATCTGCCACCTTGAGACGCTGCAGCTCGAGGACTTCACTGGCTCGCTGCTCGCCAAGGTTGAGGAGGGTCGCGCCAGCGTCAAGCACTTGCTCTTTAAGCACCTTGGCATTCGCCAGCAGCTCAAGGTCGTCAACTACTGTTTCGACAAGTTCATCATCGTCGTGCTGCTTGTCGGCACCACCAGCTAGTTCACCTCAATCCTGCTGACCACCCATCATGACTCTGTCGACAGCCTCCTCAACACCATCGAACTCATGGTGAGTTCTAGGTAATATATAGCTTGGATCAATCCAAACCACTCACCAGTCGCCGGTTGCAATCGTCTTCTTCTCCGACGTTGTTGTCTTCTCCCACCGTCGGATGCAACCACCTCCAAATGACAGGTGAGCTCCACCTGCTAATTTTTCATCGTTTTCTAACGGCTGTGTGATGAAAAGAAGTGAAGTGAAAAAAAAAAAGCAAAAACAATCTGTGTTATATGCCATTTTTTAAAACTTGGAGTTAATTTCTTTTTTTCGTTAAGAGAAGCAACTCCTACTTATTCTATACAACTCTATACGTTTTAAAAATAATATACAATTTTTTAGAAAATTGTCCCACAAATGATAGTATTTTAGGCTGGCAACACCAACCCTCTCCCTCAACATTTGATCAACAGGTTGACTCGTGGAGCTACTTTTGGTAGAATAATAGGTACTCCTCCAATCGATTTTACAAACTTATCTCTGCCACTGGAACCCCCTTCAATACTTATAAAATTGTCTGAAAGAACAAAAGTCAACCTAAGCATAAGTTATTTCTATGATTGATTTTGCTCAATCGATTAAATTCTCGAAGTCTTCTTCGTCGAAAAGGTATTTGGAATAAAAGCCCGGCTTGTTTTCTTTGTCAGTCGGATGCAGAAGAAACCTTGCTCCATCTTTTCATCCAATGCTCGGCTGCAGAAGATGTTTGGTCCAAACTCAAGCTTGCTATTCCAGTCGTGTCGCAAGATTGGATTGTTGTGATTCGAGCTTTCTCTCAAGCTGATCCTGAAGTTCAACCTTTCTACAGAGAACTCTTCTCTTTTGTTTGTTGGCATATTTGGCTTCGGAGAAATGATAAGATCTTCAACTCTCACTTGCAACCTTCGTCTATCACTTCCTCCTTGATTCGCTCGGCGATGCTTCTTCTTCGTGCGAGAGGGAATGAAATTTTTGGTGGGGCCATTACTCAATGGCTTTGTTTTTTGAAACCGGACTAATATTTCTTGGTTGCTTTCTTTTGTCGTTTTCTTTTTTTGGTTTTTCAGGCTTTGGCCTTTGTATTTATCTTTTTGAATAATCTATGACTGTGGGGCTTCCCTGCAGTCTTTTCCCCTAAAAAAAAAATCAAACCCTACCCGAACAGACATGATAATACATTACTTCAACTAAACACATGTATAAAAATAAAAAGGATCAGGAATTGAATCCACAATCTTCTTTTGTGTGAGCATATACTTTAATTGTCCAAGTACACAAGTGAGTATTTATATAGTTTTGCACACTAATTAATCAAATAGGAGTAAAATTAAGAAATGAGAAGAAAATATACTATGTTACTATTAAAAGGTAATACTCACTCAATTCGAACTCTCCCCCAAATGATAATAATGGAAAAAAAAAAATAAGAGAAAATAGAAAGGGTGCCTCACAATCTTATAAAAAGAGAGCATAATTACTCCCTTCGTCTTTTTATTTGTCATTTTACTAAAAATGCAAGTCAAACTTTTCCTTGACTAAAAATGGATGTGAATTTTAGGATGTTTTAGAGCTAATTTTGCTTAGCTCAAAATTCTAAAAAAAACAGGGCTTAATCATGAATGGTCTACATGCATGTACAAATGTAGAACAAATTCAAACCTACCTATCATTGTGCATATCGTTATCACCTCCATTACGTCGAAGAAATTATATTGAAAATAATGTTATAAATGGCCCTAAATTTCTCCATGAACAGACATTAATAGAGCATTTGCACGTGGAAATGGGATGTATTTTTCAAAGCTCGCCAACCTTTGGTTTGGCATATTTTTCGTGTACGCACTTTCCCTAAGAAATCAAAAACTAGCCCACTGCCGACTTCATACCTAATTGGCTTAGTTTATGCATAAAATTTTCAATCATAGTTCTGATGTTAATATGCCCAACTAGGAGGTATAACTGAAAGGTTTTGAGAAGTTTTGATTTGACGAGGCATGTCTTAAGATTTGATTTTTCTGTTTATGTTTGAAAATGTGTTTTAGAATTGGATAATGACTTCTTATATTACAGAATATAAATATATGCTTTAGGAATGAATGGTAACTTCTCAAAATATTTTAATAGATTTTAATCCAACCTCCCTTGGTTGATGACAATAGTGACAATAGAATGACTACAACTTGATTGTAGTGGCAGCGATTTAGGGTGAGGCGTCAGTTGAGATGAGAACAGGGCTTAGAGATCGAATGGCTCTGAACAGTTCATCGAGCAGGTAGTGGCAAGCGGCGACAAGCCAATGAGAAGCGGCAAGATGGCATTAGCAGTAGTGGCAAGGACAACGTGTTGGGTTCGTTTCTTTTGCGATAGCATGGATGCACCTTTCAGGCGCTCGTTTTTAGGTGTTTGACTTGGGCATGCATGCAAAGCCAACATACAAGCGGGGGAATCTTTGGGTATGATAAAGATGTCATTCAAATAATTTTAATTGAGAATATAAACTAAACAATCTCACAGTTTGCCTAGAGATTAGAAAAAATCAATGATTTTTCGGTCTAGATTTGAGCCATCAAAAAATGATCGAATAGTAGAGGTACAGCCCTAGCAGCCAACATAGCATGCATGGGGCCTGGAAAAATGTACTACCATTGAATTGATGGTAAGAAGTGAATGTTGTAAGGAGAGGAGAATAGAGGAGTCATCTGCAATCTGTACGGGATCTGACAGGAGGTGAGATATATTGAAAACTATCTACACATTAGACACCGAGGCAGCGGAATTAAAGAGCGCCTCGTGATTACCGGTACCTATGGTCCAGATTGCACTTTGGGGGCTACAAAAAGACGCGTACTATATTTCAGGCTTAATGTTTTCCTTGTGTTTGTTCTGCGACTGCTTCTGTGCTCGTATTTTGCTCTTGCCCTGGTCTCTCTCATCCTACTCTTTAGCATGAGATACCTGGAGCTGGCTCTAGCTGTCCAACTACTGAGAAGAGCACATCTAAGTTCATTTATATGCAAGTTTTCGACCATCAAGACCAAGGTCGCTTGCCATGGCTATATACTGGTCGTGTGTATGTAGGTGCATATGCTTGGTGCAATGCTGAAGGGCAACCGAGGTGACGGCAGCAGTGCGTCGGTCAGTTGGTGAGTTCGAGTTGCTGCTTTTAGTCTACACAAAAATTCTAGTGGTAAATACAAAACTACCACTTTGGTCATCTTTGACTAACAGTAAATTAATGGGTTATGCTAGTGACAAATACAAAATATTGCTGAAATTGTACACCAGAAATACCCAAGTTTTCATTGGGAAACACAAAACATAAGAAGTTTTCATGTGTACGAACAAAATTCTCCCAAAATAAATAAATATTTTATATTTTACAACAAAATAGGAGAAAGTATAAATTTTATATGACGCAATAAAGAGAGAAATAGGAAGGCATTTATAGGTAATTTTGTGAAATTTTTGTACAGATAACCTAAAAGAAAAAAATACCAAAATAACCTAGATATAAAGAAAATTGCCAAAACCGCCAATCCAACTGGCGACTTGTGCAAAAGAAGGTTTAACTGCCAACCTAACTGACAACTTTAGTCACCTCACCAGTTGCCACCTAGGTTGGCGACTAATTAGTCGCCATGTGGGTTGGTGACTAGAGCATCTCTGCCAATATTTTATGCAAATAATATTAATGGAACAAAAAATTTCAAAATAACTTGCTATTTCACAAAAATTTAAATAACTCATTAAAAAAATAAATTTCAAGAATAGCCCAAAACTGGAAAAAAAATATAAAAATAGCCTTCTTTGTCGTGCAATGAGCTGGCACTTGAATGGATTTTTTTCACTTTCCATAGTTTCTTTTTATTTGTAGATAGATTAAAAACAGTCGCCCGTAAAAATGCAAAGTAGAATACTGAAATACTCTCAAAATATTGATGATATGTATAGAAAATATTGATGATATGTATATCCTACGCTTGTCTCGTGCTGTTTGTAATTGGGTTTTTATTTCGACAATCTATTACTAGCAAGTTGCCAGATAAGAAGGGTGAATATATTAAAAGATCAAAAAGTATTTACAGAAAATCAGAAAAGAAAAATCAGTAAAGAAAACAAAGAAATTGGGAAATATATAATGATTATGAACCCACTGCACTTGTTATTAAAATTTGAGTAGATAAAACAGAAAGTTACACGCGTCTGTGACAGTTGCAAGAACAATTGAAGCCAGATCTACAACAGCAAAAAGTGATCAAATTTCGGAGCACCACTTGATCTAAGTAAAGAGTATCCAGCTCACCTAGGAGGTATTTATAGTTTTATTCTCTCCTTCATTCTACTCGGTGTCAAACCATGACATGTAATCGTATTTCTCCCTCTCATCTTTGCAGCCGCAATGTGCGTATATTCTACCAGCATTATATGGGCCCAAAAACATACTAACTTTAATATCACCTCGACATTTACACATGAAGTTATCTATGTCACTGGAATCATCGAACCAGTTGAATTCCTCCGGAGGACGTATTGTTGGGAACGTGCGTCCATGGTAGAGCAATAGCAAGGACATCTACAGCAACACATGTTTTGAAGATCGTGCATGTTGATCGATAGGCTCTCCATGAAGTCCACCGTCTCATAGAGTCTCTTCTTTCTGCGGAGAAGATAGAGTATCGTACGCGCAGTCTTTGCATTCCACTCCGGGTCAAGCCAATGCAGGAAAGTGCACTTCTGAACTATAGAAATCCTCTCCCATAATCATTCTGAAATAGGGATGTAGTAATCTTCGGCAACAAATCATAGTTACAGCGACATGGCCCTACTTTTGCCTCCATCCTACAAATGAAAGAGAATGGTTAATAAAGTAAACGCATAGAGAGACACTTATCTGAGGTGAGTTGATTATGTATTTAACTTCATACGTCTTCTTCTCCGGCCACGGCTATTCTCGCCCACAGTATTCAAATAGGTTAGTAGCAAAGAGTGAGTTGAGTGTTCAGTGTTGAATGGCCAAATTTATAAAAATGGATGTCATGAATAGTACGCATTTATAGACTTTAAGGACAAGTTGGAAAAGCTGAAAAGTTGGAAAGCTGAAAAGTTAAAAAGCTGAAAAGATGAAATGCTGAATAGATGAAAAGTTGAGAAGTGGAGAATCAAAAACAATTGAAAAGGTTGTAAGGCTAGGAATCGTTTTGGAAGTATCGTGCTTTGAGTTACGCAGAAAACTGTTGACGTGTGAGGTGGAAGTACTCACTCGGGCTGAAATTTGCCAGGAAAACTAATACTAATATGTAAATTAGTTGCATAGCTTCAAAAAGAAATACTAATATATACAATAAAAATATAATTCTTATTCATACAAATGATAAGACATATGCTAGAAAAAGAACTACTGATGTCGCTCCCTCTTCAGACGTTGAGTCTAGTTCCGCTGAAACAGCGATGGCGATAAAGTCCTGGGCAGAACAACTACTCTCTGCAATGGCTGTCGAAAGGGGGGCAGCCACGTGCCTTGTGTCCCTGATTGCGGCCTCTCTCTGCAACCTGCTTAGGTGCAACAGGATCCTGCGTCGTAGGGTCCTACATCAATGGAGATGCATCGGCAAGCTGGGTCGAGGCCAACTAATGCTGGCTCTGTTCAATGTCCTCCATCCGCCACAACAAATCAACGTACTCTGCATACGTAGGGTCGACGATAACCTCCGGCTCAGAACTCCAACATCATGGTAGAAGGGCTCCTGACCTACAGGAAGTGAATGAAACCTCTAGGTGAACGCCTCATCCCATCCTGCAACACTAGTCGATGGTACCTAGATTTGTCCACGAATCGGCAGACTGAGGAGCATGGCCACATCCTATAGTGTAATGGACATCTCACCCACCAAAAGTGAAATGCATGTGTCTCGGGTCTCCATCTATCCACCAGAGCGAAGACCAGTGATCGGTCATACCTAAAAGCCTCTAACCAGGAAATCCTCCTGATGAAGGGAAGCAATCTGACCGCCTTCAGTCGTATGATATATCTGCCATCAAGGAGCCAGGCTGTGCCGGGAGATCATAGTCCAAAGAGCTGCCACTCCTATTCATCTATCAATGTTGGACTCTGATGGTGATCATCGTAGTACAGCTCGAGTAACTCAGGAATATGTGGACGATCGTGAGCCATGTCTGTAAACAAGAGAAATAAGTTAAAACTTCATATAAAAAAGCGTAGAATAAACTACAAATCTAATACACTATAATTAAGAATAAGAATTACACAATATGGCTGCATTAAGCTCCAGGATGGTCAGCTGTAGCTGAACATGTCTGCCTTGTGTGGTCAAGCTGTCGATAGACGGTACACTTTCGCAGTTCATCACATTCTATGTTGTCCATATCGTTACTAATCTAATGTGTCCGCCATCGGCCAAGACCTTTCCACTCCAAGTATGGGAGTGGCACATACCGGATCTCACCTAGCCTGCATGATAGATGTATATAATGGTATTGAATTTCCCAAATCTCGAATTCTACAGTCTAGATTTTAGCCAAGTATCGTGACCTATAGTAAATGGATAAGTATGTCTCACTTGATTGGTTATCGTGCACACACGCTGCCATCACATGAGAGCACAGTTTGTGCAACAGAGTTGGCTTGTTATAGGTGTATTTGATGTCGTCTTCAAAAATGACATCTTACTTCTTAAAACGCTGTCTTCAAACATAAGAGCTCCAGAATCTGTCACCTTTAAGTTTACACAGTTTACAACAATTTGTTCCACCAGTTGACGTTAATGCCTCTATATCAATATTGTATAAATTTTGGTCGAAATTAAAGGGTGCCTAACTCTGCTCGTAAGTTCCTCAAAATTAACAGTACTGCAGTTATCCAATCTATTTTTGTACAGTGACAGGCATTGAGGTATCCCCGTATGGTCTGTTTCTAATAGTTTGTTCCCCGTAGAATACGTAAACTATTCTTGTTTTAGACATTTTCTACAATTCAACATGTCATAGATATAAACAAGTTTAATATTTCAAATCCTTAATTATCATATCTCTAATATAATTACCAGATCAACAAATTACATCTACACATCATTATATATACAATCCATAAATTTCAACTTAAAATATCTACTAAACATCAAATTTCATATCTCTAATATAATTAGAAAATCAACAAAACAGACCTACAAATCATCAAATAATTTGTTTACTCCCAGTGCATTCAGATTGGATTATGATCACATAAAATCCAAATCCTATTATTTTTAGTTCATTTCAAATTTATACAAGGGAACTGGTGGCCACAAAATGTACTGTATAGGGACTGAATTAAACACCAAACCAATATCCAACAATCAAATTCATATTCTTGAAAAAATGTATCTGAATTTGATTTTTTTGAATTTGTCATCCGGATTATCCAAATTCATTATTGGTTGATTACAATACTACCTTATATCTACAATTCATATTACAATTTTAAAATAAATATTGATCGTATCTACATTTACTAAAACATATCTAAATTTTCGACAATATTAACTTAAACATCAGTTAATTCAATCAGATCTAAACTAATTATTAACAGAAAAAAAAAACAATGAAAAAACAAAAATATTTTCATCTTCGCTGATTTTGTGATTTCTTTCTTCAGACCCTCTTCCTCTTCTTCTTCTCTCCTCATTTCCTCCTCTTCCTTTTTTCTCTCGCTGTTTCTTCATTTTTTTTGGCTGCTCCTGTGGTGGTTCAGTCACGAGGGGGGGGGAGGGGGCTGATGATCTTTTATAACAGTTGAGCAATCACCAGATAGGGTAGCGACTGTCGGATTTTTTCCACCAGTCGCCACTCTAATTATCGACTTATCAGTTTTCCTACCAATTACCAACTTGAGTGTCGATTTTATTGCTATTAATAGAATGTCGGCAGTCAGTTTGGTGACTGATGCCATTTTAGTCATTTCTTTTTCTTCTATGTTATTTTCGTATATATTTTTTTATATGTTATCCATACAAAAATTTCATAATTTTGCTAAATTGTTTCGAGTGGAGGGATCTTATTTGTACTTAGGTTGAATAAAGATTTGTCATTGCCATGTTCTTTCAAACCAACCAGTGCTACGCTTATTTAAAAAAAATTCCAAGTTGCAACGGCAGCTACGATAAAATATAGTACTAGTAGTAAATTTGTCAAAACAGGCCTACTTTGATTGGCCCGTTTAATCATCGGAAAGAATGGTTTGACTCATCCAGTTGTCCCAAGAAACTGGTTAAGGCCCCATTTATAACCTAGGAATTATATAGAAATTTTAAGAAAAAAAAATATATTTTCTTCAAAATTTGTATCGAATTTCTACGTTTCTAAGACAATAGAAGAGGAGTTCATGCACTACCAACAACATATTATTCTCTAACCTCCCACCTATGGAAAGATGGTTGTTTGTCCGAGTTCTAATTTCTTACTTTGGTTTTTAAACAGAAGTCAAAGATGATGGATCAAATACTTCAATTTCAAGTTTAGGTTTTTTTTGAAACATGGGTGAAGGCGGAGCTGATTTCTAAAGAAATTGTACAGATCCTTTTTTATGGTTTCAACAGCTCCAAAAATTAAAGGTGGCATAGTTGCTCAAAAAGTTATAATAAATTATATAATTTTCAATTAGTTATAACAATTAAAACTATGTTACTATAGGGTTAAATAATATAAAATACAATTTTAAAATAAAAAAATAAAAAGCAGTCAGAACACCCTGCTGGCTTTAGTTTCTAGTATTAAAGAGCTAGCTAGAGTTTCATGGCTCCAAATTTTGTATTACATAGTCAAACAGCACCTTACTTGCCCATAGCCTAGAATTTGGTACTAGAAATCAGAAGGTACCTATATAATACAATTATGTATAAAATAATGTAAAAAATATAAAAATTGAGAAAAAAAATAATAGAGGTGCATCTTAAAAATATGTTAAAGTACCAAAATTCCATGCTATAAATCGATTTTTTTTTAATCAAACTTTATCACAAATAATTTTTTTAAGATGTTTTAAAATTTTTTATATTACTTTATATGTAACATTATGTTTTAAGATTTTATATACGCTAAACAGTACGTCAACCATCAATATGTTCGTGGAAAAGTCTGCGAAATTAATCAATGCATCGCTTGGAATTTATGCTACATAGAAACAAAGTTTTGGCAGAAATGATGTCTGATTTGGCAGCACTTGTCACAAGAACGCTTAGACATGCACACCATCATCGTGGAAAAGTCACATATTCCCCACCTTGGTCTAGGAATGGACTGCACAAGCCCAGCACTAAACGTGGAGGCAGATTTGTGGGTCATATTTTAGAGAGTATAAATATGTATTAAAATAATAAAAATTAAGTTAGGTTGGGCATTAACGATAAAAAGATTGAGTTAGATTGTACATTAGATTTAGACTATGTTAGAAAAAGAATTCAGCTCATGAGTTAGAAAAAAGAGTCTTAAGAATTGTTGAAATAATAGAATTGCATTGCTTTTGTTTTATATAATAGAAAGGTATTAAGTTTATAAAAATAAAGTCTCATGGCTGACAATAAAAGCAATATTTAGGTCAGTCCAAAAGGTTGAAATGGGACAAAGTCAGATTGAGATTTTTTTTTTTTAGTTGGGTTGAATTGAATTTTAACTTAGTTTAATAAGGTCAAGTTAAGATTAGATTGGGTATTAGAATTTATGAGCTGAACTAGGTTAGGATTGGGTCTTGGCCCATTCTAAAACCTACTTTTGGCACATTGGGAAAATCAGTTCTCTACTACTCCATTTGAATGGCCTTTGTTATTTGCCATTAGGAAAGTCTGGATTTTTTGCATATCACTAAGCTTGTTTGTTGTGTTTGGTGTATACCACTTCTTCTATTAAAATATTATTAGAGATTTCATGTTAAATGATCATTTTATTATCCCAACCATCGAGATGGGCACTAACTAGTATGAATTGGTTTGATTTAACCATTTTAAACTTAGCTAGCATAAATCTAACTAGTTTAAGCACCAATGACTCAAGCCGTGAGAATCGCGTAAGAAGTTAAACATAAAGAGCTGGCTACAAGAGGAAGAGGTATCGGAGTTCAAAATTGTTAGACCTGGCCAACCCAAACTGATTCAGTATCAATGGGTTAGGGTGATACAATGATTACTTAACATAAAATCTCTTTTTAAATATTAAAAAATGGTTATTTTAATAGAAAAAGTGATATACAACAAAAACAACATATATTTGCGGTGATCTTAAGTAAAATGAGACGTTTATACTGGTAAATAGACCAACTAAATAGAGCGACAGAGCCCCAATTTTTCTTATACTATTTTACATAACTATCCGAATTATTCCGTTTGGATTGATTTTTACGTGTTCTCAGTGGGCAAACAGGAACAGGATGCTACAGTTAAGAGATGATGTATTTGGTTTTAGCTTTTCTACAAGTAAACATGAACTACTTTTATAGTTTATTTATGGTAATATCTTTCAATCTTTATCTGGTAGTAATATTGTGTGATCAACCATGTACACATCAGTGCTCGAGATTTATGTCAGTAGTATTAGCTGGGACTTGACTCACAAACAAAAGAAGTATATGAAAAAGGTGAATAGGTGTGAATAAAGGCCTTTTAAGTCCTGCAAACAGCCGGGACCGTTGACACATAACCGGATGCTTTCCCAATGCAAATGGATGGCCTTTTCGACCAAAAAAAAGTGCAGAATGTGTAGTCATCTGCCCAAAGATACAGATCAGTAGCATCGCAGCCAATTTGCCCGTACCATTTTGTAAAGAAAAGAGGACTTGTAGTAATAAGCAGCCCATGTTTGCACTTTACATATACCCGCTTCAGCTTTTGCTCCCCTTGCCTTTGCCAAAAGGGGTGGATGATGGGGTCTAGAGGAGCCAAGGGTGTCATCCTTTCTTAGCTCTCGTGCTTTAGCCATCGTCTCAAAAGAAATTTTTCTAGAAAGCTGAAATGGTAGTATCTGTTTATGTTGTCAACACACACTCGATCCTAATCCTCTAATCTTAACCCTACGCCTACCCCAATCACCAAATTCTTACAAACAATGATTAGTATGTAGCCCACTGTAAGCACCAAACTCACTTATCAAACATCGTTTTGAGAAAATAAAAATAGAAAAGATTTTATTTATACACGTAGCAACACTCGGCAAATCATGCACTACCTTAGATGGTTCCAGTGATGGGAGTACATATAGTAACATAGTGATTAGATTCTTAGTCTTACTATGATCCCACTGAGCTGGCAGCCAAAGTGATGTAAATATGAACACAAATCTGTGAGTGGCTCCCCACAGAAAACATGATGATTAGTGGTTTCAACTAATCCGGAACTCTACAATTGATGGCAGATTCTTGCAGTGAGCCCCACTGAGCTGACTAAAAGGTGACGCTGGAGAAAAGTGTACCAATTCATATTTGCAATAGAGGGCCACAGTTTTTCAGACACACATAGCTCACAACAGCACAAAAGGTTGATGCTTATGTTAGAATGTTTATGCCAAATGGTCTCCGTCCATATGAAAGAGAAACCAGCATGGCTAATCATTTTGTCACAAATTTAAATCTCCCCTATATTGATCTGGAATGTTAACTTATAATCCAACAGTTAAAATAAAAGAACATGTCTTTTGTTCTTAAAGACAGAAAATACAAATCTATTTATTGGTTAGCCAAAACTATGAATTGTAGAAAGGCAAAATTAGACTCTAACCAAACATACCCTAAATGCAGCACCTACTTGGACAGGCAAGAACACACCAAGAGCATCAATGCATCCTCAGCAAAAACAGCACAAAGCCCATGCCAGTCAAACAGTTCATACTTATTGATTGGTCAAGGGATTTGCTCTAATTGCAGAAATATAGATTTTGCTGGCTGCCCTGGGCTTTGTTTTGATTAACTGTTGGATCAATCACCAATGATATAACCAGAGAATATTTCCCAGGGCAGTTTCTTGGAGGATCCAAAAGCAGTTTGCTGATTAGTGGAAGACTATCCCATAAATAACTGAGCAGAAAAGCACACAATATTTACAGAGAAGATTCCATTTGTTTGATTGAGCCAAAAAGAATTCTAACTGAATTATATGCTCGGTTATGGTTTCAAGAAAACACAGCAAAGCTACAGCAGTTTAACATCAGTAGAGATTTCTATGCTACCCGCGCTCGTTTGCAATGTGAACTTGCAGCATTTCTCACCCCTTTGCCTGTCACTGCATATGGTGCTGACGCTGCTGGAAGATAGGGTGACTTATCAACGTGGGCACATCGATCATTCCCGCTCCAATACAGGATCAGTCGATTTGTGCTCGAATGGGACCAGCTGTCACCTGCATGACAGTTTTGCATTTTGTCAACATCTTAAAATGTCAAATGCAACTAGCAGTAGTTTTTGTAAGCATAAGTTCAGAGTTAAACATTGGCTGCCCGTTTCATCAAGAGGCAACAAGTCACAGGTCTCATTACCAGGTACTGGTAGGCATTAGGCTTAAAACTGAAAAAAGAACCCATAACATTGACTAATCGGTCAGGGGGGGGGAAATACTGTATTCCATATTGCTTCACTGTTTCCCTTTTTTATTTTGCAAAGAAGTCACCCAACCCATGGCAAAAGCAGTTTCTAAAAAAAGAAACACAACCCCTCTATTTTATTAGAGAAAATGTTACCACAAGCCACCTCATTGGAAATCCTAGAAGACTTGCCTAGAGAAAATAACCAAAGTAAATTCACAGAAAAGCACACCCAACCTAAGTGATCAAACATGAAATTTGTCTTTTTTAGGTTGAGTTAGGTCTTGAAATTTTGTAAAATAGTAGAACAATGTAATCTCCATCTCTTCTATTATTTGAGAATTTTTTATATGATTTAGAATTTTACAAGATAGTAGAACAACTATATGTTTGCATGTACAAGAGATTATCATTTACATGGTTTAATTAATGTACTAACGAGAAATTCTGAGGTTCTTGCTGTTCAAAAGAGCCCTAAAATTATATAAATTAGAATAGCTTTGGTTTATTATCACAGTTTGCACGGTAAATCTACACAATCAGAATGGTAAACTGAATTTTTTGCGTAAAAAATATTAATTGTGATTTGCTATGAAAGAAGTCAACAATCATCAATTCAATGACCTTTAATTACTTCTCCAAATTTCATCTGTTTAAATTTGTTCAATAGTTGTCGTCTGCAAGCATATTGTTGGTTGACCATGCCTCACTTATTGCCATTGTCTAATAAAATAGCTAAGTTTACAGCAGCATGTGGCTGACCAACTCCAGGTTTCTGACGAAAAGAATAGAAAAACATAGCAATAGCAGAAAAACATTTGTTTTGTTATGGCCTCCATATTGGCAGAATTGGATAGTCACAGATGTCAGGTAGATAATACAAAGAAGGGAAAACAAAATGGATAACAGCAAAGCTTTTGACAAAGATATCGTGGCTGACTATATGTAAGAACAGAAAGACATCATGTGTAGTTTGCCAACTGCCAGAGATTTTACTAAAATCCCAAATCTTGCTGAGTATGAGTAAAAATAATTCATATGTCACATATGTTAAGGAAATATACTTCAACATCCACAGGGCATTTTTTTGGTTTTGATATTGGCATTTCATAAGTTCAATTTCACACTTGCCAGTAAAGTAGGTGATGGAGGAAGTCATAGTTTAGGTAATTGAAAATGTATGTCAAAACCAAAAGCATAACAAGTAATCATAATCTGGAAAGCACATCACAAGAACAGATTCAAAGGTAATTACAAAATGTACATGAACGATACAAATAAGTAGCCAATATCAACTGAAAGCAGGTAATAGGCTATAAAATTATAAGCATAGGAACAGAAACTGACCTAGAGCAAGAGTTAACTGAAACGACCCTTCTGTATACTTCGTAGTTACTTGGTTCAACAAGACGACCTGCTCAAAAGAAATAAACTGATAAGTCTGTTTTCCTCCAGATATCATACTTGGTTCAACATGGAATTTATCCAAGGTTTTAAGAACAGAACATAATATGGTAATATTTTAACAGACTAAAGTATAATGCAGCTTGAACCATTATTGACTGTACTATTACTACATTGCATTCTACATTGGGATGCACAGATCGGCACTTAAGTGCAGGTTTGTAATTTATAAGAATGAGAGTACAAAGTAGTTCAAGTGGGTTCAGTGGTTCCAATAATAAAAAAAAATAATACAACAAGAAGAGATTGTCAAAAAAAAAAAAAAGGAGGGGGGGGGGGGTGGTGGGGTGCGACCTGAAGCTTGAGGGAAATAGCTATGGAATATGATGCAAGAGACAGGTGAGACACGCATCAAGCAAGTCAAGTTCGTACTAACTAAACATGTAATTAATGGACCAAGTGTGAAGAGCTTTAGCTCCAAAGAGCCTGTGCTCTTTCAAATATTTTGTTCATAGAAGGAAACCATAAGCAAAATCCCAATAACTATTGCTGGTTCAATTTGCTTTTATTCAGATTTTGAGCTGTCACATACTCACATGGCTTCCTCAACTCAACTAGAAAAAATTTTGAATGGCTTATCCATAAGCGGGATTTTTCTAGGAAAATTGCAAAGTGAAGTTCTCTTTTATAGTGATAAAAGCACCAGCAACAAAATTTCTTTTGCAACAGGTAGCAGTTTCATTTCAATTAGTATAAAATGGCATCATAGTTATAGGAAAATTTAAGCAAAAGCTAGAGAAACATGTACTCGACAAAACTTTCTAGGTGGAAGTTACTGCATGACAAATTTAGACCCCAGATCTATGTGGTGGACAACTTACAGCCGAGTTATATGCTTTTGCAAGCTTCATTAACTTCAGTGATAATCCACCAAGCACTCTAGTCCTCAGTGCCAGATCATCAAAATCTTGCCGAAAGTGGAAAGTAACACTATCAATTATAACTATCCTCACCTGTGAAATACAAAGACAAATCTTTACAGGGAAAATACTATGCACTTGGTTGCAGATTTTATTAAAAATGCAATGGTAGGTCCAAAATACTTATTTGCCTTGCTCCCAGAAAACTTATTTTGGAAGAAATGTTGAGAAAAATGTGAACATAATGATGGTCACTAAAATAGCATCAGGAAAATACATCTTTATGCTCTCCGAGGAACGTCTCCAAATAGTTTATCACTGCAATTTGTTCTGTGTAGCTGCATATCCTGAAGTAATAGATGTCAGCTAGAAACCTTTCAGGCTGCAATTTTTCTTGGCAAGCTAAAACCTTGTCATGGCTACACGGGAAGTAGTCCAATATGTCACTGATACATCCTTCAGCAATTTGTTGCACACGCTCAACCATGAAACTTCCTTCTGTATCTGTTACGACGAAAATAACCAATCTTAGACCTTTAAACTTCTATCTTAAGTCTGATATGACAAGTGTTTTTCTGTGCAGCCATTTACCAATATAAACTGCTTTCCCGCCAAGACCACCATATTCCACTGGAATTTGGACATTGATTGCTAGTTGAATCCTGAAAAAATTTGGCATTTAGTAGGAAAAGCTTCTTGCGTACTTGCGTTTTATAGTGAATGGAACGTACCCCAGTTGAGTCTTACCAATTCCTGGAACACCACCTGAAAAAAAAATTAGGTTTGCTTATTAGTCCAGTCACTTCAAATGCACTATTGGACAGTATTAAACTGTTAAATTATGTAACCATGACAAATAGAAAGTCATTATCAGATGGCCACATATGAGAAAAGAAATAGAGTTCTGCTAGAAGTCACTAATCTCCTTTGATAGCACATAATCCAAAATTCCATAGTTCTACTATATGTAAACATAAAGCCTATATTGGCATCACAACAGTAGAAAAGATTTGAGAAAACTGTTAATACACAGCTAGCTAATGGATAAACTATTCTCCAATCTACCCTATCGTTAATCAAGACTCCTACTCGTTTCTTTACTAGATTCATTAAAAGGTACACTCACCAATCTCAGTAACTTCTTTGCAGTGAATCCCTCCACCAAGTATGTTGTCAAGGTCTTTAGACCCAGTAGTAATGTGCCTCCGCATTTTTTCGTCTGATAGCATATCCCATGCATTTTGAGCCCCTACGAGATATTTGCTGAGTTAGAAGCCGTATTAAACGACACATTGTCACCAAATCAAGGACCCCCCAAACACCAAGCAAATCAGCAAAAGTCAGCAATATTGCTTTGCAGAAAATCAAATACAAGTAGACAATCAGCTAGCCAGGAGTCCTCATTGAAGTCAAAGTCCCCAGCATATTTTTCACAGCAAATGATTTACAGGTTCTCACTGCAACATCTCCTTTGTTCATACAGCACAACAAAATAAGATTATATAGCAGTACTCATCGTCATCAAGTATTGACATGTTATACCAAGTAACTGCTAGATGCCCATAGAAGCATGCATAGCATACACTGTTTTTGCACATCTTTTGAGTGAATTCTTAGCACTGGAGTCTGACATTGGAGGGTTAAGAATACATCCCATGAGCTCCAGTTCACTGCATCTTTTTCCTTTCTGTTTTGGAAAAGGACAGTCTCACACTTGAAATTAACAAAGCGCATAACAAACATTGAGTTGATTGGATTGAAAGCAGCAAAGATGGACAATTTTAACCTATTATCACAATTTAGCATAGCAAGAAACAGGAAATTGTGTCCAATTAGTTCGATCAACATATTGAAATCAACCCAATGCACAAAAATTGTGCAGTTGAAATAGTGAAATACAAGAACTGAGCTGTTCTTGATGGAATACAAGAACGAAACCCCTGTAGATTACATGAGTCACAACAAAAAATTTGATTGAAACAAATCCAACCATGGATGGACGTCTTGATGGAATATCTCGAAAATATTTATTTGAGTTCTAACGAATTAGTTGGGGAAAAGTGAAAACAATCGAGACTTACCGAGAAACATTAGTCCGGATCTGATCTAGATGTACAAATGCGGGGAGGAGAAGTAGACTGTGCGACGAAGGAGCTCGCGTCTGATGGAGGTCGAGCTCGGTCGGTCGAGGCGGTGACCTGCGGCGGCGAAACACACACACACACACACACACACAGAGATAAGAGGGTGAGGGGGATTCAAAATTGTACCGGAGACCCCACCTATTTTTATAATGGGATAAGGCCATTTTTTTCCTCTCTATTTTAAAAAAATCAAAATGGCCTCATTATTTTACAAATAGGCTTAAAATGTTTTTTTAAAAATTTAAATCAGATCTAAGATAATGATATGGCACTAGTTCGATGGCGCGTATGATTTAAACAGGATGATATGATATATTATATTTGTGTCCTGATCATTGACGACTTAAGATGCGTGTAGCGACGAGCAGCAACACGATAGTGAGGCACGACATGAAGGTGAGCTAATGCAAAGAGAGGGGGTGAGAAGCCACAATGATGGGCATGAACGTAGCCGGTAATGTGCAGTATCTAGCGTTCGTCACAACCGTTCATCGCCACCACAAATTAGGTAGTCATTTCTGTCACCATCTTCACTCCTGCTATCTCGGCCTTCTTGTCTCGACGCCGACTAGCTAGCCACCGCCATCGGCCTTGTTGACGTTGTTCACTGTCTCCCTGTCTCTGATTTCTTGGTTTGGTGTGGTGAATAGGTCAAATTAGTAGAAATTTGCTTACACAAAGATTTAGGTTAAATTAGTAGAAATTTTTACTTTGTACAAATGACCCACACCAATTTCTCAGTCTGATATCTCCTAGTAGCTTTGTACAAATTAAGTAAACATGTTTTATTTAGAGTAAAGTGTGTGAGACAAACCTATAATTTCAAAATTTTGTAAGACTCTCGTATGGTTTGAAAACTGATACGATAGATATTCAGAATTTCAATTTCGTGTGCCTTCATTTCTCATTATTTTTTTTTAATTAATTCAACATAAAAGAGACAACAACAAAAAAGATGAAAAAGACAAAACTACCCTGTACAACTCTTCCTCGCCTTTTCACTAATTTTTTGTCACCTCCGACAAATATTCTTCGCATTGCTACGTTTTGTGAAGCTTACAAACCAGTTATCAGGTTGATGTGTTTCTACGCACCACAGATGCATTGGTTAACAATGCAAGGAACAACATGCATGCGACACTCATCTTCCTATTTATTGCGACTTTATATGAGTCATATCATTATACTTCATTTTGGTTTATTTTATGTGCTTCCTAAAAGATAAATAAAAGAGGTGTAAATACAACACTTTGAAAGTTTGGTATGAAAAAACATTTGTAAGATGAGGCAAAAATTAGGGCGAACAAGTCAATCTAGTTTTCTAGTCTACTAGTAGGTTATGAAATCTTTGCTGAAATGAAATTGTAAACCCCATTATATACAATTTGGACTTTTTTTAATTAATAATTCAAAATAAAAAAAATAATTTGAAAAATGACCCACAATTTACCAAAATTACAAAAATAATCTGGTTGGATGCGATAAGTCAATTATTATAGTCTGAAACCACAAAAAGCAAATCGGGCACTTATCGTGGCTCACAAGCGCAACAGAAACATTTTCTCCACCTCATCTGCGATAGAAACTAGTCGAGTGGTCGAAGCGTACTCGATCGACTCGACCACTTGACCAGAATCTGTCGCGTATAGGATAGGAAAAAGGTTTCTGTCGCGCTTGTGAGGCGCGATAAGTACCGATTCGTCCTCTCGCGATTTCAGATTGCGATTAAATGAGTTGGCGGGTTAGTTTTGTAATTTTGATAAACTGTGGGTTATTTTTCAAATTATTTTTTATTTTAAGTTATTAATAAAAAAGTATCATAAAATTTGACCCCACAGGGTTAAAATGTTGGATCTGCCACCTCTTCTCTACATCATGATTTTTTAACAAACCCCTCTATTTGTGTCTGTACTAAAATCCTGCATATAACTCATTATTATTGTTGTTGTTATAGGATAATGAGGATCCTTGAAGCAAAACTTTGTCATCAAATCAGAAAATTTTCGTTATACATACAGCTTGAGAATTCAAAACCAATATCTAAAAAGTGCTAAGCGGTCATGAATCTATCGCTTATCACTTATCAATAAGTGGGTGCTTATACAGTTTTGTAAGTGGATTGTATATTTATTGTTAAGAAAATATATTCATAATATTGTATGTCATTTTTCAAGTTAATCAAGAAAAAGAAAGATAACATATAAATGATTGCTACAAAGAAATACTTTTAAAAGTGTTTCAACTTTACTTAAACCAATAAAAAAAATAAAAGGAAAAGCTCAAATGCATTTAGGTCATGTGGCTGCTTAAGAGTTTAAGCAGGCGCTCAGCCACTTAAACGTTAAAAACGCTTATTACAACAGTTTATATAAATAACAAGCAATGAGGAGACACTTATCGCTTATGCAAATGCTTAAGCGACCACTTGACCGCTTTTTAGTGGTGTTCAAAACTAGTCAAATTGGTATCTTAGGAAGGTATTACTATGTTACCTCAGGATCCTATAATAGCACAATCAAAATAGTCTAATGACAAAAAATCTAATCGACCCATTGGATTTATAGGCCTTGTTTAGTTGGACTCCGACTCTAACTTCTAGGCTAGAGCTAGAGTTGAAACAGTTCGACCAAACAGCACGACTCTAGTTGGTGGTTTCTCTAGAATTGAGTGAAATCGAAACCATCTTTACAATAAACAGTTAAAGTAAAGTTTGAAATGTTTCGACAGCTCTAATCTTCAAATGACAATAAAATTGGAAATAACTACATAACTATGCCATATAATTAATATTATATATTTTATTTATGGGGTATAAATGTCATTTGAAAGCATAAAATGGAGAAAGCCGAGTCTTTTACCAAATACTTTCAAAATTCTATCTTTTAGTTTATTTGGAACTTGAGTTATATGACTTCAGTTTCTTTATGATAGAAACCAGAGCCGGAGTTCGAACCTGGCCAAAGAGAGCCATATTTGTCAAGTATATATATGGGTTTGATTAGATAAATACAAGAAGTAGAGGAGCTTTATTGGATAAATTTTTGGTAGAGGACCACAATTAAACAAAACTGAGTGGTAGAGGGGTTGATTAAACAAAATTAAGATAAAGGTACAGGTGAATAAAGTTTAACAATTGAGGGTCTATAATGCAATTTGCAATCCAAAATATATCATTCTTACCCTTACAGTTCACTCTTACCAAAAACACAATATTAAATCACATCACCTATTTTTTTACAACTATTAGATTATTCTTTCGTGTAATCTTGATCTTCTATTTATGCCACTATTGTCATTTTTTACATTCGTTACTCTAACTCAACTTCAAACTTTTTTTTAGAAGACATTTCAAATAATTTATAATTGAAAGTCTCTTCAATTTACAAAACCAAAGAGCAAATAATATAATAATATTGCAACATAATATGAAGTATTTTATTGGATTTATTTAAAACGACTTCGTTCTATGCTTTGCTACTGTAGAAACTACTGGGGCACATTCTAGTATTAGATTATTACTAGATAAATGGATTGATATTTTTCTAAAAATAGTTTTGAGTGGTGTTTTACCGCATACTATCTAAAACGCCATAACTAAGTTTTTTTAGCACTGTATCAACTTTCATTAGCTTTTTCTGATTTTCTGGATTATTAAAATTTTAATTTTGTTAAAGGTTCTAGTTTTGCCTCCTGTGCACCACTTGAGGTGGTTCACCCCCCGCCCATTCATACTCCATGCAAACTTTGTTTGACTTGACCAAAATCTTAGTCTAGCCCAGCAAGAACGAGGAATACAGTTATGATTAGAGCAAATTGGGGCAGGGTGAGACTGAACAGTCAATATGTATCTATTGGATCAGTTGGGTTTTAAGATTTATAGATAAAATTATTTTTAAAATAAAAATAATTTTTTATAACTAATTTTATGAAAATATTATTAAAATAATAAAAATATATACAATCTAACTAATAAAAGCCATATTATATTAGTAATAATTGAATATAAGATGTCATAAAATTATATATATTTCTTGTGTGTTTAGTTAGGACATTTGTGTTGGTGTGTGTCGGTGGGTTAGGGTTAGAATGAGGGGTGAGTTGGTTGGAGTTGTATGATTAACATAATAAATATTATCATTTTTAAGGATAGTTTTTTTAAAAAATATATATAATTATATATAACCAGGACTAGACGAGGGCGAGACGACCTATCGCCCACTCTTACCCTAGTCGGATCGGATTTGAGTTATGCAAGTGTGACAGCTAGGTGCATTGGGTGGAGAGGAGAGGGAGCGTGACAGTTATTTGTGCGGCAATAGTGATATTGACAGTGATAGTGGTAGTGACATTCTCTGACGGCAAAGATAGCGTAGTAGTCATGTGTGTATGGGGTGACAACCGGGGGGGGGGGGGGGGGGGGGGGGGGGTTGCGGGCAAGAGTGGAGCTATCATGTGCACGACAACAACAAATGAGGTGCACAAGGGAGAGGAGTAGTTGTTGCCACTTATTATGCGGGTGTGTCTCCATGATGGCAGTAGCAAGGGACACACACGGAGGTCCTCTCGTCTCTCATCTTGGAAATTATTGCATATATTCATTTTACCCTATCCGCTTTACTAAATTTTGTAATTAATTATGTGCCTTCATAATTTTACACCCATGCCCTAAACTAATCCCTCGATTCCAGCTAGCATTAGGACCTGGCTTTAATGCATCCAAGGCACAAGTATATAGATTAACGACAGTCAGTTCATAATGGTAATAGACTTAACAGTGCATTTCAGTGCCTCCCTGACTTGGGCAATGACGGTCTCGATAGGTCTGCATTGGAGGGGTACTTCGGTGCTCGGAGAGACACAAAGGTACGGTGATGCTTAAATCTCATTATAATTCGGCATATCTTTACCTGGCCCATCTGAGTTTGATTGACTTTATCTTAGTCAAGTTTAAGATTGGTGTTAAGACTCAAACTCTCTATATTCGATTTGGCTAAATTTTTTGAACATAATCTAATTAAATCTGACTCAAAAATATTAAAGTCTAGTGATCTTTTGAAAGAATCGGTGTGATATGTGATGACCAAATCCATCACACTCAGAGGGCAAATGCAATGGTACTCACAATAAAAAGTGCATTAGAGAGTAATAAAGATGCCTGATAAAAGAGTTGGTTAGCAAGAATCTAAGAAGGAAAGAATATTTCTTACTCCCTAGTCTCTACAATGTGGGAGATTTTTGGAAAGGTGGTGGTTTGAATAGAAGATTTGGAGATTGGTGGATGAGATTTGGGAAGTTGAGAAAGACGAAAAATTACTATAGATACAAGGTAATCTCATGTGCCATTGTAACAAAAAGATTGAAGAAATAACTGACTAAAAGGTGATGGATAAATGAACAAAAACTCATTCACACAAACATACTTTATAATTAAAAATCAAAAAAAAATTATCCTACATACATTGATCTACCTATTTGATTTAGAGTAAGTTTTACATGATCATCTTGATCTGATCTGAGTTTTCTCATACTTATATTGACACAAAATTCAAAAATTTCAGTTTGAACTCGACTTGCTCAAATATACATACATATTAGAATTATCTGATCAAACACAGTTAATTTTTTATCAACACAGTTTAATTTAAACACATGCCAAAAATATACGCGTCAAAAATACTTACATCTACCACCACATACATAGCCGTAGTAGTCGGCTGTCTCATGCCGCATAAAAGACGCGCGGGTCCACGCTACAGCATCTAGACCTCCCCGCACAAACACAACAAAAACACGCGCGAAACGAATCCGTCGAGTCCATCCGCACACCGATCGGGTCAGACTGCACCACGACGCACCGGCTCAGACTCGCGCACCCCCCCACTCCTCCCTCCCTCCGCCCTTGTACGTGCAACCAACCCCACCACCTCCCCGCCCGATCTCCGGCGACCCTGCCGCTTCCGGAGACCACCTCCTCCCACCCTGCTCCGACCTCCCTGGGCACCCCTCCGACCTCCCTGGGCGCCCGCCGACCCCCCTCGTCTCCTTTGCTCCAAACCCTAACCCTAGCCCCGCGCGGGGGCCGCGTGAGGTACGCCCACGTCTCCATTCCGCACTCTTTTTGGCCCCCTCGTGCTCGTGCAGGCTCCTGAGCTTGCAATTTAGGTGTGTGCAGTGGGTGGGTGTTGCCGCCGGTCGAGGTTGCGGGGGCGTTCTGCTGCTGCTGAATTGGTGCTCCATTTGGGTCGAGTGTGGCGTGCTTGCGATGCTCGCTTGCTCCGCGTAGTCGGCGGTGTGCTCGGAGTGGCCTGCGTGAGCCAGTGTGTTTTTTTAGTTTTGAGCCGCTGATAGTGTATCAGTGTATGCTTGTGATGGTGCTGCGAGCTAGCGTGAAGTGTTTGCTTGTGCATGTTGAAGATTGTGAGCTGTACTTTATGGGGGCAACTAGCTTGAAGTGTCGTGCTGTAGACGGTGTGATCGTGCTACTTTTTAGGAATGTTGGTTTGTGATGTTGTTTTTGTTTGTCTTTCAGTTGCTAGGGTGATTTTGACGTGCTCAAGTGTACAGGGAAGGGATTGGACAGTTTGTTGGACTAGTGGTTGGCGAGATCATGCTCGTTTGACTGTACTGAGTGAAATGTGCTTGTAGTGATGCACAGGCGAATCCTCCTCTTGTGCTCTAGTGAATACTGAGCCATACTCTATGGGAGGAATTGCTGAATGTGGTGTTAGCTTTGAGACAAAAGCTTCACCACGTCGTGTGGCCATTGAGAAAGCTCAGGAGGAGCTGAGGTACATTTAATCATGGTGTTGTTTTCAACTTTTAGCAGATGTTTGGTATGGGTATCTTATACTCTGATATACAAACCTCAGGCAGGAATTTGATGTCCGTGAAGAACGGAGGAGAGAGCTGGATTTTCTGGAGAAAGTACATTGCATGGCATCCTTTTGGTTTTGCACAGTATCTTTTGCATTGGATCTTGCTTCCTTTTTGGTCTGCTTACTCCTATTATTGCAGGGAGGCAACCCGCTGGATTTCAAACTTGGCCATGTAGCATCAGTCAGCGTACAGTCCACTTCTGTCACAGGTCAGGTAGCTGAAAAAAATGTGATAAGGTGATAATCTGACACCTGATCTAGCATATGATGGCATTATTATCGGTTGATTTTAGTAGTAGCTTTCTTTCTCTCTGACTGCAGTGAAGCTAAAGGTAGTTTTGCATTTGCTGCTTCACCTCATGGGGATTCAGTTGAAAGTAGTGGCAAACCAGGAAGTTCATTGTGTCGTGAAACCAACATTGCCGACAATCTTATGCTTTTGGATGGAGATAACAGCAACATTGGTGTGGATAAAATTGTCAAACGTGGAACTAAAAGAACTAATACAACTTCGCTTGACCAATCTCTGCACACTGATGGCCAGAACAATGCAAAAGAAACTGAAGATTCTGGTATGTTCCGCCTTGGGGCGAAGAGCCAAGCATATGCTCGACGCAACAGGTCAAAGTCAAGCAGGGAGAATGCTAATATTGCTTCTATTAGATCTCCAGTTGTTCCTACTCTAGGTTCTCAGCGAAAAGATGTGAAAGGGGTAATACAGGAACCAAAAGCAGAAGATCTTGCTGTCTCATCCATTTGTAATTCAAAACCAGCAAGTCCAAAGTGTAACGATATGTTGAAGAATGCATCTTTAAGTAATCAGGTTACAATGGAGATGGATGGGGCTCAAACAATTCATGAAGTCAACCATGTCTCGAAGAATGAAACAGCAAACAGTGGAACTGATAGTAAAGTTCTGGAAACCTCGCCAAACAGTGTAAATGCTAATTTGCTCACTGGAGGTAGTCAGATGGTTACTGCAGGTGTTTCGGTGGAATCCCCTGATCCTATTGCAAAAGAAAATATTTCAAGGACTATTCATTCTTGCCCATCTACATGCAATGAGATCTTGAGAGAAAAAGGTACTCTTGAAAAGGCCGGTAATGGTTGCTCTGATAAAGGTATGGTTGATGTCCATGCGAATGATCTGGTTAATAAGAGTTCCATTCCTCACTGTACTGTAGAAGCTGCTAGTTTGAATAAAAATGAAGTGGATCCACCTTGTGCAGATGTCACCAGGACTGTTGATGAGCATCCAGACTGTAATGAAAATGTGGCAGCAGTGAAGGTTGATGGAATGTCTGATGAAGGCTTGAATAATTTAATACTTTCGGATAGGGATATAAAGGATGATGATCTGCTGGAAGGTGTTAGCAGGGCTACTGTCATCAAGGACAATTTGAATTCTATACCACCAGAAGTCAGCAATTATGCTCATGAGAAAAATGAAATGGAAGTTTGTAATAGCATGCCTGATGCACAAATGGATACAGTACATGTTGCTTCTGATAATAACAAAGTGAATACTGAGGCAAGTTCTGATTTGGAGAAAAAGAATAATAGTTCAGGTGATTCTAGTTCTGCCCATCAGTCAACTTGTGTTACTGAGGCCCCTGCTTTTCCCACAAGCAATATCCCTAATTCTGTGCTGTCAGTGAAAAGCTTCGTGCCTAACCTTGAGAATGATATTAAAAATTCTGGAGTGCGCCTGACGAATATGTCAAAGAGGGAATATGAAGATCCTGTCCTTGCAAAGGAATATGAAGATTCTATCCTTAGGAGGGCTCGACTTATAGAGGTGCACCTTGTTTATCTAATGTTCTCCTTTTCTCATATTAATATTTTTTTTTTCTGAAAAGGAAAAGTCAAGTAACTTTGTTTGACAGATAAACATTAAGAGAGCTGGTGAACGATCTCTGTGCAACATTTCTTTAGATAAGAGGCAGAAGAGTCACTGGGATTTTGTTCTTGAGGAGATGTCTTGGATGGCGAATGATTTCATGCAGGTATTTTCTCAAGTGATCTTTATATTTCTTTCTTGTGCTCATGTAAGATGTCAGGTATTTGAGTTGGTTATTTACATGGTTGGATATTGTGTAATTTGTCTGTTGTTATTTGATAGGAGCGCCTGTGGAAAAGTACAGCTGCAGCCCATGTGTGCCACTGGATTGCCTCTAGTGGTAGAGCAACTTTTGAGGAAGCAAGCATCCAGAGAAAGCAGAAATCTGTTGCAAGAAGTCTGGCCAAGGATATAATGAATTTTTGGCGTTCAGCTGAGACTTTACGAGCTAATGGTGAGACACCTAAAGTGATCACTGGCCATTTGAATGTTCTTGAAAAAACGAACCTTGCTGGTGTCAAAGCTGAAAAAGAACAGGTCAGCAGAATTAATATCACATTACATTTTTTATTCATGTTTTATTCTGCATTTGTTCAGATGGCATCATACATACTCAATTTTTTAGTATCAACATTCATTACTGGAAGGCTTTGGATAGTCTGAACATTTTAGTCAAAAAGTTGCATTACCTTTACTATAGCGTGCGTTAGAACTTGTAACTATGGGATTGACATGATCTATGTGATTGTATAGGGCAGTGAATCCTTGGAAGAAGAAAAGACTAGGCGGCCTCGTCAGTCCCCTATTCAGAATTATGCAGTTCGGTTTCTTGAACACAACAGTAATGTGTCTGAATGTATTGTGTTAGCTGAAGCACCACCAACTCCTGACAGGCTAAATGATTTTGGCATTTTGAAAGTCTCAGATCAACTTTCAGAAGTAATCCATTCGATCCCCATGTTGTTGTCATTGTCCATTTCTTTCTTTAACCATTTTTGCATCTCATCTCATTCTAAGTGACACAACAAAGCTCAAATGCCGTGTCCCATCTCAAAGAACCTCCAGAAACAGTGATATATGCTTCAGCAAGCAGAAATATATGCACATTTTAGCTTGAAAGCACTGTTTAATTATTCTCCCAATTTTCAGGGAATCCTCTTCTATATGGTTGCCCCTGGCTCAATGCAGGCATATAGAGAATCCGTGGAGTGCCTATTTGAGTATAGTAAGGTAAAGCTATTATCAATACCTAATGAAGTAATCCGTTTCTGCTGTGTAGTTTTTTTATACTCAGAGTTTAGTTAAAATATTGTACTCCAAGATGGATCGAAACATGCAACTATTTGGAAAAACTCGACGACTGTTTGTGTTTCGATTTGTGACTGGTCTTCAACTGCGATATAATAAAAAAAAATTCGGTTGTATCCTCTGGGATTAAAAAAAAATGTGGACTATTTCTCATATTTCAGCCTCCTATTGCATTCAGGATCTTGTGGGCATCAAATGTGAGGTGGGCTCATTGAATATGTGATGTTACCACATAAATGCCAACAGGAAAATTTTGATTTGCCTTCTCAATTTTTTTTTCTCTTTTATTATTGTATAGCCAAGTGCTTTAAAGTAATACATTGCTGTCTCTGCTTTATCATTATTTTCTGTCTTATTTTTTCTTTAATAAGATGTATTTATCAAACTTAACTATTCCAGAATATTTGTAACACTGGACATAAAGATGATTGTGAGCCATCTATATGTGATTCTGTTGCAGGTAATATCCACCACTATTTATAAATACTTGTATTATCAATTTCATGCTCTGATTAATGCCTTTCATTTTTGTTTAGTTGTACCTAGGGAAAATGCATATGAAGAGGATGAAAGCGAGATGTACAGTTATTTATTGCCTGGGGCATATGATGGTGGTTTGCCATCGAAATTGAGTCACAAGAAGAAGCATCCAATGCAGCAGAGGATGAATGGCATGAGACCATATGACATTGGTGTTGATGTGTCTTATGAACCATGCTTGGAGAGCAAGTCAGGAAACCAGCCATTCTTATCAAATGGCAAAAGACCTTCAAATTTCCTTTCAATTCCTACGAAGCGGATGCGTACAGCTGCTAGGCAACGAGTTGTAAGCCCATTTTCTGCTGGTGTTGCTGGAACTCCCCAAGTCACCAGTAAAACAGATGTTTCAAGTGGAGACACAAACTCCTACCAAGATGATCAAAGTTCGCTACATGGAGGATCTTTGCCCAGGAAAAACATGGATATTGAATCAACTGTTGATTTTGACAGGCACTTGCCATATGATGACAGTGAGGTGTCTACTAAATCTAAAAAGAAGAAAAAGCCTAAGCACCCAGGATACAAGATACCACACAGTGTGGCCCAGTCCTGTACCTTGATGGCTGCTGGAAAGGTTAATTTCTTTGTAACACCTCTCTTTTTGGTTTAGTTTACAGTGTTTGATAGAGTAATTAATTCTCCTGATGTCTCAGGCCACTGCTTACGATCAAAGACCCCAGGTTGATTTGATTGCTCAATATGAGCAGGTATTTTTCATTTTTGTCTGATTATTTCATCATAGTGGTACAATTTAACATTTGCAGACAAATTATCTTGGACAATCCATTAGTTGATTTGCATTGGCTATAAATAATACATGCGCTCTAGATAACAAAGTAGTGCATACTGGTCTAAAATAAATTGTATGATATTTTAGGATTTTTACAAGTGAAGTAGTGCATACTGCTTATTCTTTATGGATTAATGAGATTTTTCTATAATCTGGAATCACTGAAACTAAAGGGTATTTGGCAAGCCTTAGGCATCAGCATGAACTGTTCCACATTTTTTTAATGAACCCCCCTCCCCCACCCACCCACCCACCCCCCAAAAAAAATGTCTTAAAAGTGATGGCTCATTCTAATGAAAAATTACTAAGATGGTTGTTAATTTGTGTCCAAAGCACTTTCGTTAGTCTCTGATGAATGCATTTTCCTTTCCATGTCAGAAGGATTTTTTGAAGAAGAGATCTGAGACCCATCAGTATGATTCAAATGGGAATATTGGTACTTTTCTTTCTTTTTGTTACAATGGTATATTTTATCGTTGCTTGTGTCATGTGAAAATTACTATTTGTTCTTGTTCTTATTTGAGAGAACACAAGAATAGCTTCTGACACGTTAGATGTCGACTTATCAACAGTGGTTAATGGTCAACATGCTACTAAGAAGCCTAAATTGATGAAGCAAGCACCAAATATTTCACAAGAAGCTCTCACCCCAGTTGGTCCAATGGCGTCTCCTGTTGCATCACAAATGAGTAACATGGCAAATCCTACTAAAAATATGAAGTTTGTCCCTAATCGGAATGGGGGAAGAAAAAGTAAAGCACTGAAGGTATTAACATCTTTCTACATTTTGTTCATATGCCTTCCCATTCCCTTTGTTTGCACAGGCATTATTTTACCATGTCAAACCCTCTTGATATGGATACATTATTTTTCTTTGTTAAATGTACTTTTACTGTATTACATGAGTTTGGATTGATTTATTGTTACTCCAAATATATGCTACTCACATGTCATATAGTTCAGAACTTCATATTATAGTATACTATAATCATTCGTAGAAGCATTCATAGATAAGTCACCAAATGTATGTCATGCTATGGTCTTGCTGTTTTTCTTCTCTTTTGTAGGTGAATGTGCAACTACTATCAGTTGAAACTTTTGCTTTTTGTGCTGTTCACTAAATCATAGTGTGAGCATCTTTACAACTAGCTCGGGATACGACCCAATCTCAAGCAAGCCTTGCCAGGTTGGCTCATTAGGTATTTTGGGCTTGGTTTGAGGTCAGCTTGATTTGTATCCTAGCTTGATTGAAAGGTTGTGGTCAACTTTAGGGAAGCTCGATCAAGGTCAAGTTTAGTTTGAATTGGTTCAGTAGCTTGTTTAGCATTGTCACTTCTCAAGAACAAGAACACAAAATCAATTATGAATCTAAGGAATTTCCTTGAAATTTTGACAAGTTTGAAGCCTAGCTCCACAAATCACACGATATAAACGACATGTAACTGAGAAATTGAAGACCTGTTGATTCTTCTAATCAAATCACAGCAACATTTAAGATGCCACAAATCCCTCACTTCTCTCTTGGATCTTCAACACTGGGTTGGACCTGTGGGGAGGAGGGGGTTGTGGTGCAGAGTAGACAGCGCTGGGGGTGGGGAGGGGGGGACAAGGAGGCAGCAGAGGAATCGAATTGGTGGTTGTGAAGGGAGTAATCTAGGGGTCAGAGGTTAGCATGTTGGGAGTGGACGGAAGGCAGCTGGTTAGGAGGGAGGGGGTGGGAGTGTGGCTAAGACATGAAGGAAAGGGGGGGACGAGTTGATGGAGGGAGAGTGAGATGACTGAGAAAGGGAGGGATGGCGAGAGAAAGTGGGAAGGGATGGGAGGTAGTGGAGGGGATGAATGGGTGAGTGGAGTGGAGGGGACGTAATGGGGTGAGGCCTAGGGGGCTGAGGTAGCTAGACTTTATGGACTGCGGGTTTGGGATGATAGATATGGTATATACACTGATGTGTTGTGTCCGAGCTTGGATAGTTTGTACTTGAGATCAGCTTGAATTTAATTATGAGTTCGATGTGGGCTTGAGATTGGCTTGTTTTGGGTTTGAACTTGCCAAATTTGAGCCAAGCCAAAATTAAAGCAGATTCTGAGTAGCTAACCAAGCTTTGATTTTTCTTGCTCAACCCTACTTACATGTTTATTTGAGTTAAGAGGCCAAGATAATTATTGAATGTTCAGGCATCCTATATAATGGACAATGCATGATGTAAAGTTCTTCTTGCTTATTATTTGCTTGCTAAAATGTTGGATCTTTTTGTTAGATGGCTGCCGGTCATTCAGGTTATGGAAGTCCATGGTCAAATTTTGAGGATCAGGTTTTTGTGTGCCTGAATTAACTGATTTTTTTTGGTTTTAGCTTGCTATAATATTTATCAATGAGTTAATATCCTAATTATATCAGGCTCTTGTTGTCCTTGTCCATGATATGGGCCAAAACTGGGAATTGATAAGTGACGCAGTCAACAGCATTGTCCAGTTCAAGGTAATCTTTTATTTTGTATGCAACAATTCGCATTTCTTCTTGGTATCCTGCAAGTATGTCTTGCAGACCTTATTTTGTTGTAATTCCTGGGTTCTTCAGTTATTTTTTAGTTCTTATCATTTCATACTTCTAAGAGTAAGTTGGGTGGATTCTTTTGTATTGGTTCTCTTTGTAATGGCTTGTACTGGCATTTTTCTTCTACTTTTAGGAACTTCCGTTGTATCAAATTTTATCATTACAATGTGGTTACTGTTAAAATTTCAAGCTGATCGTTGCTCATTTGATTGAGTTTCCTGGAATCCTATATATGCAGTGTATATATAGGCAACCTAAAGAGTGCAGAGATCGTCATAAGTTTCTCATGGATAGAAGTTCTGGTGATGGTGCTGACAGTGCCGACGACTCAGGCTCATCTCAGCACTATCAGTCCACTTTACCTGGCATTCCAAAGGTATGCTATCCTATTGATGCTTTCATGTATTATTATAAAACTACAGTTCAATGCAGCTTTTATCAAAACAATTACCGATTGCAAAGAACAAGGGCAAATTTTCTTTTCCAATATTATACATGCAGATGTACCAAAGGTTTTCACTCTTCTAACACTTACGTTTCTCCATGTGCATATCAGGGTAGTGCAAGACAGTTGTTCCAGCGCTTTCAAGGACCATTTGAGGAAGAGACTCTTAAGGCACACTTTGAAAAAATAATATTCCTTGGGCAAAAGTTGCATTCAAGTCGTAGACAGGTTAACATTTTCTCTTTTGCAAAGTATTGTAGCTACTTGATCTGTGGATAGGACTACAATATAGTTGTCATTGCAGCTTTTCTTACATGTAGTAACCAGTAGTGAATGGCTGGTAATTTTGCTGAATCTTTCATGCTGTTTTTATGCTCTTTGGTGAATATTGCTTTAATGTGGGTGAAATTGATTATTCCTTGCTTCTTCCATTTTATGTACATAAAGAAATTATTGGGAATGTTTGGTAGCATCTCTACGTGGGATGATGGGGTGGTCTTTCTTTGGTGAATATTGCCTTAATGTGTGTGTGCGTGTGCGTGTGCATGTGTGTGGGCACGTGCATGTGTGTTCTATGACTCCCCTGAAACAGTTCAAAACCACTAGTTGTAAAGACAACCAAATTATGTGGATTCTCATCTTATATAATATACATGATATTCGAAAAAGCGACTGAACTAGCCCTATTTAGTCTTTTTTGGAAGATGAATGCACCTTTAATATGAAAACAAACTATTATTTACAGTAATGACAGTGTTTCATGTGTTAGGTTTTGCTAGATTAAATCATATTTCCACAATAAAATCACTTTATAGTTGATCCCATGATATGTGAGCAAATGGTGTTTCTTTTTCTGAATATATGTATTGTTCAGGTTAATTTATACTTGCAATCATCTTTCTGACATTTTCTTCCCATTTGCAGCTATTTTTGTGTTTGTTTCTTTTTCTGCCCTTGTCAATATTATTAATTTTTTCTATTGAGCATGATTTTTGTGTTTTTTTTCTCTTGTGAAGGGTGAGAGTCAGGAGCTCAAGCAGATTACCCCAGCTCATAGTTCTCATGTTGTTGCGCTTTCTCAAGCATGTCCAAACAACTTATCTGGTGGCATTTTGACGTATGTGCTGTATTTCAAACTGCTGCTTCGTTGATGACCCTACTATGAGCTTCACCTTCCTATATTCTATTTCATTATGTTATTTATTTGATATCCAGCAGAGAGAAGTCATATTCTTGTCCATGTCTAATCTAACAATGTAACAGGCCACTTGATCTTTGTGATGCAATAACTCCAAACTCGGATGCGCTTCCCCTTGGTTACTCAGGGTCTCATACAAATGGTTTAATGCTTCCTAGCCATCATGGTTCTATTGGTCCTACTCTTCCTACTTCAAATATGAATTCCCGGTTACCAGGGTCTCCTGGTATGGTTCTAGGGAGCAGTTTGCCATCACCTTCAACATTGAATGCTTCCTCTAGGTAAATGATTGACTGCAATTTCTATTTGATAGTAATATGGTAAATGTCATTTCTAATGTTTGTTTTTGCCAAATCTTTCTTATAGGGATGTTCGGAGGTATGGAGTACCTAGACCTACCTCTCTACAAGGTGATGAGCAGCAACGAATTCAGTATAACCAGATACTCAACGGCAGAAATCTTCAACCTGTAGTTTCTGTTCCCAGTGCATTGCCTGCTGGAGTTGATCATGGTGTTCGAGTGATGCCTGGTGCTCACAGTGTGGGAATGATGACTGGATTAAATCGTAGTATGCCTGTCACCAGGCCAGGCTTTCCCAGGCTTAATTCCCCAGGAATGCTAAATATGGTTTCATCTGGAAATATGTTACCCAACAGTGGGCAAGGAATGCAACATGGTGTAAATGTTCATCCTGGCGCCATAACTGGCCCCGGAAATACCATGTTGAGGCCACGCGATCCTATGCAGATGCTTCAGGTGAGTGGTGGTCCCATGCTGTGTGAAGATTTTTAAATTTCAGCATATCCTATTATGCATAAACTGGTGTGACAACCACAGGATGCTCTGTAAGTCACATGTTATTGTCCTAATAAAATGTTTGATACCATGGTTTCAAAATCTGGTGCCAAAGTGATTTTTGGCAGGTGGCTGGTACTGGCTTCTGACCAGTTATCAGTGCTAACTGGACAGAACATTGTGCAGAGGTTGATGGTAAATAGTATCTCAGCTGAGAACCACCTGGAGACCTGTTGGTTTTGGCTGGTCTTCACTGGAACTTACTGGTTCCGATTAGTTTTGCTTTCTTTTTCATGTACACAAAGATTACTATGAAATTACATTACATGCAAGAATAATGTGAACTTAGCAAGAACTGATAAAAATCATCTATAACTCAGACCATCTTTGCACAGAAAATACTCCTATTACCTAAACCAGTTTGTTACCAAATTCCTGTCCTGCCAAGAAAGCTTGTTAGTGGTAGCTTTCTGAACACTGGTTGTCACCTTTCCATTTGAACAGAAAGGTACCAATTTCACGAGCGTTGGCACTTTTTAACTTTTAGTTAGTGTTGTCACCTACCGCTTTCACCCCCCAAGCTTTGGCTGGGTTTTTTTTACGTGTATGAATGAGGGAATCACAGCTACAGCTTGCTAATTATTATTGCCCAAAGTTCAGCAACAAACATGAACGAACTAAAATCTCTATTGACCTTTTGATAATTTTCTGTCATGGAGAAAGTAACTGTAGAGGTAAGCAAGTAATATATGTAAGAGAATGTACGACAAGTCTGAAAGGATATCACAAGAAGAGATCCCTGTGTACATACTACATGTTTGCTTTAGCATGTTGCAGCTCTGGTTCTTGTAGTAGCACAACTGTTAATTGTCTCTCCATCAGTTCAAGTTTGGGGTTTTATGTTTGCTGCCAATTCACTGATGGGCAAACTCATGATGTCCAAACTTATTAAATGAACTATATTTAGCTCAGGTTAAACAGAACCAACTTTTTTGCTGTTATGTGATTTCTGATGCTATGGTTTCTTTCTTGCAGCCTGGCCAGAATTTAGAAGAACATAGGCAGATGATGATGCAGGAATTTCAGATGCAAGTCTCACAGGGAAATAGTCAGGCTGTCCATTTCGGTGGCATGAACCCACCATTTTCTAATGTTGCATCGTCTTCACCTGTTCCATCTTTTCCTGTTCAGCAACCCCAGCCACATCAGATGCCACAACAGCCACACATGTTTGGACACCCACACCATTCTCATATCCAAGGAACAAACCAGTCAAGCCCACAGCAGCAGGCATATGCTATGCGCTTGGCTAAAGATAGACACATTCAACAAAGTATGTTGCCCCAACAACAGCACCAATTTTCCGGAGCCAGTGCATTACCTGCTGTGCAGAATGGTTCACAAATCCAACACCAGAGCCAAGGACCAGCAGTCACTGCAGTCCCATCTCCACAATCACAGCATAAGCAGCAGCATCCTGCACAAAATCCACCGGATAGTTCAGTACTCTCCAATCAGCCTACTAATACTACACAACACAAGCAGAAGAAACAACAGAGTCAACAACAGTCTAGACAAAATCAACAGCAAAGGAATCAAGGCAGTCAACAAGCTAAGCTTATGAAGAGCTTAGGCCGAGGAAACATGATGCACCAGAGTCCTCCAGTTGATGCCACTCAAGCCAGTGGTGTTTCTGCAACCTCCAAAAACCAAGTTTCTGACAAAAACTTGATGCAACAGGCCCCAGGGTTTTTCCCTGGTAGTAAGGGGTTGATTCCATCAATGCCTCAACCAGGAAATCAAGCTAAAATATACACTTCTCCGTTGCCTCAGTCACCAACACAAACACCAGATATTGGTAACCAAGTCTCGGTACAGGGTTCTTCCAATCAGACTTTGTTAGCCTCCCAACAAGCTCCTCTTCATTCTTCATTGCCATTGGCTACACCACAGCAGCAGCAGCAACAACGGTACATGAATCAGTCACAGAATAACATCCAAAGAATGATGATGCAACAAAACAGTCAGATGAACACTGATGGTCGGATGGAGCTGCCTGTTGACCAAGTCCAACATAATCAGATGATTCCAACAACATCCATCGCACAGAGTACAGATTCAGGTAGCCCTGGCGTTTCATCTATAAACCAGCGGAAACAAGAACCATCTAATGATCCAACTGCAGTTACCTCAACTTCACACCTGACTAGCCCACCTCAAGATACCTTTGTTGGAAATGAAAAATTGTTGCCATCATCTAGCCAAGGCATGATACAGAGGCAAATCTCAGGTGGTGTGCCCGTGCATGGACATGTTATTGGCAGCCAGCGGCAGCAGCAACAATCTCGGCAGCAACAGCAGTCTCAACAGCAGCAACAGCAGAGACCTGTTGTTCAAAGTGGTGTATATGCTCATCCTTCGAATTCTGGACCAGGATAATGATGAATTAGGCTTGGTCAATCACTTTTGCAGAGCTCCTTTCCTTGTAAAGTTACTGTACAGGTATCCACTATACTAATTCCTTGATGCTGGCAACAGTTCGTGCTTGTGAGATATGAGAATGTTAAGTTAAATTCTGAATGCATTTTTCATTTGTGACATTGGAGGGTGCTGTTGTTATTTCTTTTCCTTTTCTGACTAGAACTGCATGGTTTCTTTATTGTTGTTGATAGAGTCATTCTTAGCCGTATAGCCATGGTTGCAACAGTGCAACTCCCTCTTTATTTTGCTTTTCTTAGTCTAATTTGTTGTTGGAAGTTGTGTATTGCCTTGCGTAAGTATGTCCTTAGACAACTCGCACAATGCCTTCAGTGTTTTGATTTGGTGCACCTGTTTAGTTGTGTTGTTGCATCGTTGTTATCTAATAATACTTGGGAGTTGTGACCAAACATAAAAGTTGTTCCCTTTGAAATTGGGGAAAGGAAGAAGCTTGTTTTCTTAGGAACTTGGCAAGTGAATATGGGAGGTCCAGTTCCGTATCATTCATTCACTGTGTTCTAGATAGCAGGAGCACTCATCAAGGGGAATTGCATATCAGATGCAGTAATTCTACGCTCTTATTTATTCTACATAGAAAAGTCATTTTGATGGTGATCTTTTCTTGACTTCTAATCATATATCTTTTTCTTTAATGTGCTGACGTTTCACTCTTTTCTTTTGCTAGGTGTCCATGCTATGAAAGCTGCGGATGATAGTGCTCTTATCCCCCAACTTCTCAAGCTAACTGTACTCACTTAACTTCAATGTCAGGTAGATAATTATTTCTGTGCCATTTTGGAACCACCTTGGAAGTTATTTGCGTTCTAGAGTACCAGAGGTGGCTCTTGTAACGGCAAATTTTTTGTTGTAACCCAAATTCGGGCCCAGTTGTAAATTTCGCCTTTGAGGTCCATGTTCTTAGAGACAGGGTAATTTGCCTTTTTGTATAAGGCTGTATATTTAGTTTTCAAGTTAGTGAATGCAAAAGCGCCTCTTTGCATTTAGCCATGTACATTTATTATCGTCATTTCAAACTTCTGCCATTTGCTGTGTTTCGTTTCATACCGGGTAAATGAAGCAAAACTATATCTGATGTGCTTCATCCTTTTGCCCATTACCTTTTAACAAAGTTGAGGCCTGCCAGATCATTTTTCTTTTGTGCTCATGAAGTATGTGCTACTTTTCTTGCTTGGATCTACATCCAAGAGTGTGACACCTATGTTCTTTGTATTTATTTTTCTTTCTTTCTTTATAGTGTATAGATTATAACACTTTGTGTAGATCATGAAAGTAAATTTTTAGGATATTTTCTAAATTTAGGATTTACTGAGATAAGCTAATCCAATAATGGTTTTTGTTAGTGATGTAGTAGTTCAAAATGTAATATTACTAGAAAAATGTTACAATGCGTTAACGGAAATTTTAAATTTTGAGTTAAAAATGTGACTTAAGTCCTAAGATTAACTAAGATTATATAATGTTTACTTCTCATGTTCGTTTATATTATTTTTAATAAGCATATTGTATTTTACATTGTAGAAAAGTGTTATAACTGAAATTTTGTGTTAATTTATCATATATAATGTTATTTTTTTTGGCTGATGAACCCGAGCAACTTTTGTTTTCGTTTACTTTAGACTTTTTATGTTGGCGTTTCTTCCTAATTCCAAAGTCTCATGCATCCTATCGAGGAATTTCTTTCCAACACGAGAGTGCTTTCGACTGCATGAAGGTAAAGATGAGATCAGGCAGCATCACAGGCCTAGCAGCTACTTTCATAAGTGGAAAGACATTGCCTAAAGCGAAACTATTGGTACACAGTTTGTCGCGTCCACTAGTAAATGATTCTCCTGAATTCTATCCGGGACATGAGATCCAACGTCTGTAGGTATTACGAAATAAGATTTCTCTTACAGGTACAGTCAATGTTCTAAATCAATGCCATTTTAACCGTTTATACGGTCACGTAAGTATTAACTGTGAATCCACTATTCTGTTATACCGCTCCATCACTTATGTATAGTATTTTCATACTATGTAAATATATAATATACTTACGTGGTATAAACGGTATATTATAACAGAATATAGCGCATGCATATGAGGTAATAGGATGATGCCTCCTATTATGTTGCCACAAAGAATCCGTGGTCACAATTACGCGGACACGAATCACAGGCTCATATGATCCCGCGTGCATAAAAATCACGTTGCTTTACTCTTACCTCATTACACCTTTTTCTAGCCACAGAGAATCCAAAAAAGTTAAAAAAGCATCTGCACCATGTGTATGGTCTCCTCCCTTATCAAATCATGTAAGGGCATGTGGTCATCTCTTGTTTGTAATCGTACGCAATGCGTCATATGGTTAAATTCATAGATAAATATATTTATTTTTTAAAAACTTAATCATATAAGCGCACATACAAAACTGTATAGTGCATAAATGTTAGATCAATAAGATAACTACTTGTTAACTATTTACTACTATTTAAAACATTATGCATAACATCATAACTATTATAAATTATCTCTTAGTGGTGTCATATCTTACAATCAGAATTTGGGTTTCTAACAATGACCGTTTCATCTCTATCTTTTTCTTTCCTTTTTCCATGATTTGAAGGGACAAATGGACAAATAGCCTGTCATGGCCAAAGAGCACCACTCTGCCTTGGTCCTAGTGTGTTTGTACCTAAGATTCCTCAACTTTAAGGCTCAGTTTGGAAACAAAATTTTTTTAGAGTTTTTGTTCAATATTATGGTTTTAAAAGAAACTGTGGTATTGAAAATCAAGGTCCTGTTTGGTTACAAAACTTTTTATGGTTTTTGAAACCATGGTTTCTTCAAAACCATGATTTTTTTGGAGTTTTGCAAACTTGGCTCCGGTATAAAGTTTTGGAAAAAAAACTTTGACCAAGAACTCTCTCTCTCTCGTACTCTTTCTCTCTGTTATTCTCCAAAATTCAACTTTTCAAATTTATCAATGTTGAAGTTGAAGTTGCAGGTGAAGTTTAGTGTTGAATTTGAAAAGTTAATTTTTTAGACATGAAACAAAATTTGAAATTGCAGCTTCAGTGTTGAACTGTGAATTTGAAAAGTTTGAAGTAGTAAGGAATTGGATTCTGAACTTCTAATGTTTCATGTCTAAGGAATTTGAAAAGTTTGATATCCAAACACCCATAAAAATTGTCCAACGGTAGTTTTTTAAACTCATAACAACTAGTACATTTAAACATCAAACTGAAAACTTTGAAAAAAAAACTGTGTATCCAAACACTTTAAAAAACTGTAGTTTTCTCAAAAACTGTGATTTTGAAATACTACAGAATAATGCGGTTTTGGTTGCATTACAATTTCAAAACCATGATTTTCAAATACTGTGATTTTCAAATACTGTGGTTTCAAGTATCTCCATTCACTCATCCACATCATATGCATGCGCTTGATCTCCTTTTATGTGTGGCGCGTTTGCTTTTTTTGTCTGTCTATATTCTCTTATCTATACTATAGTTCTCTTTATATACGTTAGACGAGGATAGCAACAGGGGGTGCCTAGTTCCATCTTCATTATGCTCATGTAGACGATTTCATTCTAATAGTAACTCTCACCGAGGTTTAACGGAGAACAGAGGTCTATATGAGATCATTGTTGAATTATTTAGATATAGTAAAAGGATTATAGTAAGTTTATCATCATTAGGGGAAAAAAATAAGGTAGTTATTGCCAAAACATATAGATGTTAGTGAAAAGTATATGTATTTAGTAGAGGAAATGCTTAAATTTACACGTACGCACACGCAGCCGCACACACAAAGAAGATATTTTGGTGAGATGCAGTAGGAACGGGGGAGTCCTTATCCTCATATAGCATTTGGGGGCGGGCAATTCGCCCCATCCCTATCCCCATTTCACAAAATTCTTGAATTGCCATCTCTAACACCAGTAACATCAATCTGCATACTATCTATGATATGAGTATGGATGGATATACACACTGAGAACCAAAATTTCAGATTCATGCTCAAATGTGCTTACTAATTGGGGCCCATCTGATTTGGAAAATTGTGAAAGTAACTTCCTTAAGTCTTTTAAAAGAAAATGGAACAAATAAAATGAAGCGTCTAAACATAAAAATAAAATAGTTAATGAAAAGCTCACAAAGAGTTAAAAGTTAAAGTATCTCAACATTTGTTTAAAACATGGAGCAATACACAACCAAAAAGTAGAATACATACATAATAAAATGCACATTCTAACATATGATTACTCTTAACTTTGTCTTGAAGAAATACAAAGACACGCAGCATGAAAATAAACCAACTTAGCATAAGAAAAAAGATTAGTAGAAATGTAGAACACAAAAAGTGCAATACCTCACAATTATAAGTGTATTATAGGCTTCACAGAACACAAATACACCAATTTACAATGCAAAAATTCACCCACCTACAACATAAAAAATGTAGTGCCATCGCGGAAAATATCGATAAAATATGTAAAAGTGAGAGGTGTAACTAAATGAGCCGATCCACTGAATAGAGAGACCGAGGGATCAGATAAACATTCTATAGGTACCTAAAGAGTTGGACACATTTTCTTTTTTAAAAAATAAAATTGTCACTGTAGCCTTTCTTTCTTTTTATCTATCAACATTCTTGTCAAATCGGGTATTCCATTATTTTTTTTAGAAAATTATTTTATAAGTGATAGTACATATATTTCACACAAATAGATATCAATAAAAAATTATAACTAAATACACACATAAGAAAAGAGATTGAGAATAAAATTTATGATCATTTTTTGTGGACATACATTATAATCGGTCGTTACGAGAGATAATATTTTGATATTTCTAAAATATGATAATGCTTTCTAGTCCTTAATGAAAAATACTGGAATGACAGGCTTGAACTACTGACACATGAACTTTTATCCACTAAACCCCATAAGGTAATTAAGGTTTCCTTTTGACAACATGAGCCGTAGGTTTGGTTGGTTGGCAGAGTTTGGTCTAAGAGTCCCTTATACAGCAGGTTTTGTGTTTGAAGCGCAGGTGAGCCATTTTCTTTGTTGGTTTTAGTTTATTGAAGCATTTATTATGTTGGCTTTTCTTTATCCTTAGCTTTTGTGTTTGAAGCACAACTGAGGCATTTCCTTTGTTGGTTTTAGTTTAAAGCACAATTTAAATATTTTTTTTTGTTGGTTTTTGTTTATCCTATAATACTAATAGCGGAATCAGTTAGCTTCGCTGTCTGCCACTTAGCCCGCTTTTTTAGAACGTTCGATGTTAAACTTTGTGAGAGCCTATTTTTTCCCTGTTAAATTTTTTGTAATGGCCAGGGAAAATATGTTTTTTTATTAATTTTACTTTCATTTTTGATATCAACCAATATATCTTGATTTAATCTAATAAATTTTAGAGTGTCACAATGTTTTAGATTATCGTATTTTTTTTATTTTAGGTTCTCACTTTTTTTTATTTTAAGTTGTTGAATTTTTTTAGGTTTGTCGCATTTTTTTATTTTAAGTTGTTGTATTTTTTAGGTCGTCGCATTTTCTTATTTAAGTTGTCATATTTTTTAGATTTTCACATTTTCTTATTTTAAGTCATTATATTTTTTAGTTCGACACATTTTATTATTTAAGTTGTCATATTTTTTTAAATTTTCATATTTTCTTATTTTAAGCCATCACATTTTTTTTTTGCTGTTGTATGTTTTGTTAAAGTTTTTTTTGTATGTAAAATTATGAGTATTTTAGTTGTATCCTAAATTTTTAGATTAATTCAAATAAATTTTTAGATCGTGTGAACATTTATGTCATTTAATTTAGTGTTTAGTAAATAGCTTTTATTTAGCCCACATCACAGTGCACATCTCCATCACTTCTTTCTAATCATACGATAATGCCCGATGCGCCAGAACTAGTTTACACGTTAGTACTATCCTAATTATTGTCTTAGCCGGCAGTTCTGCCGAACATCTTTTTTCACAAATATTTATATTAATCTTCTTAAATTGGGTGGTTCGGTCTTGTATATATATAATTAAAGTTAAAGATTTATTAATTGTGATAGATAGAGTTGATTTGTATATATATTTATTAAGAGTATTCTTAATATATTTTTGTTTAAAATATGATTATCTTGTAATTTAAAAAAATAGACAAATATTCAAAAATAAAGGTTGGATGATCCTTATCATGCTAAGTATCCCACACAGAAGGTGATCCAAAAAAAGGAACATGATTGCTTGGAGTTGTGGGCCCAGCATGCTCTCAAACTTTCTGCTAAATGGCAGTCCTTTTATGTTCATTCGTCCTTATGTTCGGCAATTAATAATTTCGTAATCAGAGTACACTACTCGTATTTAGAAAATATTTTGATGATATTTGATTCTAAGCTGTACGATGGGTTCTAAATTTTATTGGAGATAGAGATCAGGATAGATCCAAACTGAATGTATTCAAATATTTGTATTATTTATTTTGAATCCAGGTATTTATAATTATAAAATGATCTAATCAAATATATTCTCTCTTACGAATAATAAGAATATGGAGTAAAATCTCTGAACCAAATGTCTTCTCTAATATATCCTCCCACTGTATCTTGGTGGGATTTACTCAAAAACCATCCCCTCGACCTGGTGCTCAATGGGTGGGTTGGAGCGGGTTTTGACTTGATATAGGTCCGGTCGAGTTGGATTGGGTTGGGGTTGATATGTATTCTTCGAAAATAAAAAAAATAATTTTCTAATAACATGAGAATATTATTATGAAATAAAGATATCTAGAATCTAAATAATAAAAATTATATAACACTAGTAATAACTGAATATAAGATGTCTCAAAATTAGATAAATTGACATAATTGTGTTTAAGAATTATACTAGTATATTTATAAATATATGATTATATATGATCAAGGTGGGGCGGGTCAAGTTGATCTAAAATCCATATCCACTCAATCTTGTCTTAGAGTTAGGTTGAGATATCCCATACGATCATGGGTACAAAATTGAGAATCCTAAGTCTATTTATTTGAACCAAACATGTTTTGTATTCACCTATTTCATCTCTAACTCTTTTAATTTCTAAAACCCATTAAAGTTATAATTACGAATCCAAACTAATTGTAAGCAATGCTATACCGGGTATTTGGTTGGATCCTGGGTTCTTACTTGAAACTGGAGTTGCTCGAGCAAACAAAGGTACCTGATATGACTTTAAATCATCTTGGAGCCGAAGCCCTCATTTATTTATAAGAAGTTGGAGCTCCCTTTAATTTGACTCTAAGGGCTCCAAGAGCCATGAAGCAACTTTCGCTAAAATTACACAAAAGTACAATAAAATTTTTTTGTTAGGATTCAAATTACGTGATTGTAAGTGACAATCGTGAATTTTCAATTAAAAAGTTGGATCTATCGTCCAAACACTTCCATTATTGAGATTATTCACACTCGAGAGTCGGAACATACCATACATATCAGGGGGAATTGGCAGTATCTGTATATTTCAGATGGTGCACTCTTTGATTTACATGCATATGTATTGGTTTAGCCGTTTCTGAGGTTTAGTAATAGGAAAAATTGATGATTTTATGTTATTCAAATTTTGTGTTTAATAAAATAAGGGGATTTCAGTCTATGAAAAAAATAAAAATTCAGAAAATACCACTAAAATTTATGTAATTAAATATGTGCCACTCAAAAAAAAATTCTTATGAAAATGCTACTTCGACAATGTCAAAGTGTTTGACACTGGTAAAAATGACTCTTATGTTCTTTTGAAAATTTCAAATTGCCATTCAAATTTTTCATGTCATTAGAGCATACCCGCAGGTGATAAATACCATCAGAGTGCAGTTATATGTGATAAATATCATCTAGTGCTACGACAAAATATGAGGAAAGAAGAAGGATAAGAGAATTCTTGATATTTTTGAAAAAGAATAATTGAAATATGCATATATACAATCACTTTTGATTTTCAGTGGCACTAGCCAGCTGATTTTTTATGGTATTTTTAAAATATATTGTTTTTCAGTGTGTTGGGGGAAAATACTAGCTAACGCCAGAAACGTCACCATGGGAGTCCTGTCTTCGGGGACGAGAGAAACTTCCCCCGGCGCACCTCCTCCGGGTTAGGGAGAGCCCCCTCTCCCGGAGCCCTCCTTCTCCGGGCCGGGGAAGACGTCTCCCGGAGCCCTCCCCCGGGCTCGGAAGAGACTTCCCCTGGCGCACCTTCTCCGGGCTAGGGAGAGCCCCTCTCCCGGAGCCCCTTTTCCGGGTTCGGGAGAGGTTTCCCCCGGCGCTCCTCAGGTGGGCACTGATTTCGAGGGCCGCCACGTGTCAGAAATCGGTGCCCTGGACCTTCTCAAAAGACCGTTTTGCCCCCGATCCTACGGTGGCAGCAGGAGTAGTTCAGTAATTTGCGTCTTTTGGGGTCTATATATACCCTTGTAACCCTTGTAAACCTCTTTTGTAACCTAAGACATTCATTTGTACTCAATCCAAAAAACAAAAAGGCGTGTTCTGGAACCCTCTCTCCGGGAGAGAGCCCCCTAGCCGACGCTCGTCGGGAGCACGTCGACAGGACTAGGGCCTTCACTGAGGCCCGAACCTGTATAAACCCCTGTGTCAATCTCTGGGATTGTCCAACGCGGGGTGACCTGTCGCACGGTCAGCTCGCGTTGTGGAACACGTGTTGCGCACGTCATCTAACCTGTCGAGGTATTTTTTATACCACGACACAGTGCATAGAATAAAATATTCCAATAAAATATCACCTAAATTTTAACTCTATGCTACATACCACTGTTTTTTTTTCTGATGTTATATACTATTTTTGGCTAATCAGCGTTAGTCAATGGTTAAGTCTGCGGTAAAGGCATGTAAAATGACCGAAATGTCCGTATCAACAGCATGTCAACTGGGTTTAGTCGCGATTTTGAGAAAAAGACGGAATGAAATGCAAAATTTCTAACTCGGAAAAAATTGAGAAGGCCCTGCCGCGAAACGAGACGCCGCGGCCGTGGGCCACTGCCGGACCAGCCGTCGCTAGACCAGGCCACCGGGCCGCCACCTTTGGGCTGAAGCCTCCGCCATTCAAATCGTCACCGCCGCGGAACAAGCCGCCACTACCGGCCAGGTCGGCGCGAAATGGGTGGCGCCGTTCAACTACGCAGCCCGAGAAAGACTGGACGAGGTTGTCTACTCCTGCGCCGCCGCAATGGCGTGGATTCAGCCTGCGTCGACGGCTTCGCCGAAGCACATGCCCACGAACAGGGCGAGCGTGGTGTTGTGCATGCTCCCGGCGGCAAGGACCAAGTTGTTCGGCTCAGACTGCTCGCGCGAGGTTGGCAACGAGGCCAAATCACATGGTCGGCGACTAGCCGCCGGACTAGACGGCAAACCAGGACGCCGTCGTTCAGTCAGCGGACCAGGCCGCCGGTCTAGGGCACCGCCGTTCAGGGCGCTATCGAACCGTCGCTGCCATTGTGCACACATGGGCAAAAGGAACATTTCTTGAAAAATATGACAAGGTTTTACTTAAACTTAAAACTTAATGTCAAGTTGTCCTACCGAGTTGATAGCAGTGATAGATAGTATAAAGAAAAAAAAAAACCAATACAGCTCCAATTCACATAATTTTAGTTGCATGGAATCAATTTTTTCTTAATATAACAGCACCATCAATTAAGTAATATTATAAAACCACTTAAGTTAGTTTTGTTGAAAACATGTGAAACATACCCATTAATTTTCATTCAATAGGTTCCTCCCACATTTATCTCTAATGATACCAACTTAATTATAGCACATGAAATAGTTCTAATGAAGAAAAAAAAGATGGATATTTCATGTAGTACATGGATAAACTTTAAGTTTAAAAGCCTAAACACAATTTATTCCTAATCTTTGTGGGGCCAGGGGTGACTTATGATTACTGAAAGGAGGCAATAGGTCAAATCATTAGATAATATCATTGGATTATCAAAAACAACCTAAAATTATTCGGTGATCCACATAGAAGAGTGCATTGTAAAATTTTCCTATTATAAAACAACTTGAAATTTTAGCTTTTTCAAAAAGGATTCAGACCTCTTGTCTTTTCAGTTAAAAATGTTGTATTTAGGTTTTGATGGTTAGTGATAATTTAGATAAATTTTGATTTAGCAGAAGGATTTGAAGTTGATATCTCTTTTGTTGTGGTGTCATATGGATGCATATGTTGAGGAGGAGTTCATCATATTAGTAAACTGTGTTTGCATCAAGTTTGTGCTAATTATTATTATAACAAGACTAGTATGGATCTTGTACTTACTTCTTATCATGTATAGACCTATATGACTGTATATTTCATCTCTTATCTATGGTTTATCGAAAATGGTTCTGTCATCAAACACCAAAAAGGGGAATTGTTGACTCAACTCTTTTGGAAGTAATTATTTTGGTGATTAATGACAACCTAACTATGAGACTAATATGGTTTAATGAGTTGTGTTGTAGTCTCAAAATGGATTGCAAGATGAAAACAAGTAAGAGCGTATGGAGAATGATGTTAATATGAGCCATTGAACGAGATCAAGCTTCACCGAAGGTAAGATTAAAGATTAAGAATCATTTTCTTAGAATTTTATCGATCTCGGTGTTTGGAGATTGCCCAAGTTGATATGATTCTTTTTACTAGTTTGACCGTACTATTAAAAGGGGTCGGAAACTAGTAGTTTAAGTCGATTTAGTGTGGAAACTCAAATACATTCATATCATATTGCACTAGTGCTCATTCACCTCTTGCATTACTAGAAAACAAGTCTAGATTGTTTGAATTGGAGCTAAGATCTGAAAACTATACCTGGTCGTGGTCGCACAAAGTAAATAAATTGGTCGTATCAGAACTAGAGCTAGTCGTCATCGTATCAGAACTAGAGCTGGTCATAGTCGTATCTGCACAAACTAGCGTATCACTATTTTGAATTGGTAGTGGTCGTAGAAGTTCAAACTAGTTGTATCAATACTAAACTTGGTCGTAGTCATATTTTCACTGTTCCGATTGTTCGTATGAGCGCTCAATGCGAACATTCGAGCAGTATACAGCTCGAATGCGGACCTTCGACCACCTATTTTCTTCTAGCAATTATCGACCACTAGTCTTTTGACCAGTTTTCCAAATGAGGCTTCAACTTGATCAATCAGAACTAGTCGTGGTCTATACTGACTGTCAGCATGCATGTCCGCGTGGACGCAGGCGTTTGTGTTGGACATTTTGACAGCAAGAAGGTTTCTGAATTTTCTAAAAATATCTAGGCCGATCTAGGTCTCGCTTCTGTTTACAAAATTGTAGCCCCTTGAGTTATCTTTCCAATAAGACAAAAGGCACCTCAATCAGATTTCTAGATCAAAATTTATGCTTATTTTAGTATCAGTTGCATAGATCCATGCGGACTGTCTGCATGAGACACTAACAGTCAGCATGAATGTCAGCATAGTGACGCTGACTGTCAGCAAGAATACCAGTGTCTGTGTGGACATTTCTCCAGATACACATGTTTTTGAGTTAAAAATATTTTTGACCTATGTTGACTGTCAGCACACACGTGCTGACAAAAATTTCAACGGCTTCTGACCATGTCATGACTAGCTGTTAAAGGTTGATGTTGACTGTTAGCGTGTACTAATTTTTTCTCTGCACGACCATAACAGCTAGTTGAGTGTTGTGGGATATATATATATATAAGTTGTGAACATGTTTTTGCTGTCTCTCTGAGCTAGAATTTGATACACACTTGAGTCCAAGTATTCTTGTATCCAAGACTTGATCTTTTGATCAAAAAGGGATTTATTGAGTTTGTGCGAGATCCTCCAAGAAGAACTATTTGCATCATTAGAGCTTCCCGGTGATTGGTGGTAGTCAAGAAAAGATCTTTGGCACCTCATTTCATATCTCTAGCAAAATCATTGCTTGACTTAGTGCATTTGTGAGAGGTTAAGAGTGTTTAGTGCACATCACTCATCATTTGAGTTTCTAGCACTTGTTTTATTCAAGTGAAGGTGTACGACTTGTTACTCTTGGCAATTATCGTCGCTTAGACGGTCGTTGGAGAAAAGTCGCGATCTCTCCGTTGGAGTTTGTCGGAGAGGCCGACAAAGACTTATGAAAGATATTGATGCTCTCCTATCTAGAATAGAGAAGGCGCAACCCGAGTGGAGATATCCTTCGTAGACATAGAAGCGAGCACTAGTACAGAAATACAGTCTACTAACCCCTATCTTCTATCGGTTATTAGCGATTTAGTTGAAAACCGATAGAAAATGTGCCTCGAAGTCATAAAAGGCCATCGGGTTTATTTTTCCTATCGGTTTGTAAGAAACTTCCCGATAAAGAAGCAGTATGATTTACTCTAGCGGTGATGAACAAATTTGCCGTTAGAAGAGATGCATAAGTACTGACGGGAGAATGCTGTGCGCCGATAGGACTAGTCGACTTCTACAACTAGACTTATTCTATCAGTAATGTATGAATATACCGACAGAGTATATTAAAAATTCCTATCGGCAATATGTAGTGCGCCGATAGAACCGTTGGCCTTCTACAAATATTTTTATTCTATCGGTAATGGATTCTTGTACCGTTAGAATATATAGAAAATTGCTTAGAACTGTTCGTCTCAAATAGTTTTATTCTATCAGTAATGAATGTTTATACCGTTAGAATATAGCAAAAATATCTTAGAACTATTGGCCTTCTACAGCTTGTAATATTCTATCGGTAATGAATGTTTATACCGTTAGAATATAGAACAAATATCTTACAACTGTTGGCCTTCTAAAACTTGTAATATTCTATCGGGAATGTATGTACACACCGATAGAGTATGTACAAAAATTCCTATCGGTAATATGTATTGTGCCGATAGAACCATTCGCCTTCTACAGATGTTTTTATTACTAACGGTATGCTGTTTTTGTACCGATATAAAATATATAGTTATATAAATACACGGGTATGTCTCTTTCATTCTCACAATTCATCTGAGACTCGTAGTCGTAACCCGTAAGCTCCATGAACGGCCGGCGCACCTCTACAGGGGACCGCTGCACCTCCGCACCTCCATCGACGCCCTCTAGACTTCGGCATCCCAAGGAAGGTACGTAAAATGTCTGCAATATTGTTAGATTATTCTAATCCGATTATGGCAATAATTCTGCTTTTTTTATATCCTTCATTTTGATGTGTCTTCTTTTCAATATGATTATGATCTGTTCAGGTCCTTGGATGATGCTCATGAGGGGCAATGTATTTCACAGTTCTTCATCGCAGTACGCTGCCTACGTTGGCTTGTTGGCGAAAGAAACGGTGAAGATCACCGTCGAGAGCTGGAAGGACGTGAAGGGCGAGATCTTGGTTGGCTCGGTCGAGAAGATCCTTAAGCCCGGCGTGTTTCTCAAATCAGGACCTATAGAAAGCATCTTACATTTTTTTGCATGCACCAGCTTGTGGCCAGATGCTTACCTTCTTGGAGAAGAAGAATTGTTGTTATTTGCACAGCCATTCTACACCATCACTACACAGAACAACATCTTGGAAGGTAGGTTCTTTTTGTTAATGGAGTTGAGTTGAGTTGAGTTGAGTTGATCGAGTTTGAGTCTGAGGAAATCACCAATACGTACAAATGTATGTTGATGGCAGTTCCAGCTCCTCGGGCGTCTTCGAACTGAACTCCTACGGTTAAGTCCAATGTGGTTCAGACATTTGCTGTTTTGGATGAATGGATTTGTGATGTATCAGGTCTAACTTGTAGTCGGTAGTTGCATTGTGGCAACCTGCAAAGGTTCTCATTTATGTAAAATGTATGGGCCACTGGGTCCTCGTCGTGATCTGTTGTTAATTTCAGACGTGGCTTTTCTAATATACATTGAATGTGTGAATTGTTGTATTTGTATATTGTTGTATATTTGTGTATCATGTATTGCTAATTGGGACATGAACTTGAATGTACAGGGAGTATTTGTGTATTTAATTGTATTGGTAGGTAGGTGTGTATTTGTACTGCTGTTTCAGACATGCACTTGAATTTGTGAACTGGCATGTGTATGTTTGTACTTGAATTTGTATTGGTGAACTGGCATGTGTATATTTGTACCTGAATTTGTGAACTGGCATGTGTAATTTCTTTGGCAAGATGAAGTCCCAAGTACCTAAGAAAAGTATTTTTGTGTCTCCTAGTTAATCCACAAATTAGCATTTCTTGAAATATATTGCTTTATCTTCTAGTTAAGATCCGTTTGATGTAAGATCTGTTTGATGTTACATTGATATGATTCCTTGATTGTGAGAAATGGCATGTGCATGCATGTTTGTCCCAGTTTGGTACCAGTACCTCCTCTAACGGTAAGTACACATATTTACCGATAGGAAAACACATATATTTTCTCAGTCATGCATATTCTAACGGTAAATACACATATTTACCGATAGAAAAACTCTTGCTCGTGTGTCATGCATCATTTAACGGTTCGTACACATATCTACCGATAGAAAAACTCATGTACGTGCTGTGTCATGCATGATCTAACGGTCAATACACATATTTACCGAAAGAAGAAGTCCTGTACTTGCTCTGTAATGTACATTCTTTAACGGTATGTGTGCGTTTTTTACCGATAGAATATGTGAGCGGCAAATTACCTAAGTTAGTCTAACGGTTATTTCATGTATTTACCGTTAGAAAAATGTCCATTATAAGGAAAACCCCACTCGTGCATTGCTGTGCTGCTCTTTAATTTGTTCTGTTGCACTCTGTGTCCCTCTGTTTGTGACGAAAGTTCCAGCTACACTGTTAGGGTGATCAGCGCAGGCTGGAGGGAAGTTGATTGCGCCCCTCTCTTTAAGGTACGCTTAATTGTAGACACTTATCTCTCTCTCTCCCTCTAGATCTCCCTTCCTCTCTACTTGCAAGCTAGCTGTATTGTGTAGTTCCAAGTTTGTAGCTCTAAGCTTGGGAGCTTGGTAGCTGGAAATGCGTCATGTTTTAGGAGCTAACTAGCTTGTATTGTGTAGTTAGCTAGGTTAATAGTGTTAATTTCGTCAAGCTAGGGTTCAACACATGTATTTGTTGTAAGAGGTTGTACATGTACATATACATAACTTAATCGGGCAGGTTTCATGCATGGCTTAATCGTTAAATTTTGTTAATTGTAGATGGACAGGAAATATTGGATGTATGGAATAAAACGTACTACTCTTGAATATTTGGATGGTGTGAATGAGTTTATTAAATTTGCTGAGCAACAAAAAGAGAGGAAGGGAGAGAAAAATATGCTCTGTCCTTGTACAGATTGTATGAACTTGAAGAGGTTTAGCAACTCTGATCAAATTAAGAGTCATTTGATTCGTCGTGGTTTTAACGCGCGATACACCCGTTGGATATGGCATGGCGAAGATCTTGAGGAAACAAGCACCACTACTACCAATCAGCACGACTCGGATGTGGATTGCAATAATATCGATGATCATCCAAATTTTGGTAATGTTCATTCCGATGTGCACGTAGATGATGATGATGACAATCTAGATGAGATGTTACGTGATGTAGAGGAAGATTACAACGAAAATGACTTCTGTGAATTTGAGAAATTGATTGCTGACTCTGAGAAGCCTCTGTTCCCTGGATGTGCAACATTTACAAAACTGTCTTCTGTGCTGAGATTATATAACTTGAAGGCAGGAAACGGTTGGAGTGATAAGAGTTTCACGGCACTATTAGATCTTCTAGCGGACATGCTTCCAGAGGGAAATGAGTTGCCAAGATCTACTTACCAAGCCAAAAAACTGTTGTGTCCGTTGGGAATGGAAATCGAAAGAATACACGCATGCCCAAATGATTGTGTGTTGTACCGGAACGAGTACTCCAGTTTGCATGTTTGTCCAAGATGCGGCGCATCGAGGTATACGCGTAGGGACCGGATTGACAGTGAACGTCACGAGGTAAAGAAAGGACCCCTGGCAAAAACTGTGTGGTACTTGCTTGTGATACCTAGATTGAAGCGGCTGTTTGCAAATCCGAAAATCGCGAAGCACTTGCGTTGGCATGTTGAAGCCCGGAAACAAGACGGAAAACTGAGACACCCAGCTGATTCTATTCAATGGAGAAACATCAACAGAACATTTGATGAGTTCGGCAGCGAACTTAGGAATGTAAGGTTCGGGCTGAGTTCAGATGGTATGAACCCACATGGTAATATGAGCAGCCGGCACAGCACTTGGCCGGTTCTTTTATGCATCTACAATCTTCCTCCTTGGTTATGCATGAAGCGCAAGTACATCATGATGGCGTTACTAATCTCAGGACCCAGACAACCCGGAAATGATATTGACGTGTTTCTAGCGCCTTTAATCGAGGACTTACAGAAATTGTGGAGCGAGGGTCTGCAGGTGTGGGATGCACACAAGAAAGAGAATTTCATCTTGCGGGCCCTGATATTTTGCACCATAAATGATTTTTCGGCCTACGGCAATTTGTCGGGGTATAGTACGAAAGGAGCCAAGGCTTGCCCTATTTGCCTAGATGAAACTGAGAGCATGTTGCTGCGAAACTGCAAGAAAACAGTGTACATGGGTCACCGCAGGTTTCTTCCGGTGCATCACACGTACCGTATGAAGAGGAAATCATTTAACGGGAAGCCTGAGAAGGGATCAGCTCCAGTGTTTCTGACCGGTAAGGAGATTTACTCGCGCGTGAACGACATCAAAGTTGAGTTCGGTAAGCATTCTAAACCTCGAGAAAAAATGTTTGGAAGAAGAGATCGATTCTCTGGGATCTACCGTACTGGGAGCACTTACAAGTTCGACATTGCATTGACGTCATGCATGTAGAGAAAAATGTCTGTGACAGTTTGATTGGTTTGTTGTTGAACATTCCGGGAAAGACAAAGGATGGTGTGAAAGCTCGTCGTGACATGGTGGAAATGGGAATAAGGACTGAGCTTGCACCTTTAGAGAATGGAAAGCGTACATACCTCCTTCCGGCCTGCTATACGTTGTCCAAGAGCGAAAAAACAGATCTCTGTCGGTGCCTGCACGGTGTTAAAGTTCCATGTGGGTACTCTGTGAACTTGAAAAAACTTGTGTCCATGAAGGACCTAAGACTGGTTTGCACGAAGTCCCACGACTGTCATGTCCTGATGTCACAAATGCTTCCCATTGCTATCAGAGGCATTCTCCCAGTTAAAGTCAGAGAGACAATCACAAACCTATGTTATTTCTTCAACGCAATATCTTGCAAGGTAAGTATGTGCACTCGTACTATAAGTTCATTACCTCCATCTGTGGAGCTTAATTAGAAGATTTTTCTGATATGAATATTTGGCGCAACTGTGTCCTCGTAGGTAATTGATCCGGATGGATTGAACGCTTTGCAACGCGACGTGGTTACAACTCTTTGTCAGTTCGAGATGTATTTCCCTCCATCCTTTTTTGATGTTATGGTCCATCTGATTGTTCACCTTATCAGAAAAATTAAGTTTTGTGGACCCGTGTGCCTGCGCTACATGTATCCATTTGAGAGATTTATGGGTGTATTGAAGGGATACGTAAGGACTCGTCGTCGACCCGTGGAGAGTATCATGGAAGGTTATGCCGCCAAGGAGGTGATTGAATTTTGCACAGATTATATGGCTGGGGTTGACCCAATTGGCGTTCCTAGGTGCCGATACGAGGGTAGGCTTCAGGGAATCGAAACGATTGGATTCAAAGCTATCGTCCCCGCTCGTGATGTGTACGCAAAATCATATTTTTGGGTCTTACAACACATGACGGAGGTCGAGCCATACATACACGAGCACAAGGTAATGTTACGATCACAGAATCCTTCGAAGTCAGACGTTTGGGTCAGCAGAGAACATAACAGGAAATTTGCTGAGTGGATCCAAGAAAGAGTCACGCGAGCTGCCGAGGGCTCCGTAAGTGAAATTGTGACAAGGTTGGCTAGAGGCCCAAGATTCACTGTAGGGACTTGGCAGGGGTACGACATCAATGGGTATTCATTTTACACAAGAGCTCAAGACGCCAAGAGTAGCACGCAATGTAGCGGAGTAACACTGTTTGCTATTTCCGAGGATGCCAAGTCAGTAAGGGCGCTGAACTCATATTACGGTGCTATTGACGAAATATGTGAGCTCGATTACGGATTACTTAAGATTCCCCTGTTTCGATGTCAATGGGTCGAAATCCCTCGAGGTGTTCAAGTTGACAGTTACGGGTTTACTCTCGTCGATCTTGGTAGAGTCGGACACCAAGACGATCCATTCATACTTGCAAAGCAAGCCACACAGGTATTCTACATCGTTGACCCGGCCAATCCAAACTTGCATGTTATCCTCCACAGCAAGAGACGTATTGTTGGGGTCGAAGATGTTGTCGACGAAGAGGAGTATAACCAATTCGATGAAATACCTCCATTTTTAGAGGACATTCAATCTATCTGTACTGAAGATATTGACGAAACAACGTATCTGTGAGATGACCACGAAGAAGGATTATGGGCTGAGAACCATTGATGATTAATTTCTATTTCAGGGATAAATGCCAAGCAAACAGCCCACAAGTTCTGCAGCAATGTGAGGAACTTATCATTAATACATCAGGTAGTACATTTTTCTTTAGAACTTAATGATAAGCTAGTTCACAGCATTAATATATCTCAATTTTACTCCACAGCATGAGTTCTAACATGTACAGTACCTTTATCCTGTAAATACTTAATTCTTCCCTTCAAATAGCACTTGCAAAAATCTCATCGCAGCCTCTTGCTTCTTCAAATTAAGCTCTGCAAAAATCCCTTTTTTCTGACGGTATTTTGTTATTTCTACCGATAGAAAAGGACATCCGCTACTTTCATGTGTCTCAGGCACTTCAAAACTTTTCGAAAAGTTTACTTTTTCTATCGGTATTATTCTATTTTACCGTTAGAATAAATTCGTTAGTCTCACGGTAGTTGTTGTCTGACGGTTTTTTTCTTGTTTTTACCGATAGAAGAATACTTTGCCGCTTTGAATTCTCAACCGTGTCGCCATGCGTCGCCTTGGAAACTCTATAAGTACCTCGCCATGCGTCGCGGTATTTTGTTGTTTTTCTAATTCTCGAACGGTTCGACTCCTCATCTTCTCTTTCACAATGGCAACCTCCATGGGATCGTCAGCCACGCCCTCCCCGATAAGAACTCTAAATCTCCTCGGTTTACCCCTGTATTGTTAATCCATGTTCAGTTCATTCTTGATCTGTTAATTTGCACAGGGAATGGGAGCCGTGGAAGACACTGCCAAAGTTAAGGCCGACCTGAGGGCCCTCCAGGAGGAGCACAAGCTCCTTACAGACAAGCACACTCAGCTACGACTTGAGCTTGACGATCTCTTCCAGCGCATTAAGCGCATGAAGACGGATGGTGACAATGCTAGGGCGAGGACGAGGCGTCTTCGCGAGGAGAAGAAAGCCGCGGATATGACCATCGCTGGCTGTGGTTTGACTATGAAGGATACCATAGCGAAGCTGAGGGAGGTCGCAGGCCTTCTCGACGCGGTAGTAGTTGATCCTAGGGACAACTTGTCGCTAGAGGAGTCCTGCGTCCTGGCTGCAAGTTTAAGTGACTCTATTCTACATGCAGCCAGGGCTAAGACCACCCCTTGACCTAGCATTTTGGGTTTTATTTTTTTTTGTAAGTGATAAAACAACATTGAATGAACAATTTCTTTTTATGTCAATTTTCCAATTTTCCGGCTATCTTCCCTCTTTCTTTATCATTCTACAGCTTTCAACCACGGTCTGTTTGATGTTAAATTGTGTGTACCTTTTCATTACTCTGACGGTATTTTGTTGTTTTTACCGATAGAAAAATGGCACCCAATACTATAATCTTAAGCACTTAATTAAAAAAATTTTCTTGGGAAAATTGGTCTCACGGGATTTTATTGTTTATACCGATAGAAAAAAGCATCCACTACTTCAAATATTTTTCCTGGAAATTTACTTATTCTATCGGTACTATTTTGTTGTACCGATAGAAAATTACATAATTCTATCGGTATCATTTTGTTGTACCGATAGAAAAGTTCCTCCACTGCTTTATTACTCGTACACGGCCCTTGGGTTTCCCTCCACTCGAACAGTTCCACCTTAGAGCACTGCGTCTCTTCGAGAGCGAAGAAAACCACAACCTCCGCCATGACCACTCACTTCCTCTCTCCCACACGACGATCGCTGGCTGGACACTGGTTCGCCACTGCCACCGGTTCTTATTTTCGTCCTTCGCCGGCCGCCGCTGTGTTCTACACCGCCTCTCCATCACCAGAACTGATCGTCGCCGTAAATACCCTAATTCGTCGTTCTATTTCCAGCATCTTCCTTATTTGATCCTAGTGTTTTGCACGTACTAATTCTTCGAGTTTTGCAATTACACTAGGGTTCCCTATTGTGTTGGATTATGTACATTCCGCAGGCAATGTTGATTTAAATTAGGGTTTACATAATATGTTCCAGTGCTATAATGAACCTGTTTTGAGATTTTAACTTATCTATACTGCTGTATGTGTGATCAATTGTATCCAACTGCCATGTAATGCACATTATATGTTGAAGGTGTTCTTACACATATTCTATCAGCAGCTCATGTGTTTACCGATAGAAAATATTTCTGCACAAGTAGTAAAACTTAATTTGGATCTGGAAGGACATGAGCCATGCAATGTACTAGTTTGGTTGGGAGTTTTTACTCACTTGGTATGAATATATGGCAATGTGGATGGGTCTTCGATGTATATGTTTCAAATGCCTATACATGACTTTTCCCAACCTAATAGATGTGAAGTCCTGATGACTCACATACAGGCTAAAGATTATGCACAGTGGCACTTAGATGCTTGTGTGCATATTTACGTGTGAAATAATAATGCTGGCCCATGAATATTAGTATAGCAAATCATCGAGAATGTTATGTGATGACAGTGAATGGTGGCTTGTCAACAAATTTCCATTTGTAGAGAGCATTGTTATGTTCTATCGGTATCTCACGGGTTTGCCGATAGAAAAATTGTCTTCTGTGGAGGTAATTGTTATGGTCTATCGGCAGCTCATGTGTTTACCGATAGAAAATATTTCTGAACAGTTCAGGAAGTAATTTATGCATGTCTTTCTTTTTGTATTATTTTTCCTTTTGCCGCCCTAGTTAGTCTCTAGTCCTGGGCTGAGTTATGGAACTCCAAGGCGAATTAATTGCCATATGGTTTGTTGATGGTTTTGTAGGGGAAGACATGTCGTCGTCTTCATCGGATGGTACTAGTGGTTCGACTAGGGCCAACCCCATCGTAACTACTGAAGATGCAGCTGTTACATCCCAGCGCAAGAGGGTGGGGCGAGGCGCGACGACGTTGGGGCGTTTGGCCAAACGCACGGATCTTTCTTGTGAGTTCACCCAATTTGGGAGGCCGATTGGAAAGAATGCTGGGAGGTACGCGGCCTACGTTGGGCTGTTGGCGAAAGAAAGGGTGAAGATCACCGTCCAGAGCTGGAAGGATGTGACGGCGGACGAGAGGGATAGGTTGTGGGCGGAAATGAAGGTTAAATTAACTGAAATCGCTGAACTCTTTCGTAATCACGTTCTCTTGGCTTATACTAAAGTTTAACTAACTTGTGATTAATTGTATGCATTTTTCGGAAACAGGCTAAGTGGAACATCCCCGACGATACACCTAGGACTGCCTGCTTGAAGGACCTGAACGGAACATGGAAAACCTTTAAGAGCTGGCTCGTCAGTAACTTCCTCGCTGCGGGGAAATTTCCTTGCGAGAAGTACCCCTTCATATCGGAGGAGGTATGGGAGGAATTCACCAAGCAGAAAGGGACTGAGGAGTTCAAGGCCCTTAGCGAGAAGAATAGGGCGATCCAGGAGAGGAACGACCACCCGCATCGGCTCGGATCCCGGGGCTATGCGGGGAAGGAGGAGTAGTGGAAGAAGGAAGACGAGCAAAATCCTGTCATCGACACCCCTGAGTTGCCGCTCTCTGAGATTCGGGATGAGAGGTGCAAGCGATGGCGGAGGGGGAGGGGTTCCGTGTCGTCCACGGAGTCTGTGCAGTTCACAACCCCTGGGGACGCCGACGTTGTGAGGCGAATGGTAAGTTGGCTAACCTCGTAAACTGTGTGCGCACAAGTGTATATAAGGCAATTTGTCTCACAAGGTACCTTTAAATGTAACATATCTCTTTTGAGAAGGAGGCAGCGGAGGGATTATTTACCCCGCAGAGGGAGAACGACATCCTCACCCGGGCTCTAGGAAATAAGGAACATCCCGGGCGGACACGGGCCGTGGGAGCTATTGTGTCGTGGAAGGCCGGTTTCGTAGATCCGGCTCCACCGAGGAAGAAGGCCCGCTCCTGGAAGGAAAAGGAAGCTGACCTCTCCGATAAGATACGGGCTGAGGTACGGGCGGAGATACGGGCGGAGATGCGAGTTGAGATATGGGCTGAGGTGCAGTCTAAGGTGCAGTCCGAGGTCGCACAACTGAGGGAAGAGTTTGCACGGTTGAGAGAAGCATTGCTGGCCAAGAGTGCAGATGCGGATCCCCAGGACGACGGTACCCCGCGGGGTCGGATAAGCAGTTGCGCTTCGAAGGTACTCGCGGATCCAGTGGATCTACTTGAGGTACTGCAAGCCTTCATCTGTGCACTTAAGTTGATGCCACTCCCATTCTGTTAGAGTTGTTTCGCTAACCTGTTTTAATTGTTACAAATTTGCAGAAGCCGGAGGGCTGCATCCTACAGAATCACGTAGGCGCCGGGCAGGAAGTGGTTGGACACGGCTTCGTATATCCGTCTAGGCCGGATGTCCGGGTCCACTGTGTACCTCTGCGGTTGGGTTTCGCAAAGGTACAGGTGGACATGGCCATGCCGGGCTACAACGATTTTCCGTTGCCAGTCCCAACAGAGGAACTGCAGACACTTGCTGAGGCAGTGGGCTCCTATGTACAGTGGCCCAAGAAGTGTCTTGTAATACAACCGGTAAATTCTACACATTTTAGATTACATCCTACTTAGTACACTCAACTTGCATAATCTAACATACGTGCTCATTAATTGAAGTGGCCTGCCGCTGGGCTACCAGAGGACTGCGCCCCCAGCTCGGGGCATGAGGCCCGATCTCGTGCGACCCTGGACACATCAAAGACGGCCTCGACCCCACCCAGCGCATCCACGCCTTCACCTCGGAAGAAAGCCGCCATCACCTCGCCCTTGCCTTCGAAGGTACGCGCTCAGTCCCCGGCAAAAGGCAAGGGCAAAGGCAAGGGAAAAGGGCGACAGGGACAGCCGGAGAGGTTCAAGAACGGGTTTCCACTCATGTCGGAGGCAGCTTTGCGCAAATTGGATCGATCAACCAGAGACCTCCACGTGTGGTACCTACATCGAACTCGGCGCAATCTGAACTTCTTAGTTCCCTACAGGCCTGGGCAGTTCCACCGTGAGCCCGGGAGTATATCCGTGGCACACGAGGATCTGTTCGACCTCTACAACTGGCGGGAGCTCGATATGTCCATCATACGGACTGGAGTCCTGTGGGTTTGCTGATGCTATGTATTGCTGTTTTCTAACTCTGTTTGCTAACTCTGCATTGTTGTAGTTCATTTGAAATGTAGTAACTTTCTGTGCAATACTAATGTCGTCCTTTGCATGCAGGTGCATGTACAGGCTAGCATCGGAGGCTGCGTGTGACAAGGTGGGTTTCCTCGACCCAGAGAAAATAAGGCTCACGATGCTAGAGCACGACGCCGCGCACGCTGAGCTGTACATATCCAAGGCGCTGATGGCGCAGCAGGACAGGGAGTTCATTCTGGTGCCGTACCACCAAAGGTTAGTGCATTTTGTACTAATTTAACTCGATCTTGTATGTTACACCTGAGATATACTTTGAGCTAGCGGTCCTCTTTTACGTACAATGCAGGGGCCACTGGATCCTCATCATGATCTGTCCGCTCGAGGAACGAGGTGTACTACCTCGATTCGATGCGTGACAGATTATCGATCGAATATGTGGTCAAGGGGAATATGGAGGCGTAAGTAACTTATATGTTTGATTTAAATTTTCACCTTACTAGCTAATGATAATACATTAACGGGCAATACTAACTGAAATGCAGGGCTTTTGATAAATATGCGTCCGCTGGAGGGAGGCATGCCGCACCGCAGGGCTCCCTACTAGCTTGGAAAGAATATGAGGTACTCACGAGACTTTTTGTTTATGCTTAATTAGTTTATGGAAACAATAGCTAACATGTCTTCGCATATGCAATTATCTCAGTGCCATCAGCAGCCGCAATCGTGGGAATGCAGGTTTTATGTGTTGCGCTACATGTACGACCTAGTGCAGACAAACTTTGCCCAATTCCCCCAGGTAAGCATCGATAGCTAACTCATACTTGAAAATTGGGTGTCACGTTCTAAATTAGGAAGTTAGTTACTAAGTATTCACACATGTTTGCAGATCGCCATGTCGAAAGACTCATACGAAAATGCAAAGATTAGAGATCTTCGACAAATCTGGGCTCAATATGTCATGGAGGAAGTTGCGCCCAACCATCCGCCATGATAATTTTCTCTTTTTCGTGTACTCTGTGCATAGACTGTTTATATACATGTGAATAAATATATATGTCAATAAATGTCCACATTGGATTGCAATTTGTATTTGTCCATATATATGTGAATAAATGTGAATAACTGTCTAATGTGTCAATCTGGTCTGTGAATTTACCCTTCTTTGCATCTGTACTGTATTGTGTATCCAATCTTTAATGTATTGCATCTGTACTGTATATGTGAATGTACTGTATTGTGAATGTAAATAACGTACTGTATATGTGAATGTTCTATCGGTAAATTCATTCACAGCCGACAGACTACTACAAATTTTCTATCGGTAAACTCATCCACAACCAAGAGACTACTACCCATTTTTCTATCGGTAAACTTGAAATTAACCGTCAGAATAGTGTGACTTTTCCTGCCGGTGAACTCATCCACAACCGAGAGACTACTGTAGTTTTTTCTATCGGTAAACTTATAATTAACCGTTAGAAGAGTGTGATTTTTCCTGCCGGTGAACTCATACACAACCGAGAGAGTACTAAGATTTTTTCTATCGGTAATCTCATTTCCAACTGAGAGAGTGCTACACTTTTTTCTGTCGGTAAACTTGTAATTAACCATTAGAATATAGGTATTTTTCCCAACGCTAAACGTCAGACGATGACGGGTTTTCTATCGGTACAATCATAAGGTGCCGATAGAATAGTAATATTTTCCTGTCGGTAATCATGTAATTAACCGTTAGAATAGTGGTACTTTTCCCACCGTTAATCGTCAGACTACGACGGGTTTGCTATAGGTACACTCCTAATATGCCGATAGAATTGTTAATTTCTTCTGTCGGTTATTTACCGATAGAAAATGTTTTGTCTTGTTCTATCGTGTCTATCTCTATCGGTACGAAAACCGATAGCAGAAGGATTTTTTTTACCTATAGAAGAAAGCTTTTCTGTACTAGTGGAGACTCACGTGTGAGCGCTTCAACGAAGAGTAGGGGAGATCGGGCGAGTCTCTGAGACTTCGGTAAAAATTGTTGTGTACTTGGTTTCTCTCTTACATATTTTATATTTATCTTGATTTATTTGCTTCCACTTACTTTTGTTGCATATTGTATTTCATTTTCTATCTTGTTGAATACAACTTAATCTTAGATAATTTTAGACCATTTTGTAAAAACTTATTTTTCCTTCATATCTTACAAAAAAATTATTTTAGTCGAAAAGATTTTAAAGCCTCATATTCACTCCTCTCTAGTCGACATCCTTGATTCTACATAACACACACGAGCGTACCTGCAGATCTGAAGGATTTCTCCGTCCAAGCTCAAACCATTTAGGCTAAGTCGAATATATGGACTTTTGGGTAGATTTTTCAAAGAAATATTTTTACCATACGTGCGAAACGTCACTCGAAACACTTACTACTCTAATGCAAAGACTCCTAAGGAGACTCCTCGCACAAGTCCACATGTAAAGCGCATTCTTAAACGCTAAACACTCCAATGCATCAACGCTTGGGTGACATTTCACGTGGGCTCGCATAAATTATTTATATGATAATTTATTGTATTATATGATTATTAATGGTTAAAATTGCCAAAATTAAATCACACATAGAAAATAACATTAAACATACAAATTGAAAAAAACCAACTCACCAACTGACAATTTTTTTACAGTAATTTTTTTAGTCACTGAGATGTGAGTCCCACAGAATAAACACTCCCAACAGCTAGTTTTAAACCTCACTAGCACTGCATACTGACACATGGGTCCAATTGAATTTTGAGCCCACTGTCAACTACGTTACCATGCAAAACTGAGGTCGAAGTAATGTAATTCAAGTCAATTCTAATCGCAATAAAAAAATAACTTTCCAATTGACAGGTGGACTCAACATTATTTTGGACCTACTTGTCAGTGACGTTAGACAATTTATTGCGCGATGCGCGTGGCACGCGAGGTGAGCGCACCCATGAGAACTTCACGTGTTTTGTGGAACTCGCCACTGCCGCGTCGCTTTGTGCGCCACATGCGTTAATTGCACACACACCCACTGACTTGTGGGCCCGCTAATTTTCTGACCCCACCTGTTGGTGAGCTTTTCATGGCGAGTTTGTCAGACACGGTGCGTGAATAATGAGACCCACAAAACACATCGTTACATACTTTTAATTACTTCAACACTGTCGCTACACGTACTCCGGTGCCAATAAAACCCACCTATCAGTACTCGAAACAACAACTATCTCACCACATATCATTGTACAACTCACTCATCTTCATGAATTCTATGTAGCAATGAGACGTCGATGCAGATGACTGAAGTGGAGATAACCTTAGAATGAAGCTGCAGATGAGGCCCATATATTCCACGAAAAACTTAAAACACCTCAAAAGACACACCTGCATTTATCCAAATTACTGATTTGTAATCAAACAACATGACAAACTGTTTCGAATCTACCATTCACGCTTAAAGATGGTTGGTCCCTCTGGAGCCGAAAAGGACAGAATTCTACTGAAGCGAAAGAGAAGTTTGATGGATGAGTCACTCGGCAGTCCGTCCTTCCTCTACTGATTTCACAAAACAGAAATTATTTCCAGATTTGCCAGCGCGCTGTCCTCTCAGCAGCAACATACTCAGTGTTTCAGTTAAACTTATAGATTTATCAAATAAAAGTATGGTCAAGTCCCTTGTTTATTTGAACTAGTAATTTTCAAATAAAATGAAACTAGTGAAAGCAGTTTTATGAGTTTATAAGTTAAAATTAAAATTAAATACCTAACTTAATTGAAAACTTATCTCATAAGTTGAAATTTTTTTACTAAAAATCTTTAATAAATTGAAACCAATAGAAAATGTCTTCTTGAGTTTATAAATTAAAACTGACACTAAATACCTATTTTTTAGTGGCATATTCCATAAGTTAAAGCCCTTTTTAACTATAAGTTACAAGAAAGTTGAAACTAGTGGAATGAGATTTATTAAACTTATAAGCCGCCGAAATATCTAGCTTCTTTCAAGATTTATTTAATAACTTGAAGCCTTTTTTTAAGTTAGAAATCTCAAATAATTTGAAGCCAATAGAAAGGTGTTTGTTGGGTTTATAAGTTAAAACTGAGTCCAAATATTTAGTTTATTTCAAGACCTATTGCATGAGTTGAAGGTCTTTTTGAATTAGAAGTCTCAAATAAGTTGAAATTGATGTGAAATATGTTTTTTTGGCATATAAGTTGAAACTGTTTAGGAGTGCGGTGCCTTCTCCAAACTTCGTTTTTTGTTGTGGTTATTTGTTGATGATATAATAAATATTTTCTATAATCAATCTACCGACAACATAAAATATGATCATATCAATAACCTACTAGAAAAATTTAGGTCGACCCCGCATGCCCTACATTCTTAAAAGAAAAAAAAAAAGACAACAGTGATGGTTGGGCAAGGAAACCAGACAGGAGGTGTTTGGTTGCCTGGCCCAAGGCCTAGCCTAGCCCCCGGATGCAAAATGGCCCGACTTTCGGTTGTTTGGTTGCCTGCACCGCTATCTCCAGCTCGGCCCGCACGGTGCAAACAATCCCGCTCAGCCTGGCTTGGAAAACACAAATCCATCTCGTTTCTCTCGGCCTGGCCCGCGGGAGACGCGCACGCTGCTTCTGCCGAGCACGCGCAATCTCGCCCCCGCGCTTAGGGTTACCTCACTCCTCTCCGCCCCCGCGCCTCCGCCTTCGCTCCTCCGCTTCGCGAGCTCGTCGCCTCCGCGAAACCTCGTCGCCTCCTCTTCGCTCCTCCGCCTCCGCCTTCGCTCCTCCGCCTCCGCCTTCGCTCCTCCGCCTCCGCGAAACTTCGTCGCCTCCGCCGACAGAAAGCTCGTCGCCTCCGCGAAACCTCGTCGCCTCCTCTTCGCTCCTCCGCCTCCGCCTTCGCTCCCCCGCGTCACCCCAAACGTCATCGCCTCCGCCTCCAACGGCCCCGCGCTGCCCCAAACTTCGTCGCCTCCGCCTCCGGTGCCCCCACGCAGCCCCAAACCTCGTCGCCTCCGGTGCCTCCAGATCCCGTCATCCAGGTGCCCTCTCCAAGATTCCAGAGGGATTCAAGGCCTTCTCAGGAAGCCCAATTGTTGGCGAGGTATTCAGCGCTCTTTTCTGAATTGTTTCACATTTTCAAGCTCCTGGTATTTACACATTGCAGATTTCTTCCATGTTCAAATGTATAATCAGCTTGCTCCCATCTTTTTTTGATCTCCTGCAGTAGATTTTAGCAGAAATTGAAATTTACAGGACGCAGTAATTTGATGAGTGAATAGAATGATTCACTTGCGACCTTTTAATTGTGTTTTGTGAAATATTACTCGCTGATGTATTTTCGAGTGGGTAGGTGCGAATTTGTGGAGTGATTGTTCATGCAAGCAATTTACTATTTGAGAACATATTCACCAGGGATACAATTGCAAGCAAGATGCAATAATTCTGTTAAAAAATGAATATTTTCACCCAAAAAGCTAGTTTTGCTTTGGAAGTTTAGAATATGTACTCTACTAGAGATATTGATTAATGATTACTGCATCAATTGATTAACCTGTGTTGATTGTGAATGTTTTCACGCTGAGCCCTCTGTTGTTATATTTTGTTTTTTGACCATTCCAGGATTTATCTGAACTGTTTACGTCCCTCACTGATGCAGAAGAAACAGAAGTTAACAATCTTTTGTGTGGTAGTGCTCGCAGGTACTCCTGGCATTTGGTCGTGCCATTTGTTGGTTGCATAATATTTAATTGGTTTTTGTAGTTGAAACTTTCACACACATCTCTTCATCTTGGATCTTGCAGAGCCATTCTTCACTAACTGATGATGAATCTCGGGATGCTAACTCTTTTCATTGCCTAAATCATAAGGCAATCCGGGCAGTTTATGCTCTTGAGAAGGTTGATATCACAACATTCTTTCAATTTTATGGAACTAGATTTTGCAAAGAGCTAGAGTTTACTAGGTTGCTTTTTTTCTATTATCATTTGTCAGGAGCATCCAATTAGTGATGAGAAGGGAAATGTACTATATGAAGTGATGCGTAAGGAAGTAAGGCAAGCAGTTGAAGATATCAGGACTGAGCTTGAAAAGGTACTTTTTGCAATGCAAACTTCTATACAGTTTTTTCATTAACTCTTCACCTTGGTTTACTCTTAACTCTTGCATCAACAATTTTGGATTGCATAGTCCTAATTTGTTGGCCTCTCCAGCTAATAAAAATTTTGGATCGCATAATTTCCTAGTTGTTTTAACTCTCGTATCTCCTAAGAAAAAACAGTGGAGAACAACTCTTAGCATGGTACTAAGCAAATTGGAAGATGTTAAACAAGAAGGATAAGAAAAATAATGGAAAACTAACAAATTATGTGAGTTTTAAGAAACAAAAAACACTGGTTGTCAGTGTAAATCTTTTGTGCTCCAGTACTTTTGTAGAGTGGAAACTTTGGGGCTCTGAACAGGGAGCATTTTTTGTCAGTGTGAATCTTTCAGTTACTAGGCTAGATGTCCAACTGGTGTTTGTTAGCGAACAAAAACTTGTATTATTTAATCAATGGAATACTGTGATGTTGCTTGGTAGATATGAAGTAAGATATTGATCCGTATAGTCTGGCACCCAGAACTGAAATGTGAGGGATACACCGAAGACCTATGCTGCATGAAGTGCAATACATTGGTTCAAGTGTATTATGTAACAAAAATGTCGCTTGTTGAATTCTTCACTGTTTCTATTTTGTGGAGAGCTATCTAAATCATCAGTTCATATGATGATGAACAGAAGAGTACTGATTCTTAAATACTTAATCAACAGAACACCATGGTGTTTCTTGATAGATCCAATAAAGTACAATCTTGATTCCGATAGTCTGGCTCCTAAAACTGAAATATTCCATTGATAAGTCATCACTGAAGGATACAATTCTGCACTTAGTGCAAACAACCCTGGTTACTAGTGCATATTTGTAAGGAGGAGGTCAAGTAATAAGTAGTAACATGATGATGCCCCATGACTGTCTATTTTTAGAGAGCTGATTTTTTTCATTGATGGGTTCTAGACTTGTAGTTCATGAGCTAGACACTCCAAAATAGTTGGTGAATTCTTGTGTGTTCTATTTTGTGGAGAGCTTCCAAAATCATCAGTACATTTGCTATGTTTGATGGCAAACAGAAGATTATTATTGAATATTTTCTCTTGTTATATTAACTAGTTCTTGTCAGATACAATATATTGTATGATTGAAAAGCTTTGAACTTTGATCCCCTTGTCTTGTATCAAACATTGTCCAGGTTGCAACAAAAGGTGAACCATCAGAAAAAGCAACAAGATCTGATGCACAACCAACCCAAGTTATTGCTGAACTCCGAAGGAGCTACACTAGCAAATTGGAAGAGGTACCAAGTGATTGAAAAGAAGTGTTTTCTTGTTTTTTTTTATTCAATATCAATCTTTTTTACTTAATATGCTTCTTTGCTTTTTGATGTGCCTTCCAGTCGGAGAAGCGGAAGCAAGAATTATTAGCGCAATTAGCAGAAGAAGAACAACATGGCCATGAACTCACAAAAATATGTAAAGAATTGCTTCCTACACCCAAGAAGACTGCAAATCCTGAAAAGCAGTCACGATATAGAAGAGTAAGTTTACTTGCTTGTCTTTGAAATTCCATTTTGTGTTGGTATTCATAGTCCCCAAGTTCAAATCTTCATATTTATTCCAGAGGAGCAATGATAGAGCAAGGATGTCAAGACATTTGACTGAAGAGGCTGAGAGATACTTTGAAGATTTCCTTTCAAATGTTGAAGATACTGATTTTTCATCTTTTGATGGAGAAAGAAGTGATACAAGTTCTTCCATGGCAATGCCAAGAGTATCCATGGCAATGCCAAGGAAGAGACAGATGAATGTTAATTGCTGAAATGTTGTTTCTATTGTTTTCAGCATGCTGTGGGGTATGTGATGGGAGATCAGTTCTACGGCGCCAAGGCAAGCTTAAACGTGTGGCCGGCGCAGGTGGCGACGCCCGCGGAGTTCAGCCTGTCGCAGATTTGGGTCATCTCCGGCTCCTTCGGCAATGACCTCAACACCATTGAAGCTGGATGGCAGGTATATATACATACATATATCTGCACTGCATTTTTCTTCAGAGCAAGAACAGAAACACTAGCCATTTCTGAAAAACAGTACAATATGTGCAACTGTTTCAAGATGCCAAATTTTTCTTTCTTTCTTTAATACACAAAAAATGTTTCAAAAGAGAACAAGAAGTTGGATCATAGCATCTGAAGTGTCATTTCGTTTCAGAGAAAGATTCAAGCTTTTTCACTTCTTTCAAAAGCTAACTAGTTTGCTTTGGTCTGAAATTTTGATGCTTTTGATATATGTCATATCAAGGTCATACCTTCACTTTCCAAATTTTTTTCTGAAAGAAGGAAAGGAAAGGAATGTCAAGTCATATAGAAACTAACTAATGATACAGGTGATCATTGTACATTAGCAAAATTAAATATTAACTTCATTTTTTAAATCTTAAAATTAAAGAAAAACATCAATGATTTGATGCAAAAAAAAAATTGGCAAGAAGGTGAATGGGTTTATTAGTCCATATGCTTGTTTGCGTTGTGGTTGAGTAGTATTTAATTTTACCCCTTGCTGTACTGGTAGGTTTTGTTCTAGATTAGCATTTAATTATCATATCATTGTAAATCCTGAAGCAACATTAGTAAAAATTATATCATTAAGTATTATGGTGTTAGTTGGAGTAGTTTAAATCTATATTAAGTATTATGTCAGCTAGTAGTTGCAGATTCATATCTATTCATGAATCTTGCAAACTTGGTCTCGCAAATGTGTTTGTAATAACATGAAAAATACTTGTTTGCTTCAAACCAGAGATTCTTAAAGTTATCAATTCCTTTTCATTAACATAATGTATCTTTTTTGCTGCAGACTGTGGTGAAACGAGGGATCGCAATGGAACATGCAACGGACGCCTTGATTCAGCTGATCAAGGACCATGGTCGCTGGGTGGATCCTCCTGCTGAGGAGTAGGCTGTAGTTCATTTGTAGTCCATGAACACTGCAATAGTCGAGGATATAATGTATGTATTCACGTAGAATATATTCATACGCACTGTACATCAATTGAGAAATAAAATAGGAATAGGGGTGACTGCAACACTCTCATGCAGCATAGGCACAGGAGCTTCTTCAAATCAATGCCAGGATTAGCCAAATGAAAATAAAAAATATGATCTTTAATTTTTTTGTTACAGCAAGAATGTAATTAACATGTAGCTTAGGCTTGTTCTCTCGTAGTAGGTTAAAGCAATGAACTGGGATTGCCGAATAGAGAGCAATAGCAGTTTTACACAACAATATACTGTTCTTTTAAATAAAAATGGCCTTAAAAAATATGCTCTTGGCTGAGTTGCTATTCAAATATGAAAGAAGTGTTTTGTTTTGGGCTATGCTATTGCAACTTGCTAGAGTATTGTGCTGAAGTTATACTATCATCTCTGTTCAATTCCAGCTTCTGTGATAGATGAAACAAGAGATATTGCAAAATACAATTAAAAAAGACTACCTCATCAAAGAAATGGTAGCACGTTGGATGTTACGCTGCAATTCTGTCCGGTGGGTCTCACATGTTATTGGACTAAGGGTGTGCTTAATTGGGCCGGTAAAGTAGACGTGGTGGGTCTCGGACGAGGGCCATATCACAGCTGGAAAGTCAAATAGACGGTGGAGCTGGGCCCTTGAGAGCAATTATGTCCACGTCATCATGGAATATTACATGTCTTGTGTTGACCGAAATGCCCCTGACTCAGTCAGTGGTAACTAAGACATTTTTTTTAATTGATAAAAGAAATTTGATCACAATCAATATCGATGCACTAATTTCAGTCGTGACGTTTCAAAATATCAACGCACTATTTAACAGTTTCTAGTTATTTCGTAATTAAATTTAATTATTCTAAAAATATTTTGCATTACAATACTCTCACACGCTCGTCTCATCCAAAACTTAATCAGATCATCCAAAACTTAATCAGATCTCAATTCCCATTCTTCAGATGAAGAGGGGTAATCTCACCACTAAAATAACCACATACAACCCATATAACCAACCAAACAGCATCTCCTCCAGCCTCTGATACGCATTCATCTTCCTCCAGCCTCTGATACAGCCAACCAAACAAACTCAGCATTCATCTAGGATTCAGAAATTCAGCCAACCAAACAACATCTCTACTGCATCTCACAGCCTGTTTCATCCAACCTGTCCCATAGATACGAGCCAGACTACCCTCGTACAGGAACCAAACGCACCCGAACTGACAACGACAAGCATCCGAAACGAAACTGTGTGGTGTTACTATAAATCCAGGTGCTTGCGCAATACGAACACAAGCCACGAATCCATTGAACAAAGAGCCTTAAGCGAGTGATTCACTCGTTAAACTCATGGATCCATAAAACACACGACACCTAAGCCGCTAATCTTCGTATAAAAAACAAAAAACACTAAAAGTAGCTCTCATTTTTAAGATCCATGGACAGGCGCTTCGGCTTCTCCGGCGACATGGTGAGTTCTTGCCGGCGTCTCTTTCTTCTGATCTTGTTTGAGTTCTGAGTAATTGGTTGGTGGGTGCAGAGGTCGGCGGCGTGGAGCTCGGTGACGGTGGGGGATCGGCTGTGCGCGGCGATATTCCCGTTGGTGGCCGTTGTCTTCGCTGCCCTCGACTGCCTCGGCGACCTCTGCGACGCCGCCTCCTCGCTTTTAGGCGCCGCGGGCGAGAACAGGGGACCCGCCGGATCCGTCGGGTTCCGCGAGATCGCGCGCCTCGCCGACGAATCAAGATGCTGTCTGTACAAAAGATTTGCCTCTCCAATTCACCTTGTTGTGGTTTCTTGATTTTTTCTTAAAATTTTCTTGTGATATTTTGCAATGTGTGATATTGGTGAAGTTTCGGTGAACGAGGTGGAGGCGCTGCTGGAGCTCTACAAAAAGATCAGCCGCTCAATTATCGATGACGGCCTCATCCACAAGGTAAACCCGGGACAATTTGCCCGATAACATTACATAAAAATTGGGGATTTGTTACGGAACATTAATATCTTACTTGCAGACTCACAGTCAATATCCTGTAGCAAATCCTCGAACGTTAGCCAGTTAATTTTCTCTTTCCTTTGGATTCTTGTTTCTATGAAGATATCCGCCTTTGTCAGTTGGGGTTGCAACCGTGTTGGCTTTTGACACCTGGGTCTTCTCTGTTGTTGCTTTCTTGGCTGATGTCATATCCTAGGTGTGTGATAAGTATATACTTGTTTTAAGTAATCACATGTGTTGACCGTCACAGTTGGCTACGGATGTAATAACATGTTCATGTTGCTATAATTTCATTACATGGGTGTTCCAATCATTATATTAAAAAAAATATTAAATTCTGTAGCAACCAGTAAGTGCGATTACACCTATTCGAAACTATTGTTATAGATAACATATATAATTGTTAAAAGGTAGGTATAAAGTGTTATATTATTTCTGGAGAGTCGTCTAGTGCCACCATGTGATATAGCCTTTTGTTTTTAACAAATGTTTAATTCTTTTAAGTTGAGTTTGTTGGCTGCTAGTTGAAGAGTGACGGGAGATGCTGCTTCATGCAGATGGTTGTTATCAGAAAAAAGATCTGAAATTGTTATCCGTCATCTGCTATCTACCATAGGTGCATGTCATCCATTTTTTTTGGAACATTGCACGTAATAGTTTTCTTTGTGAAGATTTAGATATTTAGTAAAATATTATTAAGTGTCTTGTTGACATGTGGATCAATCTCTCAACAATGATATTTTAGTGAAGTGGCACATTTATAATATTGTTAAACTAATTTTTCATTTTTTATATATTTTGAGATGATTGGTGTGACAAAATAGTATTATCACCGGTAGGCATGAGAGTATTACAATATTTGGTTTGACAGCACATATAATTCTTTGTCTTGTCCAGTCCACATGCCATGAGGCTTCCATGTGCACTAAGATCTACATGTATATAGGATAATGCCTGCATCTCAGTGCCACACCAAGCAAGAGAACATGATGTGGAAGCACGGCTAACTCTTTTCGTTTTTTCTTTTCAGTTTTGCTAAAGATCTGGTGCTTTTTTTTTTGTGCGCACTTCTCTACTACCATCATTGGATCTAGCCAGTGTCAGAACCAGAAAATATTTACAAGAGAACCATGTTGTAATAGACATATATAAAAGGGATCAAACAAAAAAAATCCTGTATATTTTATATAGTAAATATGGGTGCAACATAGGGTGTACATGTAGAATAGGGAGTTGGGACTCCTACTAGCATCCTCTAGTTATGTCATTGTATCTATCCCTTTTTTTGAGTTCTCCTTAGTTGGGTGATGGCTGACTAACAGTTGGTGGTTGTGAGGTAGTATTTTAAATTGATGGTGGAGGTGGTTCAAATTTTTTTTAAAAAAAGAAGTGCTTGCATACTAAATAATTTTTTTAATCTTGAGCTATGCTAATTTTGCATTTTCTTGGCTAGTGACAGATTTACTATCTGAAATGCATTGGTAACATGTTAGATGTTGAAACTTAATAATGTCAAAACAATTTTTGTTAACTGTTCCTCAGTTGATTGCTTCTTTAGGAAGAGCTTCGGCTAGCATTGTTCAAGACACCGAGTGGCCATAATCTTTTCTTTGATAGGGTGAGTCCTAACTTGGTTCTTTCGCTTTAAATGTAAGCATTTTCTTTCAACTAGATGAGCTGCTCTAGTTACACTTTCTTCTAAACTAATGCTTTCTATACTCCATAAAAAGAAACCGTACAAATTCTAAAGCAAATATGGAGTTGGCAAGGTAATCTGCACCGACCATAACTTACCATAGGTGCTTTCGGATTTGTGAAATTTTAATTTAGCATGATGGCACAAGGTTTGGAACTGTTCTCCTGAGCTTACGCTATTTCCGAAGTTATTTACATCAAGTGTTACTCCCTGGTCCAGGTTTTTGATTTGTTTGATGAAAAGAAAAATGGTGTAATAGAGTTTGATGAGTTCATTCATGCTCTTAGTATCTTCCATCCATTAGCTCCATTGGAAGACAAGATTAATTGTAAGTATGCTCCTTGCAGATACAGCTTCTCTACATTAATATATCAAATATATCTTTACAGCAAAGTCTTTTTTTAACTGAAATTTACATCAAAGTCTTTCTTAATTTCTGGATTATTTCAGTTGCATTTAGGTTGTATGATTTGAGACAAACAGGGTTCATTGAGCGTGAGGAGGTCAGCTCATATTTATGTATTATCTATTTTTATTACTAATTATTACTTCATTATTTATTAATTAATTGACATACGCTGATATGTAGGTTAAGCAAATGGTTATTGCTCTTTTGATGGAATCTGAACTGCAATTATCTGACGACCTTCTTGAGGCCATAATAGATAAGGCAGTCTATCATTTGCTTCAGTTTCTCGAATTATATCTTTTCTGTATTAAGTGGACATTATTTTTGACTTAATTGTTTCAGACATTTGAAGATGCTGATGCTGATAAGGATGGAAAAATCAGTGCAGAAGAATGGAAGGAATTTGTCTTGCGGCACCCAAATCTTTTAAGGAACATGACACTACCCTACCTAAGGTCTTGAGATTTTATTAGCAATAAATTATTAAATAATAAATTGCGTCAGAAGCCCTCAACTTAGGTTCTTAAACTTGAATTCTATTTTGTAGGTCTCTCAACTTGCTTAATGATGCTATTTATATTAGTTTAGTGATGAAAAATGATGTGGCAGGAACTTAAATGGCACAATTAAATCCATTCTAGAAAGTGGCACAATTAAACAAGTTTAAGATTTTAAGTGGTGCTGTCAAGCAAGTTTAAAGACTCCAACGTGATTTGCCACATCATTTTTTCTTTATTTACTAATAGATGAACCTAAGTTACACAATTAAGTAAGTTTGAGAACCTGTTAGATCAAAGCACAAGTTTAAAGATTTAAGTGACAAAGTCATAAAGACCTCGCTTGCAATGTACTCATCATTAAAAAAAAAGACTTGTTGAAGCTACTTTACCAATCATTTCCATCTCACATTTCAGGGACATCACCACAGTCTTCCCTAGTTTTGTCTTCAACACTCAGATTGAAGACTGAACAATCTGTGGGTAGCTTGAGAGTGATGCAAAGGCCCCCAGCAGACAGTTTAGACATGTTGGCCGCTGATGATGTCATCATTCTTGGTGCAGATCGGCATCCTAAGAAACAGATATGATTCATCAGGAGTACTTACTGAAAAATTAACACCATTCATGGATCATAATGGCCATGGAGCCCCCTTATGATTTCTACTAGTTGCTAGATATGCTGGGCCAATATTGTGAGTTTGTGACTGTACATACACCATTCATTCACCTCTGGAAAGTTCAGGAGCAACTGTAGATATGTTAGATTGTGTGGTGAAATGCAAATTCAGTCAGTTTTGGAATCAGCATTCTAGTTTTTACAAGTGGCTTTCTCTGCTGGATATTCTTATCATGGTCCACTCTTTAATTAAGAAAAATGTCTGTATTATCTCCTGTACTTTCAAAAAATTTAGATATCTTCTTGTATTTTGAAATTGGACATTTTACCCCTCTACTCCCAAAACTAGCTAGAATCACTACTTAATTTTTGACTAGTTCTGAATGGTTTTGGGTGGGATTTTTTTTGCAATTTCACTACTCAAGTTTTTTAATTGCCATTTCACTGCGTAGTTACCATTAAATGCCTTTCTAATTTTCAAGTTAAGTAATGCTTGCACTGAACGCTACATATCACACTTACAGCTAGGCAAGAATATATGTATATATACCATGTGACTGTGTTAAGGCCATGATATATGTGTATATACCTTGTGACACCGCGATAGATGGGCGTCCGTTGGCCGAATGTCTTGGCGGGCCTCCTCGCTTGGAGGCTATGCCTATTTGTGTTTATTATGCATATACGTATATATCTCTATACATGTTGTAATTTAGAAACACTTCTTCCAGCAAAATTGCAAAAAATATCACTCAAAACCAGGCAAGTTGATTTTAGACTAAATCTACATTGGTTTTAAAAGTAGAGCAAGGTAAAATGTTCAATTTCTAAATAAAAGGGTTATCCAAACTTTTTTTAAGTAGAGAGGTAATATGAGTTTTTTTCCATTAGTACAATACTCTTAATTAGAATTTGATTTCCCAATGATAGCAATGACAATAACAGGAGTGGAGAGAGAGTGAGACACTTCTTTTTTAACATTTGTCACCGTATAAAATATATAAAAGTCCCCACCTACTCACCCACCCACACTATTTATTACTTACTAGTTAACCCCTCATTATAATTTTTTGGTTCCATCTTAAATAACAGTGGAGATCTAATCCTGATCGGTATAGTCATCATTGGTTGATATTATATTAGTTTTGTTCTATATAAAAATTGGAGATTGGTGGGAAGCATAAAAACTTGTAAAACTATAATAAAAAAAGAAAAATTGACTAGTAACTAACATTAAACTGGCGATTATTGGGTTACCACCCCGAGAGGGATCCATCCTGAAAACGGTTTCTGGAAACTGGCTTGGGTTGGCTTGGCTCATCGTGGTCTAGACCAACCGGCCGACTATTTGGAGTGACTTATCCCGGTACAAACATAGACTGGTTATATTGGTAGTTACTCACTAAAAAAAAAGTATAGCTAACGTAAACTTTCAATTGGATGGTAACAAATAAATCACGTCAGTTAGGATATCAAATTATCATGATAATTCTAGAAAAATTTTGTAGAGATAATTGTTAAAATAATCTAATTTCATATAAAGTTTTTCAATGAATAGGATTTGTCTTCTTTTCATTTCACTTTAATTTTATATTCGTTTGTTCCTCTTAGCACTGCTTGAATCTAAACTTGAAAATTTTCTTTCAAATGCCACAATTATACTGCCGACTATTGCCAAGTGGCAAATACATCACACACAGCGTCATGAACCAATCCTCACCTGTAAACTCAAACTGTTCTTAATTTATCAAGAAAAAAAAAACATGTATCCGAAATACCCCTAGAGATAAAAGGGACAGCATTTGTATGACTTGTAAGCGACAGCATGACATGACCAAAGCTCGTTCTTTTCTTATTTTTCCAGTCCGCTAATCATGGTCCTAATCTAGATTAGATTTCGATTTCGATAAGATGGCAGCTTGTCAAATGATTCTTGTCCAGATGTTAACCACTAATTTTGCTGAGGTGGACACACTGTAGTGTATTCACCGTTGCGATAAGATTTCCGTTCATCAATTTTCAATCCTACATATAAAAAGATATGATTTGATTTTAATAAGACATGATATGCATCATCAAGTTTGGCACATAATCAATTAAGAATTGGTTTATATTTGTTATCAAGTTTTATTCTCTATTTGAATTCCTACAAACTAGAACTATAAATATGAGCATATGCATTATTAGAAAGCATCACTACACTGCGTTCTTTAATGTAATATCATCATATAGTTTGATCATCTATACCTGTATTTTTTAAGAGTACTATATTATATAAGTAGCTAGATAAAGAGTCGTGTTAAGCCATTTTTGTTTGTGCGTAAAAGTCGTTTTATCATGAGATGTGAATGGAGATTTTTTGGTTATTTTGATTTTATGTTAAGTCTGAAAGTTATTGCAAAGAGTTTGCAACGAGCCCAATAGTTTGTCTAAAAGTCATCGATAGTGAAATCCTGACAAGAATGTCAGGGGGAGATGTATGATGCAAGTGGTATGCCGAACTTCATAAAATCTATGTGTTCTTTTTTTGTGTTTTTGTATTTTCTATAGATCTAACCATGCTCTCTCAATGAACCATCCTATCCTAACATTCACAATCATAATCATAGTAACAACTAATAACTACTTGCTCCATTTCATAATATTAGTCCAAATCGATTATATATACAAATCAAGAAATTATGAAATTGAGTGAAGCAAAATGTAAAGTAGACATCTGTTCCTGATTAAAGTACAACACAATATTAGAAACAGCTAATTGTTATTATGGTTAAACAACCACTCTTCTAATGAGATTGTTAGTAAGAAAAAGTCACATTTAATATTAATGTGATTCGAAATAACAAAAGTATCCATAGAATATTATGAGTGGTAAAACATGAAGATAAATAATAAAACACTATTATTTTCATTCATAGACTTATATTATGAAATGATGATTTCCAAAAAAAAAAAATGAACGTATATAGCCAAAGGGAAAGGGAGGAATTAATAAATGCAAAAGGTTGGAACTAACTAGTGAGGAAAGAATGTGAAAAAAAAATAATAAATAGTCCTCCATCATATGACATATTTTTGTTTTGTTTTTCTGGAGTTGATGTTTAGGCACATGAATAATATTTCATTTGTATCTTTTCAAAAATAGTTTTAGTTTTATTTACACATATTAAGATGGCAACTTGTCAAATGATTCTTATCCAGATGTTAACCACTAATTTGCTAAGGTGGACACCTTCCGATGCTTTTTAATTACTAAGGAAAGAATATAGGAAAAAAAAGATAAGGCTTATTATATGCTACCTTTGTTTTTTTATTTCTAGAATAACTACTTAGCAATGTTGATCATGCAGTATTACTTGTCGTGAATAATATTTTCTTTTTTTTCCCAAGAATACTTTAAAATACTCTATGTAATACCTGTGCAATCAGTGACGGACATGTCGTGGTGTTACGAACTCCACGACAAGTTTGATGATGTGGAACACGTGTAAGACGACGCGAACTGACCTTGCGACAAGTCACCCGTGTTGTGCAATTATAAGGAGTGACACGAAGGATTTATACAAGTTCAGATCCTAGTGGGGACTCTAGTCCTGTTGACGCGCCCCCGATGTAAGTCGGTTAGGGAGACTCTCTCGCGAGTAGAGGGCTCTTAGACGCGCCTATAGTTTTGAGTGTATTGAATGTAAAATAAGAGTGTTGTGTTACAAGAGGGGGTTCAAGGGTATATATAGACCCCAAAATACGCAAATACTAAACTACCTTAACTGTGATCGTCGGATCGAGGGCGTAGTGGTCTTTTCGCAAGGTATGAGGTCCGGATCTTGGACATGTGTTCACTTAAATTCTTGAGACACCCGGGAACCATAGCCTCCTGGGAGCAGGTGTGTTCTTTCTCAAGCGGCGGGACCCGGAGAAGGCAGGGCCTCTTATCCAGAGAACCATCCAGGGAGGGTAGGGCCTCTTACTCGGAGGAGCATCCAGTGGTTGGTCCAAGGTTCCCAGGGGTCCAAGAGTCTCAGAGGTCTAGGGGTCTCGGGACCCGAGGTCCAGGGATTGGGGAAGGAAATGTTGCATCTAGACCTTTATGCCTAACCCTAATTTTAATGATTAATGAAAATAAAGTGTTCCGGACTAATTGTGATTTTGAGATTGATTGATACAGGGATCAGTTGGGAAGAAATACAAGATGATCAAGATAAACCCGGCTTGAAGTGAAGCACAAGATGCAGGAGAGCAAATGACAAGACGCTAATCATGAAGATGCGAAAGACCTCAGGTATTATGAGTCTTTTTTTTTACCGATCTCGGCGTTTGGAGATGATCGGTTAGGGAAATTATTTTTTAGTTTTAAACCGTACTATAAAGAGGAGTGGCGAAAGTCCTCTCTTTATCTCTAACACAAACCGAGAAATCTACGTCATTGCATTGCATCTTTTTGGTTGGATTTGGTTTTGAACTTATTTGAAAAATCTGGTTTTTCAGTTCAGCTTTTGACAGCAGAAGAGTATTTGTATTTTTCATAAAGATCTGGGAAGATCTGGTTTTTGCTTTTGTTGACAAAAATGTAGCCCTTGAAATTATCTTTCCAACGAGCTATTAAACACCTCTTTTGGATTTCTGGATTTAAAGTTATCTCTATTTTTGTTCATGCTGACTGTCAGTTTGCTAAACTGACTGTCAGTTTGAATGTCAGTTTGTGTTAACTGACAATTGTCCAGAGAGTGTGTTTTTCGGGCCAAAAATTTTTGTACTAAACTGACTGTCAGTATGCCCATGCTGACTGTCAGTTTGGGTTTCGACCACAGTTGTTTTTATCTGAGTTTCTATTTGTTTTTTGGTCAAGACTGTGGTCGAACTGACTGTCAGTTTGCATAACTGACTGTCAGTTGTGAGTTTCAGCTTTCCTTTTTCGACCACGAACGGCTAGCAAAGTTTGTTCCGTAAATTTTGTCGGCCGTTGTGCACTGAACTGACTGTCAGTTTGGGTTGCTGATTTTCAGCCCTAGCTCCAACGATTCATTTGATTCTTGAGGCTATAAAAAGGGGCTTTGGGCATAAGTTTTTTAATAACAAGCAGCAGCATTTCATACACACTCTTGAGCTTTAGTTTTCTACTTAGAATCTTGATCTTTTGATCAAGTCGAGTGCTTTTCCGATCCACCGAGAGTTTCAGTTCTTTTGCATTTGCATTCACTTAGCTTCTCGGTGCGTGTTTGGAGGTCTAGAGAAGACCTCGCTGCCTGTTACTCTTGGTGAGCGCCCTCACCTAGACGGTTCGGAGGTGTGGCCGTTGATCTCTCTGTTCGGAGATTGTCGGAGAGGCTCGGCAAGTGTGTACAAGGCATCGGTGCTCGCCTTTCCGGAGTGGACAAGGAGCAACCACTAGTGATAATATCCTTTGTGGATATTGAGGCAAGACTCAAGTGATTTGAGTGCTTCAACGAGGATTAGTGGAGACTGGGCGAGTCTCCGATACCTCGGTAAAAATCGTTGTGTTCGTTCTCTTTCCCTTGCTTATATTATTTGTTCTTGATTTGTTTTAAGTTTTAAAGTTTTTAAAAGCCTCCTATTCACCCCCCCTCTAGTCGGCATCCTTGATCCAACAGGAAACACCAACCTCCGAGACACCTTATCTTAGGGGTCCTATGGCTCAGGTTTTGTTCACTCCGAGGACCTAGGGCTCGGAGATAACACTCCCGAGAGACCTTGGATGTGGTTTAGAGCCTGAGTCCCAGTAGTTCAGCCAATCCAGGGCCAGAGACAACACTCTAATAAGATTATACCTTCTAGACGAAGTCTTGGGACCCGAGGCTTGGAGACAACACTTCTAAGAGACCTTGGTTGAGGTTTTGGGGCCCTAATCCCGATAGTCACAAGGATCCGAGGCTCGAAGACAGCAGTCCTAAGAGACCTTGGCTGAGGTCCCGATAGTATAAGAGCTCTAGGTCCCGGTAGTGCTAGGGGCCCATGGCACATTCTCGGGAGGCCTTTCCTCCTTTTAGATGAAGGTTCTTCACAGGGACCACGGATTTTGAAGTTCCTAATGCCCAGGTCATGGTGGTCCCAAGAACCCGCAGTCCAGAGACAACTCTCCCGGAGGGCCTTGCCTCATTGTAGACAAAAGATCTTCTTAGGGACCTTGGGTCCCAAGTCTTGGTGGTCCTAGGGACCCATAGCCCAAAGACAACCGTGCATAAGGCCTTCTCTCATAATAGATGACGGCTCTACCTAGGGACCTTGCATCCTAGAGGTCCCAAGGCCCACGTCTCAATAGTACATGGGACCCAGGGCTAGAGACAATTCTCTCGGTTGCTCTAAGGAGCTGGGGCCCAAAGACAACACTCTCAGGAGACTTTGCCTAAGGTCATGGGACCCGGGCCCCAGTAATCTCAAGGATCCAAGGCCTAGAGATTACACTCCCAGAAAATCTTGGCTGAGGTCTCGGGGCCCAGATCTCAATAAACCTGGGGACTCAGGGTACATTCTTGGGATGCCTTGCCTCCTAGTAGACAAAGTCTCTTCTCGGGAACCTTGGGTTCGAGAGCTTCTATGGCTGGGTCTTAGTGGTCCCAAGGACCTGGGCCCGAAGACAACTCTCCCAGAATGCCTTGCCTCTCGTAGACGATGTCTCTTCCTGTTGGTTTGAGTACCGGTAGTCCTAGAGACCCGGGCACGGAGACAACTCTCTTGAAAGACCTTCTCCTTGGAGATGAAGCCGGGAAGACTTTGGATCCTTAAAGGTCAAGTGCTTTCTTGGGAACCTCTAGCTCGGGGGCCCTCTAGTCCTAGAGCCAACCTTCCTAGGGGCCTTAGACGCCCTAGAGGCTGTCTTTTCTTGGTGGCGATTGGCACACTAGGAAATATTGCCACGTATACTTTAAGAAACACCTTCGGGTTGAACTCAATAGGATTCCACTGGCCGGCAAGTGAGATCCACAGTCCAAGAAGTAAGTGAACAAAACTACTTCCTGATCCAAATGATTGGGAAAACGTTCGCCTTTCGTTGCCAAATGCGACTCAAGAATGGCCTTGGGGTTAAGATGACCATTATTCTCTAGGTCATCAAGGGCCCTCGAAGTGTAGCAAGATATACTCTAGCCAGTCATTGTTGAGGATGAGAAGAAAATTTTAGAGGAAGAAGAAGAAGGGCTTGGGAAGTTTTGGCACAAAGTGAATTTTTGACGAAAGTGGGAAGTTGAACCATTCCACAATGCTATATAAGGGACAGCTGGCAAAAATCAAGGCAATTGCAATGGAAAAACACCTCTCTGGTTTCTTCACCATCATCATTATGGTAATAAAAATCCGATAGCTGATTTTTATTTCCTCATTTATTTATTTATTGACCAAGATTCGATGAGTTTTATTCTTAGAATCTCAATTGAACAGAGCCTCCTCAAATAGCTTGGTCCTTTACGACCACATATATCCGACCAAAGTTTTGATCCATTCAAATATTTGGTTGAGGAGTTATAACCCCTTGTTCTCAAGTAGACATGTTCGCTTGAGTTTGTGGGGCTAGTTGATGAGGATTAAAACACCTCCTCTTGGTCGAAGGTTAATTTATGGATGTCATATGTACTTATTAATTAACCCACAGTAATAACAATTTACGGCTGACATGGAGTCTAAGACTATGATTAGCTCTGGTTGAGACATACAACAACATTTTAACTTCTGTTAAGGCAGTCACACTATCAACTATGGTCGAAATACTATGTCTAAGTAACTTGTAGTCAAAGGTACTAAGTGTTAAGACCCCTAGTCGAAGCATCAGTTACCTACGACTACAGACACGTTATTTTCTCACGTGCTCTGTGACAAGGCGGTTAACACATGGTTTCCAAACGACTGTCAAGACAACCACTTCTAAGAAGATAGTTGGTGACAATTGATGATAACTGGTGGTAGTTTCCTCACTACAATAACCATCCTTATTAAGCTATAAAAGGGTATGATGTAGATAATGATAGGGGGATAGAAACAACAAGAATTAAACAATAGTACAGTGGAGAAACATTTCTCTCTTGCTTTCTCCTTTTGTAATCACATACTCTCTTAAGTGAATTACACTACACATGACGTAGAGTTATTACTCAATCATTTGAGGACCTAAACCTATCTAAAAAATCCTTGTGTACCCATCATGTTTGATTCTCTTTATTCTCCATGACTTTATTTATTTTGTAAGCTTGAGGATTGTTGATCGATCATCGACAGTTGGCATCGACCGTGGGGAGATCGAGAGAATTCTTCTTTTTTAACTTGTCTTGGATCTCTACCTTCAAGTTACATCAAGATCACTTCTGCAAACACACGATGATGGGGCTGTCTCCTTGTTACGATGAGGAGAACGATTTCAAACTTGACTTCGATGGACCCGAAGATGACTTTGCCCTCAACTTCGATGAAGAGGGCAATGTCGTTTTCGATGTCGGAACTGATTTTGAAACAAATGAGCCATTACCAATCGACGGTGAGTCTGGTCGCCGTATGGTTGAGTCGGCTCACGAACTATCATCAAACATTGTTGACTCTGATCCCCAAAGGGTTGGATTTGTAGAGGCAGAACCTCCAAATCACAATGGCATAAGCCTTGGCTTCGAATCAAGTTCGAGGGCCGAGGAAATGATATCGACCTCTGGTGACTTTGCTCACCGTGAGGTAGGAGCCATCGATGAGAACAATGCTCCGACTCCTGTTGATGACCCTGCTGGTCATTCCCCGTGCAATGCTCCTTGTTAGAAGGATGACGTTGTTGGTGATGGTGAAAGTGGCAGTATTGGTTGCCATGACCACGATAATGCCCACATGCTAACGTAGATGTCACTGGAGCATCAAAAGAAACCACTCATGAGATAGGAGATGGCTCACAGCCACCCCAAATCTTGAACACTCCTGTGGTTGGGAATACGGGACTACAACAGAAGCCGCCTCCTCCAGTGCAAATGGAATGACCACTGCGACCACATGGGTCAGCAATGCAGCAACTCATAGGTGCTAGTCAACAATTGCATGCACCCCTACTTGGTCTTAACTAGGTGCCGGGGTTTACCCAATTTGTTGCAAATTTGATAGGAACTCTAAATCAAGTCACCAAAGAGATTTCTACTCACTCGAGTAGAAGTCAACATCGAACAGGCTTGCTCTCCAGAAGATGTACTCCTTGGAGTGTTCATCACTCGAACACCAAGAGTAGTGGTCGTAATAACCACTGTCCTTAGGAGAATGTCCATGAGCAATCAAGGCACAATGTCCATGAACGCCTTGGCCCGTGCAGTGTTCATGAACACCTTGGCCCGCGTATTTCTCCTTTGCAACAAGCAGGGCAAACACGACAACATTCACCAAACTCTTCGTTTGAGCCGAACACTCAACGTCATCGCCATTAAGTCATCACTGGCTGTAAGGCGTTTTTGGTGGATCTTTGAGCAGTGAGGTGGTGGGCCAAGTTTAGGCCTGCCTCCATCGAACATTTTGACGACACTAAAAATCCATCGGAGTTCTTGCAGATATACTACACCGCAATACAGGCTATTGGTGGAGACGATATGATCATGACGAATTATCTCTCCACAGTCTTGGAAGGATCGGTTGCGTCTTGGTTGCTTAACCAACAGGTCGAATCCATTTACTCCTGGGAACATTTGTGTGATCTCTTAATCACCAATTTCCTAGAAACTTATGAATGACCGGAAAGAAGGATGACCTCCACAGGTTGCACCAGACACCAGACAAAATGCTTCGATAGTTTATCAAGTGTTTTGTTTGTGTTTGAAATATGATTCTCGAAATCTTGGAATTGTTTGTTATTTGGGGCTTCAAACAGGGGGTTCAATATACGAGGTTCACTGAAAACCTCAATATCAATCCTCCTAAGAATGTCGAAGAATTGTTCAACATGACTGACCACTACACTACCACAAGTGAGGCGATACAATGGAACAGAATGACTGACAAAGGGAATCAACCTCCTTAGCCTAGTGTAAGAAAGAAAGCTACCAAAGCTGAGAAGGGAAGGAGAAGTCGACTAGGAAGAACAAAAAGAAGAAGGATCGTTTGTTGCATGAGGTCACAATTCTTTTTGTATCAACGACCAAAGCTGAAAACCGCACAGCCATCCTCTTCTGCTCGTTCAAGTGATACTTGACGACAGCAACAGGCAGGCTTCTCCAATGTCCAACCTAAGAAGAGTAAAGTGGTCGAAACCGACAATAGTGACTAGAAAAGCAAATGGTGTCCTTTGCACAAGGTACAAAGACATGACCTTAAGCATTGTCGGTTATGCAAAAAGAAGTTTCATGACTTATATGCCATAAAAGGCCCTTACCCCACTCCTCCTGAAGAGGGGAGGTTCAAATGGAGCTAGCATATTGAGCAGTAATGGTGAATTATCATAGCAAGATCCTGGTCGACATATCAACGTGATTGTCGGTGACTCCTCAGCTTACACCTCCAAGCACCAATTCAAGACAGCATGGTGCAAGGTTAATGCCATTGAATATTCTCCAGTAGAACCTCAGTTCCCCAAATGGTCGAAAACTTCTCTTACCTTTGGGAAGGATGACTGTCCAAGAAATCTATCAAGACCACTCAAATATCCTTTAATCATCACACCCACATTGGCAACTATAAGGTGGGTAGAGCATTGATTGATTAGGGTAGTTGTAAGACTCCAAAACCATGGCCCAAAAAATTCGTTTTCCTACCATCAGCCCTTGAAAATTTTGATTTAATTCAGCATTCAAAATCTGTTAGTCAGTTATCTTTTCCTCAGAATTTGAATCTATCAGGCCAATTCTGCTCTATTCCAAGCTAAATTAAGATTGTCTTTAGCTCCTCACCCTAATTCTTCACCATTTGTAGTCTAGAGAGGTTTCAAGATCATTAAGTGCACTAGTGCGCATGCCATATTTTCAAAATCCTAAAATTACTGTTTCGCTGTGTCAGACATATTTCCCTGCATGGTAGGTGCAAAACCCTGAATGTTTATATGCCTGCATATTAGTACTAAAACCTCAGCCAAATAAGTTCAATAAACCACTTTTTACATTTTGGTCCATATATCATTACAATTAGGTCCTTTCTTCTGTTCTTCAAATCCCAAAAATAGCTAAATTCTCCTATACAACTCCAAACTCAGATCCGATTGCAATCTTGTACTACCATGTATTTGATGCAAGTTTCCCTACTACATTTCACTCAAATTCAGTCCAGAAACTTAACTATTTGCCGTTTCAACCATTTCTAGTAGAACACTATTTACTTTTGCTCAAAATACTAGAACTAAACAAATTGCAACTCGATCCCCAAACCAAACCCCAAACTATACATGAATTCTCCAAAATAATTTACCTAAATTAGGGACCTAGTTGAGAATCTGTCCACATCCCTCGTAGACCCAATAAAACACTAAATTATACTGGGAACCTTTGAGGGAATAGAATTTAATAGGCGAAAGTAGCTAGTTGCCTTCAACTACTATAGCATGAACAACAATCAACCCACAATAGCTCCATTCATTTGCTGGTAACACCCTAGGGACCGGCCACCTCACTCTCATCATCATGCATAGGGGAGAGATAAATGAAAGTGTAGAATGTTGTAAAACCCCTCACCACATAATCTAGCATACACATTTAATTATACATACATGCATGCATCCAGCAGGCCACCCAACTGCTTCTTTTTAGTCAAGAAAACACACCCAAATGGATATCCACAGCAAACATATACAAGCAAATGCATGAACAAGAAGGCACACACACAAATACATATACCTTGTAACTGTACACAATAATATTTGTGGTTACCAAAAAGACACCCATGTACATACGTATGAAGGGTATATATACATGCATACAACCTTCTGTTCTTATCCCAGACATGCAAGCAAATCTGTCATATCAACATGTACAAGTATTAAAGCAGGAGTTGTAAAACCCATACTGAGAACTAGCCTATTGCCTTATTTGCTTCATCCCCAAATACATTACTAAGCAATATGGACACAGCAGCAGCAGTAGGAAACCTGTATACACATCCATCTGGTAAAATGGTGTTCTGCTCCCTCTATTCAACTTCAAACCGAGCAATATACTCAAACCTCAAAGGAAGCAACTTGAGACTACTTCAACCCCATCATCAGGTGAACTATTCTGAATTCCTATTGCTTATACTTCCCAGATTCATATTTGCAAAATCCAGTTAAAGTCTATTACTAAATCCCAGTTTATGCAATCTGATTCAAATTTAACTCCATCTCTGCTGAAGCTATCCAGTCCAATTCAAGTCCGAGTCTGGTAGTCTACTTGCAAACCTAATAGCCTATCTAACTTAGTTTTTATATCAGTAACTGGATACAATAGCAACCCTAAATCTCCAGCTGAATTCCTATTCTTCAGCACTGCACAACAATACTCCTGTATTTTCATTTTCAGTATGACATCACTGTTGATGTAATGATTCCTTGTTGTTCGACACCAGTTGAGCCCCAATGAACATCGCTTGAGTCCCACACCACCACAGATAAATTTCTGTAGCCCTTAACAACTTCGCCGACCAAACTCCGGCAAGGAACCGTCGTAGGATCATCGTTTCACCATCGGTCACCACCCAATTCTACTGTTCCATTTTCGTTTTCCTTGCCAGCTTCTGTTCTGTTGCCGTTTGCCCTCGACTGAGCACCAGCAAACCTTGATTGAGCGCTAGCCACTTCCCTCAGGTTCCTCAATCCTCACCAGACTCCCTAGCCCAACTCCGACGAACTCCCACCACCAGACCGTCGTTTTAGGCTGCGACGACCGTTTCCTCTGCGTCGTCCATCGGACTATCCCAGCACCCGGAAAATACAGATCCTTTCTTCCTAATTTACTCCTTTCAGCCATAAAATCATCTTTGTTCAGACAAATTCCAGATTCTTCGCCGTGATCTTCGACGCCGGCAAGCTTCACTTCGCTGGAAAACAGGCATAAGTCGCCAACCCTCCTCAGTGCGTGACAATCCAAATTAAATGTATTAGCAAAATCCCTGGACCCCCTCATGCTCCCCACCAAACCCCATCACCTCCGATGAACTACCGCCACAGATTCTCCGCGCGCCCCTTTTCTACTGTCACCGAGCAATTAATCCCCAATCCAACTGCTAAATGTAGAAATTGATTGTGAATTCACAGAATTGGAGTTGTTAGAAGCATGCTAGAACTGTTCCCTACCGGCGGAGTTCGCCGGAGTGTGCCGACGACGATGAACTGACCGTGTTCCTCTGTGTTACTTCCTATGGTTCATGGTCACTATCGTTGCGTCACCTCACACCGCCGCCGCGCCAGGGATACATGAGTTAAGGGCCGGTGAATGTATTCCCGCCGTCGCTGGAGATCATCGGACTGCCCTAGTACCACGATGCCGAGAGAATTTAAATTGAGATGATTTGGCAGCCAGCTTCGGCTTCAGGCGGCTCCAGTTTTTCTTTTCATTGTTGAGCTGAGCTCGAGCTCCAGGAGATAAACTAAATTATTTACTAAACCCAATTTAGCCAAAATTCAAATCAAAGCTAATTTGAACTCGAAAATGAAACAACTCTAATTAAATTATTTAAACTTTGGTTTGGCTTCTCTCAAATGGATTGAGATTAGAATTAAGTTTGAACTAAAAACCATGTTTTAGCTATTATTATTAAATAAACAGTTTCTTTTAAAACTGTTAAGATTAACTAAATTAACAACATATTTGTAAGTTCTCGGTTTACAAATTGTAATATATTTTAACCTAAAAAAATTTAGGTTGAGTTAAAATAATTTGAATGAACTCAAATGCTAATTTAAAACAAAACTTAATTAGATTCCCTTTATTGTTATATAAAATCCCTGAATATTCTTAAACTTAAAATGATAGCATATTAAACTAACATATTCAATTTCTAAATCTAATCCCATGGTATAAAGATTCATTTTGTTGTCAGGATAAATGTTAAATCTTTATAGACTAAAAATATATTTTCTTAAATATTTTATTAAGAGGCTCTTCGTACAACTTAAGCGATTTTAGACTTACATCAACAAATTGAAGAGTAAATCAGACTAGACTCCTAAAATCTTAAGAGTTCAATTATCTTATTTTCAACTCGCATTTCCACTCAACTAATTTCCTTGTAAATCATACCCCAATCTTACCCTAAACTTCTCTAGATTTTGTTCTTGATATCATATTCATCTTGTTTGTCTAATTTCATCACACGATTGAATTTAATCTACTTCAGCCATTCAGCCTCATCACCTAACCCAAGTCTTCATCCTTGGTCTCCTTATATTCTGCTTTCGATACCAAATGCATCTTGCTTATTTAGTGTCATCACTTAATCAGATTCAATCTGTCTTATCTGTTTAGTCTCGTCACTTAACTAAATCTAACTCATCTCATCCATTCATATCCATTATCTAATGAATTGAAATTCATCTTATCCAACCAACTTCATTCCTTGAGTAATCCTCATGCATACATGTATGATCATATAAAACTATTTTCCTGATTGGTAACCATGTACATGATTGCATCGGATATGATTCTAGGTTTCAAAGGAGGATCATCGATGGGCGTGAAAGCAACGAGAACTAAAGATACTGCAGCTAAGTGAGGCAAGTCACAAATCCTTGACCATGTCGCTCCCAATATTTCCACAACTACTACTTAATTTCTGTTTGAAATATTATGCATGTTGTTTTAATTGGAATAGTTATTTTCATTAGAATCTGTTTAGCTATTGACCCAAATTGGAACAACCATCCTTGAATTACTGAGTCTATTGATATACACTTGAAACCCTGGAAATTGTTATATGAGACTAGTAGCATAATCAACCCAATTATGCAAGTTAAGTATATTTAACCTGTTGATGGCCATTTGGGAAAAACAAACATGATTGAGAAGACCAATAAGTGTCGATGGTGAGGATGGTAGGACTGGTGGGTGAAAGCTACACAAGTGAAATAGTGGTTGGGTATCTCACCCTGACATATAAGAACTAAATAGTTGTGATATGTATGTAGTGGCATAAAGACGTACCACTACAAGCCTGTTATGAGATAGGCATGACTTAGTATCCTTGCTAAGTAACTAACCTAGTTCTGTAGGGAGGAGTAGGATATATTCATGAGTAATCATTTGATTGTGTGATTGTTGATTAAGGAAGATCCTTTCCATGCATTGACCCTTACACTATATCACTACTGGACAAGGAAAAAATCCTTATGCGGACCACTACTGGGAAAGGGTCAGGGTGGAGGGTTTAACCCGCTACAATGGTATCAAGACTACCAATCCAATGATAGACCTTATACTAGGTAAAGCCAAAGTTATTACAAGGCAAGGTGAAAAATGTGTTATTCTTAGCTCAGTCGCATGCAGATCTGTGGCATGTATATGATGTAACAGTAATAAGTTGAGGAATCTTGTGGGTAAAGCGATACATCTCTGCAGAGTTTTAAAGAAGTATTGGAGTACTCCGTGCCCCTGAGTTCTTAGGGCATGCCGTGATCAATGAGTTCAGATCATGTTGTGTGGCACAAGTAATTTTGTGGAATTTTGAATAATTATGGTGAGTTGAATCATTATTCAGCCATCAAGAAATTGAGCAACTCCTTCATCAAACTAATTGTTCAAAAACTTATTTTTAAAACTTACTAAATGATTTCATCAATTCATATATGTATGCCTTGGCACCTCTCAGTTACTATTATAACTTACATACTGCTCCACTAGTCAACTCTACATGTACATGAATATGCAATCATTATATTGTGATTTCCTGAGTACTTTGTACTCACTCTTGTTGATCGTCTCATTAGCAAAAAGGAATTTGTGGGAGCTTCAGAAGACCAAGTTACCTTGGGATCATGTGTCAAGTTAAGTACAACCTGTGAAGGACCCTGAACCACGCTTATATTTTAAAAAAGAATCCAACCAATTTCTTATTTTGGCCCAGTCGGCCCCTCTAATGTACTTATGGTACTATATCCATAAGTAGTAATGGTTGCAGTTTCTTGTGCTGCTACTACTATTGTATTTGTAAAAGGAACTAAATTCCACAAATGTGGGAACAACTATATGCTCGGAAGTTGCGGTGTTAGGGCTCGCCGAACAGGCGGTCCCCTCCCTCACAGTAAGGCATTGGATATACTATTTTCTAGTGCTCTTAATGCAATTAATGCAGATCCCTCGGTCTAAGCTCCAACTGATCATGAATCCCTTTCATTGTGTGATTCCTAGATCTTCGGCCAAGCCCATTGGTCAAATTACACTTCCAATGATGTTTGGTGACCCAGGTAATTTTTGCATCGAACTCAATAGTTTTGAATTGGTCGATTTCAAAGCAGTCTACAATGTCATACTTGAGCGCCACTCCTTGACCAAGTTTATGATGGAAACTCATTATGCATACGAATGCATTAAGTTGCCAAGTCTGAAAGGTGTAATTATTGTTCATAGCGACCAGAAGACTGCTCTATCCTATGACAAGAAGGCCTTGGAACTTATCAACCAGTTATCTCTCCATGAGGTGAACCTTCTTCAAACTTCGGTTGAGAATGGGAAAACAAGGAGGCCCCACAGCCCTAAGAAAAAATCCATGAGTTACCTTTACTTCTGAATGATCCTTCAAAAATTGTCTGAATAGGATCCAGTTGGGATGGTAAATAAGAGTACACACTCATCACCTTCCTCTAGAAAAATGCAGATGTATTTGCATGACAGTTATTTGACATGCCTGGAATCCCCAGGAAGGTGATTGAGCACGAGATGGCAATTCAGTTTGATAAGTGGCCCATCAAGCAAAAACTCAAGCATCTTGCTCTAGATTGACAGGAAGCTATCAGGACTGAACTTGACAAGCTTCTTAAGGTTGGAATCATATGCGAGGTCGACCACCTCGAGTGGCTTGCTAATCCCGTCATAGTGAAGAAAGCGAACGGCAAATGCCGCATGTACATGTGCATCAACTTAACTAACCTTAATCGTGCCTATCCGAGGATGATTTCCCCTTCCACACTTCAACCAGCTTGTTGATTCTACTGTGAGTTGTGAAGTAATGAGTTTTTTGGATGCATACTCCAGGTATCACCAGATTAGCATGACACATGAAAATGAAGAGAAAACTTTCTTCATCACACTTTTCGGCATTTTTTGCTATGTAAAAATATTGTTAGGGCTCAAGAACGCTAGTGCCATGTAGTAGCGGCTTATGATAAAGGCCTTCCTTGATTAGTTGGGGTGTAATTTAGAAGTTTATGTAGACAACTTGATCGTCAAAAGCTCTAGACGCTTCGACCACCTCACTAACTTAGCGAAGACGTTCAATAATCTTGGGAAACATTGTATCAAATTGAATCCTGATAAATGTGTATTTGGTGTTTCTGCTAGCAAGTTCCTTGGTTTTCTTGTCTCTGCTTGTGGTATTGAAGCCAATCTAGAAAAAATTCAAGCCATTGATCAGATGTGACCACCAACACATCTAAGGAAAGTCCAACACCTAATAGGTTGTATGGCGGCTCTTAGTCATTTTATATCACGCCTAGGCAAACGTGGACTCTTGTTTTTCAAAGCTCTCAGGAAACACGATGGTTTCCACTTGTTGGAAGAAGCCAATTAGGCTTTCAAAGACATTAAAAAGTATCTAGCAAGCCCACTATTCTTGGTCTCTCCCTTTCCAAGGGAACCATTGAAGCTATATCTGGCTGCAACTCTGGAGATGGTTAGTACAATGTTGGTCACAGATGTTGAAGGCATTCAACAACCAATTTATTATGTCATGAAGTCCTTCACAGTCCCAAGGAGTGATATCCAGAGGTGCAAAAGTTGTTATACGCTCTCCTCATGACTTCGAGAAAACCAATGTACTACTTCCAAGCACATAAGATCATTGTGCTATCTTCTTAATTTTCCACTGGGAGAAGTGTTGTGCAACAAAGAGTCTTCTGGTCATGTGACCAAATGGGCAGTTCAAATCGAAGAGTTTCGACCTCCATTTTATTGCTTGTACAACCATTAAGTCTCAAGTACTGGTTGACTTTATTGCTGAATGGACAAACCCAAAGCTCGTACAAACCATTGAGCACTTCGATCGATGGATGATGCACTTTGATGGATCCCTTAGCCTTCAAGGTGCGGGGGCTGGAGTAGCGCTCATTTCTCTTAAAGGCAAGCAATTCCAGTATGCTATTAAACTCGATTTTCATTCTACTAACAATGTATCTGAATATGAAGGTCTTTTAGTAGGAATCCATATGGCTAGGGCCCTTGGAGTCTGTCAACTGCTTGTGAAAGGTGATACAGCTAGTCATAAACCAACTTGGGAAAGAGTATCAGTGCTTTGATTTGAAAATGTCTGCATACTTGGTTGAAGTGAGGAAAATGGAAAAATAATTCTATGATTTTGAGGTTCAGTATGTCCCACATAGAGAAAATCTCGTGGTATATTAACTGGCTCGGATTGATTCCTCACGATCACCTGTTCCGGTAGGAATTTTCCTTAACACTAAAATAAGCCTTCTCTTACAGAACAAGAAGCAACATTAGACAGTACTACACTCCTCGAGTATGACACAAATTGGATGATTACGATCAGGGATTATCTAGCGAAGGGGACATTACCTGAGGAAGAAGTCAAATCTGATCGAATGATTCGCAAAGCACACATGTATACCTTGGCCGATGGTATCTCATATCGAATCAGATCTATATTTGTTCCTACAACTCACGATTTCAAATAGTTGACCCTTGCTAATCATTTATCTAGAAGCAGCTCAAACAAGCCTAAAAAACAAATTTTAATTAGAACACAAACTACACTTAAAAAAGATGAATTGAATACGTGATTGAATGATTTTAACAAATAATGAAGGTCATTGATGTAACTAAAGTTGTAATAGTCAACTGAAAGGTGAAAGGGTATGCTCATAACAAAGGTTTGCTTTAATCATAATGGATACCATTCCAGCAAGAGCCTAAAATAACTAGACCAGTGTTCAACAAAAATTGTTTACTCTCTGCAAGTATGGGTGAGAAGAAAAGTACCCCCAAGGATATCAAAGATAAAAAAAAAAGAGGTCAAACTGGTAGATTCAGTAGTAGATGAATGGGCATGGGCTTGCCACGCCATAGTACAATCACGATCACTAGAATGGTTGAGGACATCGTTATCACAACCCGATATTGAGTTAATGCATATGAGACGAAAACTAAAAACTGAATAACAAAATACAAACTTCTTCCTCATTTCTGCTTTATCAAGAGCAAAACATTCAGGCTCATTGTTTTATTGGCCAAAGAAAAACATTAGAAAAAGTTATGCCAACCTCTAACAATGCTACCAAGCATGTTTTAAGACTTCATTTCCATCACCTCTATCTGCACATCAATTGTAGCAAAACCAAACTTGTGATGATCCTGGCTGTAATAAATGAATAGCAAATATTCAAGTTTCTCTTTGACACACACACAATTTCCATCAAAGCTCCCTTTCTTTGATTTCATCAATTACCTCCCCAATTTTTAGAAAACTATGATTCCATCTACTAGGAAAGTTGGAATCTAGAAAATCTAAAGCAATAAAACCGATAGAACAAAAAATGCTAACCATAGAACAAGCCCATCAAACCTATCTATAACACGAAAATAAAAGGTTCAATGAAACTGTTCTATCACTAAAAAATCCTACTCTATCAAATATCATATCACAGTAGCCAAAACAAAATATTCCTTCATTAAGACAATATCACATCTTAAGCTTCATTGTTTAACACAAATATGCAGCAGTTTGGGAGCACCTTCTAATGCTTCAAGTCACCATATTTTGGCTGAATTTCAATAATTTATGATGATTTCTATTGGCTCCCGATTGTGGAAACTACAATACTACATATGAGTACCACAAAAAATTTGGGAAAAAAACAACATTTCACATTCTGCAACAGCAACTTCCCCCACAACAGCAGCCATACCACCAAGGGTCAATTATCAAGTGCAAAGGCCACCTCCTCAACAACGACAACAGCCATACTGACCGCTACATCAACGACAGAACCAACCCGAACAATCCAACGTTGAGTGCATGCTAGAAATGTTTCTGACAAATCAAGAGAAGGAAAATGTTGTATTGAACTAGAAGATCGACTCCATCTCTACGCATGTTCGCATGCTCCAGACTCAGATCGTGCAATTGGCCAACTTCATACCTAAGAATTCTAATTCTCTTCCTTCTCAACCTATCAACCTTCATGATTCTTAACATGTTAATGTTATATCTTGTGTTGATATTGTTGATTCAAGTGGTGTAGGGAATTTGTAGCGCGAGACGGTGCCACCAGAGCCAATGAAGATGCCTACCAAGGATTCAACACCGATGGCTGAACCTAAGCACGATGATCCACCAAATCCGACAAGCAACCTAGGTAAGGACGAACAATTAAAAGAAACATAATCAAGTAACAATGAGGTAACACATGTTTATAAACCGACACTACTACAGAATTACTTTACACTATCGGTTCAAAATGGTCTATACTAACGGTTCTCTTACCGCTAGTGATCGGCACGATAGAAGAAACCTAGCACAACTCTAACGGTTACAAACCGTTAGTACAATACCTATATTCCCACGATCCATTACTCGCAAACGTTAGTACCGGTACGTTTCTTCTATCGGTTCAGTACTCGAAACCGTTAGTATTATAAACTTTCTTCTATCGGTTCAGTACTCACAACCGTTAGTATTGTTAAATTTCTTCTATCGGTTCAGTACTCAAAACTGTTAGTATTATAAACTTTCTTCTATCGGTTCAGTACTCACAACCGTTAGTATTGTTAAATTTCTTCTATCGGTTTAGTACTCACAACCGTTAGTATTATAAACTTTCTTCTATCGGTTGTAGGTTATGAATCGTTAGTACTAGCATAACTTCTTTTATCGGTTCTGAGTTAGAAACTGTTAGAATATGTTATAAGCAGCTATACAAATGAAAAATGTGCATTCACAAATACAGTAATACAAAGATACACACATTGGACAGATTGAATCTAATTATTCACAAATACACCACAGAGAATAGGGTTTTTTATTTTTGTAAATAATCCAGATTAAAAAATTAATTTCAAAGTTGACCCACTGTACCGATCATGTTTGCTGGAGCTATTGTAACCATGGGCATGGTTGTGAAGCAGTTGTCGAGGAAATGTAGTCGATGGTTGTCGTGGAGGTGGTTGTAGGTTGAGGTAGAGGAGGTCGTCACGACTGGAGTGGTTGAAGATGTGATTGGTCGAGGTCAGAGGCCGTGGACGAATGCAGCCAACCCAAAACAACGAGGCTAACAAAATAACTTACAACAGAAGCATATTCAGCAAGAGTCTTGGCAAGAGTATGGATATAAACAAAATTTTGCCCATTGTTCTTGATACTTAGTTTTGTGATAATTAACACATTTGGTCTATGGAGATGCCGACAGATGCGAACTCGATTACATATCTCAATGACCAATAATACATATTATCAGTAATGAACAATGACTGAAACATTATTAACTTTTCCAAAAATCAATTTAGCAAAGGAAAAGAGATAAAATGTGAGCGGCAAGAATAATTCTAATCGGGTTAGTCAAGAACACTTACAGTTCGTAGAGTGGCCTACGAAGTGCGATGTAGTGGCCGGCGGTGGTGGAGAACCCAAATGCTAGTGGAAATGGTGGTGCAGGAGCGAAAAAGGGGACGTCGGGGAGGCTAGGGTTTTCTGCGCGCGAGTAGAGACTTATTTGGAAATGTGTTTGGTTGGACTGGAGGGCCGGAAAACTCCCGCGGGTTTAATCCAAGGTCTTGTACTATTTTACTATCGGTTCAAAAACACAACCGTTAGTGAACTTTCCTTTCTTCTAAAGGTCCCCACTGTTATAATCATTAGTATATATGACGTCCTTTTACTATCGGTTGAATAACCAAACCGATAGTAAAATTTTATCTCTTCTATCGGTTCGTACACTAATAATCGTTAGTAAAAATGACGTAATTTTACTATCAGTTAAATAAACAAACCGATAGTAAAATTTTATCTCTTCTATCGGTTCGTACACTAATAACCGATAGTAAAAGTTACGTGCTTTCCTCTCTTCTAAAGGTCCCCACTGTCATAACCATTAGTATATATGACGTCCTTTTACTATCGGTTGAATAAACAAACCGATAGTAAAATGTTATATCTTCTATCGGTTCGTACACTAATAACCGATAGTAAAAGTTACGTACTTTCCTCTCTTCTAAAGGTCCCCACTGTCATAACCATTAGTATATATGACGTCCTTTTACTATCAGTTGAATAAACAAACCGATAGTAAAATGTTATCTCTTCTATCAGTTCATACACTAATAACCGACAGTAAAAACGACGTCATTTTACTATCGGTTGAATAAACAAACCGAGAGTAAAATGTTATCTCTTCTATCGGTTCATATACTAATAACCGTTAGTAAAAATGACGTAATTTTACTATCAGTTAAATAAACAAACCGATAGCAAAATTTTATCTCTTCTATCGGTTCGGACACTAATAACCGATAGTAAAAGTTACGTGCTATTCACCAACGGTTTCCCAGACCATAACCGTTAGTATAAAACCTCTTATCCACTGCGGTACTTGCACACTAATGGTTTTATCCCAGATTGCATATAACCGTTAGAAGATAGGGGTTAGCGGACTGCATTTATGTAGTAGTGCGATTTTGCCTTTTCCTAAACATTATCTCCAGTCTAATTTTAATAAGAAAGGTGAGAAATTTCTTAATATCCTGAAAAAATTGAATGTAATGGTGCTTTTCACTGATCTTGTCACTCAAATTCCTTCATATGGCAAATTCTTAAAAGATATTCTTATAAATGAAAAGGGATTAAGATGAATTAGACATAGTTGCTCTGATAAAAAATGTAGTGCTTTGACTCAAAATTGGATGCTCACAAAGTTGAAGAATTAAGAAAGCTTCTCCATCCCATACACGATTAGAATAATGAAATTCAAGTGAGCTCTTTGCGATTTGGGTGTCAGCGTTAGTGTGATGCCTCTGGCGATGCACAATGCCTAGCCATGGGAAACATTAAGAAAATGAGGATGGTGCTATGACTTGCAGATCGTTCCATCAAGCACCTTGAAGGGATCCTCAAGGATGTACCTCTCTCAGTCGGAAAATTTTACATTCTTGTCAATTTTATCATCTTAGATATGGATGAGGCTACTCCAATTTTCTTGAGATGATCGATGCTTCACACAACAAGTGCACTGATTGATGTACGTGAGGATATAATTGCTTTTCACATAAGAGACGGGGAATATTGTTTAAACTACCTGAATAGCTAACCGCCCTATGTATGAAGACACCCCATGCAGGATGGACCCTCTTGAGATTGTGTTGAAGGGTGAAGCAATCAACGATGGTGCTCTTGACGACAACACAAAGACAAACAATAAAAAAGACGATCATGCTACTATGAACACATCATCATCGCTTGAACGAGCTTTAATGGTAATAATTTCTAATAAATCTTGCGTGAACAAGGTACCACTTCTCACACCCCATCCTTTCTAGGTGCAATATGTGCTTCTTGATGATGATAAACACAATCCTATACTTGTAAATGCCAATATGACTGAAAAATTAAGCAAGTTGATTGATACATTAACATTGCATCATAAGACATTAGATTATTCTATTGATGATCTGATCAGCATTGAGCCTCAACACCGATAAAACCTAGTTATGATGAAAACTTGAAAAATATAAATTGCTAGATATTATGTTGAGTTCATCCACTAAACCAAATATTCAAAATCACATTTGGGAACTCTCGTGACGAGCACACGAGGCTTTGCATCGAGTGGGACTTTAAACCAGTGATTGTTGGGAGGCAACCCAATGCTTTCTTCTTCCTTTTATTTTTCTTTTCTTACTTTTCCTTTTCCTTTTGCTTTGTTTTCTTTTTCTTCTTTTGTTTTAGAATTGCCCACTTTCAAACTATGAAATCACACGCTCCACTACCTATATATGTCGCCCCTCCACCCACTAGGTAATATGTATTAGTTTTTTTCCACATTGAGGACAATGCTTTGTTTAGCTTGGGAGCTTTTTACCTATCATCTAATCATTCCATCATAAAAAAAATAGTTGATATCAAGACAGGTTAGTTAAGTTTAGCAAATTCTTTCGTAGATGAATTAGTTTTTCTCAATATATCACGGAGTATTTCTGATTAATCTTAGTAGCTTAAATTCTCAAATGTCTGTATTCAGTGTTATTTAATCTTCGGCCAATAAAGTTGTTCTTATCTTTCAAAATTAATCTTGTCTTGATTTGCATTTAGGGTTTTTAGTAGCTTTTCATCTAAGTTCGACTCTCTGTTATTGCCTTTTATACTTTTGAAACTTATTGTCCTTCTTCCTAAATAAAATATAAAAGAATGCGCATGAGTAATGTGCAGGCTACTCGCTGGGGGTGGTGATGAATCATCGCCCAGCTAGTGGAGAGAAGGTGTACCTAGTTCACACATACAAAAAAATGTGTTTTTGAATTTGAATAAAATGGTTGTTTAAGTTGTGACTCTGTCTAGCCTCTTGCTAAGTGTATGTGATCTGCTAGAGGGAGACAATGGTGAATCGTCGATCAGCTGGTAATGAAAAGTGCATTGAGTATTAACATTGACATACAGCTCTATTTTACATACTTGTACCATGGTGTATTAGGGTTGGATGATCATGAGGACTTTTCAAGAATATTTAAGATTTAGGATTCAACTCATATAGAATTGTGTGAAAAGTCGTATTTGATGAAATAAGTGGTCATTTCGTTTAGAAAACAAATGATTCCCATGATTCTAGCAAATTCGAATTCTTGCTTCTCTCCCACGGTACAAACCTGGCCCAAAACATAAATACTCTTTGTGCTGCCACTCTCAGAATTCTCTTGCCAATTATTTGCCAATTCCTACAACCACAAACTCTATCGTCCCCGAACTTTAGACATCACTTGCATCCCTCGCGATCCCTCTTGCTTTTGTTAAGTTTCACTCGATCTATTTCATCACCACTCTCTCTCATCTCGAAAGCACAAATCCTAATTTATCTTATCTCAATTAAGACATGTTTAGATAGTCTCAGATTAGGTCGGATCTAGCCTAGCCTAATCTGAAAGCAATAAAATCCAATTGAAAATTAAATTTGGCTACATAAAAATCGCTTTTGGGTTTCTTCGATGGAACCGGAAAATTCCGACCCAAACCCACCGGATCGGCCGGGGTTTTTTTCCCCGTCTCTCTCTCGCGACTGCTCCCTCTCGCGACGACGCCTCCCCAACGATCTCTCTGGCGATCTCTCTAGCCGCCGCCTACCCCTCCCCTTGCGACGCCTCGATGACGCCGCCTACCCCTCCCCGCACGACGCCGTCACCCCCTCTCCGGTGAGATCACCCCCTCCCCATCTAGGGTTTCGCAGATCTAGGGTTTCGCATATCTAGGGTTTCGGAGGCGTTTTTTGATTTATATGCACTGAACGTTCAGATCTAGCCAACGCCGGGGAGGAGGACCGCCTGAGAGTAGCGTCGCGCCGGTGCCGGTGCTGCTCCTTTTTCCCACAGATCTGTGACAGGGGGTGTTAGTCTCTCTCAAATCGGAGCAGGTCAGAGCAAGAACACAAGCGCTTACGATTCTTTGATCCAGCTACATAGCAATCTCTAATTCTTCTCTCTATCTCTTCTTTTCAACAGATCTATCTGTTTGTGTTATTTTCTTCTGTTCAGATCTTCACATATCTTCACAGATCCGGTGACGGGGTAATAGTCTCTCTCAAATCGGAGCAAATCAGAACAAGAACACAAGCACTTGGATCCAGGTACATAGAAATCTTCAATTCTTCTCTCCATCTATTCTTTTCTTTTGAGATCAGTAATTTTTGCATGTTAGTTGGAGATCAGTGGTTTTTTGCTTCACATGTTAGTGTATTATGTGGAAGTAGATTTGTTTTTTGCATTGTTCATATGACAGTACAACTTGATCTCGCATGTGCAGTCTAATCTCTCATAGGCAGTACAAGCATATGTGGATTTGATCTCTCATAGGCAGTTGTTCTAAACTTTGAAAAAGTTCATGTAATGTACTGTGTCAATTGTTGAGTTTTGCTGATTGGAACTTTTTCATAACTTTCTGGATAGGCATGATTCATGTGAAATCTTCTACTTCAGTTCATAAGATTGATAGCAGTCAAATGCACTCACTAGTCACTACAGTCCATAGATCTGAAATGCCCTCATGTTTGATCTGTGATACAATATATACGCATTAGAAAATAGTGAAAATAATTTTTGGATGTTACTATATCACAAAACTACATAAGTGATTGTGATATGTTGATCTATAATTCAACTACATAAATGAAAATAATTGTTTGGCTCCTTATGATCTATAATTTTTAAATATGTGCAACTGTGCAAGACTACATAAGTCTCTAACCAATATGGCAATGTCACAATGCTCTTACATTCTGGCCGTTGCAATGTGTACGGAAATTTTCTGGGTTAAATTTTTTGTTTTTGTAATATTTTTTAATGGATGGGAGCTTTTCCCTGGTCTCCCAAACAGCCGGCAGGAAATTTTTCCTTCTGTGATTTTTTCGCACCGTGATTTTTTGACATCTCATGGGAAAATCCCGGTCGGTATTTTATTTTTGACATGGAAAAAAACCGGGTTGCCAAAAAGGCCCTAAACAAAATTCACAAATGCTGAATCAATTTTTATTTTTTACCGCATGGGTGTGGTCTTAGTTGATTTCTGTCCACTCTACATCTACATGAATCTTTCTTCCTCACTATTTTTTTAGGTTATGCCGATGCATTCAGAACATGTTGGGTTACAGCTACACACTCTTCCTCTCTTGCTAGGATGATTCCTAGTTTTAAACATTTTTTATACAAATGACAATTTCTTGCCGTCATCTGCAGCAGCTGCAGCAGGAGGCTCCATTACCCACTGGTCACTTGCCCTACATATCTGCCATATATTATGTGGTAGGTTTTGTATTTTTCCTTGTAGTTGTTATCTGAAATTTCTATAACTAAAGTTGCAACTTCATATGGATAAGTGGCCATGTCTAAGTGTTTCATTCCAGTATCAACATACATTTGTTTCGACTCCTGCATTCCAGCCGTATATGGTTCTTGTGTGTGTGTGTGTGCGCGAGAGAGAGAGAAAGAGAGTTCTCATATGATTTTTTGTACAATTTACACTTTCAGTATCCTTTGTTCCTCTCTGTTTTGTAGGTCAGTCTCAATGCAACCTTTTTCGTTGCTGTTAAACATTCCTTTCCTTTCTTACTAGGATAATTCATGGTCTTAAAATCATTTTTATGCAAATAACATTTCTTATTTTCTTTGAAGCAGCTGTTGCCGACACCTGTTATAGTACTGCCGCAAAATTTTTTGTCCAATGCCTGTGCAGGTGATGTTCGCAATTTGGATTATGTGTCAAAGTGCTTCTTTGGTAAGTATCTCCTGTATCTGTATATTTATTCCGTTTGGTTGCAATTGTAGTTGGGGCCAACGCTTCCTCTGCAACAACTCCACCAATTCTTGCAGTCAAAGTCATGCTAGGAGAAAATGTTGTCTTGCCATCTGGGACATCACATCCCTCCATGCTTATGTAGTGTTCGGCTCGTCTTGGTCAGGTTCCGCCCTCAGCACAAGCAGCTCTGGCATCGCATAAACCCTTGTTATCTGTGGTAGCTTAAGCAGCTCAACCAGTTAAAACATTTTTTTAATCCACTAATCAATTACTCAATCCAGTTGCGCCTATCCCATAGGACATTTGTAAATATTGTGGTAATCATACAACACTTACAATTATTAAATAAAACAACAACCAAATATTATTGGAAATCAAGGTCACAGAAAACAATATTAATTAAATAGAAAGTGTGAATCAAGTGAGGAAGGGGAGATGCCTGTGCTGGTTTGCATGACAAGAGGTAAAGTTTGCCTACGAGCTGTACGTTGATTCCTTATTAAAAGTACAATTAGAGAGAGATAACAAAAGGTAACATAGGTCTCATATTAACACTCGTATGCAAACCAACATGTTTTAACTATGCTTTTCTGTCATGCCTCAAGCAAGGCAAGGCATTGCACAGTAGTTTACCAGTAATCAAACACATAAACAAGTTATGACAAGGAAGAATAACATTAGATACGTCTCTACAATCATCACTAGTGCAATCAGACTCCTCTTGTAAATTAGAGCACATAAGCCGCTCCTCCAATATGAGATTATGACTTTGATCTAATTTTTATGTTGAGCCACTGACATGTAGGACCAATCAACGAGAGCCGATACGTTGGAACCACGTATCAAATGACTATTATTTTAACTTAATTAACATAAAATTGAATCAAGAGAACTAATTGCTATCATTCAAATAATATACGGTTTATCTACTCTAATTTAAAATAAAAGGGTTTGATTGTATAAAATTATAGTAAAATAGTCTCTAGTGCTATCTTCTGTTATAGCAATAACATGTGAATAATACAATGATTCCCTGCAATATCTACTTTGGACACAGACAGACAAGTAGAAATTCTCATCTCTTAATTGGTTGGTCTGTGACTGTTGAAATGCACCATTACTATATTACCAGACCAGAGATACATGTGTTGCAGTTAAGCCTGCAATAATCACCTTTGTATCACAACAATATGAAGCTAAAATAGCACACAAAAGTATAGAATTCTCACAACTTCTCCATGTTACCCTCTTATGAGGAGCTCAATTTACTCATAAACAATCAAAATTGAAGCCATCCAGTAGCACATAATCCACACCAATCATCTCAAAACATAACTAGATGCCCCCTCTAATCAGCTCAAAACAAAGCAAAAAATAAATAAATAAATAAAATATGCAGATAGAGCGAGAATGAAATTTCTACAACAATCGCACTAATTACCAATTCCAACAAATCAAGACCATAAACTCCCAGATAGTGTCGAACATCAGAGCGGATAACAAACCTATATAGAGTTAGCACTCACAATTAATAAAGTCACATGAGAGATCGATCTAGAGGTCGACCTTGAAAGTAGATACATGGAGCATTGCAGTAGTGGAGTCGTCGATGTTAAGAGGAGATTGACGAGCCACCTCAAACACTACTTTCACCACAATAAAAACATTTTCCATCACTAAACCTTACTTAAAAAATGAACTAGTTGCAACAACATTTATGTGAGAAACCAAGAGTAAACTTTTATTTTTAATTACCTGGCTGTAAGGTCTCATTATTGAAATTGAAGTTCTTGTAGATACTACTGCAAGATTTGACCTTTGTGCGCAAATCAACGCCAAATACACAACCATCAACAAAATGAGGTTCATTTATTAAGAAATAGAATCAAAAGGGTCCATGACTACCCTTTGAATAGTAGTTCTCATCCTCTCAAAGATCAGTAAACATCAGCGCATAATCTTTTGTCCATTTCCCATGATTCAAAGTCCAAATTTCAACAAAATCTTCAGAACTACAACATTAATGGGCGATTAGCCGGCAAATTTACATAAATCTCAGGAGTCCATTGCTAATTGAAACACAACAATATTTAAACATGTCGACTCTATTGGAGCCACTCGTGCTGATTTCCTGGACACTTATATTTGGAAGCGGGGTGACGTTATAGGTAGGTTGTGCAGCAAGTGGATCACAATCACAAGAGATGAGTCCAAAACGCAGGTCCACCCACCAAAATTTACCGCCACAAGAAACCACAAAATCAGTGTCCAAATCCCAATCCTTTAGCTCAAGAGGGAAATATACCCTTCTATGCCTCCATTCATTTTTTAATGTTGAAAAGGAAGGCCCCTTGAACACCATGAAACGGTCGTATTGAAGCTCCTCGCCAGTAGTAGTGTTAATAGCCAACTCCATGTGCTACTCTTTTAGCACTGCCACCACAAAATAACCGTCTCGATAAAAAAGGCCCATTCCAGAAGTGGGCAGATAGTGAACCTTACGAAGACGAGAGATCACTAGACATAAAAGATCAAATTCTAAAACAAAATAATCATAAAGGGAGTCGGGATTAGGCGGTTGTTTGTGTAAAATGTTGAAGAGAATTGCTTTGCTACTAGATGTTAGAACTCCGATAGACAACGTTGCGTCTTCGCTGCCGACGTCTGGAGCCTTGGGATCATCGTCCTGGAGCTCTTCTCTGCCCGGCGCCCCGTCCTACCACCCGGAGAGATGCCGACCTGTTGGAATCTGATGCGCGCAAGCCTCCCCCGACGCCGAGCTGTCGTCGTTGGAGTTGGCGGGGTTCTTGAACGCGTGCGTGCAGACGGACCCGATGTGTCGCGCCACGGTGAAGCAGTTGATCCAGCACCCCTTCGTCGCTCGTCGGGACGTTTAGCGCTCGAGCTGCGCGCTTCAGAAGGTTATAGTGGACTCCATCCCGCCGTAGGAGTGCTGGATCATCCCACCAGGTTGTGGACTCCATATATACTTTTGCAGAAGGAGAAGATGAGCCATTCGATTTAATCAAATCAAACAGCTGTAAGTTGTACCGTTTTGGAGCTGTGAACGATGTATCATTGCACAACATTTTTGATAAAATAAATAAAAATTTACATGACAAATACAAATTTAAAACTCGAGTCCAAATGCGGGATTGAGTTAGCTTAAAAATGTACATGACAATTTTTGTATTGAATGAAAAGGAGAGGCGCAACCTGGTGTTGCACGCATAACGCTCTAATCAATTGGGCTAATTAGTTAGTTTGGAGATTAAATACAAACGAATTACAAGACACTACTTTAAACTTATCCATTGATGTATGATTTTGCACTCGCGCCGCTCGGACACAGCAACAGACGTGCTCTCGGACACGGACTCGGCTTCCTTTTGATGCTTATCCAACGAGTCAACTTCACCTTAACTAAACTCCATACACCATTCCACAACTCATCCATACATGCATGCTTGTTTCGGTACAAGGAGAACAGTTAAATCACTCGCCACTCGAATTGTGACATGGACTCGGCTTCCGTAACCAACCGACTTCACCTCATGGGGTTATAAATAGAATTCACAACTCACTAACCTCCTTCAATTTCCATCTTTCATTCCCGCTGCGCCACCTCCACCATGGATGCTGCCGCCAAAATATGACGAGACATCGTCCAGCGCATCCTTGATGGCAGGTCGGCTGCCGCATCGCGGCCCAGGGAGCTCCGCCTGTCGGACTTGGAGAAGGTCAGCTACCTTGGCATGGGGGGATTTGGCGCGATCTTCAAGGTTCGCACCGAGAGACCGGCCGTGTCTACGCCCTTAAGACCGCGCTCTAAGCCGACCTGCCAGTAAGGATGCGCTGAACGATGTCTCGGCGGATTTTGGCGACGGCATCCATGTTGGAGAGGTGGCGCAGCGGGAATGCAAGATGGAAATGGAAAAAGGTTAGTGAGTTGTGGATTCTATTTATAACCCTGCAAAGTGAAGTTGGTTGGTTACGGAAGTCGAGCACCGAAACAAGCATGCATGTATGGATGAGTTGTGGAATGGTGTATGGACTTTTGTTAAGGTGAAGTTGGCTCGTTGGATAAGCATCAAGCAGTAGCCGAGTCCGTGTCCGAGAGTGCGTCTGTTGCTGTGTCCGAGCGGCGCGAGTGCAAAATCATACATCAATGGATAAGATTTAAAGTAGTGTCTTGTAATTCATTTGTATTTAATCTCCAAACTAACTAATTAGCCCAATTGATTAGAGCATTGTGCGTGTAACACTAGGTTGTGGGTTTGATGCTTGTATGTGCTCTCCTTTTCATTCAATACAAAAGTGGTCATGTACATTTTTAAGCTAACTCAATCGGTCAGCATTTGGGCTCGAGTTTGAAATTTGTATTTGTCATGTAAATTTTTATTTATTTTATCAAAAATGCTATGCAATGATACATCGTTCGCAGCCCAAAACGGTACAACTTACAGTCGTTTGATTCGATTAAATCGAATGGCTCATCTTCTCCTGCAATAGTGTGTATGGAGTCCACAACCTGGTGGGTCACCAAAACACTTGTCATACATTTCTTTATTCCCTACGGCGGGATGGAGTCCACTATGACCTTCTGAAGCGCGCAGCTCGAGCGCTGGACGTCCCGGCGAGCGACGAAGTAATGCCGGATCAGCTGCTTCACCGTGGCGTGACACATCGGGTTCGTCTGCAGGCACGCGTTCAAGAACCCCGCTAGCTCCAACGACGGCAGCTCGGCGTCGGGGGAGACTTGCGCGCATCAGATTCCAGCAGGTCGGCATCTCTCCGGGTGGTAGGACGGGGCGCCAGGCAGAGAAGAGCTCCAGGACGGTGATCCCGAGTCTCCAGTCGTCGGCGGCGAAGGCGCAACAATGTCTATCGGAGTTCTAGCGTCTAGTAGCAAAGCAATTCTCTTCAACATTTTACACAAACAATCGCCTAATCCCGAGTCCCTTTATGATTATTTTGTTTTAGAATTTGATCTTTTATGTCCAGTGATCTCTCTCGTCTTCGTAAGGTTCACTATCTGTCCACTTCTGGAATGGGCCTTTTTTATCGAGATGGTTATTTTGTGGTGGAGTTGGCTATTAACACCGGCGGAGAGCTTCAATACGGCCGCTTAATGGTGTTCAAGGGGCCTTCTTTTTCAACATTAACAAATGAATGAAGTCATAGGAGGGTATATTTCCCTCTTAAGCTAAAGGATTGAGATTTGGACACTAATTTTGTGGTTTCTTTTGGCGGTAAATTTTAGTGGGTGGACCTGCGTTGTGGACTCATCTCTTGTGATTGTGATCCACTTCCTGCACAGCCTATCCTTAACTTCACCCCGCTTCCAAATTGAAGTGTCCAGGAAACCAGCACGAGTGGCCCCAATAGAGTCGGCATGTTTAAATATTGTTGTGTTTCAATTAGCAATGGACTCCTGAGATTTGTGTAAATTTGTCGACTAATCGCCCGTTAATGTTGTAGTTTTGAAGATTTTGTTGAAATGTGGACTTTGAATCACGGGAAATGGACAAAAGATTATGTGCTGAAGTTTACTGATCTTTGAGAGGATGAGAACTGTTCAATGGGTAGTCGTGTACCATTTTGATTCTATTTCTTAATAAATGAATCCCATTTTGTTGATGGTTGTGTATTTGGCGTTGATTTGCGCACAAAGGTCAAATCTTGCAGTAGTATCTACAAGAACTTCAATTTCAATAATGAGACTTACAGCCAGGTATTAAAAATAAAAGTTCACTCTTGGTTTCTCACATGAATGTTGTTGCAACTAGTTCATTTTTTAAGTAAGATTTAGTGATGGAAAATGTTTTGATTGTGGTGAAAGTAGTGTTTGAGGTGGCTCGTCAATCTCCTCTTACCATCGACGACTACTGCAATGCTCCCTGTATCTAGTTTCAAGGTCGACCTCTAGATCGATCTCTCATGTGACTTTATTAATTGTGAGTGCTAACTCTATATAGGTTTGTTATCCGCTCTGATGTTCGACACTATCTGGGAGTTTATGGCCTTGATCTGTTGGAATTGGTGATTAGTTAGTGATACCTGTTTTGTTTTGAGCTAATTGGAGGGGGCATCTAGCTATGTTTTGAGATGATTGGTGTGGATTATGTGCTACTGGATGGCTTCAATTTTGATTGTTTATGGGTAAATTGAGCTCCTCATAAGAGGAGGGTAACGTGGAGCAGTTGTGAGAATTATGTACTTTTGTGTGATATTTTAGCTGCATATTGTTGTGATACAAAGGTGATTATTGCAGGCTCAACTGCAATACCTGTATCTCTAGTCTGGTCATATGGTAATGGTGCATTTCAACGGTCACAGACCAACTAATTGAGAGAGGGGAATTTTTACTTGTGTGTCTGTGTCCAAAGTAGATATTGCAGGGAATCATTGTATTATTCACATGTTATTGCTATAACAGAAGATAGCACTAAAGACTCTTTTACTATCATTTTATACAATCAAAACCCTTTATTTTAAATTGGAGTTGATAAACCGTCTACTATTTGAATGATAGCAATTAGTTCTCTTGGTTCAATTCTCTGTTAATTAAGTTAAAATAATAGTCATTGATATGTAGATCCAACGTATCGGCTCTCGTTGATTGGTCTTACATGTCAGTGGCTCAACATAAAAATTGGATCAAAGTCCTAATCTCATATTGGAGGAGGGGCTTATATGCTCTAATTTATAAGAGGAGTCTGATTGCACAAGTGATGATTGTAGAGACGTATCTAGTGTTATTCTCCCTTGTCATAACTTGTGTATGTGTTTGATTACTGCTAAACTACTGTGCAGTGCCTTGATTGAGGCATGGCGGGATAGCATAGTTAAAACATGTTGGTTTGCATACGAGTGTTAATATGAGACCTATGTTACCTTTTGATATCTCTCTCCTGCCATCTTTCTATTTTCTAATTGCAATTGTACTCTTAATAAGCATCAATGTGCAGCTCCCAGGCAAACTTTACCTCTTGTCATGCAAACCACAGCAGCCACTACTGGGCATCTCCCCTTCCTCACTTGATTCACACTTTCTATTTAATTAATATTGTTTTCTGTGACCTTGATTTCCAACAATATTTGGTTGTTGTTTTGTTTAATAATCGTAAGTGCTGTATGATTACCATAATCCTTACAAATGTCCTATGTCATAAGCGCAACTGGATTGAGTAACTGATTAGTGGATTAAAAAAATGCTTTAATTGGTTGAGCTGATTAAGCTACCACAGATAACAAGGGTTCATGTGTTGCCAGAGCTGCTTGTGCTGAGGGCGGAACCTGACCAGGACGAGGCGAACACTACATAGGCATGGAGGGATGTGATGTCACATATGGCAAGACAATATTTTCTCCTGGCATGACTTTGACCAATAGGTGTAACTTGTCCAAATGCCGACTGCAAGAATTGGTGGGGTTGTTGCGGAGGAAGCATTGGCCAACAAAGCACTTTCCACACATAATCCAAATTGTGGACATCACTTGCACAGGCATTGGACAAAAAATTCTGGGGCAGTGCTATAACAGGTGTCAGCAGCAGCTGCTTGGAAGAAAATAAGAAATGTTACCACGAATTATCCTAGTAAGAAAGGAAAGGAATGTTTACTAGCATAGAAGGGAAAGGAGTCATTTGTTGCTACCTCTCTACCTCTCAAACTGATGAGACCTATGTTACTTTTTGGTATTTCTCTCCTTCCCTCCTAAATTGCATCGTTTCTAACCAAAAAAAAAATTCATCATAGACCCAACAAAATGATTGATGATGTCGAGGTGTTGCTTTAATAATACCAATCTAGTTATGGATAGAATCTCAAATGTGCCGGGATCTAGGGGGTGGACCGTTCAATGAATGGTTTGAAGAATCTAATCTTTGGACTTGCACAGGGATGAAATTTGAAATGTTTTGAAGCACAAATTTGAGTACCGCATATTTTAGTTCATGAGCCAGATGGTCTTCGTGTTCTACTATCGAGCCACGGTACATTTTATTTGTGATATTTTTCATTCGTGCTGTATTCCGATATTGTCAGGTTGATGTTGTAGTATACTTGGTCATATGGTGTTACTTGGTCTAAGTTAAAGTGTTGTTTGGAAGTTATGATGTTCTACTAGTTCAATGAACATCTCTGTTTTGTCAGTGCTGAACTTTCTGTTGGCTATTGCAGGTCATTAGGGTTTGTTTGTCTGATCTCCCTGAAGAAAGTAACCAAGCCTCTTTTTGACTACAGCCCGCTAGCCAAGCTAATCAGATGTTACCACCACTGTTTTTTGACTAGAGTTTCTGAATGATATCAGACCTGACACCATACATACTAGCTTCAATGATGTGTAGTGTGCATTATGGCCTGCATTTGGGCTTTATTGAACCGAGAATTTCTATTTGTCACTCTGTAACCTTTTTTTTTTTTTTTGTTCTTTACTATTTTGCTTGCACCAGTTTGAGCCATTGATGATAATTTTATATTTGTGCTAGGATTTATGGTATGTTAGGCTGTTCACTAGAATCAATATTTTTGCGAGGTTTGGGTTTGGTTGGCTGAACTTGCTAGCTTTGCCCAGCATGTGGAATAGGATACCTTTGGTCCATATCATGAGAAATTGTAGGAATGTTTAAAAAAACAAAAAGAAAAGAATATAGCTTTGTCCTCGAAATTGGCCGAGGACGTATCAATACCAATCCATCTTGATTTGCCCTTGAATCGCCTAAATTTAGCTTTTGTTGTATGCTTCTGCTAGATGTTTGGTGGGATGGGCTCGATCTGGCTTGAGTTGGGGTGAGCCATGGTTGCTTATGTTGTGCCGTGATTGGCTTGTTATTGAGTTAGGGTTTGTTTGGCTGTAGCTAGTTTGGTACTTGTTTGTTTTGTGACCATCATTTGGCAAGCAAATGAGTTTTGGTTTGGATTTGATTATTTTTCAACACCATTTATAATCAAATAGACCATTTATAATCAAATATATGGTAGATGATTTGTCCACATTTTGTATGTCAATTTTGGTTATGACCATCATATAAATAGGTTAGCAATCAAACATGAATCCATAGTTAATTTTTTTCTGAGCCTCACAATTGTCTATTGCCGCATATTGGCCAGTAACTTTGGTAATGAACCAAATATATCACTAGTATGATCAAAGCTAAGCTCAATATTTACAATATGCACATTAATGTTTTAAATGAGGATTATTACGCCATCGTGGCAATACCAGAGAAAGCTATCGGGATCTTGGTGACTATCAAAGAGATCTTATATCACAATTTTATACTTCACATTCATAATTGCTTGCATTGTAGCGGTATTTGTGTTTGTTATCTCAATTCAAGAAATTATACACAAGTATGTTTTTTGATAATTAAATAAGTTATCAATACTAATTAATAAAGAGTTAGTTATAGTTAGATAACTCTTTATTTTTTCCACTAAATGTCCTTATTTGAATGTCTCTTAGTGTTTCATGACAAACTATTCTCTAATTGCAGAAATTATTAAAAATATTTACAATTAATTTATTCTGTTCGCTAACTTAGAATTCAACGATTCAAATTCAATGTATCTATTTTTTTTTATAACAAAATGAGTTGTCTTTTATGGCAATGATTATTTACAACAATATCATCTACCAACCAAGACAACTACCAAATTATCTTAAAAAAAAACAGATTATCTCCAGCACCAGCAATAACAAATTTATCTCCAAAGCAGAGTATATCATCTCTACAACGAAAAAACTATCTAACCAATATATAATCTCGAACCAAAACGTCCCTGAACGACTGAACAACTCTCTCTTGGAGTACCAATGGTCCAGTGCGGAGGAAACCATATCCAACCATAGTATGGGTAATTGATGATTATTGATGGAATGCGTAGGTCTTTTTTGAACGCGATGACGTCGAAGAAGCAGGCAATGAAGTGCACGAACCTGCCGCAGGTAAAGGGTGTGCCAGTTCGAGGGCCAGTGGTGGGCGACCGCGCGGGGTGTTGACCAGTGTTGGATCGTCCGGGACCTGTCGGAGTGTCTCCGGCGGAACATCAAGTGCCACCTCTGCCTCGACCTCATCCGTCAGATAGTAGACACAATATTGCAATTTGCAGTATTAGTTTTGGTCTGCATGAAATGTGCAATGTATTGGACAACTTCTGCACCAAATGCAGGTGCTAGTGTTCGTCAATGTTGGCATAACCACAAGCAGCAACGAATGCCACAACCCAGGTTCCTCAACTTGCATGAGTGGCAGATATAGAGGCCATCCACATGGTGGACAATACAATGGAGAAGCCTGAAGGGCATTTTTTTTTTATAAACAAATGGATTGAACTTCTGAGCGGTCATTATGAACTTGCACTCATTTATTAGTATATACTAGTGACTGTATGTTCATCGCACGTCCATAACATATAATATTACAATATAAAAGAGAATCCAATCAAAATTGTAAAAATATAATATTCTCATTTCTTTACATTTATATTGAATGAAAACAGGAATATTTGTAAAAATAAAACACTAAAGTTAACATAAATTTAAATTGAAATAAAAGCAAGACAATTATGTGACCGCCATCTTTTTCATATCTTCTCAACTTTTTGATGCAGTCTCTTCAATTTCCTATATGTACCACAAAAAACATTGTATGATTAAAAAACACTTCTAAGTATTTTATATGTAAAATTTAAATAAAATTATAAATTATATACCTAGTATGCTCTCAAAATATCACGATAAATAATATTTTTTTGTGATGTCACCAAATAATGTGGATGCAACTCCAGATTGCACTGATAGCAAACAAGGATCCAACTGTTGTCTAACATTCTTATGTGATTTCAGAAATATTTCATACAAAACCGGAAAGTAAATACTTGAAAATTCTAAATGCAAGTAATAAGAAAATCATAATTATTCATCAATAACCAAAACACAAGTATTATGTTCTCCAAATGCAACATAAACTCGTTTAACCATCAAAACACAATTAATCCAAGAAAAAAAATACATAGAGGATGAAAAGAAGAAATTTACATACGGTCACCTGGACGAAAATGCCAAGTAACTTCTTGAAAAACAACCTTCTCAATGGCTATGGATATGATATTTTCCATACAAAATCAACATCCATGCGTCGGTGCACAAAGCGCATGGCACTTTGAGACTGTCTCCAACCCACTCAACTTTATCTTAGCTCTTAAACGACATATTCTCTGCCACATGTGCGAAAATTATCCCAGAGAGCCAAGCAAGAGCCAAGCCTCCAACAGCTTGGCTCTTACTCGGCTCTTACTGGGCTCTTAAAACAAACAAATAAAATATTACAGTTTTATTAAAAAATCTGTTTCACTGACATCCGGGCCTCACCAAAAAATTTGTTTATACCGAAACCCGGGAAAACATTTTATATTACACTGACATGTGGGGTCAACCATAATTGGGCCCACACGTCAGTGACAATACCGAGAAAACGCGTGCGTACGGGAAAAAAAACGCTGGCGCACTCACACGTGAACCGCGTCAGGTGGGACCCACGTGCTTCACGCGCATGCGTATGGGATTAGAACTGACCCATTGACTGACATTGTTGGGGGAAAATACTAGCAACATCTGAAGTGTCACCCCAGGACGGGGGGAGACCTCCCCCGGAGCCCCTTCTCCGGGGTCGGGGGAGACTTCCCCCGGCGCACCTTCTCTGGGCCGGGGGAGACCTCCCCCGGAGCCCCTTCTCCGGGCTCGGGGGAGACCTCTCCCGGAGCCCCTTTTTCGGGTTCGGGGGAGACTCCCCCCGGCGCTCCTCTGGCGGGCACTGATTTCGAGGGCCGCCACGTGTCCGAAATCGGTGCCCTGGACCCCGCCAAAAGACTATCCTGCCCTCGATCTGACGGTTGTACTAGGGGTAGTTTAGTAATTTCCGTCTTTTGGGGTCTATATATACCCTTGTAATCCTCTTTTGTAATCTAAGACTTTCATTTGTATCCAATACAAAAAACTAATAGGCGTGCTCTGGAACCCTCTCTCCGGGAGAGATCCCCCTAGCCGACACGTGTCGGGAGCACGTCGACAGGACTAGGGCCTCCACTGAGGCCTGAACCTATATAAATCTTTGTGTTAATCTCTGAGATTGTCCAACACGGGGCGACCCGTCACACGGTCATCCCGCGTTGCAGAACACGTGTTACGCACGTCATAAACTTACCGGGGTAACTTTAATACCACGACAGTTGGCGCCGTCCGTGGGGATTCGTGACGAATAGTCATGGCTCCAAGAAGGATGAGGCACTTAACCTCCATCCCTAATGATGCCGGCCCTAGCAACCTTGCACCCCCGGTGCAAGGGGCTGTCGTCGCTACACCTCCTCCCGAGGACACTGAGGGGGGGGCAACACTCATTTCTCCCGTCACCCTTGGCGGGGGAACGGCTCCCACGAGCCAGCCTGAAGGTCCCGGTTCAGGGGGACCAAGTGTCTCCCAGGCGATGCCTTCAACTTCGGGTGACCCGCTACTCGGGGCGCTGGTGGAGGGCTAGCTTCGCGCACAACATACTCTTGAGGAGTTGTTGCGCGCCATAGCGCGGCCTTCGGACCCCGCGTACCCGCACCCGTTCCAGTTCGGAGGAATGGCACCTCCGTTCATGATGGGACACCCAAGAGCCTTCTTCGCTCCGGGGGCTTACCCTTTCCCGGGAGGTGTTCCCACCTCTGGAGGACCTCCTCTCCCGGGGGGTCTGCCCGTCTCCGGGGGCTACCCTTTCCCGGGAGGTGTTCCCACCTCCGGAGGACCCCCTCTCCCGAGGGGTCTGCCCGTCTCCTGGGGCTACCCTTTCCCGGGAGGTGTTCCCACCTTCGGAGGACCTCCTCTCCCTGGGGGTCTGCCCGTCTCCAGGGGCTACCCTTTCCCGGGAGGTGTTCCCACCTCCGGAGGACCCCCTCTCCCGGGGGGTATGCCCGTCTCCGGGGGCTACCCTTTTCCAGGAGGTATTCCCACATCCGGAGGACTTCCTCTCCCGGGGAGCACGCCCGTCTCCGGGGGCTACCCTTTCCCGGGAGGTGTTCCCACCTCCGAAGGACTTCCTCCCCCAGGGGGTGCTCCCGCCCCCGGAGGGCTTCCGTTCCCCGGGAGTCCGTCCGTCCCCGAGTCGTCCCTTGCCCCGGAAGGGATTCCCCTCCCTGGGACTGCGCCTATCCCAAGAGGTATCTTTGGGGCAATTCCTACAATACAGGCCGTTCCCCCGCTGGGAAGTCTTCCCACGCCACGGGCCGTCTCCATAGCCGGAACTCTTCCGGCCCGCGATTCCTCTCCCGCGCCGGTAACGGGCGCACATCCGCCTCCTCCCCCGGGTCCCCCTCCTCGGGCTCCCCCAGTGAACAAAACGCGGTTCACTCGGGAGGAGGTGGAGCGCATGCGCGCGGCAAGGTCCGAAGGTGCCCCGTCCCGACACGGCCGGGAATCACTCGCACGTAGGCGCGGTTCTCTTGTCCCAACGGACAAGGGCAAGAGACCAATGCAAGAGGCCTCCGTCACTTCCGGAGGTCCCCACGAGGTACAAGAGGTGAGCTCCACCAACCTCGAAGAACAAAGACGATACCGGAAGGCAGGTGGTCCGTTGGGACCCCTTTCCGATTCGGACAATGAACGCGCTTCCCCTGTGAAGGGGGATATCGATGCAGACTCCCCAAAGGAAGTGGAAGGGGCCAACCAACCCCTTTGCTGCCGCCTCTGGCGTGTTCGGTGGCCGAAGCCATATCGGCCGCCCCATATCGAGCACTACAACGGGGAGGCAGACCCCTACTAGTTCGTGCAGGTGTACTCCACGGCCATCTCGGTGGTTGGGGGGACGAAAGCGTCCAATGCAACGTCTTCCCCCTCTACCTCTCGGGAATAGCTCGGTCGTGGTTCTATAACCTCAAGAGCGGGTCCATCAAGTCCTTCGCGCAGCTGAAGCGCGAATTTTGCGCGAATTTTCAGGGGAATTACATCCGTCCCCTGGATTTGTCACAGTTGTACACCGTTCGCCAACGGTCAGGGGAGACGATACGAAGTTTCTTCAAACGCTTTGCCCAGATCAAGAGCAAGGTGGCTCACGTCCCCGACTCGACGGTGATTGAAGCATGCAAGAGTGGCATTCTCCCGGGAGAGCTCCACCGAAGACTCTCCCGGAGTTGCCCGTCTTCAGCCGACGAGCTCTTCAACGTACTTGAGAGGTACGCGAGAGCCGAAGAGGACGATCTCTGGAAGAAGCATAAGGGGACCTCCGGCCCCGGGGAGAGGGACTCGAAGGACCCCTCCAACAAACGTCCCCGGAGGGGGCCCCGCAGCGAGCCAAGGCCTCGGGACACTTTCGTCCTCGAAGGCGGAGGCGGCTCTCGGGAGCCTAACCGGGGACAGCGCCCCTTTTTCAAGCCCAAAGGCGGCGGGGGAAACCAATCCTCCCGTCCGCGAGAAGCCCCCAAGCCAGGGGGCAAGGAGGTTGGAGCCAATTTGTGGTGCGCTTTCCACAAGTCCAACTCCCATGCAACCCGAGAATGCCATGCGCTCCTCCAACATTTCGCGGCATTTCACGAGCAACATAGGCCAGGGGGAGGAGGCCCTACCTCCTTACCCCTTCCATCACCGGCCTTGGCGGCACTCCCCGCTCCCCTAGGGGGACGTCAGAAGCAAGGCCAGGAAAAGGGTTCGAGCGACGAGCTCCCTTTCCAAACCTCCCAGAGGCACATCAATGTCATTGTGGGGGGATCTGCCTCCGGGCGAGATTCCAAACGCCAGCGCAAAGAGTATGCGCGAGAAGTGAAGGTGATAGGGGTCGTTAACACGTCCCGGCCATCAAAATGGTCGGACGTCCCGTTGACATTCACCGTCGAAGACGCATGTGGGATGCGCTTCCCCCACAACGACGCGCTTATCGTCTCCGCCACCGTGTTCAACTGTCGCCTCGCCCGAATCTTGGTGGACGGCGGGAGTGCCGCGGACGTCCTCTATCTAAAGGCGTTCAAAGAAATGCAGGTGGACGAGAAGCTCCTGCAACCCGCAGCGGGGCCTCTACAAGGATTCGTCCCGGGGAAAACTATACATCCCGTGGGGAAGGTCGACCTCCCGATGACATTCGGCGCTCCAGATAATTACCGGACCGAAATGGTTCGATTCGACGTGGTGGACCTCCCCTCCTCCTACAACGCCATAATGGGGAGAACCATCATCAACCGCTTAAGAGCAGCGGTCCACCACAACTATCTTTGCATGAAGATCCCCGGGCCGAGCGGGGTGATCTCCGTGCATGGTGACCAGGGTGTGGCTCGCTCCCTCTACGAGCGTGCCTCCGCAGTGATCGGGGACGTTAACCTGGTTAAGGCCCCGGGGGGAGGGAGCTCCTCCCCGACCCTAAACGTGTCAGTTACGCTCCCCGGGAAGTTCCTTCCCAAGCCTCGCCCTGAGGGAGACCTCCGGGAAGTCTCTCTCTTCCAGGACGAGGGAAAGACTATCAAGATCGGGGCGGATCTCCCCGAGGAACATGCGATGCGACTCACGGACTTTCTTCGTGAAAACGCAGATGTCTTCGCATGGAAGCCCGCGGACATGGGGGGTGTGCCCAGGGATGTTATCGAGCACAAGCTCGCAGTAATGCCTGGTCGCCCCCCGGTAAAGCAGAAGATGAGGAAGCTCTCCCTCGAAAGGCAGGAGGCCATCAAGGTGGAGATCGCTAAACTCCGGGAGGCGGGGTTCGTTCGGGAGGTCCTACACCCCAAGTGGCTAGTGAACCCCGTCCTCGTAAAAAAGGCAAGCGGCAAGTGGAGAATGTGCGTCGACTTCACCGACCTCAATAAAGCTTGCCCAAAAAACGATTTCCCGCTCCCGCGGATTGACCAATTGGTGGATTCCACCGTGGGATGCGAGTTGATGAGTTTCTTGGACGCCTATTCGGGCTATCACCAAGTCCGAATGGCGGAGGAGGACGAGGAAAAGAGGAGTTTTATAACTCCCCTCGGCACCTTCTGTTATGTCCACATGCCTTTCGGGTTGAAAAACGCGGGGGCAACTTTCCAGCGCCTTATGAGTTTGGTCCTGAGGGATCAAATCGGCCGCAACGTAGAAATGTACGTCGACGATGCAGTCGTCAAGAGCTCGCGCTCGGCCACCCATCTCGAAGACTTGGGAGAAACCTTCCGCAATCTCCGTAAGTACGGGTTAAGGCTTAACCCGAAAAAATGCGCGTTTGGCGTGCGCGGAGGAAAACTTCTTGGCTTCCTTGTGTCCCAAAGGGGCATCGAAGCCAATCCTGAAAAAATTCGGGCCCTCCTCGACATGCCTCCGCCGCGTTCTGTCAAGTATGTACAATGACTTACCGGCCGCTTGGCCGCGTTAAGTCGCTTCGTCTCTCGCTCGGGGGAGCGCGGTCTCCAATTTTTCAAGATCCTCTGCAGCCTCGAGGGGTTCCATTGGACCCCCGAGGCACAGGCTGCGTTTGAGGACCTGAAGAAATATCTCACGAGCCCTCCGATGCTCGTGAGCTCACGTCAGGGGGAGCCCTGCTCCTCTATCTCGCGGCCACTCCGGTTGCCGTTAGCGCAGTTCTCATCAAAGAAGAAGATGGGCATCAACGCCCCGTCTACTATGTGAGTGAGGCTCTCCAAGGTGCTAAAACAAGATACACAAAGGTGGAGAAGGTTTGTTACGCCCTCCTAGTGGCCTCGACGAAGCTCCGCCACTACTTCCTAGGCCACCCCATCACGGTGCCTTCCTCTCTCCCCCTGGGAGAGGTGCTTCGGAACAAGGAAGCCACCGGACGGATAGGGAAATGGGGGGCCGAGCTAGCCCCCTTCTCGCTATCCCTGACGGGACGAACCGCGATCAAGTCGCAGGTCCTCGCGGACTTTGTGGCCGAGTGTGCTCCGGCCCCTGAGCCGGAAGAAGAAGCGCGTGCCACCCCACCGCGCGACGACCACTGGACCCTCTTCTTTGACGACTCCCTATGCCTGGTAGGAGTCGGCGCGGGAGTAGTCCTTCGAAGCCCCGAGGGAAGAACCCTCGAATATGCAGCCAGGCTCGAATTCCCCGCGATGAACAATGTCGCGGAATATGAGGCCCTTCTCCTAGGGCTACGCCTCGCCCGCTCTTTGGGTATCTGGCGCCTCCTTGTCAAGGGGGATTCTCAACTCGTGGTATGTCAAATAGACAAGTCCTACTTGTGCCATGACCCTAATTTGAGCCTCTACCTTAACGAGGTCCGGAAGATGGAAAACTACTTCGACGGCCTCGAGGGGCGTCGTATCCCGCGTAGGGACAACGATCGCGCTGACACCCTCGCTAGGGCAGCAAGTGCCCGAGGGCCCCTCCCCGAAGGGGCCTTCCTGGAGGTCATCTCGAAACCCTCCGCGATGGCTCCCGACCCGGACTCCGAGTCCGGTGACCCCGACGTCACGGAAATCGTCCGAGCCACATCCTGGATGGCCCCCCTTATCTCTTGCATCAAGGGAGAGGGGGAACCCTCCGATGAAGCCGAAGCCAAACGCCTTCGCGCTAAGGCGCGAGCGTACGTGCTGATAGAAGGGACATTATACAAGAGAGGAGCCTCTGCGCTACTTCGCTGCCTCCCGCGGGAGGAGGGAGTTCAGCTCCTTGAAGATATTCACCTTGGGTGTTGTGGTTCTCACCTCGGCCCCCGGGCCGTCGCGTCAAAAGCCATCCGCCAGGGTTTCTACTGGCCAACAATCGCCCGCGACGCAAGAGACCTTGTCTCTGTTTGCGGGGCTTGCCAAAAAATGGCTAAGGGCCCCAACATACCCTCCGTAGCTCTACAGGCAATCCCCATCACATGGCCCTTCGCGCGGTGGGGAATGGACCTCCTAGGCCCGTTCCCCCCATCGTCGGGAGGCTACAAGTACGCGGTTGTGGCCGTGGATTACTTCTCCAAATGGGTGGAGGCCGAGCCCCTCGCCACCATCACGTCTCGTGCGGTGCAAAGATTCTTTTGGAAGAACATAGTGTGCCGATTAGGGGTCCCCAGCGAGATTACCGTGGATAACGGAACCCAGTTCGACTCAGCAATCTTTCGCGAGTTCTGCCAGAACTTGGGTACGACCCTCCACTTCGCCTCGGTGGCTCACCCCAAGAGCAATGGGGCGATCGAGCGCGTCAATGGGGTTATCCTCCAAGGGCTCCGTCGCCGCCTGGAGCAAAGCGCCTCCAGGCGTGGGGCATGGGCAGACGAGCTCCCGAGCATTCTCTGCTCCATGCGAACGACCCCAAGCCGAGCAACAGGGCGTGCCCCCTTCTCGCTCGTGTACGGGGCTGAGACAGTGCTACCCTCGGAAATCAATTTCCGATCGCTGCGAGTCGAACTCCTCGAGGGAGTCTCGGCAGCCGCGTTTCAAGCCAACGAAGACAACCAGAGGCTGGAGGTGGACCTCGTCGAAGAAGAGCGAGACAGAGCCCTCCTCCGCAACGCCATTTACGAACGCGAGATGGCGCGCGCCTACAACAAGCGTGTTCGGGGGAGGGCCTTCCGTTTGGGAGACCTTGTCCTCAAGCGCGTCACCGACCCTCAAGCCCAAGGGAACCTCAGCCCAAAGTGGGAAGGGCCATACAGGATTTCCACGATCCTTGGCTCGGGGGCTTACAAGCTCTCCACTCTCGAAGACCAAGAGTTGATGCACACATGGAATGCGGACTTGCTCCGCAGATTTTACACTTAGTCTCTGAGCCTCCCCCCTTCCCCTTTGTGGACTTCACAAGGGGAAGGCGCGGTGAGTTGTAACAATTGCCTCAAAGGCCTTTTGCCCTCCGCCCTTTTTTCTGTGATTTTGCAAAGGGTGGAGGCGTTGTACCGGCTTGTTTTAATTAATGCGAATGGTTTTTCTCCATGTGGTTTTGTGCAAACTTTAACCACCCCTGAGGCAACGCCCTCATCGCGAGGATGCCCACATCGCGAGGAGGCTACAGGCTCCAGCTCAGCCTTAAGTCCCGGCGGCGAGAGCCCCGTTCCCCCCCGGGCGGCTTACAATATCCCCCCGTGGACTGAGGGCGTAAGCGGCAACCTGGTTCCCAAGGAACCGAGATAACGAGTCACTTTGGGGGACTAGTCCCCCCCCATACACTCTAGAGCTTGTTGTTATGCTCTTCCTCCTCCGGGAGCGATCTAGGTCGCACGACCGATAGATCTTCTATCCCCACACTCGCTTGCACGAGGATAACCCCTTGTGGGTGCCACCCCTCATGGGAACGGCCGGGATTTTTTCTTATGATTTCAGTGCAGGCCGCCTGTCTAGGTCGCCCCCCGCTACAGGGGGAGGAGATAAAATACCCAGCTAATTCCGTTCGGGAGGCAACTAGAATTTTCATGGAGTATGTCATATCTCCTCCGGAGGTGGAGCCTTGCTCCCCGGACTTCATTCCTCTCTGCTCCCCCGGACTTCGTTTCCCGGAGTAGGTCACCTCCTCCGGGGGTTGTGCTCCGCTCCCCCAGCCTTCGTTCCCCGGTGTGGGTCATTTCCGGATTTCGCCCTCCGGAATAAGAGTATCTCCGGAGGTGGAGCCTTGCTCCCCGGATTTCGTCCTCCGGAGTAGGAGCTATCTCCTCCAGAGGTGGAGCCTTGCTCCCCGGACTTCGTCCTCCGGAGCAATTGTCTCCGGGAGTGGAGCCTCTCCCCCGGACCTTCGTCCTCCGGAGTAGGAGCTATCTCCTCCGGAGGTGGAGCCTTGCTCCCCGGACTTCGTCCTCCGGAGCAATTGTCTCCGGAGGTGGAGCCTCTCCCCCGGACCTTCGTCCTCCTGAGTAGGAGCCATCTCCTCCGGAGCTGGAGCCTCGCTCCCCCGGAGGTGGAGCTTTCCTCCCCGGATTTTGTCCCCCGGGGGTGGAGCCTCGCTCCCCCGGAGTTCATCCCCTAAGTGTTCTCTTCCGGTGACTTAAAAGCGCGAAATAAGCGAAGGCACGTGCCATCTTTTTATTCCATGGAAAATAAGCGGGGAGACAGCCTCTCCCGGTAGGCTTACAGAGTACAACTGGGAGTTGAGTACTCCCGGAGGACATATGGGGGGCTACCTACGTCTAATGCGGAGAACTAGCACCCCCTAAGCCCATCGTCAAGCCCTCGCCATGTCCCGGTACAAACTCCGAACTCGTCGCCTTGCTGCGTTGAACATGTCCTCCGGCCAGTATTCATACGCTTCGGGAGGTTCGATTCGCAAGGGAATTGCCTCCCACACTCCCGGGGGAGGTTCAGGCAACTCCGCGCGGTGGTTGTCAAAATTCGTCAAGTGCCAATCGGGCAACCACCGGAGCAAGGCTTGTCCCCCCCGGGGGACACCGGAGGCGGGACTCCCGGAGATGGGAGTGATTTCCATGTGCTTTCCCAGGACCCCCGCCCCGGACACCTGACCATGACAAGATATAACTTAGCAAAAATTTTCTATTTCATTGATAAATGATTTACAAGTCCAGGGTTCCCCCTACGGAACTACCAGGAACAAAAATCCTATACACAAAAAATCCCCTAATCTATCCAGGGGGGACAGGAGGCTCATACTTGCCTGGCGTCGTCCCCCTCGGAGGAGGCGTCGCCTGGAACTTCCTCTCCGGCCGCTTGAGGACACCTCGTTCGCGGGGGCTCAATCACTCGGTCGTAGAAAGCCCCCGCCAACTCCTCCAGCACCGCCCTGCGGGGCTCGTAGAACTCTTGGAAGCTCCGGGGGACAAGGCGCCCGATAGCTTGGGCCCCGACCCCCTGGTACTCCACCAAGGAGGCTGCGAGCGCAGTAGTGGTAGACGCCAAGGCCCGGGCTCGAACGTCTGCGCCCTCCGGGATCGCCGCGATGTGCCGGGTGAGGAATCGACGAGCCTCCACCAAAGATATCAGCGGGTTGCGGGGATTCCCTTCCTCCCGGAACTCGACTCCGAGCCCAATCAACGTGGCCCGGAGTCGATTCCCCGCCGATACAAGGGCTCGCGCACCTGTAGCCTCCGTCTCCTGAAGTGCCCGGGAGTGAGCCTGCTCGGAGGACGCAAGCTGCTCCCGGACGCCCTCCAGCTCCCGGATGGCGGTGTCCCGGGCAACCTCCGCGGGGGCCAGCACTTCCGCCCGGGCGCACTCCAACTCCCGGGCGGTCGCGTCCCTCTCTGGACGAACCTCTCCCGGGCCTGGACTGCCGCGTCCCTCTCCCGGACAGCAGCGTCGCACTCTGCTTCCGCGGAGGCCAAGGCCGACCACATGTCCTCGTTCTCCTAGGCGAGGCGAGTCCGGACAGCGCGGGCTACGGCGGTGGTCTAAGAAAAAAAAAGGGGGGGGGAGATGGATTAGTTAAGGCAAGCGAAGAGGTGAGGGGTTCAAGTTTTTTACCTGTAGAGCCAAGGAGACGACCTCCCCGTAGCGCTCGTCGATGCCTCCCTCCCGGACATGAGCCCGTACCTTAGGAGTGACGAGGCTCAAGGAGAGCTTGCGCGTCTCCTCCGAGGAGAAGAGAGATGCCCCCCTCGCCGGGGAACGGGGGTCACCTCCCATCGGCAGGCCCCCGTCACCGACCCCACTCCCGGAGCCTTGGGGAAAGTCTCCCGGGGGAGGGGCGGGGGACCTCCCGTCCCCCGCGCGAGGGGAGCGCTGTAGCGTCCGGGGGGCTCCCCTCCCCGGGTGTGGTGTCGCCAAAGTGTTGCCCCCGGAGGGGAGGTGATGGCTCGCTCCCCCGAGAGGCGGCGTCGAGGAAGATGCGACGTCGGGAGCGAAGAGCGCGTCCAGGCGTGCAAAGGCGCCATTGCCCCGAAAGTATACCCCCGGGGGATCCTCCCGGAGAGCTTGCTCCGGGGAAGGAGTGGCGTCGTAATCCCCGGAGGTGGGCTCATCCTCCTCCATGACCACGTGGTCGTACACGCCTGATGCCCCCAAGGCATCAAGTTGCGCGACCAGCGTGGCCGTGTCTATGGGGCTCTCTTCGTGCCCCGGCTCCGGGGGCTGCGATCCCCCCGGGGGGGTCATTTGTGCCGGAGGTGCAGCCTCCCCGGCCTCCGGGGTGCCACCGTCGTTTGGGCCGGCAATGGCTCACCTCCCCCGGTGTCCGGGGCGTCTCCGAAGTCACCTTGACTGGGGAGGACCTCATTTGCCCCGGAGGTCTTGTCTTTCCCGGGGCACCGGGTGTCCCCGCAGGCCTCCGCACCGGTGCTGGTGATGGGGGGTGGGCCTGATTGGAGCCCTCGCCCGGTGCCTGCGCGGTCTTAGCGCGTTTTGCCGCCGGGAGTGCCCCCGCCTCCCGCCGCCTGTGGGGGCTCGGGGTCGGGAGTAGAACCCTTTCCGGGAGGGTCATCCCGAAGGCCTCGGCAACAATATTCCGGGGAGGACCCTCCCCGATGACGGCGAGGCACCGGGAGTGCTCGTCTTCGTAGTACCTCCCGAGGAGGTGCTCTGCCTTCTCCCGGGTGGACTTGTAGGACCTAACTGCAAAAGGCAAAGTCAGCAAAACCAATCCCTACGAGACATGAAATACCGGGAATTGGGGAACTTACGTCGCAACATCGGGAACCTCGGGGGACGAAGCTCCGAGCCAAGTCCCGGACCCTTCCGACTTCGGCTGAAGGGACTAAGCTGGAGGAGCAGCAACTCCTCCGCTAAGTCCCGCATGCTCCTCCGGGAGCGGGCCTCCTTCATCTTCGCGACGGAGGTTAGCTCCTCCATCGTCAAGACCGAAGGACCGGGGGAACGACCAAGTGTCACCGGCCTCGAAGAGTAAACCATCTCCGGGTCGCCCGCCCGGAGATAGAACCATCTCCGGCTCCATCCCTCCCAATGCTCTTGGGAGGCCGTCACTGGGTACTCTTTCGCCCGGGAAGGGGCATACTTCAGCATCACCGAGCCGCAAGTAGCCTTCGGCCCGTGCTTCGTCACCGGGGAACTCTTCGCTGCCACCCGGTGGAAGTAGGAGAAGAGGCGGAGTGTCCCCTCCACTCCGGCGGCGGTCTCGCATAGCCACAGGAACAACCCTATTCTCACGAGAACGTTGGGTGTTAAGTGGTTTAAGGCGATCCCGTGCTCCCGGAGAAAGTCCCGAAGAAGAGGGCGGGTCGGGAGCCGCAGGCCTGCCTGGATGAAGGCCATGAAGGCCACCACCTCTCCTTCCCGGGGGCTTGGGGTAGTCTCCCCCGCAGCTGGGACACGAATGTCCCCCTCCGCAAATATCCTCCGGGAGACGAGGGTATCCCGGTCCCCCGCGGAGAACTCTGTTTTCCCGAGGTAATCTGAGGTTGCGTCCTCCGGGACACTTGAAGCCTTCCCGCGTCCCTTCGATGCCATTTCTTCGTCTCTCCCAGAGAGGGTTTTTTGAAGCCGGGGAAGAAGTTACTTCCGGGGAATGTGGTGGACTATGAGGCCTAAGGAGAAGGAAGTGTGCCTCCCTTGAGGCGGGCCCCTCCTTATATAGGCGATTGAGGTGCCCCCGATGGCTGCCACGTGTCAGCTCGAAGGATCTCCACCATGAATACGAAAGGTCGCACGAATATCGAGACAGCACATGGCTAACTTAAATAGCGCTCTTCCCTCGGAAGTGGACGAGTTGCGTCCGAAGTGGCTCTCCGGGAGAGGGCCGCTTTCTCCTAAGGTAACGAATCGCACCCCCCGGCGACATCAAATGTCCCCGGGGTTGCGGGGGGCTTCTGTTGGGGGAAAATACTAGCAACATCTGAAGCATCACCCCAGGACGGGGGGAGACCTCCCACGGAGCCCCTTCTCTGGGCTCGGGGGAGACTTCCCCCGGCGCACCTTCTCCGGGCTGGGGGAGACCTCCCCCGGAGCCCCTTCTCCGGGGTCGGGGGAGACTTCCCCCGGCGCACCTTCTCTGGGCCGGGGGAGACCTCCCCCGGAGCCCCTTCTCCGGGCTCGGGGGAGACCTCTCCCGGAGCCCCTTTTTCGGGTTCGGGGGAGACTCCCCCCGGCGCTCCTCTGGCGGGCACTGATTTCGAGGGCCGCCACGTGTCCGAAATCGGTGCCCTGGACCCCGCCAAAAGACTATCCTGCCCTCGATCTGACGGTTGTAGCAGGGGTAGTTTAGTAATTTGCGTCTTTTGGGGTCTATATATACCCTTGTAATCCTCTTTTGTAATCTAAGACTTTCATTTGTATCCAATACAAAAAACTAATAGGCGTGCTCTGGAACCCTCTCTCCGGGAGAGATCCTCCTAGCCGACACGTGTCGGGAGCACGTCGACAGGACTAGGGCCTCCACTGAGGCCTGAACCTGTATAAATCTTTGTGTTAATCTCTGAGATTGTCCAACACGGGGCGACCCGTCACACGGTCATCTAGCGTTGCGGAACACGTGTTACGCACATCATAAACCTGCCGGGGTAACTTTAATACCACAACAGACATGTGGGGTCGTTTGTTTCGTAGCCCCACATGTCAATGACTGTGGCTGACGCGCCGTTGGTAACGCACTTTCTGACATCGTGTACTACGGTAGTGGTGGGCCCCACGCGTCCGGTTTCTTTTCACATGTGTACCATCAACACTTCTGACTGACATGTGGGGCCGTTTGTTTCGTGAACCCACCTGTCAGTTTAATTTTTATACGGGTACGATTTTCGGCTTTATTACTCGGTGGGGCCCACAGCGCGTAATAAACATCGCGTCGTCTTCCTCGCGTTTCTTCTCCAACGGCGGCGTTTTCCTCGCCGCGACCTCGCCTCGCGCTTGCCTCCGCCCGAAGAACTCGCGCGTCCCATCGCGCCGAGGAAACGGCGAGCACACCACCGCCGCCGTCGACGCGAGCCGAGGTACGCGCTGCCGTTGGAGACAGCCTGACAACCCTCTTCCTTTTGAACAACTCTGATGGCTCAAAGACAATGTCCTTACTTGAGTTACTTCCAAAAACACCTAAACAACTCACCCTCCTCGCTTTTAGAGTACAAACCAGCAGCGCCACTTCTTTGCTCTTTGTTTTCCACTAGCTCATCTTGGCAATTTCTAGGAGATGAAGGATCAGCCAATCCTTCGACAGAAAAGTGAGCTCCCCTTGTTATTTCAGTCCCTTCAGAATCAAACAAATCAAATCTGGGAGAACGGCCCACCATCTTTGGCATCTTGGGCAAGCCTTGCAATTTCAGACGCCTATCATTTAAAGACATTGCCTCTTGAAGGCAAAGATCTCTCGCCTCTATTTGTAATAGATGAAGAATCTATAGTGTTCTGTCTTGCATTATCCAAAGCCTTGTTACTCTCTCCATATGTGACATCAATAACTTTGTTACTGCATACCGCTACAGATCTCTTTAAGTCCCATCATTAGTGGTTGTGCTTTGATGAACAACTTGTGTCTGTTTGGAATTGTCTCCAAAAAGTTATCGAGGTGTGAGCATGCTAGGCCTCCTTAAAGGAGATATTGTAGACACTGGAGAAGAAACAATGTTCTTGGGAGCCTTAGATGATAAATTTACAATGGCAACAGGATGAACTTCCTCAATATCACTTATCTTGTTCCTGTTTGTGTTTCCTCCTTCAGCACCAACTATATTTACTTTTGTAGTTTCAGCAGGTTGCTGCCTCCCAGTAGAAAAGCAAAAATTGCCGCCAAAAGGTAACTAGGACGCATCCAAAAACTTGCTTTGGCTGTCTTTGCTCTCTATTGCATCAACAAATGAAGCCAGACCGCATGTGTCATTACTTCCTGGAGAACATTCAGAAGGTAGGTTAATCACACAGTTTTCATTAACCTCAATACCAATGTGTCTTGAGTTCATTCTATCAACAGCACCCTGATGTGTGTTTGCTAAAAAATTAGGGTTGCGGCCCTGATCAGGAAGTCCATGTCCAGCATCAATATGAGCTAAAAAAAACTGTTGACTGCAATAATATCATCTTTTTTCCTACCGTGCATGCAGGTTTGTCCACATTTTCTGCATCTACATTCTAAAAAACAACAATAATGTTTCCACCATTGCCGTTAAGTTGTTTGCCGTTGTCTTCCTCTTTGTTAACAACCTCACCATCATCCCTAGAAGAAGCTAGTGATGTGCAATAATCATCTGCAGAGTCGTCACTGCTGTCAAAACTACTAGCACTGTATTCGCTACTCTCGTCATTGGTGCTTGAAAATTCTTCACTTTCTTCGTCCCCTTCTAGGTCTACGTGTACATTGGGGCCCTTTGCACTATTGCCATCGTGTGCAGATGAACTACCGTGCTTCTTTGGAACTACAAAATCCTGAGTGCCTCCTCCTAAATTGAAACTCGGGGACTGTCCAACTTGAACATTGCTCCATCTGTTGTTTAGTGAATTGAGTAGCTCAATAATCTTCAACATTTGTGCCGTGATGACTGGTTGCAAAACCTTAAAAACAGTGGTTGTACAAATCCCTACAAATTTCACTTAACTGATTTCTCACCTACATCGAACAAAAAATAATTATTTAATATCACTGAAAAAAAACTAAAAAAAACACAACAACAAAAGAGTGCAAACCAATTCGTGGTCAGCAAAAGGAGCCAATGTAAAAATAAGCTGTTCTAGTCCTAGCACATCTCCAAGTGAAGCAGCACTACCCAATTGGGCTTGGAATGTTGTGCAATTTGGATGTTTCAGCTGCGAAAAATAGTTTAGGACAGTAAAAAAAAAAAAGATTATGAGAAGTTAGAAAATAACAAAATTAAATAAAACAAGGAAACAAAAAAACACTAACAGGAAGCCTCCCAAACTTTAGAGGATTGCCTTGCTCTGCATCAAGATTTTCATAAGCTCAGACAATATGACTCAACCATAATGGCAACTCAGAAATGGAATCACCCAGATTGTATTGAAATACTCAAGAATTCAAAGTAGCGGATCTACATCACAAAAATTATAGGTTTAATTTGTGAAAAACAATAAAATCAAAAAGAAAAATCAAAACGCTGCAAGAAACAACTAAAAAAAGACTAATGACAAGTAGGAAAACGCATCCACCAAGTGCTAGAATCTAACCACCTGAGCGTGACTCTTGAAACTTAATAGAAATCACAAGGCAATCAAGGGCAAAGCTATACCAATCAAATGATTTCATCTCATCAGCAGTTGTAAGAGTGGAGAAATAATATGGGCTAGCACGGAAATAGCTGGTAGAGCAAAGAAAACTGGAAAGGGCAACACGCATAAAAATCATGCAAATCTATCACCACTCAAGGCGCTGGTTACAAGACCTATAAGTGCTTTGACGATAGTACAATTTCTGCAATCAATTTGGTTTTCGTCCCACCTAGTTTTCTTAGTGGAATATCCAATACTTGCCGTACATAGAACGGACTCGGTGTAAATGAAAATCCATTGGGCAACTTCAGACTTCTTGATCTAACATCAAAATGCTTCACTAACCAAAATGCCACACATTTGGGATTGTAAGAACATAACAGTCTTAGTAACGAGCCAAATCCTATGCGATTAATTATTATGTTCTGTTGCTTAAAGACTTGACTACATTTAGAATCTTTCTATTCGACATATGGGTAGTAAATCTTGCAAAATAAAAGAAAATGTAAAAAATAACTACATATAAAAAAATTGATTCTATCATACACAAGAAAGTACAAAGAAAATTACTTTCTTCCCCTAGCTCCGAGAAGAAGAAGATCTATCAATTACATCTTTTATGCACAAAAAATAGCTGTTACAAATATAATCGTGGAAATAGTTATTGAACTAAAATTTTATTTTTTTTCCCCAAAACATTCATAAAAACTAGCAAAAAATTCAGAGAAAAATGTAAAAAATTCTGAAAATTTTTTATACCCCTTCCTCTATAAATATAATGATCCCGACTCATTTACACTTACCAATCTAACTCCAAAACCCCAGCAAGTTCTTCCTAATTTTTTTAGAAACCTAATATGGATTCAAATCCGCCTGGTGATTCCTAAACTGGCTCGATTCTTCTCAATGTCTTAGTAAAAACACCGAAAATCTCAATAGTCAAATGCAACCGAATTTTTCGCAGCCACCATATCCTCCAAATTACTCTCCCTATCCACCACAAACCAATTCATTTCCATAAACCTCTCATTATGGGAAAAATTTTCATTTTGTTGATATGTTGGTAAATTATCCGTAGTTCCCACCACCACCGCTCTCTACAAAAAAAATCGCAATCTACATTGAGGTCCAACAATGGTACCCTACATTCCATTCCAACTGACCTACCAGCAGCACATGTCGTCATTAATAACAACAACAACAATGTTGTCGCGGATGCAGGAGGACAACAAAGTGTTTGCAATGGTGGATGGATGACGACATGAAGCTAGTAATTATTTCATTTATTATATAATTTTTTATTAGTACTTAAATTTAAATATATGCAACTAAATTACTTTAAATTTTGAATTCAATTGTGTTTGACAAACATACAGATAAGTGCTTGATTAAACAATTCACTTGATCCTATTTATTGAAATAATAGGAAATGTGACATGTACTGGGCGAATGTCGCGGCATCATACAACGAGACAAGCCCAATAAATCAGAGAGGAGAGACCAAACATTGCAAGAACCACTGGCAAAGGACCAGCAAGAAAGTGGTCCTATTCAATAGTGTTTAGTTCAGATTGAAGAAAGTGTATACCAGTGGTTGTTTTGAAGACCAACTCATGGCACAAGCCCATGAAATGTATAAGATGGAGATGAGCCAACCTTTCATCTTGGATCACTGGTGGATAATAATTTGTGATCAACCAAAATGGGCCAAAACATATATCGAGACTGCTAACAAAAGAAATAGGTTGTCTGAGTCAGGTGCCTACACGTTGTCATCTGGCAACAATGATATGTTCGTAGAGGAGACATGATCGAAAGGATGAGATGCTGCAAAGGAGAAACTCAAAGGGAAGAGCAAATTGCGGGATTATCCATCGGCTGTTAAACCGGACTATGTGACCTTCATTAACGCTACAAATGAATGGGATGAGAAGAGGAAGAAAGCGATGCGTGTCTTCGACTCCTAGTGCGAGATGTCCAAAATAAAGGAAAAGGCCATAATGTACAAAGCATACTCAAAACTGTTGGTGTTCAACAAATCAACTTTCAACAACGTACAAAGAGAGGAACAAGCAACAACATTGAAGTTATTCAGAGAGAAGCTTAGTAGGGCAAATGATGAAGATTAAACTATCAAAGTTGTACAAGTAGATTTATTTTTTAATCTATTTAAGCCGCCATATATGGGCTCATGTATCTGCGAATTAATCTATATATATGATCCTATGTTATGTTCAATTAAATATAAAATATTATTTTTCAAAAGTAGCCATTGGAAACTAGCTGTTGGAATTTAGCCGTTGCAATCTTGGCGTTAGAAAAAACTAGCCGTTGGATACCAGTCGTTGGAAAATGACCGTTGGAATCTTGGCCTATATATTACAACCCCTCGTCCCAACTATCACAACTCAACTTCTTATCTCAAGCACTATACCTCTCGGCCAACTCTCTTTACAAAGAAATAGTCATCTAACTCTAACTCCAAGACATATAGTCCTGAGGAGGATAGCCATCAATACAATGAAAGAATTATTAGTGGAATTCTTGGAGGAGGAAGAAGCCTTATATGAGTTAGAACATCGTATTATTGTTGGTTTTCATGTTAGGTTGGAAACTTGTTCCTCCCGTCGCCATCACTAACACAACAGTAGGAAACATATCGAGAGAAACCGCAAAGATGACCATAAACGATTTATCGCGGACTACTTCTTTGACAAACCAATATACCCCAACAATCTTTTTCGTTGAAGATTTTGGATGAGGAGAGCCCCATTTTTTTGAATTATCTAAACCATGATGAATGGTCTCCCTGTTTCACCAAAAAAAAAAAAAAGATGCCACTAACTATGGGGACACTGCAACCATGCATATGTTGACGTACGGTGACCCTGCCGATGTTGTTGACGAGTACATGCGGATTGGGTAGTCTAAGACAATTGAGTGCATGAAGCACTTTGTATAAAGTGTCATTGACAAGTTTGTCGAGTAATATCTCTGCAGCCCCAACGTTGAAGATATCCAACATCTGCTGCAACAAGGAGACTTATGGCTTTCCAAGAATGCTGGAAAGCATTAATTCCATGCACTAAGAATGAAGAAATTGTCTAATAGTATGAAATAGACAATTCACTCATAAAGATTATGGAGTGCACACTATTATAATTAAAGAGGTAGCCTCTTAGGACTGCTGGATATGGTATGTCTTCTTCGGTGTCTCTTGCACCAACAACAATATCAACGTGCTCAATTGATCATCCTTGTTCATCGATGTTTTGAAATGCTTAACTCCTTGAATTCGGTTTACTCTCAGTAGTTGACAGTATAACATAAGGTATTATCTAGCTGATAATATATACTCAAAGTGATTTGTCTTTGTTAAGACAATACCGCTACCATAGACGGTGAAAGAAAGATTGTTTTCATAGCATCAAAAAGGGCAAGGAAAGATGTCTAACGAGCTTTTGAAGTGTTGCAATCTTAATTTGACATCATGTACGGTGTGACATGTTTTTAGCAACGCTCAATTTTTACCAAAATCATGCAAGCATGAGTCATCTTACACAATATGATAATAAAAGAAGCGAGACTATGATGGCAAGAACTACGATTACAACGATCATCATGACACATTTATCATAGTACCGCTTGTGATCTATAATAGGGTTACGCCTACTTTTCCCAACGTATTTGCAAGAAATGATATGGTCCGTACTCAATCTATACATGCGCAACTCAAAATAGATTTGATTGAGCATATTTGGCAACATTTTGATGGTAACCATACCAATGAGTAGCCATCTTGTTGTATTTCTAATTTTTTAAAAATATATTTATATTACATTTCAATATTTGAATGTAGTGGTTCTTTGAAATTTTAGTTTTAATTTACTACGTTCAATGCTATGTTTCAATGTTCAAATTCAATAAAATAAATTGATTTCCTCACATTCAATTTTTAATTTACAATTCAGTAATAATTATGTTTTATTAGAATTATCTAGAATTAAATTCTTTAAATATTTTTAATCTAATATTAATAGGCAAAATCAATAAATATTATAAACCATTAAGATAATTGCTGAATCCATCCAATGGAAGAAAGGGAGAAGCAAGAACAACTTGGCTCTTAAATTGGCAAATAAGGTATCATCATAAAACTAACAAAAGCTTAAACGAGGTGATTCTTAAGCTCAACGCAAGAGGTGTCTTTTGTCTCCAAGGTGGCCACCGTTCGAAACACGCTGCTCGGCGCTTGCAAAGTTTTCCTGGACCCATCGCGATGGCCGCCGCCGGCAAATCCGATCCCGCCGCCACCACCCCGCCGCCGGAGGCTCCGTCGGCCGCGAAGACGGTCTTCATGCGCCGCATCTTCCCCTTCCTCATCGCCGCCAACGTCTTCATCGGAGGTAACCCCTTCGGTTCTTTCCTTTTAACTCAAGTCCCTACCTCTCCATTTCTTGCACTTATGTGTTTATCAGTTTGTTTGATGCGTCTTTGCTAATTCCGTCGTCTAGGGTTATTGCATCTCTCATTTTGGCATAGATTTGTGCGAGATATTAGAAATGATGGATAGTGGTTTGTCTCGGTGGTTAGCTTTAGCCGTGTGCTTAGGCTACTGGTTCATTTCAGTCAGGTCATGATGATTTCTTCATAAGCTGTGACATCTTTATTGACAGTGCGATTGGATGTTAGAAATGAGGGGGTTTAAGTCGACATTCGCGATACTTGCAAGATTGCTAAACTGCTTGAAATGATGTGGGTGGCTCTATGCCTCTATCAGATGATGGGAAACAAGAAACAGATTAGTTTGTCTTGTGCGATAGGTGCCAATGGGGATAATTCTGCACTGGCTTTGCAGTGTCAAGTATTGCTTTTGGCTGATGGTACTACTCGTTTCGCTGTCGGTAACAAATGGATTATCATATGGAAATTTGTGTTTGTTGCTGACAGGAAGATTGAAGAACCATCAAATGTGAAGTGTTCCTTTTAATCAGGAAAACAAAAACAAGAGACATGGGATCGGCTTTTGGAGTATCTTTAAGTTTATTGAAATTCATCAATGATGTATTGATGGCTCAGCAGTTGGTACTAGCAGGGTGTGCCTTTGCTGGGGTGTGAATCCCCTAGAGTTAGGGGACAAGATCCGCTAGGTGGAGCTTAATCCCTATGGTTCATTTTAGATCCAATACTTACTTATGTAGAGTTAGGGAATGTCTAAATTAAAAATTAGCCCCACCAGCTGGAGTCCACCCATGAATATTGAATAGGAAACGAATGGCTAGGATCATACAAACTCCATTGAGGAGGAACTCTAGGGGATCGCAATTCTCTTTGTTGTGATGAATTCAGTGTATTTATATGAATTTTCATCTTTAGTAAATGATAAGTGATAACTAATTTGTATGAATCAATCATGTATGTAAAGGGTCATACTGTGGAGATCAGAAGGTGTGATATCCAATAATAACAAGGCCACACGATTTGTGCCAGCCAGTTCAACTTGCCCATAATATGGGTTAAGAAGAAGGGGATAGCTGTAGAGTTGACCTGATGCAGGACACATTGCAATTTTCATTTATTTGGTGGATTTATCTTTAAAGAAAAGGAAACAATGTTGGACGCATACTCGCTCATACCACATAGTTACTGCTAAGTGCTATGTCTAAGGGCTGAGCAACATAGAACATAGTTAGGTCAGTTTGTGAGAAGCAAGAGCATGAGAGAAGAGGGTGAGTGAGGACAGAAGAAAGAATAAAAATATCCAACTTAGGGTTCGGCAATCTCCCTAGGGTTTGCAAATCCCAAAATATGGTATCTGCAATGTCACTAATCCATAAATAGGCCTAAAATAATTCTTTAATCCCTGAATTTGCTACATACAATCTCATTAATCCTTGTATCTTTTGATTTTATTTGGTTTGCTTGCAAACCCCTCAAGAAGAAAGTTCCTTAGTAACATTGTATACAATGCTTGTGTCACTGATTGGTGGACCATGCCTATCTTCCCCATCAGTGGGTGATGTAGATATAGTATTGCATATGCCTGTGACAAAATAACGTGAGCCCCCCTTAAGAAAATTAGGAGTTGAGCTTCATGCGTGTGGATATTAATTTTATTTGAGTAAATTACACATGACACTATATACTTTGATGCTATTATTAGAAAACCCCATATTTCAAAAAAGTTTTATTTTACCTTGCATTTTTTTTGTCAAATGTTTCAGTTCACCCTAATTTGGTTAACTATCTATCAGTTTTGATGATTTTGCATGTTTGGGCCATGTAGTATCTGTGTAACACCTCTATTGTAGTAACGTGTCACACATATTGCATTATTCCGTTGTTTTATCTTGATTTTAATAGATTTTTTTAGTGGTTTTAAGTTATAAAGCTTACCAAATTGTAACATAAAAATGATATGTAAATGCACTATATGTATGTCATCAGCACTATGGAGGAACACTATGAAGGTGCAGCACTATGGAGGAACACTATGAAGGTGCGACGTGGATATCTCATGGACCTAACATTAAAAAATAATAATAAATAACATATAGTTAACAAAATCTAAGTTACATTGCAATATTTGGCAAAAGTATCCGGTGTAAACTGAAACTTTTTAAAAAACCTAGGTTTTCTGACAATGGTTCTAAAATATATGTGGCTTTATATAATTTCTTCATTTTATTTTGCTCTTTGCTTTGTTGTTCCACTTATTTCAGTTTCCTTCCTTTTTTTTCCCGCTTGCATCATTTTTCATACAATAGTTCAAGGAACTAGATTTAGTTATACATGCGAAAGAACTAGACTTTTTAGTTAACAAATTATGAGCTAATGAGTCTTGTGTTTTTCATTCAAACTATGGTTCCTTAGTTTTTCTTTTATGACATTGAATGTGAGAGTGATGCCATAAAACATGACTTAATCAATGTGGTAGATGTAGGTAGCCAGCTAAATTATGAGTGTGCACATGCATTGTGTTATGTTAATTATGTCCTAATCGATATTTAAAGTGCTGAAAGCTATTGCAGACATTCATTTCTTTAACACTCTCGACTTATCTGCTGTTTATTCACATATATCATTAATTTGACATCCTTATAACATGCAGTTTACATATTTGCAAAGGCCTACAAAAGAGATTTGGAAAAGAAAAATGCTGAGACTGCTGCAGCTGCTACTGCTGCAGCTGCTGCGGCAGCATTGACCTCAGCTGCTGCAACTGCTGAGAAGACTGCAGAGCCTATTGCTGCACCAAAAAGGCTCCTCCCGCCAATATCAGAAGATGAGCAGCGCCAGCTCTACAAGTGGATGTTGGAAGAGAAGCGGAAGATCAAACCTCGCAATGCTGAGGAGAAGAAGAAAATCAACGAGGAGAAGGCTCTTCTAAAGGAATTCATTCGAGGAGTGTCTCTCCCAACTTTGTGATGATTTCACCATTTGCTGTACCATCATATGGAGTTCTTTTGTGCCTGTTGTTTCAGGAAGGGCATGTTTTGAATCCCCTTCTCTCGTTAGCTGGTACATACTGTGGCATTTTGTAGACTGATATCTCCATATTTGATATGCACAGTTTTTTTTTCTTTCCTGCAGAAACTGTTTCCTTTGGATGCAAAATGACATGACTGAGACTATTCTAGTGATGATTATCAAGAAACCAGTTCTTGCATGGAAGTGCTTCCCAGCTATTCAATCAGTTGTTATGTCACCCTTCATTTTATGAACTGCTGTAACCATGATGTTTTATGTTATATTACTCTTATGTAAGGTGCAAATTCAATAATTAGCTGTCTACAGAATGCGGATCTCGTTTAGAGTGTATCATCTATGAAGTTGCTGAGACTGCATCTAGGCCCCACAACCTTGCTCAAAGAAACTCGCTCAGTGGTATGGCCTGATTCAGTCTCACTGCTGTCTAGTTAACAAGCTGAGAGTGCAGGACTCCCTGCTTTACATATTACTGTTCTCTCTGGTTTTTTTTTATTTGTCATTTGATATACGTACAAGTCAAATGTTTTAAATTTTTATCATTAATATATAAAAAATTATTAAGGCTCATTATATTAAAATAATTTTAGTAAATTTTTATTTAAATTTACTTTCATATTATTATAGTTATATAATTATAAAAATTAATGATCAAAATTATGTACTAGAAACCGGAATAAATTTAAAAGGACAAGTAAAAAAAGAATGAAAAGAGTAAATCCGGTCTAAAATATTTGTTCTAGTAAATATGTCTAGGACAAATTATATATTACTACAAAGTTTTTATGTTTTTATTTGTCACTAGGTATTATATTGATATGTAAGTCTGACTCTATCTTGTCTATTTAAAATCATAATTACAAAAGTTTTTAGTTGCGTAGACTCAATAGATGGAAAAAAGAAAATTTTTTTCTCTCTCACTAGAAAATATTGAATTTCTAAAAATCCCATCAAAAAGGAGCTAATAGATGATTCTCAGGAAAAAAAAGCAGCTAGTAGATTAGATGCCATTAAATATCAAAAGTGATTTTATATATATGCTATTATCAAGTTTTTTTTCAAAAAAAAAAAACTAAGAATACCCCTACCCCCATAATTTGTGCATTTTCTCCACAAGACCAAAGCGAACTCAGTATATGAAAGCTTGACAAACTTTTTCAAACGCTTGCTTTCATAAATAGAGTTAAAACAACCAGTGATGGACATGCCCCGACGTTGATGTCGGGCATGCAGCAGTTTTTTTAGATGTACTCCAACCCTGGAAATAAAAATAATCGCATTTATCTAAATCTAATGATTTATAATACATAGTTATTGGTTAGATATTAGAATTGTAGTCAAGTACCAATTTAATAATAGAAAAAAAAATTAGTCACGTAATTTTGTTATTTATGTTTTTTATCCTTTCTTCTCTATATTTATATTTAGTAGCAATTATCATTCAAGAAGAAAGAGTGATCATCCAAAAAAAAAACAGTTATCATACTTTCTTGTGATAAGGTGTATTGACAAGAGCATCCGATTATCCTTCGTGTGGCTTCTTGTCATCTCTTTAAGAATATCCCTAAGTTCTGCATTTCATATTTTTTACCTGTATCAAATACAAGAATCAACCATAATTTCAAGAATTTGACAGTGTAAAAGCCTATTAGATGCAAATCAGAGAGATGTGAGGAGCGAAAGATTGAAGCATTGCGAACTTTCCAAAATGCCCAAAATAATAAAACCCCACACATATGACCAACCTTTTCTAAAAAAAAAAACCATATGGCCAACCAACTCATCAATGGAAACAGTATTATCAGACAAACCACTCTCGGACGGAATCAGAAATTACTTTTAGTTTCTGTGCCTCAACCAGCGGATACCAGCCATGTGAATTTTTCTTTTTATAAATAACCCAAAAAAATTGCAGAAATAACCCACATCTATCAAATTTTACAAAACTGAGTCTTCACATCACCCTATCAAGTGTTGGATACTCGACAGGTAACTTATCGCTTGATGATTGATCACCAACGACTTATTAAGTGTTGAAGACTTGATAAACCGCTTATCAAATCTCCGAATTGTGATAAGTGGCTTATTGAGTTTTCAGCACTTGACAAACCACTGGTTGCTTAAACTCGATTCTAGTCCCCCTTTGGTCTTCTCTCACTCTCTTCCTTCATTTCTCTCTTCTCTCACCCGAGAAACTTTTTTCTCTCACTTATTTTGATTTTAAAACTTAGATTTGTCAAAATCTAGTCATAAATTTCATTTGTTGTAAGTATGAAATTTGTAGAGCACAGAGAGTTTTTCAGAACAAGGTAAACTTCGTTGAAATGGAACAATTTGTTTGTTAATTATTTTGTTAATCACATCATTAGTATTTAATTAGAGAGTTTAAATGTCCTTGTACTAAGGATAACATGTTGTGTCATAGTTTAATTTTGTGTGGATAAAATATACATATTTGCTTACATAACATGATGTTCTTGCGCATGTAAATTTAATTAGTTGTCTTTAAATTGAAATATATTGATATTTGGCTGTAATTTTTAGTTGATATAATAATCAAAATTATAGATCAAGTGAAACTCTTCAAAACAAGATAAATTTCATTCACATGCAATCATATTTTTGTTAATGAATATCTTAATGATATCATTAGTGATATTAATCATGTTAGAAGTTACTGTATGTTAAAGATATTAGGTAATTTTTTCATTTACATTGAAATAAAAAAATATCGCTTAGCGTAATGAAGCGGTGGAAAAAAATTGTAGTGTAGTTAGACAAAATAATTAGGAACAGAATAAACATAAATAGAAGAATGACCTAATTATTTTAGAGTAATTTAGAGAATTGAACTGTAATTTTTTTTTGTAAAAAAATATAGATGTATATAATTTATAATTAGGGATATATTAATTTAGAATATATTAGTATTTTTTAAGGCTAGGTTAATTTAGAGTCTTTTTGTTTTTTTTGGCATGAAATAATATAACGTAAATAATTTATAAGTAGGGCTAAATTAAGTTAGAACATATTTTTTTAGAGGTAGGTGACTTTAGAGTCTTATTGTTTTTTATTTTGTGCATGAGATAATACAGATATAAATAATTTATAATAATGCTACATTTATTTAGAATATAGTGCTATTTTTTAGGGTTAGGTTAATTTAGATAGTCTTATTTTTGTTGTGTACGAATTATAGATGTAAATAAATTATATTTAGGATTAAATTAGTTTAGAACATACTTTTGTTTTTTAGGGCAAGGCTAATTTAGAGAGTTGTTTTTTTGTGCGTGAAATAATAAAAACGTAAGTAATGTATTTTTAGGACTGTAATAATTAGGGGCTAGGTTAATTTAGAGAGTCAGTATTTTCTTTGCCTAAAATAAAAAATACGTAAATAATATATTTTTAGGGATACAATAATTTTATAAGTACTGCGCGCTTCTTTTTAGGGTTAAGTTAATTCAGAGTCCTCTTGTTTTTTTTTTTGCATGAAATAATTTAAGTATAAATAATTTATAATTGGGTCTACATTAATTTAGAACATACTGCTGTTTTTTAATCTAGGTTATTTCAAAGTCTTTTTTTTCATGAAATAACATAAACGTAAACAAATTAGTGAGTTTTTGTTCCTTAGGGCTATATTTATTCAGGGAGTCTTATTTATGTGGTGTAAATGTGTCTAGGGAACGGAGTAATCAGAAAAATTTTACATATTTTACGACAATGGCTAAATCAGCGACAAGCAACACAGTGTAGATATGAGCCGTTGTAAGTATACGATAATCAACTTGAGTTTGTAAAACACATCATTTGTGGATGTGAATTTATGAATTCTAAGTCTCTAAAAACCCACAGCACGAAATGGTTCAAGTTGAAGGACTCATCATCAAGCAAACTAACAACAGACCGTACTGGATATTGCACGAAGTGAAAGGGGACAACTCATGGGACTCTTTTGTTCACAAAGTAAGGACCTTAGAGGCGGACGGGTCAACCAGTTTGTGTTATATGTTCGATTCTTTGACATTGAACCAGCAGAGTGTGACCTTGAAGGCCTTTAGTAGTTAAAATGACATATATTTACAAATAGAGAGAGAATACATTTTTGAGTGAATGTCACTTAAGAAAATTAACAACTTTTAATTAAACATTCAGAAAGAAAAACGACGGTTTATACCCTAATGCGGTTGTGTTTTTTAACAATGGTAGTTGTTCTAAGGCGAGTTAATTTGTCATTGTTAGTCTTTTTTCCTCATTCCAACATCATTCCACCTCACACTAAGAATCAACCTCATTTGGATCTAGTTTATTCGGGAGACCGAATATCCTGTAGCGAGCCTTTACTTTTTCCCAATACCTGCAGTACGACTTAGCTTCTTTCGACATCTAGTTATCAATCCACTGAACAAAATCACACTTGGACTCGACCTTCTGAAGAACAAACGTGATTAATCGATAAGTTGAATAAAAACATGGTAAAGCATCACATATTAGTTCCTAGAAACCTTAACCTTTGCACAACCATAGTAACTTCGCCAAAGTGTTCCTTCTTCACTGGAGCTGTACTCATCGTACGCTTGTTATAGTGACATACTGGTAGTGGTTGATATTTTTCATTGGATCGTCCTCTAGACGACGAACCAGATGTAGTCATAACTTCAGAAGTAGAGGAAGAAACCTATAGTTTGTGATGTGGAGTAAACAGAGTTAGGACACAACTGAATAGAGAGAACAATACATATTTTTAGATGGGTGTGACAGACGCAAGAAGTGGATTTGAGGCGAGTTCCATTTTCGACCAGATATGACAACTCATGTAGGCTTTTTTGACCGGAGGAGGTTTTAAGGAAAATCTGAATAAGCTAAAAAGATGGAAAACTAAAAAACTTAAAAACCTGCAAAGCAGAAAGGTTGAAAAGCACAAAAGCTGAACAAAATGAAATTTTTTGCAATTTTTAGGTTTTATAGTTTCAAGAAAACTGTTTACCCATATGAAGAGGCTTAAAACACCACCTAGATGACTTCCAAAAGATTTTTAAAAAACTATCGTACTAGAGCAACATTAGAAGATGAAATCTGCTGAAGAAAATTTCCTCATATATATATATAACGCAAGAAGTGGATGTGCAGCTGATTTGTCTTTATATATATATATATATATATATATATATATATATATATATATATATATATATATATATATATATATATATATATATATATATATATAAAGACAAATTTTTGGATCTCCGATTTGATCCATCAAAAAGGTCAGAAAGTGCTCAAATCAACTCCAAATACCCAAACCCTAATCCTTTTTAGCTGAAAAATTCGTTCGAATCGTCATTTTATGTGTTTTTATTGCCCTAATCCTAACGACAAACGAAGCGGACACAAATTTAGAAAAGTGGAACGCGACGAAAGAAGATGAGTCATATAGATACCTCTCTAGTCTCAGAGTTAGGGTTTCTACCACTTAGGGTTCAAGGTTAAGGCTAATGTTCAGGAGGGGTCAGGGTTAAGGTTTCAAATTAGGGCTGGGGTAAGGGGACTTAGGATTAGGGTTTCAAGTCAAGGGGGGTTGGGATTTAGGTTAGAATTTAGGGTTAGGGTTTTTGATCAGGAGGGGGTTAGGGTTTATTGTTTAGAATTTAGGGTTAGGGTTGGGATTCAGGGTGGAAATTTTTACAACTGGCTGAGTCATAAAAATGGCTACAATTGCGAGTTATTTTTTGCAATTTCTTTTTTTATGGTAATTTAAAAATATTTTGTCGAGGAAGAGTGAGGACACACCCGAGTTTCTCAAACTATTCAACATTATAAATTAACCTAATCACATAAAATATAAATGCACGTTAATCAAATGAATTAATCATTAATCAAACAAAGTAACTAACCTAATCTAAATATAATCATTAATCAAATAAATTAATTTAAAACATTAAAATATACCTCTTTGTCGACTGCGAAGAGCTACTTTTCGAGTCTCCAGCACTCAACAAGTGGTTATTTTTGCAAAAACCAATAAATGTGTGTTATTTGTACAATTATTTTTTTATGTGGATTATTTCCAAAAATATTTCTTGGAAAACCTACTGAATGAGCTGAGTCGCGGCTTGTCGAGTGTTGGAGACTCGACAAGTCGCTTGTCGCGGCTGAGACACATGACAAGCAATTTGTTAAGTCTACAGCACTCACTTAAGTCTACAGCACTCGACAAGCCGCTAGCACCCAATAATAGCACGACAAGTCTCTTGTCATATCTTTAGGATTTGACAGGCTGACGTGGTAGATTATTTTTGCAAAAATGAGAAATATGGGTTATGTCGTGGTATTAAGAATACCCCGGCAGGTTTTGAAGACGATCCTAGCGGAGATCACGCAGCGCGGGTTGACCGGGTGACCGGTCCTCCCCCGCCGGACAAACACAAGAATTGACACGTGGATTTATACAGGTTCGGGTCCCGGTGGGGGCCCTAGTCCTGTCGACGCGCTCCCGACCGGAGTCGGCTGGGGAGGCTCTCTCCGGGGGAGAGGCTTCCGGAGCACGTCTGTGAGATTAGCTATTCCAAACAATAATGAACTGATCCTTTACAACAGAGGGGTACAAGGGCTATTTATAGCCCCAAAAAGAAGCAAAAAACCTAAACTACCCCGGGAGCCACCGTCGGATTGAAGGGTAGGACCGTCCTTCTCCCGGTCAAACGTCTTGGATGCTTGACAGGTGGTCGCTGATTCCCGAGGCGTCCCTCGCGTGACCTGCACGTGATAAACAAACAGGGGTCTTACCTTTTAGGAGGGCGATGACGTCCGGGACCCCTTCCGGAGAGCAGGGTCCCGGGGACCCAAAAGGCGGCGCCCGGGACATGCCCGAGGGGCACAGTCCCGGGGGCCAAATGGCGGCGCCCGGGACATGCCCGGGGGGCACGGTCCCGGGGACCAAATGGCGGCGCCCGGGGCAGGCACCGGAGGCCACTATCCCCGGGCGAATAGCGGCGTCGGGACATGCCCGGGGGGCACGGTCCCGGGGGGCCAAATGGCGGCGCCCGGGACATGCCCGGGGGGCATGGTCCCGGGGACCAAATGGCGGCGCCCGGGGCAGGCACCGGAGGCCACTATCCCCGGGCGAATGGCGGCGCCCGGGACATGCCCGGGGGGCCAAATGGCGGCGCCCGGGACACGCCCGGGGGGCACGGTCCCGGGGGCCAAATGGCGGCGCCCGGGACATGCCCCGGAGGCACGGTCCCGGGCGCCTAAAAGGCGGCGCCCGGGGCAGGCACCGGAGGCCACTGTCCCCGGGCAATCATGAACTTACCTAGACTTGACCGCGTGGAGATTTCCCCCAACAGCAGCCCCCCATGCCCTCCGGGGACGAAGCCTGAGCCCCCGGGGGGAATGGTTACGGTACCGGGAAAATCTCCAGACGCAAACTCCGGACGAAAATCACCGGAGCCCCAGCGACGCTTCGGTTTCTGTGCCGGGCGCTTTATGGCCGCGTCGTTTTCGCAATAAATGCACGCGTGGTTCGAACCGGCGTCTCGATTTACGCGCCTGTCCCTTCGTTTCCCGCGCACGGTTTGAATTTCAGTGGTCCAGATTGCTCCGAGGGGGCCACGTGGCGCGCATCTAGATCTCGGCCAGCCTCTATAAATAGGGCCTTAGGGGGCCCCGGTAGCTCATTCCAAATTTTCCAACTCCAGCTTCAGCTCTCCCGGTAGCGTTCTTCCGGTAGCTTCTCCGGTAGCCTCCTCCGGTAGCGGGCGTCCGGGAGTTGTTGACTTAGCCACCTGAAAACTTAGCCACCCAAAGAAGAAAGAACTGACCTAATGGCGCCCAAAGGTCGAGCGAAGACTACAGAGGTGCCCCCGGAGGAAATCCCCGTGGATTTCCTCTGGGCCTCCGAGTTCTCAGCCTCGGACGCGGAGTCCCTGGTCAAGAAGGGCGTCGTCGAAGAGGGGGACATCCGGGTCCCCCTAAAGAAGGACGGAGCCCCCCGCCCCAGGCCCGGAGAGGTCGTGGCCTTCGAGGCCTTCCTCGAGGCGGGGCTCCGGCTCCCGGTGCATCCGATGCTCCGGGAGTTTCTCAAAGAGTACGGGGTGGCTCTCAACCACCTCACCCCGAACGCGCTCGTCCGTATGGGCCTTTTTATATGGCTCTACGAGACAGCGACCGGGCGGGAGCCCACCCTCCGCGCCTTCCGGTACTTCTATGAACCGGCGGCGCGGAGCTCCCACCTGGTGAAGGGAGGACCGAAGTCCCCCTTCGGCTCAGTGATGGTGCAGATGCTGCCCTCCCGGGTGGCGGACTACCCGGCGGCGGCCTCCCGGGACCACTGGGGGGACTGGCTCCGGAGGTGGTTCTACCTCTGGGTCCGGGACGAGGCGGTGGTCTACGCCCCGGAGCCTCCCACCTACAGCCGGTCATCCGCACCGAAGCCGCCGGTGTGGACGGACGAGGAGTTCGAGCTCCTCGGGAAGGTGGTGCTGGCGAAGAAGGCCCGCTTGATGCGGGACGCCGCGGAGGAGCTGGCGCTCCTGCGACTTTCCCCCTTCTCACGCGGGGGAAGGGGGATCGGCATGGGCCCGGAGCAGCGGCCTCCGGTCAAGCCGGTGACGCGGCGTAAGTCCCCTGCATTTTTGTACTTGCAGTTTTTTACGGGAAATTGACTAACTTTTTACCTCTTACAATGCGCCCGTACCCGGCGGCGAGGGACAAGGCGGAGCACCTCCTGGGGAGGTACTTCGCCGACGAACACGAGCGCATCGTGCGCCTCGTGGGGGAGGGGCCTCCCCGGAACTTGGTGGCCGAGGCCTACGGGCTCAGGCTTCCGGAGAGGAAGCCCCTTCCCACCCCCGGGTCTCATAAACGGGGGAAGGATGCTGCCGGGGGCTCGGAGCCCAAAAAAGCCCCGGGTCCAAAAGACCCCAGCTCCGACGACGGCGCCGGCGACGACGCCGGTGAGGGCCCGGGACGCGGCTCCCGGAGCCGAACATGCCCGGGCGGCGCCCCGGGCAGAGGCGACGCCTCCGCCCCCAGAGGCCCCCGTCGAGGCCCGGGGGAAGGAGGTTGTTGTTGATGGGGCGGGGTCCGATTCGGCGGACTACGCCCCGTCGCCAATTCGCGTGACGCTCCTCTCGCCTCTCCCGGCGGCATTGGCGCCGGAGAGGCTAGAGGTGAGGTTTTCGGGGGCGGCGCCCCCGCGCCTCTGGCCGGTTGATGAAGAGTGGGGGAGCCCCTCAGTCTTTGAGGTCCCCCCGGAGCAGGAGGCTCCGAGGGCCCTCCGGCCTGGGGCGGGGAAAGGCCCGATGATCCCCCCCCGGGCGGAGGTCCCCGCCCAATCTTCGTCTTCGTCTTCGGAGGAAACTTCGTCGGCGAAGACGCCGGCGATGCCGGCCGTGCTCCCGGATTCAGAGGTCCGGGGGCCCTCTCCCGGCCGCGACAGGGGGCCGGGCAAGACACCTCCCTACTTCCCGCGGGTGAGGTGGCCCGCTACGCGGAGGGCCTGCACAACCGGAAGGTGCAGGCCTTCGTAGCAGGAGGAACGCTCCACGAGCGTTTTGAGGGGCTCGAGTCCCTCGGAGCCCAGGTAACTCGAGCTCTCAACACTTCGGCTTTTTTCCTGCACTTAAGATTTTTCTAACTCTTTATGCATTTTGTAGGTAGCGACTGTTACCTGGGGCCTTGAGCAGCGGGTCACCCGGCTGCTCAAGGAGGCGGAGAGCCGGGCCGCGGCCTGCTTCGAGCAGCGGGAGGCGGCCCTCCGGGAGCGGGACGAAGCTCTTGATGAGCTGTCCCGGGCCCGGGCGCAGGTGCACCTTTCGGAGGGCGCCTACATCCGTCTCCGAAAGGAGGCCAAGGTGCGGGAGAAGGCGCTCCGGGAGCTCGAGAGCTCCAGCGTCCGGGCGCTGTCGGACGCAGGCCGCTCCGTCCGCTCGGCCTTGGAAAGCCTTGGCGTTAGCCTGGGCTCCGGGAGCGGCCCGGAGGTGCCCCCGGCGACCCTCGCGGAGGCTGTGCGTTTTCATAACGCACAAGTCTCCGCCATCCCGGAGGCTGCGGACGTCCGGGCACGGGGTCGGGCGATCCCCGTCATCGCGGCCGCCGCGGGGCTCGTTGACTACCGTGGGGTCGGCGCCCGGGCGATCGGGGGGCGCATCCCCCGGGGCTTCCCGGAGGCCTTCGAGCCAACGCGCCAGGAGGTGGAGCTGCTGGCGGAGGGGTTCTACGATCGGATCATCCGGACGTGGTTCCCGACACCGGCGCCTCCGGCCGCGGATGTCCCTGCCCCGGCCACGGAGGAAGCTCCCCGGGGGGAGGACCCCAATGCCAAAGTATGAGCCTCCCCCGGGTCTTTAGCTAGGACCCCTTTTTATTTTGTTAGACATTTTGATTCCGGTAGCTTCTTAGGAGAAGCCCCGGGCACTTGTACAAAAACATTTTGCAATGAAATATATGAGAAATTTTTCTAAGTCTTTGTAATGAAATGTTACCAGGGTTCCCGGGGGGTTGCTCCCGAGCAACGGTCCGGGAGAGGCTCTCCGGGGGACGCCCAAGCGGCTTTGATTTTGCTGAGCCTTGTCTCCGGGAGGCGCGACGGCGGTACTGCCCGGGAGCCTGTCCGGTTGAGGTGGCGCCCGGAATGGCACTTGGATAATTTTGACAACAGCCGTGCTGAATTAACTCCCCCGCGCCCGAAGACCCAGATGATACCTCCTCTCCGGATACTTCCGCCGGCTGGGTACGAGTTTTGGCCCGAGGACGTACTTCGGGACTCTCAGCGTCGCGTCCGGGCGCTGTACCGGGACTTGGCCCGGGAGCTGAGGGAGTGCCTCCGGGAGCTTTAGGCGTAGGGGCCTTAGGCTCGTAGAAAATCCCCCGGGTTAGGACCCGGGTTGTATCATTTCCGAAACCCACCGGAGGGGGAAGATGTCCTCCGGGTTTACTGATGAATAAAGCACGTTGTTGTTGTTTCCTTTTATTGCGCCTCTTTATTTTCTTCTTGGATGGTCTGGACGACTCATCTTAACAAGGATGAGCTAAGTTTCTTCGTGGGTGACCCGGGGGCCCCCTGTCCCCCCCCCCCCCCCCCCCGCCCACAGCGGGCCGGAGGAGGCCTCCGCGCGCTGTGGGGGTAACAGGGTCCCCGGAGGGAGCGTAACCTGTAGGAGAAATATTTTCTAAGTTAGAAAATTTTAAAGCGAGGTTTTCAAGGAGAAGACCTTCCGGGAGATAATCATCCGGTCGCCGTGAGAACGCGGAGCCGGGAATAAGGCCTTAAGCGGAAGAAATGCCCAAGAGAACCCGATGGGATTTCCAGAGGCGAGCTTCCTGGGAGACACTCGTCCGGTCGCCGTAAGAACGGAGAGCCGGGAATAGGGTCTTCGGGGAAGGAAATGCCCGAGAAATCCGGCTTCTCCAAGAGACAATCGTCCGGTCGCTTTGAGAACGGGGTGCCGGGAATAAGGTCTCCGGGAGGCATTCATCCGGTCGCCGTGAGAACGGGGAGCCGGGAATAAGGTCGCTGGGGACCAATCATCCGGTCGCCGTGAAGACGGGGAGCTGGGAATAACGTCGACTCCCGGAGGAGGAAGATAGATCCAATCAAGCCGCAAGGGGCTGATCTTCCGGTCGCCGTGAGAACGGGGAGCCGGGAATAACGTCGACTCCCGGAGGAGGAAGATAGATCCAATCAAGCCACAAGGGGCTGATCTTCCGGTCGCCGTGAGAACGGGGAGCCGGGAATAACGTCGACTCCCGGAGGAGGAAGATAGATCCAATCAAGCCGCAAGGGGCTGATCTTCCGGTCGCCGTGAGAACGGGGAGCTGGGAATAACGTCGACTCCCGGAGGAGGAAGATAGATCCAATCAAGCCACAAGGGGCTGATCTTCCAGTCGCCGTGAGAACGGGGAGCCGGGAATAACGTCGACTCCCGGAGGAGGAAGATAGATCCAATCAAGCCGCAAGGGGCTGATCTTCCGGTCGCCGTGAGAACGGGGAGCCGGGAATAACGTCGACTCCCGGAGGAGGAAGATAGATCCAGAAAGCCATTAGACGTCCCGCTGAGGAGAGCGTCTACTCCCGGAGGAGGAAGTGCCCGAAGACGGGTCTTGAGTGTTTGGGCAGGGGACTAGTCTCCCAAAGTGACTCGTTACCGCGGCCGCTGGGGACCGGGTTGCCGCTTACACCCTCAGTCCACGAGGGCTGATCGTAAGCCGCCCTACGGGAGTGCAGGCTCCGTTGTAGGGACTTGTTGGGACTGGCCCACTTCCTCGCGGGGAGGGCATCCTCACAAGGAGGGCTTCCTCGCGGGGAGGGCATCCTCGCCGGGAGGGCATCGCCGCTAGGGGCGGTAACGGGAAAGACCTGCAATGAGACAGTTGAAGAACAAAGGCTATGCATTTATTAACAAAATATACAAAGCCCCCCCCCTGCGAAACCGCGAAGGGGGGGGGAAGGAAGCTACATTGTCCACAGTGGACAGGCCCGTAAGGCTAGACGTAGAACTTGCGAAGTAAACGCAAGTTCCAGGTGTGCTTCAGCTCCTGCTCTTCAAGGTTGGAGAGCTTGTAGGCCCCCGAGCCTAGAACAGCGGAGATCCTGTAGGGGCCCTCCCACTTGGGGGAGAGCTTACCCTGGGCTTGGGGGTCTGTGACGCGTTTGAGGACAAGGTCCCCAAGGCGGAAAGCTCTCTCGCGCACGCGCTGGTTGTATGCGCGCGACATCTCGCGCTCGTAGATGGCGTGGCGGAGGAGCGCTCGGTCGCGTTCCTCCTCCACGAGGTCGATTTCCAGCCGCCGGTTGTCTTCGTTGGCCCGGTAGGCTGCGGTCGTGGCTCCGTTCAGGAGCTCGACCCGCAGCGACCGGAAGCCGATCTCCGGGGGGAGGACTGACTCCGCCCCGTAGACTAGGGAGAAGGGAGCACGCCCTGTGGCCTGGGACGGGGTCGTGCGCATCGAGCAGAGGATGCTAGGGAGCTCCTCTGCCCACGCGCCCCGCTTGGAAGCGGTTTGTTCGAGTCTCCGGCGTAACCCCTGTAGGATTACGCCGTTGACTCTCTCGACGGCCCCGTTGCTTTGAGGATGGGCCACTGAGGCGAAGTGGATGACGACCCCCAGGCCTTCGCAGAATTCCCGAAAATAAGCCGAGTCGAATTGGGTCCCGTTGTCCACGGTGATTTCCCGGGGGACACCAAAACGACAAACGAGGTTTTTCCAGAAAAACCGCTGAACGGCCCGGGAGGTGATGCTAGCCAAGGGCTCCGCCTCGACCCACTTTGTAAAGTAGTCGACCGCGACTACCGCATACTTGTATCCTCCGGGCGCTGGGGGGAAGGGCCCTAAGAGGTCCATCCCCCAGCGCACGAAGGGCCAAGTGATGGGGATAGTCCGCAGCGCTACAGGGGGAGATTCGAGCCCTTGGCCATCTTTTGGCATGCTTCGCACGCGGAGACAAGGTCTCGCGCGTCGCGCATGACTGTAGGCCAGTAGAAGCCCTGCCGAAGGGCCTTGGCGGCGATGGCACGCGGGGCTAGGTGAGAACCACAGCTCCCCGCGTGAATGTCTTCCAGGAGTTGAAGTCCCTCCGACCGGGGGAGGCAGCGCAGGAGGGCTGAAGCCCCCCGCTTGTAGAGCCTTCCCTCCAGTAGGAGATATGCCCGGGCTTTGGCCCGGAGGCGCTTAACCTCGGTCTCGTTGGGAGGGTCCCCCTCCCCCTTGATGAAGGAGATGAGGGGATCCATCCATGACGACGGCCGGACGATCCCGGCGACCTCCGAGACCGGAGGCTCGGGGCCTGCGTCCGGGGAGGCCACCGAGGGCTTCGTGATTATTTCCAAGAAGGCCCCCTTGGGGAGCGTTTCCCGGGCGCTTGCCGCCCGGGCCAAAGCATCAGCCCGGTCATTCTCCCTTCGCGGGATATGCCGGGCCTCAATGCCGTCGAAGTGTTTCTCCATCTTTCGTACTTCTAGGAGGCGCCGGATCCCCAGGGAGCGCGCGAGGCGCATCCCGAGGAGCAGAGCCTCGTATTCGGCGACGTTGTTGGTTGCGAGGAACTCGAGCCGCGCGGCGTACTCGAGCTCCTTCCCCTCGGGGCTCCGGAGGACTACCCCCGCGCTAGCCCCAGCGAGACACAGCGACCCATCAAACAGCAGGGTCCAATGGTCACTGCGTCGGGGCGGCACAGGGAGATCTTCGTCCCCGGACCCAGAGGCGGGAGTCCATTCCACGACGAAGTCGGCGAGGACCTGTGACTTGATTGCGGAGCGGCCGGTAAGGGACAAGGAGAAGGGGGCAAGCTCGGCCCCCCACTTCCCAATCCGGCCGGTGGCTTCTTTATTCCGCAGTACCTCCCCCAGGGGGAGGGACGACGGGACGGTGATGGGGTGCCCCAGGAAGTAGTGCCGGAGCTTCCGGGACGCCATGAGGAGAGCGTAGCAAATCTTCTCCATCTCCGTGTACCGGGTCTTGGCCCCTTGGAGGGCTTCACTGACGTAGTACACGGGACGTTGCTGCCCCCCTTGCTCCTTCACCAAAACCGCGCTGACGGCGACGGGGGTCGTGGCGAGGTAGAGGAGCAAGGGCTCTTCCGGAGACGGACTCACGAGCATTGGAGGGCTCGAGAGGTACTTCTTGAGGTCGTTGAAGGCTTCCTGGGCCTCGGGGGTCCAGCGGAACCCCTCAAGCCCTCGGAGGATCTTGAAGAACTGGAGGCCCCGCTCCCCCGAACGGGAGACGAAGCGGCTGAGCGCGGCCAGGCGGCCGGAGAGCCACTGGACATCTTTGACGGAGCGCGGCGGGGGCATGTCTAGGAAGGCCCGGATCTTCTCGGGGTTTGCCTCAATGCCCCGCTGGGACACGAGGAAACCCAGGAGCTTCCCCCCGCGCACCCCGAAGGCGCACTTCTCCGGGTTGAGCTTGAGCCCGAACGCGCGGAGGTTGCGGAAGGTCTCTGCGAGGTCGTCGATGTGGGAGGCTGCACGGGGGCTCTTGACGACCGCGTCGTCTACGTAGACTTCGACGTTGCGGCCGACTTGATCTTTGAAGACCAGCGTCATCAAGCGCTGGAAGGTGGCTCCCGCATTCTTGAGCCCGAAGGGCATGTGGCGGTAGCAGAAGGTTCCGAGGGGAGTTATGAAACTCGTCTTTTCCTCGTCCCCCTCCGCCATCCGGACTTGATGGTATCCCGAGTAGGCGTCTAGGAAGCTCATCAGCTCGCACCCCGCGGTGGAGTCAACGAGCTGGTCGATCCGCGGGAGCGGGAAGTTGTCTTTGGGGCAAGCGCGGTTAAGGTCGGTGAAGTCCACGCACATGCGCCACTTGCCAGTTGATTTCTTGACGAGGACGGGGTTTGCGAGCCACTCGGGGTGCAACACTTCCCGGATGAACCCCGCCTCTCGGAGCCGGGCTATCTCCGTCTTGATGGCTTCTTGACGTTCGAGGGAGAGCTTCCTCAACTTCTGCTTGATAGGGGGGTGACCGGGGGTTACCGCGAGCTTGTGTTCGATAACCTCCCGGGCGACGCCCCGCATGTCCGAAGGCTTCCACGCAAAAACATCGGAGTTTTCGCGCAGAAAGGCTGCGAGTTGCGCCGCATGGTCTTGGGGGAGCTCTGCCCCGATTTGGACAGTTTTGTCCCTGCTGCCCGGGGACAGCGGGACCTTCCGGAGGCCCCCTTCCGGACGCGGCTTGAGGAGGGGCCTCCCAGGGGATGGCGCAGCGACGTCTACGTTCGGGGGGGGAGCCTCCCCCCCGGGTGCCTTGATCAGGTTGACGCTTCCTATTGTGGCAGCAGCCCGCTCGTATAGGGCACGGGCCATGTCTTGGTCCCCCCGGACGTTGATCACGCCATGCGGCCCGGGGATCTTCATGCACAAGTAGTTTTGGTGGGTGGCAGCCCCCAGCCGATTGATCGTAGTCCTCCCCATAATCACATTGTAGGAGGAGGGGAGGTCCACTACGTCGAAGCGGACTAGCTCGGTCCGGTAGTTCTCCGGGGTGCCGAAGGTGATCGGGAGATCTACCTTGCCCACGGGGTGGATCGCCTTCCCCGGGACAAACCCTTGCAGAGGCCCTGCCGCTGGTTGCAGGAGCTTCTCATCCACCTGCATTTCCTTGAAGGTTTTGAGGAACAGGACGTCGGCGGAGCTTCCGTCGTCCACGAGGATGCGGGCTAAGTGGCAGTTGTAGATTGTCGCGGAGACAATAAGCGCGTCATCATGGGGGAAGCGAACCCCTCGCGCGTCTTCCGCCGTAAAGGTGAGGGGGACGTCCGACCACTTGGGCGGCACGGACGCGTGTAGCACCCCCACTACCTTAACTTCTCGCGCGTACTCCTTGCGCTGGCGCTTGGAGTCCCGCCCGGAGGCGGAGCCCCCTACGATTACGTTGATGCGGCGCTGAGAAGTTTGAAAGGGGAGAGCGTCTGAAGGCTCCCCCTCCTGCACTTGCTGCCCCCCCGCGGGAGCGGGAAGGGCCGGAACAGCTGGCCGAGGGGGCAAGGAGGCCGGAGTCCCCCCCCCCCTGCCCGCGCTGGTCGAGGAACGCCGCGAAGTGCTGCAGCAGCTGGTGGCAATCTCGGGTGGCGTGGGTACTGGACCCGTGGAAGCTGCACCACGGTCCTTCCCGGCTTCTCCCCGCGGGGCCTTCGCGGCCGCGCGAAGACTGTCCTCCCCCATGGCCTCTCGGCTTGGGAAAGGGGCGGTTGCCCTTTGGGGGGTCGCGCGAACCGCCTCCGCCCTCGAGGACAAAAGTGTCCCGGGGCCGTGGTTCGCTACGGCCCCCCTGCCTGGGGCGCCTGGGGGGATCCCGGGCCCCCCGCTCGGCGGGGGCAGGAGCCCCCTGGGTCTTCTTTCAGATGTCGTCTTCCTCGGCGCGAGCGTACTTTTCGAGTATGTTGAAGAGCTCGTCGGCGGAAGAGGGGCAGCTTCGAGAGAGTCTTCGGTGGAGTTCCCCCGGGAGGATCCCACTTTTGCAGGCTTCGATCACTGTGGAGTCCGGGACGTGGGCCACTTTGCTTTTTACTTGGGCAAAGCGCTTGAAGAAGTTTCTGATGGTCTCCCCGGTTCTCTGGCGCACTGTGTATAGCTGTGAAGAATCCAGGGGACGAACGTAATTTCCCTGAAAGTTGGCGCAGAACTCCCGCTTCAGCTGCGAGAAAGACTTGATGGAGCCCGCCTTCAGATTGTAAAACCAGGAGCGAGCAATGCCGGTGAGGTAGAGGGGGAAGACGTTGCATTGGACGCTCTCGTCCCCCCCCCCCCCCCCCGCCGCGGAGATGGCTGTGGAGTAAATCTGCACGAACTCGTAAGGATCCGCCTCGCCATTATAATGCTCGATGTGCGGGGGACGGTAGGGCCGCGGCCATCGGATGCTGCGGAGTCTTCGACATAGAGGCTGGTTCGCCCCCTGCACTTCCCGGGGGGAGCCCCAGTCACTGTCTTCTTTAACGAGGGACGCCCCCTCGTTATCCGAGTCAGGTAGCGGCCCAAGAGGGCCGCCAGAGTGGTGGTGACGACGCTTCTCTTCCGGGCTGGGACTGATTTCCCGGACGTCCGGGCTTCCCTCCGGGGAGGATGGTTCTTCGGCGGGTCTCTTCCCCCGACCGGTGCGAGAGCGAGGCTCCCTGCGACAACGACCGGGGGGAAGCTCTTCCCCGCGGCTGGGAGAATGCATTCGCTCAACCTCCCCCCGGGAGAAGCGGACCTGCTTCGCCGGGGGAGGGAGCTCCTGCACTGTAGCAGCCGGCCCGGAAGCTACCGGGGCTGCTGAGGGGAGCCCCCTGCTGCGGCCCCCGGGACCGGAAAGGGGGGAGCCCCTGCACCATCCGGAACCGGGGAGGGGGCGCCCGGGGCGGCGTTAGGATCCGAAGAGGGGGCCCCTGTGGCAACGACCGGGGCCGGAAAGGGGGAAGCCCCTGCGACATCCGGAACCGGTGGGGGGTGAGCCCCCTCGGCGACGTCCGGGGTTAGGGAGCCAATGCGGGGGGAAGTTCGCTGAGGCACGGGAGCTGCTCTGTCGACCGGCCCCGGTGCGGTAAACGCAACGCGAGGGGCGGGACTGGCTCCCGGCGTAGGAATAACCCCCGGCATGAAATGACCCCCCAGCCCCGGAAGCGGGCCGGGGACGGGGTACCCCCCTGGCGCCACGAAGGGCCCGGGCATGAAAAAGCCTCCCGGCACCGGGACAGGCCCGGGAGCCGAGAAGTGTCCGGAAGTATATCCCGCGGGGGGAGAGAACCCCCCAGCGGGATCATACGGGGTAGGCAGCCCCCCCGACGCCGGAGGGGCCGCTGGGTATCCCATGAACGGGGGCATGATCCCTGGATACGGGTGCGGCGAAAATGTGGGGGCCGAAGGCCGCGCCAACACACTAAGGAGCTCGTCCATAGAGCGCTGGGCGCGGAGCTGGCCCTCTACGAGAGCCTCCAGCAGGGCGTCCCGGGGAGCCGGGGGGGCCGTCGGGGGGAAACTCGTCCCGGCCGAGGTCCCCGCGGCCTCCGGGAGCGACCCGGAGGTGGAGGCACCTAGATTGAGAGGAAAGATGGGAGGCGTTACCTGGGAATGGACGCCTCCGGACGGAAGCGCCGGAACAGCAGTGTCCCGGACGGGCGGCGCCAGGTCGCCAGGACCGGCGTCACCGGGAAGGGCGCGGGCCCTTGTTCTCGGAGGAGCCATGGCGATTCGTCACGGGTCCCCACGGACGGCGCCAACTGTCGTGGTATTAAGAATACCCCGGCAGGTTTTGAAGACGATCCTAGCGGAGATCACGCAGCGCGGGTTGACCGGGTGACCGGTCCTCCCCCGCCGGACAAACACAAGAATTGACACGTGGATTTATACAGGTTCGGGTCCCGGTGGGGGCCCTAGTCCTGTCGACGCGCTCCCGACCGGAGTCGGCTGGGGAGGCTCTCTCCGGGGGAGAGGCTTCCGGAGCACGTCTGTGAGATTAGCTATTCCAAACAATAATGAACTGATCCTTTACAACAGAGGGGTACAAGGGCTATTTATAGCCCCAAAAAGAAGCAAAAAACCTAAACTACCCCGGGAGCCACCGTCGGATTGAAGGGTAGGACCGTCCTTCTCCCAGTCAAACGTCTTGGATGCTTGACAGGTGGTCGCTGATTCCCGAGGCGTCCCTCGCGTGACCTACACGTGATAAACAAACAGGGGTCTTACCTTTTAGGAGGGCGATGACGTCCGGGACCCCTTCCGGAGAGCAGGGTCCCGGGGACCCAAAAGGCGGCACCCGGGACATGCCCGAGGGGCACAGTCCCGGGGGCCAAATGGCGGCGCCCGGGACATGCCCGGGGGGCACGGTCCCGGGGGCCAAATGGCGGCGGCCGGGACAGGCCCGGGGGGCACGGTCCCGGGGGGCCAAATGGCGGCGCCCGGGACATGCCCGGTGGGCACGGTCCCGGGGACCAAATGGCAGCGCCCGGGGCAGGCACCGGAGGCCACTATCCCCGGGCGAATGGCGGCGCCCGGGACATGCCCGGGGGGCACGGTCCCGGGGGGCCAAATGGCGGCGCCCGGGACACGCCCGGGGGGCACGGTCCCGGGGGCCAAATGGCGGCGCCCGGGACATGCCCCGGAGGCACGGTCCCGGGCGCCTAAAAGGCGGCGCCCGGGGCAGGCACCGGAGGCCACTGTCCCCGGGCAATCATGAACTTACCTGGACTTGACCGCGTGGAGATTTCCCCCAACAGGTTATTTCTGTATTTTTTGGGTTATTTCTATAAAAAATACCCACCCATGTTCAATGGGCTACTCCGGGTGAAGTTGAGGGTGATGTGGCAGCTTGGGGAGGAGCGACCCGGGTGGATGCAAGATCTAGATGTGGTTGGCAACGAAACCGAGGCGTATGCTCGTGGTGCATGACACCAAGCTCATCAAGCCGCCCACAAATTGCAACTAGGTCGAAGGCTCAACAGTGGCCGCAGCAACCTCAGACCGCGTCGCGCACCTTCCGGCAAGAACAATGTGATTGAGCTCAAGTGCCTGGCCCCGTCCGTGCGAGCAATAACCACAACACATGCCACCTGCGTGGCGAGGAGCTCGAGCCAAAAGCCCCTAGAAGTCCAGCCCGGCCACGAATGCCAACGCAACTTCCACAGGCACCCCCATGCCGCAGAACATGATGTAGTTAACGTGCGCGCCGTCCTTAGAGCACGCGCTCCCTCGCAGCATTCCACAGGCAGCACCGACGCCGTGAAATGGCTTTTTTCTGTGGGTTTTGCGCGGGTGGATACGTTTTTTTTATATTTTATATTCAACTTTCTCTGTCAATAAATCAAATCTTTTTCCTTAGATTTAATTATTTAAGATTCACCTAACCTCTTCCTTAATTTCTTCAGTGCCGGTGACCTAACAATGAGCAAAAACGGCGTAGCGAGATAATATTGTTGCCACCAACTACAATGCATAATGGCAATAGAGTTGTCAATCAAATCGATCCCGAGCGAGCTTGTGCAAACTCGGCTCGAGCTCGAAGCAAGCTCGTGCTCGGCTTGAACCCTATTTCAATGAGGTTTTGAGCTCAAGCTCAGCTCGAGAAAAGCTCGAAAAAACTCGAGCTCGCTCAATTGAGCTCATAACATGCAAACAAGACAACAAGATAAGAGTTTGAATAAGTTCGAAAGCATTACACAACCAATACAAAAGTAAACTTGCAAACTTAGTCATATGTTTGTGACCAATTAAGACTAATTATAGATTAAATTCAACCAAATCAAGCATCCAAAAGTCACATATTTGTTTGCCTAAGTATTATATTCATTAACTACATAAATTCGAGTCTAATCAAGTCGAGCCCAAATCAAACTCGACTGAGCTCGAGCTTGACTCGAATTTGGGCTCGATCCAAGCTCGAGTCGAGCCTATTTTTAAACTGATCTCGAATAACTCACAAGTTTCGATCTTTTTGACAACCCTAAATGGTAAGAGGTAGGGGAGATGGGTAATGAAAAAGTAGTTGTTATGGAAGTAGTGCAACAAGGCAGCAACACTAGCCAATAGGAGAAAAGAAGAGAATGGTTGCGGCAGCGATGGTAATAGAAGATGAGAGGAGGGAGAAAAAGTGTGATAAATGGCAGCAATGTAGAAAGGCGACAACGACGAACTTGCCAGTAGGGGAAAAGAAGAGTGGTTGTGGTGGGGATGGTGATAGGAGATTGGGAGAAGAGAGAAAAAATGTGGTAAAAAAAAATAGAGATTAAATCTAGATTTGGCTACGTAGTAAGGATGATGTAATATTTTTAAAGAAAAAAACAATAACCTATACCGTACATAGCCCCTTTTCCATGATGCCATTGGCTGGGCGTGTGATGGTTTTGGCCGCTATCACCGCATGTGCTGTCAACCCAGCCATCCTGCCTTGGCAGGAGCAACGTCCACGACACTTCCCAATGCACGCGCAACTATGCCGGCTGCTATAGCCATCTTCGAGACTTCGACCCTTGTTGCTGCTTAAATGTATTAGCTAAAGATGTTCAGAGAAAATTCCAAGCATTCAAGGTGGTGATTCTTTGAAAATATGATAATGTTAAAAGGGTAAAAGAGTCATTTTGACCGGGATCAAACTCTTTGGTATTATTAGATCAACATCTTCAGACGAGTTTTTATTTTCTAGTGACATACAACCATGATATTTTCAGTGGCATTTTTCCGGATTTCCAATTTTCACTGGCATGATGTTGCAGTTTGTCGCTGCAGATAGAACTTCCTCACAGGGTTACCGATAATTAAGATGTTCTTGATACATTGCACGAAAAGAATGCAGCTCATAGATCAAGCCTCGAGATTCGCAGGCATCATATTCTGTTTCAGTTTACAGCACATAAGCCCTTGCTTTTAAGCCTTACTGCTCACTATAAGCTTATGATCTCATGGTTCATAAACAAAAATTGTTCTTATGCTTAAGATTGTTCTAATTTGTTCTGGAAGCACATGAACATGCACATACCTTGTGATGCTGATTGGCATCAAGAGCAACAAACAACAAAATTTCAGAACAGTTGTGGTCTCCAAAAGCCCCTCTTGTCCATGTGCATACCTAGAGACCACTGAAATGATCAACTCGGAGAGCATAGGAAGTAATTGCATATTGCCACTTAAGGACTTATTCCAGGTATGCACGCACAACATACAGATTGTATCGAGAGTTCGATATCTCATTATCGGTTAAGAAAATGTAACCCCATCACTTTGCAAGGTTTTCTTGCTTATTGAATTCCCCAGGATGGAAGAATGTGTCACAGCCAAATAGTATAATGCACACAGCAGAATGGGCATAGTCTCGACTCGGGAATAGCCTTGTTCAGAGGAAAACATAAAGGACCAGGAACTGCGATAAACTCAGAAAATCAATCATCTTTTGCTAATGAGGTATCCCCAGCCTGCATAAGAAAGTAACACCTCAGCCACATGAAAACACTGGTGAACAGTGTAAAAGCACGATCTTCAAAGAATAACTCAATAGATGAATTGTCAATACCTCATTGGATGTGATGAAATCCAGTACGACATCAGCAAGTTCTTTACGATGTGAAGTATAGCAATGATTTGCTCCCTCAATGATGTGCAGTTTGTGGTTCGGGATAACCTTCGCAAACTCATATGCATCTTGTACAGGTATAATCTCATCTGCTGAACCATGAACTGTGAAGAACCTGAATAAAGATAATAAACTGTCTGAAAATCGGCAAGAGACAGAATTTGAATTTTTGAGCATGCACGGAAATTGCAAGTTTATCAAGCTGCAGCTATTAGATGTTTATGGTAGTTCAAATATGGGGACAACAATGCTTGAATTAGTTTAATAACCTGCATTCTTTGCTAATGGAAAGGCTTGCTGCACGCATATCAGTGTTCAGTCGTTCCATCAAGCTCTCCTTAGTTACCCGGTATTTAACATTTCCTGTATTGGATCCAACAATGAACAGATGCCCACAGAAGAGATTATACAGCTACAGTTATGCAAGATCAAGAGACATGAAAAGCTCCATCAATTGTTGTAAGTAGCTTTGCAAATAAAAAGGTGCCACATGCTGCGTTACCTGATTTGTCCTTGACATCAATGTAACCTTCTTCATTTATTCTATCCATAAAATCTTTCCCTAGGCGTTCTCTAATGCCTTTCTCTAAATCAAATCGACCAGAAAGGTTAACAACCATACAGACATCGTCATAAATAGAAGCATATAGAACCACCACATCGCCGCCTGGAAGAAAGGAAAATGCAGATTCAGTGAGCAAAAACTCCAAATTGCTAAGTTCAGCATGTAAAAGATATTGTAAAAATGAATAATAATAATAATGGAGGGATGTGTTATGTGATAAAATAGAGTACAAACAGAAATATTCTTGTGGATTGAGCTTCATTTTATTTTCTAGTTGTAGAAATATGAGCAAAAACCAACTAAGATATGACAGAGAGAAAGCAATACACAGGATGAAATATGTTCCATGTGACAGGGTGCGACAAAAGCACATGCTTAAAAAAATAAGGCCATCAAAATAAGTGAACAAATACCGCAAGCACCAAAAAACAATCAGTAGAACATAGATGTGACAACCATGTTCTGGTGTTATCACCAATGTACTAGGACAATATACAAGCATAAAGTTCTGCATGTTTTGAATAAATTGGCGTGCAAGTTCTTGTTGAAGAATTCAGCAAACCCTTCCCAACCAAACTACATATATCACCTACCTTTGCTGTGACCAACAATTGCTGTTACATCATACTTTTCCTGATAAAGATATGAGACAACAGAATGCAAGTCATCGACCTCTTTCCTGTAGTTGCCATACTCGAATTCACCTTCACTTTCTCTGAAAAGCATATGATTAAAGACATCACACAAATGAGGTTCTAAATGTTGCATGTTTCTTTAAAAGGAAACTCAATGCTGCAAAATTATTTATCAAGCAATAGGTATTCAAACAATTCAAAAGAAAAAAGTCCATATTACTCCCTTTACTTTCAAAAAAGTCCAAATGACTCCCTGTTTTTTAAAACCAAAGAAATTACACCCCATACTTTGAAAACCAAAGCAAATTTCATTCTACATTAATCTAATGAGTGGTTTTGTCAGGTAAAACCCACATGCTAGTGACTGCTGAATTATATACCACCATAACAAAACACCCATCATATTGTATGTGGTTTTCAAAGTACAGAGTGCAATTTGTCAAATTTCAAAGTACAAGGGTCATCGGAACTTTTTTGAAGTATAGGAGGGGGGTAATATGGAGTTTTTTTTAATTTAGAATGTAAAATAGAAAACTCATACAGAAAAAGCAGATCGGCATGTGCATTCATATTTTAAGCATATTTTTCATGGATTTTTAGAATACATACATAACACAAGAAACTCAAAGCAATAACATCTAGGAAACCCCAACTCATTTAATTCTCATGCCAAACTTTTGGAAATGACAAAATTTTAGAATACTGACGAAATGTTAAGGCTAAAGCAACATTACCACAGATATGAACTCTAATTAGCAACATATCTACAGTTTTCCATTAACAACTTACCCATTTCCACTGAAATCAAAGCGAAAGATACTAATCCCTTTCTTTTTTAATGCAGCTTTTAGGTTGAGCAGGACACTGTCATTCTGGAAAAGTACACTAATTTCATGAGATGGCAATAAATTATTTTCAAAATTTTAATTCACTTGCAATCTCACTCAGAAATATGAAGAGAACAAGGCACATTTCTTCCAATGACAACATAGAAATATACCTTGGTAGCTGTAAAACCATGGCACAGTATGACGACCTTGTTCGAACCTATATGATGCAGCAACCCCACAAGCTTCTCTCCATGCTTGTTTGTTATCACTACTCTTTGTTCTGAAGCAGCTGTTTAGATGCGACAAAGAGTTCAACAATTTTGACACAAGATAAGTTTTGCTTCTCTTCAACTCTATGATAAATATGATAACATTTAAAATAAAATGCTTTTTAGTGTACCATGCTAAACCATTTGGTTATCCCAAGAAATATAAATTACAAGTCCCATGGTAGTGTTATAAGTGATTATTTCACACGAGCAAAAAACCATCCAACCGTGTGACCAAATTTGACCAAGCATATGTGCAAAATTTCCTTAAAAGGGCTAAGGATTACCAAATTTATGTGGACCATGTGTTGCTTTCAGAGTATCTATGAGTTAACTATTAACTTTTGCAAAATTGAGGTTTCTTCAGCGAACGATAAAGATGAGATCCTTTAAGATTGTGTAAATATACTTGTAGTTGGTTGGAAGAAAAGGGTCTTACAATGTGATATCTTGGAATCCTTACTGATGAGAATAACAAGTGATTGGTTCTAGGAAGCACAATCTACTGTCCATAGAGGGTAGAATAGTTCTTGTTATACTCTGTTGAGTCTGTTCTGAGCAGCATCCCTCATCGTGAGGCCTTCCTATAAAGCACCTACCAGTGTTTTTCTATGGAGATGATTGAGTTATTAATGTAACCCTTGTATTATTCCTCATCTAATATATTTATCTCCCATTGTACTGTCACCCCACCAGTATATGGAGTTCCTCACCAAAAAAAAAATAAAAAATACATCCTACTGGTGTTATTAGGAATGCTGACTGAGAGGGCCTAACTTCTTTCAGTAAGACAACTCTTATTAGAAATTAAAAAAAAAGTACCGTATACTAAAAATCCTAACTCTTGCCGTAAGACATCTCTAGCAGAGGGGGAAAAAATCCACATGCTCAAATGGGACTAAGTCTGTCAGCGAGGTGGTGGAATTAATGATCTACCAGCTATGCATATTGTTTTGTTGCAAGAGTAGAGGAAGGAAGGGGGGAGCCTACTACATGACTCCCTCTATTATTATTTTTCTAGTTCCACCCTTCTTCTTTTGGTGAAATGTCCCTCAAAGCTCAAAGTATAAACCTATGATCGGGCTTTATGGGTTAATAAATTAAATGGGCAATATTTTTTTTGCCAATACAAAATTTCAATATTTCGTATTTGTCACTAAATGTCTTATTGACATATAGGTTCAACCCCATTTTGTTAGTTTCATAACCCACAATTTTAGAACTTTTGCAGTGGGATATAAAAAATTTTCCCTAAATCAAAAAAGCTAAGTAATTCTAAAAATAGGATAACAATATTTTTGACATTCCACAATGAGTAGGTGGCTCCAGGGGCACATCTATGGGGGCGGATTGGGCGATCACCCCCTTGGTTGCCGCTGACAAGGAAAGTATCAAAGTGTAGTGCCTATAGCCACTAGGCCCCCTCCTCTACCTCCTGCACTATAGTGGAGTTAGAAAATGTATTCACTATGGTGTCTCATGACTAGAAATATTACAAGTACCAGTTACAATTTTATGTAGTTCTAGTGGGGTTACTTATATTTTGGACTCTTTTTTGGAGTCGTACAGAATTTTAGTGTTTTTGAAAATGTCTAATGGGGTCCTGTGACCCCACTGCCCACAGAACATTACACACGTCCACCACTGCTCCTCCCATAGCCTAGTACCCACAAACGCCAACTCTGAATTCTATAATCATTTGGCTTAATACACTTATTTAAGTAAAATCAGGGTGATCTAAGATATGAGATTATAGCACTCATTTGTCTAATTTGACTTCGAAGTCCCCTCCCTGATTTTCTAAGTCCACCATTGGGTGAACTCTAAATTATGGAAATATTTTCTAGATGTGGCCCTTGATATTGTAGATGGAGTAACTGTGTTCTTGAGTACAGTTCTTGAGTATAGCAGAAGTATTAGGTTCTAAAAGGATACCTAGCAAGGGTATATTGATCCAAAGAAAAGATTCCCATCCTTGTATGTAGGGCTAGGCAAAAGCTCAAAACTCGTAAACAACTCGGGCTCGACTCAAAGAAGATAAGCCTCATTTGCAGCTTGTGTGAATTGACAAGCCGAGATGAGTCACAAACAGGGTACTCGGGCTCGACTCGCTTAGACTTGTATGTAATTTTGTCCTTGAAAGATTTCATTCTCCTTCTTCAAACACTAGAGGCTCAGCTTGTTCAACCCAGTGTAAAATCTATTTGAACACTTAAATCCACTAGCTTGTGAGCAGATCGGGATCCACTCAGGCTCACATACAACTCACTCAAGCTCGGCTCTATTCCATCCACCCCTACCTGTATGGTATTAATGAAGGTAGACTAAAACAATAAGATACCCTTTCAAACAGATATCTGGTATTAGTGTATGGCAATTACATGCAATTGCCAAACCATGCTAATAATAAAAGTTGGAATAATGGAAGTGAACTTATTGTTTGGAGAGTCAGTGGCATCAAGTGATAATTTGTTGAAGCTGTGCATGATATGTTGAGATATGATAACACTTTCCTTCAGGAATAATTATTAGGGTTTCAGAATTTAAAATCACTGTTAAATAAGTTCTCTTTGGTCGCTTTTATAATGATAAAATAGGCCAAAACAACTTTGAAAAGGAGGAGCTGCCAGGGTGCTGTACCTGTTATGAAGTTTTCTGTAGATCATTTTTTCCTCTGAATGTTCCATTGCACTTGGCGGAGTTCAGTAAAAGGGTTAATATGTTGAATGAGAGAAAATTTAATCCTTCCGATTAGGTATGCGACACCCAAGTGGGTTATCTGAAATAACTAAGACAGGGAAGAAGTGAGAGTAGTCTAGGCTATCTTTAATGTTCTCTTCGTGATGTACTTCTCTTTTTGGATGTTAATTTTGGAGACAACATTCAGCTGCTGTTGTATGCACTCGTGTTGAATGAATCTTTCTATATTTTGAAATGTTCTAAATCAAGGCCACTTAAACCATTTATGCACCCGCATAAGCACTAGTGGTAGGTTACCACTCCACTATGCCGCTCGGCCGCTTATGTGTTATTTTCATGTATATAGCATTTATTTTTGGTACAAATATATAGTACATTCAAAATATAATTATCCACCTTGTTATAGAAAAACATTTCTAGATGCATTATGAATTGTAGGTTTTATTTTTTTATTATTGATTTAGTATCTATTTTCTAAAGTTAAACTATATATAAGGCCACATACCACATGAGCGCTAAGTGGTAGGGTGACTGCTCTCTTACCACTTACCGCTATTTAGAATAATGGTATTTTGAGAAGTTGGCATTTAGTGCAGAGTGTTCTCACGGTGTAAAATTGTGCAAAGAACTACTTTAAGACTACAAAAAATTTATAAAAAAATGGAGAAGAAATTTGATACGTTCTACAAGACTACAACTTAGCAAAAATCTGGATTCTAAATCAATATACAATAGAAGAACAGAAAAAGACAAATACATCAAGATGACAACTCATTTTTCACTGAATTTGTCTTTTTATATCAATTTAAAACATGAATTTGGCCAAGTTGTAGAGCATATCAAACTCCATCTTCAGTGTTTTAAAGAAACAACTTTTCAGAAGTATTTCATACACTAAACCATTTTTTAGTTTCTAAAAAATCGCAGCCTGTGCATCTCAAATCTCTGGGATAGTATCAACCATGAAGCATAGCACCAGGTCCAGCCATAAATCCAATCCATATCCAGTTCAATCCAAGAAACGACAGATTAAAGCAAAAGAATCAAATGAGTAAAAAATTACTGGCACCCAAAACTAACAGAACCACAAGGTAAATCAAGAAGTGGGGGCTCTCACGGGGATCCGGGGATTGGGAGGAGGAGGAGGAGAGCGGCTGCGCCATCGCCGACGACGACCTCCTTCGGAGAAGAAGACTGGATGAACGGTTGAGGTGGATTCCGCCGGTGCGCAGGCCACCAATGGCAGCAAAACAGCTGATCACCACGATCTATACAGGGTAACATACATTTTTGCATCTGTATTGTATTGTCTCTTATGCTCAATTTGTTCTATTTATTAAAAATATTTGTCACTCTATTTTTAAAACTAAATATTTTTTAATTTTAATGGATATTTGGTTTGTGGTACAAGAGATTTAAGACTAGAAATAGAAGATAAGAAATGATCTAATGTGATCTTTATTTTATGGGTATAGACAAAAAGAGAGAGTGTGAATAAATATAAATTGTCTCATATCACATCAATTTATTTGTTGAGGAAGGATGACTTTAGAAAAAGAATTAGAAAAAAGAAAAAAATTACCACACGACCTTTTCAAATTAAATCTCACGACCTTTTCAAATTAAATCTCACTCTTTCATTGAAAACTATATATATGTGTGTGTGCGCCCACAAAAAATTGTGGAGTTCTATTTCATTAACAATGGTAATTGATTTACAAAATACAAACACTTGTGTGGTATATCTTTTTTGTTTTTTGTGTCGTGTTTAAGAAAAGACTCTGATCATAAAAGTTGTGTGATTTTTGGTTCTCAAAGCTTCAACAGGTCTTTAGTTAATTATATCTATGAGAATTTTCCTGTAGAATACATTTAATTAAGTTTTTCTCGTAGTCTATGTTTTTTAATCTCATTTCTATTATTCATGAATGCAAATTGATGTAGATGCAAATAGATAGAAATGAAATAGCCTTCACCTCGTCAGTCCTAGCCATAGATTGTTATAAGTCGGATAGCCTTCATCTCACTGATATCTGATTGTGCGACTATCTAGTCTCGTCAATCATGGATTGATATATTGCCTTCACTTAGTCAGTGTTTAACAATAGATTTTGATGAAGATAGTCAATTGATCTTCGCCTTGTCGGTGCTTGATCCCATGGTATCCTCTGGACTCGTCAGTTACCGACAGAATGCATTCAAGTAAATGAAAGAATGATAAGGTCATAGCAGCCTCGTGCAATGTGCATGAAATGTAGACGACCCTCGTTAATAACTTACGTTCCGTAAATGACAGAGCATAAGCAGCCTTAAAGAAACAACGTGTTCGCTTGCACATGGCTAAACTGGCAACAACTGCGAGGATGCATGTGACAAATCACCATATCAAAGTGATTATTCATGAGGTAAACACATGGCACATCCTACACTTGTGGATTCCTCGTCCTTTTGTATGAGATACGAAGTATGCTGATAGAAATTTAATTCTTGGAACGTACCACAAAACTTTGTAATAGAGGACATCAAACCATGGTGAGACGCAGACGCTTGGTCTTGTTGGCAATGTTCATAAATAGGGGGTAAGTCATGCTGTCAAGACTGGGGCACAATCGACTTATATTTAATAATTTGAGGCCAATACAAAGACAAATTGGCATTTATCGTATATTCTTGTGCATAATTGGGTCTTGTATTCAAAAAAGAGGTAATGGGTACCTATGCCTTATCTGCATACCCACTGAAAAAAATAGTTTAGTACTACTCTTAAAGAGATGAACCATCAGTCCCTCTATTAGTGAGGGAACTTACCAATGAATCTTTTGAGGCATCAAAGGGTCTCTTTATATAGAACTATCCCTCTCCCACTTCTCTCTTTTTTAGAAAGAAATTCTTTTTAATCCAAGGATAAATTACTTCTTTGCATGATAAGTAGAACCATTTTAGTATGTACAATTTAATTGCATGATTAGTTGGGCTTGTTAGTCCTTTTGTATGATATGTGATTGTTAGTCCTTTTGTATGATATGTGAGGTCTACCTAACGTGCAAGACTGGCCTTTTATTTACTTATCATTCTCTTTCTTACTTCAATTACAAAAATCCATCAAATACTCACTTTCCAATTCTAGGGTATGTTTGTCAAGTAAATAATTTATCTCTCAATCCCTCAATCCCATTTTGCAATCTCATTCTATACTAAACAAGGTCATAGATTTAAAAAAAATTTCAAATACAATCTCACCTCACAAATTTTATCTCTCAACTCCCATGCATATTTCTAATTGTAACCAAATGGACCTCTAAGTGGTTTTGTTAGTTATTTTAATGATATGGTTTTAGATGCATGATGATGTAATGATTTATGTTCTTGTGAAAATAGGTTAGTAGCAAAAAATCATCTCATTTTCTTCACTTTCAACAGTTTGGTAGCAAAACTCGTCAGCACGAACACTATCCTAGACATTGTGAACTGTCATCCTTGTAAACTCATACTTATCATATTCATTCATATATCAGCTATATACAATTGCCCATACCATCAAAACAACTCAGAAAACCATTTTGAGACTAAATGAGATCTAATTTTGAATGTAGAGAAACTAATTTGAATTGTTTTGAAGTAGAGGGTCCAAATTGAGACCAGGACAAAGTAGAGGGACTGCCGAGATCCTATGGGAGAGATGAAGGTAGGGGTGGTTCATTAGGAGTGTGTTTAGTTCGAGGAATGACCACATTTTAGAATCAACTGGTCCGAGTGAAATCCAACTTTAATATCATGTGAGCAAGGGTAAAAAGAAAATTCCTTTTCAAGGACCTCTCATCGGACGTGTTTGCCATTGGTGAGACATTCGTATACCCTTGCTTAATATCAGGGTGAGATTTGTAGGATCAAGGATGCCGACTAGAGGGGGGTGATTAGGAGGCTTTTAAAATTTCTTTTCAATTAAGCAATTTTAAAGAATAATTGAGAGACATAAATTATACAATGAGGCTTAAAACAATTCAATCAACTAGTTGCATTCAACCATATGAAATATTTAACAATACATGCAACAATAGTGATATAAGCAATTGTGTCAAGATGAATATAAAGCAAATAAGAATTATGCAATTGACACAATATTTTTACCGAGGTCTCGGAGACTCACCCGGTCTCCCCTACTCCTCGTTGAAGCGCTCTCTCGGAGCCTCGCTTCTATATCCACGAAGGATATCTCACTAGGGTTGCTCTTCTCCACACCGGATAGGCGAGCACCACACCTTTCACAATCTTTTGCCGGCCTCTCCGACAAACTTCAATTGGAGAGATCTCGGCTCTCCTCCGGCACCGTCTAGGCGAAGGCGATCGCCAAGAGTAACAAGCCGGATGCGCTTTCACTTGAATCAACCAAGTGCTAGAAACTCAATGATGCAAATGAGATGCTCAACACTCTAGCACTAGCAATCTAATGGAGATGAAGTGCACTAAACACTCACACAATCTCCCTCAAGCTCTCTCTCAAATCTACTCAAGATTTGGGCTCAATTCTAGCCTCTAAATGCAATAACTCAAATGCAAATCAATTGGCTAGGTTTTCAGCTGAAGAATGAACTCTTTAAGCACCCACAAATGATGCCATACATGAAGTATTTATAGCCTCAAAGAAAAACTAGCCGTTTGCAAGAAACCGGGCCAAAAGTTGTACAGGCCGGACATTGTCCAGCCACTTCAGACACTGTCCGGCCAGTACAAAAATTTCAGCCGTTGCAAATGTGTCAGTGACCGTTGGGCGAAATTTGTGAAGGCCGGACGGATACCATTTGTCCGGACAAAACGTCCGGACAAATGGATATGTCTCTGTTAACTCTCGGCTCAAAAAACTTGTACAGGCCGAACAATGTCCAGCCATTTCGGACAAAGTCCGCCCATAACGGACAAATGCCCCGGACGGATGCATTTGTCTCTGTTTCATTTTTCGGCTCAAAAAATTTGTACAGGCCGGACAATGTCCGGCCATTTCGGACACTGTTCGGCCACTTCGGACAGATAGCCCCGGACGGATGCATTTGTCCGGCCACTGCACACTGACAGTAAAACATGCATAAATTTTGATCCAGAGATCCGATTGAGGTGATTTTTGGCTTGTTAGAAAGATAACTCAGAGTTCTACAATTTTGTCAACAAGAGAAAGACCTAGAAAGGTCTAGAAACTTCTAGAAAACTCAGAAACTTTCCTGCTGTCAAAATGTTCAAGCCAAAATCATCTCAAATGCAATTTTAAAGTATTTGCACATACGGATTTGCCATTTTCTCGCGGATGTGATTTGTGTCACTTAGCAACGACCACGACCACACAGGTCTTGACATCCGATCGAAAACAGGTGGTCGATTGGGTTTGGTCGAGCGTACGCAAGCGAGTCGAAGACTGGTACGACCAGTCCGAACTCCTACGACCACGCCCAAACCCTAAACAGAAAGCCGCCAAACAAGCGACACGACCATGACCACATATCAACACTGATACGATCAAAACATGCAAATACGACCACGACCAGCTCTAGATAAATAAACCAATTTAAACAGCTGGCGATCACGACTAAGTGCAGTTTTCAAAACATTTAATCTAATACACATGAACTACACTTAGACTCACTAGCAATGCAAGACACTAGTGCAAGATGATATGAATGCATCTGAACTTCCGCACTAGATAGATTCAAGCTACTAGTTTCCGACCCCTCTTAATAGTACGGTCAAACTAGTAAAAAGAAACCTATCAACCCGGTCTGTCTCCAAACACCGAGACCGGTAAAACCCTAAGAAAACAATCCTTAATCTTGGATTTTACCTTAGGTGAAGTTCGACCTCGTGAAGTTCGACCGCTCGACGCTTGTCCCCGCAAGGCTCGACCTCGCTAAGCTTGACCTCGCGAAGCTCGACTACTTGACACTCGTCCTCGCAAAGCTCGACCTTGCTAAGCTCGACCTCGCTCGAGATGTCTCATATCGACTTCATCGTCTTCACACCCTTGCTCGCTTTTATCCTGCAATCAAACTGAGACTACAATACGTACACTCAATGCACAACATTAGTCTCATATATAAGTCGTCATTAATCACCACCAGATAAATCACTCCACACAGGAGTTCACTCAACAATTTCTTTCTTTGATGAAATGACAAAACCACTTTCAATGAACAACAAATGAGTAATGGATGAATCTCACAATCATATAGATCCATATATGATACAAGAAATGCGCACACGATCCATACTACTCAAGTTATGATATCAATCAATATGGATGACTAATACCATGAGCTCTCTCTCAATCATACATAGAGATATCAAATCCAGAACACGGAGTCATCAACCTTTTGCACAAACATGGATAACTAATCATCCTAAGCTCTCCCTCAACATGTGCATCGATATCAAATCCATAACTGAAGTCATCAACCTCAAGATTTAACATATAATATCTTGATCAATCAATTAACACAAGCTTGATGCAACCACCGAGCTCATCCTCTACATATGCATCAATATCAAACCCGCAATCGAGAAAAACATCCAATTCAGGGTTTACCGATAATCAATTCAATTTACTTGTGCTAAATCAGGATTTATCTAAATTGTCATTTAATCATCAAATCTGATATCTTCATATTAACTTTAATCATCATGGATTTATCCAAAACGTCATTAATCATCAAAACCTAGATACTAAGATCTACCTAGATCCAACAAGATTCTCATCAATTATATATTATATGGATTATTTAAAGACGTCTTATCTAATATTTTTGCTAATAGATCGCAGTCCAATCAGTGTGATATCTTGGTTGTCAGGTTATAGGTCTAGACCAGGGTTCGATTTCCAATAATGATATGTTGTTAGAGTTTTTCAGGATAGTTTTAAGAATTTCATGGATGTAGTTTTATTTGGCTAAAGGAATTTTACATTTGAAACATATTATTCTATATTCAAGCCGTGTATGTATGTGAATATGGATATGATAAAATAGTTATTGATCTAGATATGGTATAATGATATTATCCATATATGTAAATGCAAGTCTGACATTGGTTTGTATGGAATATATTTGCTTCAGTCTCCAGTATGTCTAATATTTAACCAAATCTCTGTAAGAATAATACAAGACCCTATGTAACTTTCATTTAGATCATACATTTTCTCCGTTTGAAATATAGAAGCTCTAACTTTCAAATCAGTTAAACAAAAAATTTTAAAAAGTAAAATGATATTTGATATATACCAAAATTAGATTAAGAGTAAATTACATTAAGCTCCAAATATTTGTACTCTATTGTCATAAAACTCCAAATTTTAAAAACAGTGGTATGTAATGCAAGCTATTTTTACTCTTTTTTTTTGCATTTCACTCATTTATATCAAATGGCCATTAGGAGCGACTAAGAACTGACATGCAGGGCCCACTTGTCAATTGGAGGCGGCTACATCTAACGATCAGAGAAAACAACAATGCCAAAGAAGACGATGATCTTGTGGTCAGAGAAGATGACAATCGTGTATGGTGACTAGAGAAGACGAAGATCATCTCCGGTGGCCAAAGAAGACAACGAATTTGATCATGTCCAGTCGAAAAGACAAAGAATCTAACCACCAACAACTGAAGAAGACGATGGCTATATCCGGTGGCCTAAACCCTAAATTGGAGTGGCACCATTCCAACGACTTCGCAGGCGTGGAGGTGGTTGCATTAGGGCAATTGCGAATCTGGCCATGTGGAGTGGTAGCACAAGGGCTGGATGGATTTGGCCATACGAAGATGACAATTGCATTCAAGGGCTTCGTGATCATGGAGGCAACTACGTCTAGCGGTCAAAAATGATGACAACTACGTCCAGTAGCTACTTTGTGTCTGTCGAGGTTGCACACTCATCGCCACCTCACAACAGTTGCTATGGCAGTGAAAGCACCACCAGCTCATTTGCTGTTTGTCAATTGGGCCCACCACCTCTATGCACACCCTCACGACACTCCTGCCATTGGACGCAACTACCTAAACCCTAAATAGAGCGTCAATGTTGGGGCGGTGACGAATCTGGCTACTGGCTTGAGAACCAAGCCCACACGAGGTTGTGTGGGATGGGTGGTGTAGTTGGGGCGATGCAGTCGCCACCAGCTCTCCAACAACATGTATAGCTAGATCTAGGTCGTTTGTACCACGCGTGCATGATAGCGAGACAGGATACAGAGAGAGAAGAAGAGTAGATGACACGACGGCTAGTTGGTTCGTTGATGCTGGCACACACTTGGCTGGGTGTTGGAGGAGGCAAGGAGGCATAGATGGTGATGGAGGCGAAGGAGATGCAGTGCCTCCGGCTGACAGCTGGGCCCCACTGGTCAGTTGTCCATCACTTCTAATAGACATCTGACAGAAATGGGTAAAGTGCAAAAAGGGGTAAAAATAGCCCTAGCTATGTGCAAGAATTTCTAAAACCTAGGGTTTTGTGACAATAGAGTATAAATACTTGGCATTTTCTGTAAATTCCTCTTAGATTAAAAAAGTTCCTATTACCATACATTTTTATCATAGACAAAAAGATTAGCAAATATTTTAGAAAAAAGAGACTATCTAGGGTGTAAGTATTTTTTTTTTTATAAAACTTACACCATCTACTCTGTTTATTCAAACTAAATTCATCTCCACCACTCTTTTCTCCCCTCTCTTCCTCTTCTTCACTGCCGCCATTGCCACCATCCATCCCACCTCACAAACTACCACTCCAAGCGACCCGGTGACCATACTCCCACCACCAACCTCCCCTCCTCCCTTTCTGCCCTACTGGCCATCACGACTGCTATTGACCTCCACTATCCATTGTCTTCCCAACACTCAGTATTATCGGTGATGTTAAAGAGGGAGTTGAGTGAATCCAATATGTGTTAGATTTAATGAAAAATAATGCATGCAAGATTAAAAAAAATCTAGAAAAAAATTTGAGGGAACATCACAGCATCTGGGCTTGATTTTAATATTCGTGAGAGGACTTGCTGGGCTGCCTTTCTAAGTTAAGGCCCTCTCTTTGAACAATAATATCTGGGCTTCCCTAGTTATGGGCATATCTTTGCAAATTTTCTTGCATGATTTCATGACAAATTAATCTTTTAAATCATTCAAATTTCGAGTCTAAGCTCAATTGATCTTGGAGAGATAAAAAAAAGTTCGCTAAAGATGATAAATTTTTCCTTTTTTGTTTTTATTTTTAGTTTATTGTTTGTCAGAATATATTTTTCTTTCGTTCCTCCTAGCACCGATTTAGTTTGATTTTCTTCTGAGAAAATTCACCCAAAGAGTCTCCTATACTCGATCAATGATAAGAGAAATGAAAAGAGTTTCGCTGCCGATATTTACTTGTATTTTTTTTTCTTTTTTGAGTTTATCACTTGTCAAAAAAATTCTTTTCCCCTTAACGTCAATTTAATTAGTTCATGAAATTTTACAGGACTATAGAATATTTTGAGGACTACCTGCATAATTTCTTTTGAAGAATTTTCGATGTTAATTTCATACCTAAACTGACGTAATTAACATACTAGAACTACATGTCTAAATTGCTAGATGTTCTAAACAAAATGAATTGCTAGTTAGCAGTTAACACTAGATATACCCATGAAACATGCAGCTCAATAATGTCCAGTTGCGCTTCCTCAGCGCATTGGGCCCAATATACAAATATTCCTTGTGTTAGGCACGAGTGCTCGAATTTTTTTTTTAAATGATCTATTAAAAAAATAAATTTCAAAATACTCTTGTGTGAAAGAATTGTAGAAATTCCCTTAATTCACAGCTTGATTACAGACTGAAACGTGATACGCTGACTGAACACATAAATTATTGACTACACATACAAAACTGTTGACTGGACACTGATACGACTAAATTGGGTTAGAGACTAAAACGTTATCTTGATGTGATGTGGATCTAGTGATTTTATGATTTTTTTGTAGTTTGTGTTTTTAGAAAAATCTGTCACTTGTATTAAAAAAGTTATAACATGAAAATTTATTTATATTTTACATTTAATTTTATGAACTTTTTGTGAAATTTTCGGAGAATATATATATATATATATAATGGAATTTCGATAACTTTTTCAACAACCCAAAAAATGAAATACGTATAATTTTTTAAAAAATATATCAACGTAACAATAAAAATTATGCATAGTTTATATTCTATTTTGTATAATTTCTGTACAATTTGTGAGAATTTTTAAGAAATTTTTGTGATACTCTATTTTAGCTATTAATTTGAGAAAAGATATTATCAAAACATTCTAAAAAATTTTACAAAAAAACTCAAAAGATAGAACATGAATTTAGATGATGTATCAAAAAAATTTCTTATTTATAAAGTGCGGACCAGAACACTTTAATACATATCATAAAGGCTCACAAAATTATAGAAAACAGAAAACAGAAAGATGCACAAAAATCAATATACAAGTCTAAGTCTTCTCAAAAGATCTTTGAAATATTTCATGTTTACTCTTCTATCTTTTATTTTTTAGTGATATGAACTATCCTCCTTGACCTCTACTGTTCAAATTTAGATGACTGTCAAGACTATATTTGAGAATTAGTTTCTACCTGGTGCGCTCCCTACAAAGCTTAATGCTTTTTGAGCCACGAACTTGGATATTATCTTTGTCGAATGTTAATAACCGGTTGATGGATGTAACTTGCAAGCTATCCATCCACTTTCAGGATAAGGTGAAAGACAAGTACAATCCATTGTCGTCGCATATTGGCATCCAAATGCATATCTACAGACTACAAATCAATTCACACACCTGCATAATTTACAATGTGAAGCAACACGGGACCTTACAATTTACAAGATATATTCTATTTGACAGGATAAGTATCAATTATAATCTAATTGTTTATTTATAAGAGATAGGATCGGTATTTTACTAATCAATCAAACCATATTTAAAAGAAAATTCACATCTAAATTATAATAGAATAAGTGTTACGATCCTCCGCCTTCGTGTTGATCCTCCTTTCGGGGAGCGAATATGTCGTAAACAATTCAATAATCAAAATCTCGTAAGTTCAATTGAGTATGATCTGTGAGACTCTGACCAAATTGAATGTTGAAACCAAATTAATAACCTAAACTTTGTTTCAACTCTTGGGACTTTCATCAACTACAGTAAAATTTTGTTTGGAAGGTAAACGGACTTACAAAAGTGTCATATCCTTTGCAAGTTCAGTTCAAATCAAATACGATTCACATTGGAAAAATCAAGAGATGCGAACAATTAACCAATGATTATGCAATCACTGGTATGCATTTCTATTGCAAAGAACAGGCTTAGATGAATGAGATTTGTTCTGGAGGCTGTGGTAAAGATAGATGAGATACAGGATAAAAGATTGGCTCCACTAATCATAAAGAAAAGTGAAATTGCTTCTACATTTTTTTCAAGTTATATCTGGATCTTTTCAGAGGTATCTAACGGGAGAGAACTGAAGAGGTATATACAAATCCTACTCATTAGATCAATTAAATTGAAGGGCTCAGAAATTTTGAATGATCATAAAAAATCTCATTTTCTTTATATATATATCCGGTGAATGAGACCCAAGATATATATCCACAGAGTTTTGATCCTGGCAGCTTAGGCAAACTGCTTCCAATGTAGATTAAGGCTCGGTTTGGTATTATTATGTGTTTTTGAAATTTTAATTCATTTGATATATCATTTTTTTTAGATGTTGTCTTTTGGTAATGTTGAGAGCTTGAGATAATAATAATAATAATCTTATTAGATATGATAAACACCATTTATAACCATCATATAATACAACAAAACACAAATATGTATTATAATTCTAAATTGTATTTTTAAAAGTGTCGATAGATATTAGCTATCCTATTGACACTATAAATTAAATCATGTCTTCATCTACACCACAGACAAATACGAACAAAACTCGATTTGCACTATTTATCTTTCAATAAGTACAAATTCCATCCACCATCTGCCTAAGAATGGCATCACCTTTTTCTAGTAATGGATGGACATTTCTCTGGAGAAAAAAATGATAAGAAACTTTATGTTAGGAAAAAGATAGGAAGGTCGATATGACTATCAAAATCTAGTTAGATTGATGTGGTATATTAGGATATTTTGTTTTTATATAGATTTACCCAATTTGGATCTTTTAGTTTTGCTCATGATCAAACAATGGTGGACACCTTTCCTTCCGACCCCTTTTTGCTTAGGAAGATTTCTATATAATTTATGTTCTTTCTCCTGTGAAGTATGGTTATTTGATTAGCTGATGAGTGTGATACACCACGATCTTATCACCGGGGGAAATTCTGACGCAGCAAGATGTCACATCTGTGTGCATGGCACCATCTTGGATTCGATTCTCCTCGTGACGGGTCAAGTGAGAGGAAAGATGATGTAGAAATGTATCTAATCCTAAAACCCCCATGAGGAGCAGCCTTGAGGTTTCTCGTACATTGTACACATCCATTCCTCCCAATCGCTATCAGCTATCAGTGAGTGGACGACAATAGGAAGCAATTTTAGATTTTTAACTGGACCATTTGTATATTCTCTCCATATGTATAGCACATCGGTTAGAATATTTCATGCAGGTTATTAAAACTTTTATTTTTTTTAGTTTGTCATTTGATATATATACAAATCAAATTTTTTAAATTTTGATCATTAATATACACAAAATTATTAAAGGTGTCCATAAAAAATAATATTAATAGATAAATTTAATTTTATACGATGATTTTGTAATTTTTACTGACATATAATTATAAAGATTAATGATCAAAATTGTATTTTGGAGACTATAAAAAATCTAAAACAAAAAATAAAAAAGAACCGAGATAGTATATTACGAAGAAGAAAATATAAAATAACACAAAATAAAAAGAACAGATAAGCTTGGACAGATTGCGTGCTCACTTGAGACCATGCAAGGACCCTAGTTGTCTAGAGATAATGGGGCTATTTGGACAAATAGTATCGAAAACACTTTGCATTCAAACAAATTCATCTATAACACCTTATGCAATAAAGTTTTCTTATGATATCACCCAGATATGAGACCCACTCAACAGTAGATGTTATGAAATGTATTTTAGCCACACACACAGAACACAACACAACAGTAGACATGCCAGGGCAAGTCCCTTCTTCCAAGTAGGATAATGTTAGTATATATAGCCCGTTAATCAACATCCTGTTGAGAGTCTTGGACGACCCAAATGTGGCAACCACCCACTACACATGGTCCTAGCTGGTTGTGATCTACTCACTTTTTATCAGTTTGTGTGTGTTTTCTTATCAAGAAATCATTCATTTCGCTCTTACATAGTTGGCATTCAACTTGAGTTCAAATTTATTCCATCTTTTTTGCTTGACACTCTGGATGCACTGTCTATGTAACTTGTACAACTCCCTTGAACTCAAACTAGGAGTTTCTTTTAGTTCTCCTAAACTAATTCGATGAATTTTGCATTATCTTATCCATTTATTTCAGATTCAGCACCTAAAATCTGGTCATCCTTTCAAAGAATTCTTAATCTTTCTTGTTCATCATATTTGAAATTAATTGTTCGAAACTGAAATTTCATCGGAGCAAAATGGATGAATCTCTAATGAGGTCAGAGACTGAGATAGACATGAGATGATTAAATGATGTGGAAATGAAACAAGCAAGGGAAATGGAATCATACTCATATGACTTGGTGAGCTGGTTTGGCATGAGAAAGATGAATGGATCAGAGACGCAAATATCTCCCACATTTAATATAAAGTTCCTTTGCAACTACTACCTGTCCCCATGGGAATCCCCTCATTTCTTCTTTCTGTTGAACAGGTCGGATTCTTATGTCATGTCTTCATTTGTTCTAGTAACAGATGGAGATCCACTCAAGTCGTTGATGTAATCGGCATTAGTCTAGATCTTCTAATTATATATTGGATAGTCCGGATTAAAATATAATTTAAAATAAAAACATTTTAATTTTTTATTTTGATCACATGAACTGTACACATATTCAGTTTAATCGTAATAGTAGCAAATCCGCTTATTCTCATAATTTACAATGCACTTTATGCAGAATACACAGTCTCAGAGCTCAGAGATTAGATATCTTTAAGTCTCTTTAAACCTAGCTTTCAGAAAATAAACAAGAGAAGTCTTGGATGTGAATTTGAAGGAAAAGATACTTATTTATGGTGTCCTCCAAAAATAAATTGGAATCCCCCAATCTAAACAATTTTTAAAATTGAGTTGCTAGTGGTATTTCAACCAATATGGTATTTGAGTTGTCTGGTTAAATGTTAGGATTTTATTTTCACCAACTACATATTATTTGTGTTATTTATGTTGTTTTTTGGAGATTTGTTCTTATGATCTTATAATTTTCTAAGTCTTTTGATAGTTACGCTAGTCAACCATTTAAAGTCTCTCAAAATACAAACCCTAAGTTTAAAATAGATAAGATTAGTTCTCTTTAGAAAATCCTAACTTGTTTCTTAAGGATTCGAATCAGTGATCAGGCCTTAAATACAATAAAGAGTGATCTTAACTATTAAGTGATTATATGATCTTTAAAGACAAAAAAGAACAAGTTGTTGGATATTAATTCACTGGGAAAGTGGTATCAGGAGTTGTCACTCGTGTTTCTCGTGTACCACCTTCTAAAGAAGAAAAATATTCTTATGGTGAATCATGTGATAGGTCAAATAATTAACATCATTTCTAATATTGCGAACATGACAAGTTTAATCACTCTGTGATTGATTAGATGCAGAGATTTTATAAGAAGAGCTCGCTCCGGTTGTCTACGTCAAATCTTAAAAAACAACAAAACATAAGGAAGGAGCTTGTGTGGTCTCGCTCTTGTCAGACAGAGTTGTCAAAGCGAAACGTCAATTGTATATTTGTATGCATGCAGCTTAAGCATCAACAAGAGACGCCAGAAACTGTCGCTGTACAAAAAGTCGGAGGCCGTACTTGACCGATTCTGACTCGGACAAAAACATGAAAGGTGTGATTGGTACACTGTATCAGACCCAGCCTGATTCACTTATGCAGGTTTTTTTTTTTTTGAGAAATTAGATATTTAGTTAGTTTAAATTGTATCCATTGGACAAGTTGTGGATGCAAAAATAGAGTTTGAGTCGGACTTCTAGAAATCTCGAATCGAGCTTTCCATTAGACTAGGACAATTTAATGATGCAATCAGAGAAGCGATAAGCATTATATAGTTACAACAACAACAAATTAGTAACTTCAGAAAATAATGTTTTCATCTCATACATCGTCGCTTACATCACTCATATAATTAATTAAATAACATCTCATTTCAATTCATGTTATCGCATACATCTAACCAAATACTGTCCGGTTAAACAAACCAATTCCATTGAACCAAATTAGATTATTGTCAGCAACCAGTAACCTCAGAAGTAGCACATTACACATTGGCTTTGGCTTTGTCTTTGAATTTTTTTTATAAATAACTCACACGAAAAAAATAATTACAAAAATGATCCACAGTTGGTGAATTTTACAAAAATAACCCGTCATGTCAGCTTGTCGAATCCTGGAGACTCGACAAATTCTCTGGCTCCTGTAATGATTCGGTCCTGATACGACCAGTTTCGAACTGATACAACCACGACCAGTTTCAACACTGATACGACCAATTTGTGTACTAGACACAATCACGATCAAATCCAGTACTGATACAAACATGACCAAATCTAGTATTGATACGACCACGACCGAGAAACCAAAGAGCTTGTTGAGTGCATTTGACAAGCTGACGTGGTGGGTTATTTTTATAAAATACGTCAATTGTGAGTCACTTTTGTAATTAATTTTTTCTGGGGGTTATTTATAAAAAAATTCCTTTGTCCTTAGCATATATTCATCTGTATCCGTACACAATACGATATTCTTAGGACCATTAAGAGCCAAGCAAGCTAGATACATATGCCATGTCATGAAAAAAAAAACAGTGATAGAAATGACTATTTTGGCCCCCCAAGTCTACTTACACTGGTGCTGTTGTCCTTCTCGGCCACGTAAGAGTAGTCGTTGCCGGCGACGAGCGCAACCCCCCGCCGGGACGTAGCAGCCGACCAAGAGAGGGCGGCTTGCGAGCTGGGCCTCGAGCAGATCAATATGGGGGCTGACGTTGCACTGGAAGTTGCGGGTGTCGAGCACGCCGGCTCCGCCGACGACGAAGTTCATGCCGCGAGCCAGCAGCCCGGCGAAGGTCCCCCTGCACAGCTTGTAAGCCACCGGGGTCTGGATTCCCATGATGGATGCTTCCCCACGGCGTCTACAAACTCCGCGTCGCTGCGCGACAGGCGCACCAAAAAAAGGCGATGAGCTCGTCGAGGGTGCGCCCTCGGGCGCATTCGGCAACCAGGGCGAGCGCCGCGTAGATGGAAAGCAGCAAGAAGACGAGCTTGCCAATGTCGCTCTTTCTCGCCTCCGCGGCGGCCGCGAACTGCTTGACCAGTCGGACGGCAAGCGCCGTCAGGTCGGAGCCAGGCCGGCGAGCCTTCTTGCTTGGCCTTGCGTTCACGTCCATGACAAACTTTTGTGCAGAGATATGATGTTTTCGTGGCTACAAAACTAAGGTGGCATAGCTGAACAGGTCAACATATTTTTAGCGTTAAATAAGAAACATATGATGAGTGTTTAGGACTCGAGGGATAGGGTTTTGCAAGTTAGGCTATACCGCAACTGCTTACTGTTTTTTTTTTTCAAAAGACTCAAGGGTGAAATTGTAAATGTTTCAGTCCAAAGCAGACCTCAAAACCGGTAAATGGATAAAACTTATACCGATTTTGTAACTTAATATGTCTTGTTTTAAAAGTAGAAGAGTCATTTGGACCCCTTTTTGAGAATAAAGGGTAGATATGAAATTTTTCTTTTGTTTTTATCACATGTAGAGTCATAGATCATGGTTGCTACTTGAATTGCGGCCGCCATCTTCGCCCGCTAGTCCGCAAACTAACCATTGTTGCCACCTCTGTGGCGCCTTGAAGCCCCACTATCTTGTCCTCGGTCACATTTTCCTTCTCGTATCCAACCTCTACCAAGACCTGCTGCCACCATTAGCAGTCTGCAATGAATTGCTCCTGTCTAAGATTCTAAAAAATTGATATCGGTTTCATAAAATATATGATGCACTTTGGTGTTTAGACGTCCACACTAATTCTCATATAATAGACGTGTATTTGGATCCGACTATTCCAAATTAAGATATATACCGTGTTATGATATTATTCTACTATGATAATTTAGTTCTAAACTTATTTTGAAGGTCAAATAAGTAATTTTTACGATTGGTCTACTCAAGTTCATAATTCAGTATGTATAAAATATATGACAAACTATATGATTTAAAGTGTTTTTAAAATTAGTTTAGATCATTGTTTTGTACATCCTATAAATAAAGACCATGTTTTTAAATGCGTATCATGTTATACTTCTTTTTTATCACGTCTATCTTTAATCAATCTAATGATTTTAGATTTAGGTGTCTACGCACCTAGGTGTATGAAGAATGTGTCATATATATATTGGATCACGAATATCGGGCAATATACTGAACAATATATTTTGCTTCAAAAATCTAAATTACTTCCAGATCTATAGTTAAATTACAGTATTTTTATGCATTATTTAAATGTCTTATAACCACAACAACCAAAAATAGTAAAAATCGCTAAATAAATTGGAAGAAATATAGACTTATGTTTAGTATACGATATTTATATTAATCATTTTAGTTCAAATATCACAAATTTCAAACATAACTAATTTAACATGAGTTTATCAAAATCATATTTACAAATATCAAATTTTGTGATCAAGATATCGGACGATGCATGTTGTGCACCGATTGAATCTCTAGAACAATATATTGGATGATATATGGAGTGACATAGAAAATATTTAGAACTACACTCGTGCCTTAAAATTCAAGTAAGAAGATGGATGAGCTCTTATTGTCTTTTCTGCCGCACTCAATATCATGGCTGCTGTCATCCACATCAGCATATTCCGTCAAGCAGGATATAGTGTTTGAGCACTTCCAAAAGAAAATTTGCAACACATTGCTTTCCTTCCGGTGGGGAAAAAAAACTCTCTAATAAATGCAAGAATTGAATAGGGGAGTTGTTAGCTTGGGTTAGGCAGCACTTGTCCGACTCGTGTCGCTTAATCTGTACAAAAAACTGTAGTTAGTTAGCTGTATGTAGCTAGCAAAAGCTCTCAGTACACTGTTCCAATGCAGCCAGTTTCAACGGAAATCACGCAAGTTATGGTGCATACAACACCAAGTTATGCACTTAGGCCGGCCATATTTGCACTGTTTTGGCGGAAAAAATTTATGAGACCTAATCAAATATAATTGTATAAGATCTATTTTTTCATTAATGGATTTTGTATTATACGGTTGGATCTAATCGAATACAACTTGTTGGGGGAAAATATCAGCCAACACCAGAAACGTCACCGGGGGAGTTCTTTCCCCGGGGTTGAGAGAAACTTCCCCCGGCGCACCTTCTCCAGGCTAGGGAGAGCCCCCTCTCCCGGAGCTCCCTTCTCCGGGCCGGGGAAGACGTCTCCCGGAGCCCTCCCCCGGGCTCGGGAGAGACTTCCTCCGGCGCACCTTCTCCGGGCTAGGGAGAGCCCCCTCTCCCGGAGCTCCCTTCTCCGTGCCGGGGAAGACGTCTCCCGGAGCCCTCTCCCGGGCTCGGGAGAGACTTCCCCCGGCGCACCTTCTCCGGGCTAGGGAGAGCCCCCTCTCCCGGAGCTCCCTTCTCCGTGCCGGGGAAGACGTCTCCCGGAGCCCTCCCCCGAGCTCGGGAGAGACTTCCCCCGGCGCACCTTCTCCGGGCTAGGGAGAGCCCCTCTCCCGGAGCCCCTTCTCCGGGCCGGGGAAGACGTCTCCCGGAGCCCTCCCCCGGGCTCGGGAGAGACTTCCCCCGGCGCACCTTCTCCGGGCTAGGGAGAGCCCCCTCTCCCGGAGCTCCCTTCTCCGTGCCGGGGAAGACGTCTCCCGGAGCCCTCCCCCGGGCTCGGGAGAGACTTCCCCCGGCGCACCTTCTCCGGGCTAGGGAGAGCCCCTCTCCCGGAGCCCCTTCTCCGGGCCGGGGGGGAGAGACTTCCCCCGGCGCACCTTCTCCGGGCTAGGGAGAGCCCCTCTCCCGGAGCCCCTTCTCCGGGCCGGGGAAGACGTCTCCCGGAGCCCTCCCCCGGGCTCGGGAGAGACTTCCCCCGGCGCACCTTCTCCGGGCGACGGGAGAGCCCCCTCTCCCGGAGCTCCCTTCTCCGGGCCGGGGAAGACGTCTCCCGGAGGCCCTTCTCCGGGCTCGGGAGGGGTTTCCCCCGGCGCTCCTCTGGTGGGCACTAATTTCAAAGGGCTGCCACGTGTCGGAAATCGGTGCCCTGGACCCCGTCAGAAGACCGTTTTGCCCCCGATCCTACGGTGGCAGCAGGGGCAGTTCAGTAATTTGTATCTTTTGGGGTCTATATATACCCTTGTAACCCTCTTTTGTAACCTAAGACATTCATTTGTACTTTATCCAAAAAAGCAAAAAGGCGTGTTCTGGAGCCCTCTCTCCGGGAGAGAGCTCCCTAGCCGACGCTCGTCGGGAACACGTCGACAGGACTAGGGCCTCCACTGAGGCCCGAACCTGTATAAACCCCTGTGTCAATCTCTGGGATTGTCCAACGCGGGGTGACCCGTCGCACGGTCAGCTCGCGTTGAGGAACACGTGTTGCGCACGTCATCAAACCTGCCGAGGTATTTTTTATACCACGACAGTTGGCGCCGTCCGTGGGGACTCGTGACAAATAGTCATGGCTCCAAGAAGGATGAGGCACTTAACCTCCATCCCTAACGACGCCGGCTCTAGCAACCCTGCACCGCCGGTGCAAGGGGCCGTCGTCACTACACCTCCTCCCGGGGACACTCGGGGGGAGGCGGCACTTGTTCCCCCCGTCATCCATGGCGGGGGAACGACTCCCACGAGCCTGCCTGAAGGTCCCAGCTCAGGGGGACCAAGCGCCTCCCAGGTAATGCCTTCAACTTCAGGTGACCCACTACTCGGGGCGCTGGTGGAAGGCCAGCTTCGCGCACAACGTACTCTGGAGGAGCTGTTACGCGCTATAGCACGGCCTCCGGCCCCCGCGTACCCGCACCCGTTCCAGTTCGGAGGGATGACACCTCCGTTCATGATGGGACACCCGGGAGCCTTCTTCACACCGGGGGCTTTCCCCTTCCCGGGAAGCGTTCCCACCTCCGGAGGTCTGTCACTCCCGGGGGGTCAGCCCGTCTCCGGGGGCTACCCTTTCCCGGGAGGCGTTCCCACCTCCGGAGGTCCTTCACTCCCGGGGGGTCAGCCCGTCTCCGGGGGCTACCCTTTCCCGGGAGGCGTCCCCACCTCCGGAGGTCTGTCACTCCCGGGGGGTCAGCCCGTCTCCGGGGGCTACCCTTTCCCGGGAGGCGTCCCCACCTCCGGAGGTCCCTCACTCCCGGGGGGTCAGCCCGTCTCCGGGGGCTACCCTTTCCCGGGAGGCGTCCCCACCTCCGGAGGTCCCTCACTCCCGGGGGGTCAGCCCGTCTCCGGGGGCTACCCTTTCCCGGGAGGCGTCCCCACCTCCGGAGGTCCTTCACTCCCGGGGGGTCAGCCCGTCTCCGGGGGCTACCCTTTCCCGGGAGGCGTCCCCACCTCCGGAGGTCTGTCACTCCCGAGGGGTCAGCCCGTTCCCGAACCATCCCTTGCCCCGGAAGAAATTCTCCCCCCTGGGACTACGCCTATCCCAACGGGTATCCCCGGGGTGATTCCTACGTTACAGGCCGTTCCCCCGTGGGGAAGTCTTCCCACGCCGCGGGCCGTCTCCGTGGCCGGGACTCGTCCGGCCCGCGATTCCTCTCCCGCGCAGGTGACGGGCGCATATCCGCCTCCTCCCCCGGGTCCCCCTCCTCGGGCTCCCCCGGTGAACCAAACGCGGTTCACTCGGGAGGAGGTGGAGCGCATGCGCGCGGCAAGGTCCGAAGGCGCCCCGTCCCGGTACGGCCGGGAATCACTCGCGCGCAAGCGCGCCCTCCTTGTCCCTACAGACAAGGGTAAAAGACCCATGCAAGAGGCCTCCGTCACTTCCGGAGGTCCCCCCGAGGTACAAGAGGTGAGCTCCACCAACCCCGAAGAGCGAAGGCGATACCGGAAGGCCGGCGGTCCGTTGGGACCCCTCTCCGATTCGGACAATGAACGCGCTTCCCCCGTGAAGGGGGATATCGATGCAAACTCCCCAAAGGAAGTGGAAGGGGCTAACCAACCCCTTTGCCGCCGCCTCCGGCGTGTTCGGTGGCCAAAACCATATCGGCCGCCCCATATCGAGCACTACAACGGGGAGGCCGACCCCTACGAGTTCGTGCAGGTGTACTCCACGGCCATCTCGGCGGTTGGGGGGGACGAAAGCGTCCAATGCAACGTCTTCCCCCTCTACCTCTCGGGAATAGTACGGTCATGGTTCTATAACCTGAAGAGCGGGTCCATCAAGTCATTCGCGCAGCTGAAGCGCGAATCCTGCGCAAATTTCCAGGGGAATTACATCCGTCCCCTGGATTCGTCGCAGTTGTACACCGTTCGCCAACGGTCGGGGGAGACAATACGAAGTTTCTTCAAACGCTTCGCGCAGATCAAGAGCAAGGTGGCTCACGTCCCCGACTCGACGGTGATCGAAGCATGCAAGAGTGGCATTCTCCCGGGAGAGCTCCACCGAAGACTCTCCCGGAGTTGCCCGTCCTCCGCCGACGAGCTCTTCAACGTACTCGAGAAGTACGCGAGAGCCGAAGAAGACGATCTCTGGAAAAAGCACCAGGGGATCCCCGTCCCCGGGGAGAGGGACGCGAAGGACCCCTCCAACAAACGTCCCCAGAGGGGGCCCCGCAACGAGCCCAGGCCTCGGGACACTTTCGTCCTCGAAGGCGGAGGCGGCTCTCGGGAGCCTAACCGGGGACAGCGCCCCTTCTCCAAACCCAAAGGCGGTGGAGGAAACCGATCCTCCCGTCCGCAAGGAGGCAAGGAGCCTGGAGCCACCCTGTGGTGCGCCTACCACAAGTCTAACTCCCATGCAACCCGAGAATGCCACGCGCTCCTCAACCATTTCGTGACATTCCTCGAGCAGCATGGGCCGGGGGGAGGAGGAGGAGGCTCATCCTCCTTACCCCTTCCATCACCGGCCTTGGCGGCACTCCCCGCTCCGCCAGGAGGACGTCAGAGGCAAGGCCAAGAAAAGGGTTCGAGCAGCGAGCTCCCCTTCCAAGCCTCCGAGAGGCACATCAATGTCATTGTGGGAGGATCTGCCTCCGGGCGAGATTCCAAACGCCAGCGCAAAGAGTATGCGCGGGAGGTGAAGGTAATAGGGGCCGTTAACACGTCCCGACCGCCCAAATGGTCGGACGTCCCGTTGACGTTCACCATCGAAGACGCGAGTGGGGTGCGCTTCCTCCACAATGACGCGCTGATCGTCTCAGCCACCGTGTTCAATTGCCGCCTTGCCCGAATCTTGGTGGACGGCGGGAGCTCTGCGGACGTCCTCTACCTAAAGGCGTTCAAAGAAATGCAGGTGGACGAGAAGCTCCTGCAACCCGCGGTGGGGCCCCTGCAAGGATTCGTCCCGGGGAAAACCATACATCCCGTGGGGAAGGTCGACCTCCCGATGACATTCGGCACCCCAGATAATTACCGGACCGAAATGGTTCGGTTCGATGTGGTGGATCTCCCCTCCTCCTACAACGCCATAATGGGGAGAACCATCATCAACCGCTTAGGAGCAGCGGTCCACCACAACTATCTTTGCATGAAGGTCCCTGGGCCAAGCGGGGTGATCTCAGTGCATGGGGACCAAGGTGTGGCTCGGTCCCTCTACGAGCGCGCCTCCGCAGTGATCGGGGACGTCAACCTGGTCAAGGCCCCGGGGGGAGGGAGCTCCCCCTCAATTCCAAACGTGCCAATTGCTCTCCCCGGGAAGTTCCTCCCCAAGCCTCGCCCTGAGGGAGACCTCCGGGAAATCTCTCTCTTCCAAAACGAGGGGAAGACTGTCAAGATCGGGGTTGATCTCCCCGATGAACACGCGACGCGACTCGCTGAATTCCTTCGCGAAAACGCGGACGTCTTCGCATGGAAGCCCGCGGATATGGGGGGTGTGCCCAGGGATGTTATCGAGCACAAGCTCGCGGTAATACCCGGTCGCCCCCCGGTGAAACAGAAGATGAGGAAGCTCTCCCTCGAGAGGCAGGAGGCCATCAAGGTGGAGATCGCTAAACTCCGGGAGGCGGGGTTCGTTCGGGAGGTCCTACACCCCGAATGGCTGGCGAACCCCGTCCTCGTAAAGAAGGCAAGCGGCAAATGGAGAATGTGCGTCGACTTCACCGACCTCAACAAAGCCTGCCCCAAAGATGACTTCCCGCTCCCGCGGATCGACCAACTGGTGGATTCCACCGCGGGATGCGAGCTGATGAGCTTCTTGGACGCCTACTCGGGCTATCATCAAGTTCGAATGGCGGAGGAGGACGAGGAAAAGACGAGTTTTATAACTCCCCTCGGCACCTTCTGTTATGTCCACATGCCTTTCGGGTTGAAAAACGCCGGGGCAACTTTCCAGCGCCTGATGAGTTTGGTCCTGAGGGATCAAATTGGCCGCAACGTGGAAGTATATGTTGACGATGCGGTCGTCAAGAGCATGCGCTCGGCCGCTCATATCGAAGACTTGGGAGAAACCTTTCGCAATCTCCGTAAGTACGGGTTAAGGCTTAACCCGGAAAAATGTGCATTCGGCGTTCGCGGAGGAAAGCTCCTCGGCTTCCTTGTGTCCCAAAGAGGCATCGAAGCCAATCCCGAAAAAATTCGGGCCCTCCTCGACATGCCTCCACCGCGTTCTGTCAAGGATGTACAACGACTCACCGGCCGCTTGGCCGCGTTAAGTCGTTTCGTCTCGCGTTCGGGGGAGCGCGGCCTCCAATTTTTCAAGATCCTCCGCGGCCTTGAGGGGTTCCATTGGACTCCCGAGGCACAGGCTGCATTCGAGGACTTGAAGAAATACCTCGCGAGCCCTCCAATGCTCGTGAGCCCGCGTCAGGGGGAGCCCCTGCTCCTCTACCTCGCGGCTACTCCGATCGCCGTCAGCGCAGTTCTCGTCAAGGAAGAAGACGGGCACCAACGCCCCGTTTACTATGTGAGCGAGGCCCTCCAAGGCGCTAAAACGAAATACACGAAGATGGAGAAGGTGTGTTACGCCCTTCTAATGGCCTCGCGGAAGCTCCGCCACTACTTCCTAGGCCACCCTATCACGGTGCCTTCCTCTCTCCCTTTGGGGGAGGTGCTTCGGAACAAGGAAGCCACCGGGCGAATAGGGAAATGGGGGGCCGAGCTAGCCCCCTTTTCGCTGTCCCTCACCGGACGAACCTCGATCAAATCGCAGGTTCTTGCGGACTTTGTGGCCGAGTGGGCTCCAGTCCCTGGACTGGAAGAAGAAGCGCGTGCCGCCCTGCCGCGCGACGACTACTGGACCCTCTTCTTTGACGGCTCCCTCTGCCTGGCAGGGGCTGGCGCGGGAGTAGTCCTGAGAAGCCCCGAGGGGAGAACCCTCGAATATGCGGCCAGGCTCGAGTTCCCCGCGACGAACAATGTCGCGGAATATGAGGCCCTTCTCCTAGGGCTACGTCTTGCCCGCTCATTGGGTATCCGACGCCTCCTCGTCAAGGGGGATTCTCAACTCGTGGTATGTCAAATGGACAAGTCTTACTTGTGCCATGACCCGAATTTGAGCCTCTACCTTGACGAGGTCCGGAAGATGGAAAACTACTTCGACGGCCTCGAGGCGCGCCGAATCCCGCGTAGGGACAACGATCGAGCCGACACCCTCGCCAGGGCAGCGAGTGCCCGAGGGCCTCTCCCCGAAGGGGCCTTCTTGGAGGTCATCTCCAAACCTTCCGCGACGGCTCCTGGCCCGGACTCTGAGTCCCGCGACCCAGTCGTCGCGGAAATCGTCCGGGCCACATCCTGGATGGCCCCCCTTATCTCTTACATCAAGGGGGAGGGGGAGCCCTCCGACGAAGCCGAAACCAAGCGCCTTCGCGCTAAGGCGCGAGCGTACGTGCTAATAGAGGGGACGTTGTACAAGCGAGGGGCCTCTGCGCTGCTTCGCTGCCTCCCGCTGGAGGAGGGAGTTCAGCTCCTCGAAGATATTCACCTCGGGTGTTGTGGCTCTCACCTCGGCCCCCGGGCCGTCGCGTCAAAAGCCATCCGCCAGGGCTTCTACTGGCCAACCGTCGCCCGCGACGCGAGAGACCTCGTCTCTGCTTGCGGGGCTTGCCAAAAAATGGCAAAGGGCTCCAACCTACCCTCCGCAACTCTGCAGGCAATCCCCCTCACGTGGCCCTTCGCGCGGTGGGGAATGGACCTCCTAGGCCCGTTTCCCCCGGCGTCGGGGGGATACAAGTACGCGGTTGTGGCCGTGGATTACTTCTCCAAATGGGTGGAGGCCGAGCCCCTCGCCGCCATCACGTCTCGCGCGGTGCAAAGGTTCTTTTGGAAGAACATAGTGTGCCGATTCGGCGTCCCTCGCGAGATTACCGTGGATAACGGAACCCAGTTCGACTCAGCGACCTTTCGTGAGTTCTGCCAGAACTTGGGTACGACCCTCCACTTCGCCTCAGTGGCTCACCCTAAGAGCAATGGGGCGGTGGAGCGCGTCAATGGAGTTATCCTCCAAGGGCTCCGTCGTCGCCTGGAGCAAAGCGCCTCCAGGCGCGGGGCATGGGCGGAAGAGCTCCCGAGCATTCTCTGCTCCATGCGAACGACCCCAAGCCGAGCAACAGGGCGTGCCCCCTTCTCGCTCGTGTACGGGGCTGAGGCAGTGCTACCCTCGGAAATCAATTTCCGATCGCTGCGAGTCGAACTCCTCGAGGGAGTCTCGGCGGCCGCGTTTCAAGCTAATGAAGACAACCAGAGGCTGGAGGTGGACCTCGTAGAAGAAGAGCGGGACAGAGCCCTCCTCCGCAACGCCATTTACGAACGCGAGATGGCGCGTGCCTACAACAAGCGTGTTCGGGGGAGGGCCTTCCGTTTGGGGGACCTTGTCCTCAAGCGCGTCACCGACCCTCAAGCCCAAGGGAAGCTCAGCCCAAAGTGGGAAGGGCCATACAGAATTTCCACAATCCTTGGCTCGGGGCCTTACAAGCTCTCTACTCTCGAGAACCAAGAGCTAAAGCACACATGGAACGCGGACCTGCTCCGCAAATTTTACACTTAGTCTCCGAGCCTCCCCCCTTCCCCTCATTCGGACTTCGCAAGGGGAAGGCGCGGTGAGTTGTAACAATGGCCTCAAAGGCCCTTTTGCCCTCCGCCCCTTTTCTTGCGATCCCGCAGGGGGTGGGGGCGTTGTACCAGCTCGTTTTAATCAATGCGAATGGTCTTTTCTCCATGTGTTTTCGTGCAGACTCCTTTAATCGCCCCCGAGGCAATACCCTCATCACGAGGATGCCCTCCCCGTGAGGATGCCCCCTGGGGATGCCCTCATCACGAGGAAGCTACAGGCTCCAGCTCAGCCTTAAGTCCCGACGGCGGGAGCCTTGTTCCCCCTTGGGCGGCTTACAATATCCCCTCGTGGACTGAGGGCGTAAGCGGCAACCTGGTTCCCAAGGAACCGAGGTAACGAGTCACTTTGGGGGACCAGTCCCCCCCATACACTCTGGAGCTTGCTTTTATGCTCTCCCTCCTCCGGGAGCGATCTAGGTCGCGCGACCGATAGATCTTTTACCACACTCGCCTGCACGAGGATAACCCTTCGAGGGTGCCACCCCTCATGGGAACAACCGCGATATTTTCTTATGATTTCAGCGCGGGCCGCCTGTTCAGGTCACCCCCCGCTGCAGGGGGAGGAGATGAAATACCTAGCCAAATTCCCTTCGGGGGGGCATCTAAGGCATCTAGAATCCTCCGGAGATGGAGCCCTTGCTCTCCGGACCCTCGTCCCCCGGAGGTGGAGCCTTGCTCCCCGGATGCTCGTCCCCCGGAGGAGTTGTCTCCCGAGGAGCCTCTCCTCCGGAAGACATCCTCCGGAGATGGAGCCTTGCTCCCCGGATTCTCGTCCCCCGGAGGTGTTGTCTCCCGAGGAGCCTCCCCTCCGGAAGACGCCCTCCGGAAATGGAGCCTTGCTCCCCGGATTTTCTCCGGAGAAGCCTCTCCCCCGGACCTTTGTCCGGAGGTGGAGCCTTGCTGCCCGGACCTCCGTCCCCCGGAGTTGTTTCCTCCGGAGGAGTCTCCCCCGGTATTTTGTCCGAAGGAGCCTCGCCCCCCGGATTTTCGTCTCCCCGGACTTTCGTCCTCCGGAGGAGGAGCCTCGCTCCCCGGATTTTCGTCTCCCCGGACTTTGTCCTCCGGAGGAGTTGTCTCCGGAGGAGGAGCCTCTCCCCCGGCTTTTCGTTCTCCGGAGGAGGAACCTCCCCCAGAACTTCGTCCTCCGGAGGAGGAGCCTCGCTCCCCGGATTTTCGTCTCCCCGGACTTTCGTCCTCCGGAGGAGTTGTCTCCGGAGGAGGAGCCTCTCCCCCGGGGCTTCGTTCTCCGGAAGAGGAACCTCCCCCTGAACTTCGTCCTCCGGAGGAGGATCCTCGCTCCCCGGAACTTCGTCCTCCGGAGGCGGAGCCTCGCTCCCCCGGAGTCTATCCCCCAAGAATTTTCCCCCGGTGATTTAGAAGCACAAAATAAGCGAAAAGGAGCGATCTTTTTATTCCATGAAAAACAAGCCGGGAGACAGCCTCTCCCGGTAGGCTTACAGAATACAACCGGAAGTCGAGTACTCCCGGAGGGTGTACGGGGGACTACCTACGTCTAACGTAGACTAGGACCCCCTAAACCTAGTGTCAAGCTCGCGCCACGTCCCGGTACAAGCCCTGGACTCGTCGCCTCGCTGCGTTGAACATGTCCTCCGGCCAGTACTCGTACCCTTCGGGAGGTTCGATGCGCAAGGGAATTGCCTCCCACACTCCCGGGGGAGGTTCTGGCAACTCCGCGCCGTGATTGTCAAAATTCGCCAAGTGCCAATCAGGCAACCACCGGAGTAAAGCTTGTCCCCCCCGGGGGACACCGGGGGCGAGACTCCCGGAGATGGGAGTGAGTTCCACGTCCTTCTCCGGGACCCTCGCCCCAGACACCTGACCATGACAAGATATTAACTTAGCAAAAATTTCCATTTCATTGGCGAATGATTTACACATCCGGGGTTCCCCCTACGGAACTACCGGGAGCAAAAATCCTATACAAAAAGATCCCCTAATCTAACCAGGGGGGACAGGAGGCTCATACTTGCCCGGCATCGTCCCCCCCGGGGGAGGCGTCGCCCGGAGCTCCTTCCCCGGCAGATTGGTGGCGTCTTGTTCGCGGGGGCTCAATCACCCGGTCGTAGAAAGCCCCCGCCAACTCCTCCAGCGCCGCCCGGCGTGGCTCGTAAAACTCCTGGAAGCTCCGGGGGACGTGGCGCCCAATAGCTTGGGCCCCGGCCCCCTGGTACTCCAACAAGGAGGCTGCGAGCGCGGCGGTGGTGGACGCCAAGGCCCGGGCACGGACATCCGCGGCCTCCGGAATCGCCGCGATGTGCCGGGTGAGGAACCTACGCGCCTCCGCCAAAGACGCCAGCGGGTTGCGAGGATTCCCCTCCTCCCGGAACTCGACTCCGAGCCCAATCAACGTGGCCCGGAGTCGATTCCCCGCTGACACGAGGGCTCGCGCCCCCGTAGCCTCCGCCTCCTGAAGCGCCCGGGAGCGAGCCTCCTCGGAGGATGCGAGCTGCTCCCGGACGCCCTCCAGCTCCCGGACGGCGGTGTCCCGGGCAACCTCCGTGGGGGCCAGCACTTCCTCCCGGAGGCGCTCCAGCTCCCGGGCAGTCGCGTCCCTCTCTTGGACGAACCTCTCCCGGGCCTGGACTGCCGCGTCCCTTTCCCGGACAGCGGCATCACGCTCCGCTTCCGGGCGGCCAAGGCCGCCCTCATGTCCTCGCTCTCCCGGGCGAGGCGAGTCCGGACGGCGCGAGCTACGGCGGTGGTCTAAGGAAAAAGAATGTCAGTAAATGCAAGCGAGGAGGAGGGACTTTTCGAGTTTCTCACCTGTAAGGCCAGGGAGACGACTTCCCCGTACCGCTCATCAATGCCGCCCTCCCGGACGTGAGCTCGCACCGTAGGGGTGACGAGGCTCAGGGAGAGCTTGCGCGTCTCCTCCGAGGAGAAGAGCGACGCTCCCCGCGCCGGGGAACGGGGATCTCCTCCCATAGGCAGGCCCCCGTGGCCAACCCCACTCCCGGAGCCTTGGGGAGTGTCTCCCGGCAGTGGGGCGGGGGACCTCTCGTCCCCCGCGCGGGGAGGGCACTGTAGTGTCCGGGGGACTCCCTTCCCCGGTTGCGGTGTCGTCGAGGTGCCACCCCCGGGGGGAACGTGATGGCTCGCTCCCCCGGCAGGCGGTGTTGGGGAAGACGCGACGTCGGGGGCAAAGAGCGCATCCAGGCGCGCGAAGGCCCCGTTGCCCCGGAAGTACACCCCCGGGGGATCCTCCCGAAGAGCTTGCTCCGGGGAAGGAGTGGCGTCGTAGTCCCCGGAGGTGGACTCATCCTCCTCCACGACCACGTGGTCGAACACGCCTGACGCCCCCAGGGCATCGAGTTGCGCGACCAGCGTGGCCGTGTCCGTGGGGCTCTCTTCATGCTCCGGCTCCGGGGGCTGCGACTCCCGCTGGGGGGTGACTTGAGCCGGAGGAGAAGTCTCTCCCGGCCGCCGGGGGGCCATCGTGCTTTGGACCGGAGATGTCCGCAAATCCCCCGGCGTTCGGCGCGTCCCCGGAGTCGCCTGCGCCGGGGAGGACTTCACCTGCCCCGGGGGTCTTGTCTCTCCCGGCGCATCGGGCGTCCCCGCCGGCCTCTGTGCCGGCGCTGGTGAAGGGGGGTGGTCTTGATTCGAGCCCTCTCCCGGTACCCGCGCGGTCTTAGCGCGTTTGGCCGCCGGGAACGCCCCCGTCTCCCGCCGCCTGTGGGAGCCCGGGGTTGGAAGCGGAATCCTTTCCGGGAGGGTCATCCCGAAGGCCTCCGAGACGATGTTCCGGGGAGGACCCTCCCCGATGGTAGCAAGACACCGGGAGTGCTCGTCCTCGTAGTACCTCCCGAGGAGGTGCTCCGCCTTCTCCCGGGTGGACTTGTAGGACCTAACTGCAAAATGCAAAGTTTTAGGAACATCCCCGCGATGTGTGAACTCCCGGAGAAAGGAAACTTACGCCGCGCCACCGGGAATCGCGGGGGACGAAGCTCCGGGCCCAGTCCCGGACCCTTCCTACTCCGGCTGAAGGGACTAAGCCGGAGGAGGAGTAGCTCCTCCGCTAGGTCTCGCATGCTCCTCCGGGAGCGAGCCTCCTTCATTTTTGCGACGGAGGTTAGCTCCTCCATCGTCAGCACCGGAGGGCCGGGGGAACGACCTAATGTCGCCGGCCTCGCGGAGTAAATCATCTCCGGGTCGCCCGCCCGGAGATAAAACCATCTCCGGCTCCATCCCTCCCAGTGCTCTTGGGAGGCGGCCACCGGGTACTCTTCCGCCCGGGAGGGAGCGAATTTTAGCATCACAGAGCCGCAAGTAGACTTGGGCCCGTGCTTCACCACCGGGGAGCTCTTTGCTTGCACCCGGTAGAAGTACTGGAAGAGGCGAAGAGTCCCCTCCACTCCGGCGGCTGTCTCGCTTAACCACAGGAACAGCCCCATTCTCACGAGAACGTTGGGCGTCAAGTGGTTGAGGGCTATCCCGTGCTCCCGGAGAAAGTCCCGGAGAAGCGGATGGATCGGGACCCTCAGCCCCGCTTGGATGAAGGCCATGAAGGCCACCACCTCTCCGTCCCGGGGGCTTGGGGTCACCTCCCCCGCAGCTGGGACGCGAATGTCCCTCTCCCCGAAGATCCTCCGGGAGATGAGGGTCTCCCGGTCCCCGGCGGAGAACTCGGTTGTCCCGAGGTAATCGGAGGTCGCGTCCTCTGGGACACTCGAAGTCTTCCCGCGTCCCTTCGATGCCATTTCTTCTCCCGCAGGTTTTGTGAAACCGGGGAAGAAGTTACTTTCGGAGAGCGACCGGGGAAGAAATCACTCCCGAAGAATTTGGTGGATTATGAGGATTAAGGAGAAGGAAAGCGTGCCTCCCTCGAGGTGGGCCCCTCCTTATATAGGCAACTAAGGTGCCCCCGATGGCTGCCACGTGTCAGCTCGAGGGATCTACACCGTGAATACGAAAGGTCGCACAAATATCGAGGCAATACATGGTTAACTTAAACAGTGCTCCTCTCCCGGATAAGGGCGAGTTATGGGCGTTATGTTCGCTCTCCGGGGGAGGGCCATGTTTCCCCTAAGCTAACGAATCGCACCCCCCGGCGACATCAAAATGTCCCCGGGGGTGCGGGGGCTCCTGTTGGGGGAAAATATCAGCCAACACCAGAAACGTCACCGGGGGAGTTCTTTCCCCGGGGTTGAGAGAAACTTCCCCCGGCGCACCTTCTCCGGGCTAGGGAGAGCCCCCTCTACCGGAGCTCCCTTCTCCGGGCCGGGGAAGACGTCTCCCGGAGCCCTCCCCCGGGCTCGGGAGAGACTTCCCCCGGCGCACCTTCTCCGGGCTAGGGAGAGCCCCTCTCCCGGAGCCCCTTCTCCGGGCCGGGGAAGACGTCTCCCGGAGCCCTCCCCCGGGCTCGGGAGAGACTTCCCCCGGCGCACCTTCTCCGGGCTAGGGAGAGCCCCCTCTCCCGGAGCTCCCTTCTCCGTGCCGGGGAAGACGTCTCCCGGAGCCCTCCCCCGGGCTCGGGAGAGACTTCCCCCGGCGCACCTTCTCCGGGCTAGGGAGAGCCCCCTCTCCCGGAGCTCCCTTCTCCGTGCCGGGGAAGACGTCTCCCGGAGCCCTCCCCCGGACTCGGGAGAGACTTCCCCCGGCGCACCTTCTCCAGGCTAGGGAGAGCCCCTCTCCCGGAGCCCCTTCTCCGGGCCGGGGAAGACGTCTCCCGGAGCCCTCCCCCGGGCTCGGGAGAGACTTCCCCCGGCGCACCTTCTCCGGGCGACGGGAGAGCCCCCTCTCCCGGAGCTCCCTTCTCCGGGCCGGGGAAGACGTCTCCCGGAGGCCCTTCTCCGGGCTCGGGAGGGGTTTCCCCCGGCGCTCCTCTGGTGGACACTAATTTCAAAGGGCTGCCATGTGTCGGAAATCGGTGCCCTGGACCCCGTCAGAAGACCGTTTTGCCCCCGATCCTACGGTGGCAGCAGGGGCAGTTCAGTAATTTGTATCTTTTGGGGTCTATATATACCCTTGTAACTCTCTTTTGTAACCTAAGACATTCATTTGTACTTTATCCAAAAAAGCAAAAAGGCGTGTTCTGGAGCCCTCTCTCCGGGAGAGAGCTCCCTAGCCGACGCTCGTCGGGAACACGTCGACAGGACTAGGGCCTCCACTGAGGCCCGAACCTGTATAAACCCCTGTGTCAATCTCTGGGATTGTCCAACGCGGGGTGACCCGTCGCACGGTCAGCTCGCGTTGAGGAACACGTGTTGCGCACGTCATCAAACCTGCCGAGGTATTTTTTATACCACGACACAACTACTTGTTATAGTTCATTGTTGCATCTCAATCACTTATTATATAATCTAATCAGTGAACAAGTCTTGTAGACCTAAGCATATTTTAGCCCGACCAAATTTTAGAGAACTTGACCCAGTTTAGCCCGAGATTAGCGCTAAGTCTGGGTCTCTCTATGCCAATATGCTTGGTTAGAGACCTCAAAATTGAAAAATCCTGACCCGATTCGATATTTTAAACATGACTTAAACAAATCCATCCGACCCAACCCAAATATAATAGCACAGTGATATTTATGGGCTAGAGTAAGTCAAGTTTAGGCTGATTTGATGGCTCAGACTTTTTCCCAACTTGACTGGCCAAAACTTGAAAATACTCAAGTCTAAGACCTTCTTCAACAGAATTGGATCTCTATATCCTCATATGCATATCTCCTTAAAAAGATTCCATACCTATATTTCTAGTCTCTCCAACAGAATCTCTAAACCTAAAAACATATAGATAGAGGAGAGAGAATACCTAAATTTATCAATTCTCTGCAGTAATATCTAAAATAGGAATCGAGATAGGTATTCTGTTGGAGCAAGAAAGGTATTACTGATACCTAAATTTTAGGCTATCATTTTTTTTAGTATCCTGTTAGACAAGGTCTAAGACCTTATGTTATTTAGTGTAAAACTGAGTTTTATAAAATTTACCTACGACGAAGAATGGGACAACCGTAGGCTCTACTTTCCCGCTTGCGGTCTTGCGGGCCAACTGCCCCGCAGTTGTGAACATGATTGATTGCAGTGTGTTTCACAAAACTGTAGAGATCCATGCTAAGCTAGTGATGGGTCGGACACCTGAGAAAAGGATAGCTTGTTTCACTTGTAGATCAAAACAAAACAGACCGACCATTGCAGCGATCATACATTTTCAAGCCTAATTTGTTCTAGAAAATGAGGAAAAACAAGTCCAATTTCAACAAAGACTAGCAAAAAAAAAAATATAGTAGGTACATCATCCATTCCTTTTTACATATCATTTTAACTTTCTACATGATTTTTTACAAAATGAAGGTTACAATTCTATTTCTAGTACTTGTGATTAATATAATAAGTACGTTGATTGCAATCAAATAATAAATGGTAAAATGAAAAAAATGACCATGATATTATTTTTGGAGGATAGAATCAAATTTTATCTCAAAAATATATAATGATATTCTTTTTCATACAAATTTTCTTCTTGAGATGTCTAATAAAAATATTGGAGATAGTAAAAGGCACTATTAACTGAAAACCATCTTTTTTTTTCTCATCTTAGACTACCTTCAACGACAGCGCAAAGGGCGGCTCGCGTCGACGGAGGCAGAGGCGTACTCGCCGCTTGCTTGGCGTGATGGGACGCACGAGTTCTTCGGGCGGAGGCAAGCGCGAGGTGAGGTCGTTGCGACGAACATGTCGCCGTTGGGAGGAAGAAGAAGACGCTTCGTCGCCTACACGGTGGGCCCCACCGAGTAATAAAGCAGCAAACCGCAACCGCTAAAAAATTAAACTGACAGGTGGGTCTACGAAACAAACGGCCCCACATGTCATTGAGAAGTGTTGACGGTACGCACGTAAAAAGAAATCGGACTCGTGGGGCCCACTACTGCCGTAGTACATGTTGTCAGAAAGTGCGTTACCAATCAACGCCTCAGTCACAGTCACTGACAAGTGGGGCTACAAAACAAATGACCCCACATGTCAATCAGTGCATCAGATCTAATCCCGTACGCACGCGAGCGACGCACGTAGGCCCCACCGGACGCGTTTTACGCGCGAGTGTGCCAGTCGATTTTTTTCCATACGCGTGCAGTTCAAGCTACTGTCACTGACGTGTGGGCCCAATTATGATTGGCCCCACATGTCAGTGTAACATAAATATTTTCCCAGGTGTTAGTGCAAAGAAATTTTTTGGTGGGTCCGGATGTCAGTGAAACGAATTGTTTAATAAAATTGTAATATTTTATTTGTTTGTTTTAAGAGCCCAGTAAGAGCCGAGCAAGAGCCAAGCCGTTGGAAACTTGGCTGTTGCTTGACTCTCTGGAATGGTTTTCACATATGTGGAAGAGAATATACTGTTTAAGAGTTAAGATAAAATCGAGAGAGTTATAGATAGTCTTATAGACTGAGTCAGGTTTTGATGTCTATTAGCACAGTAGAACACTCTAGCCTATATTTTTTAAGATTTTTTACGTGATAGCATTTGCATGAGTTTTCCACCAGGAAAAAAATTTGCACTTGATATTCTCTCTACTCTCAAGATATTCTCTCTACTCTCAAGAGAGTAGGGTTTGCTCATCTATCTATGGCACCAAGCTAGTGTTTGTCACAAGCCGATGCAATGATTTAGGCAAGAGGCCTAAGCAAGGTGCAGGTAATTCTCTCTCTCTTAGGCATGAATTGGAAAAAATTGGGTAGTGCACATCAAGTGTGGACACCTCATTTCCCAATTCTAAAGATATTTTGTCCTTTTTCCATTGCTTTTAACTTGCCTTTAGCTGAACGCGTTTGCCCATCGAAGCTTGAAAGTTAGGCCTTGCAGATTTGCAGTGCAAAAAAAAAAAAAAAATCAGTTTGCCAGAAAAACAGAATCACGCTATGAGGGCTTCTATTTTGCCCACATATTTTACTTTTACTACATCCCTCAACAGAGATGTAAGAATGGTATACTTTGCTTAGAGAAGAAGAAACTGTATAGCAAGCGGGGAATGTAGTTAAATCGGAATTATTTTTAAAATAAGAGAATATGGAATAATAATATTAACCGTTAAGTTGGATCTGTCTATATATAATCTAATGATCAAGATTGTTAGATTGTTAGTTTTCGTTCTTCCATTTCTTTTTTACTCGTTGAGGTAGAAAATATATAAAAAATTACTGAACCACACACGTCAGTTTTACAAAAGAGTTCTTGTATTTATCTCTATTTATAAGTCATTATGTCTCCTACCTATTGATACTTTTGGCAAAATGCACCTGTAGATGTGCATCTGCAGGCCATCATGAGAAATCCGTCAAAAATAGAAAAGTAGGGAACCAAAGTCACATAACTGTTATACTATGTTGCTAAAATTGAACTTCCAGCATGATGTAAAAAGAAAAGAAAGAAAAGAGTCTTGCTAAACTTGTAATGCACTAAGATTTGCTGATCTTAGCTCATAGTAGGGTGGTGCTATACAAATGTTGCAGTAGTTTATCTGAAATGTTATACTAATTATAGAAAGAAAATTTAACATTAAGTTGTATATTTTGTAATATTAAGTCATTTTATATTGTTCTATTTATATTTCATTTGTGGTTGATGTTTCCAGTAAAATTTTGGTAAATATTTTGTATTTTCACAGCAAAATTTTCCATTAAAATGTAGGTCTTTGGGGTGGGTTGGGTTAATATTATATAACATTTACTTCAATGATTATGTAATATTAAGACATCTTTATTGTTCTATTTGCATTTCACGTATGTTTACATTAAAATTTGGCAAATATTTTATATTTTTACAGCAAATTTTTTACATTAAAATATAGATTTTTATGGTGGGTTGGGTTCAAAATTTTTCTGAAGAAAATTGGCTCTCGTCGGCTAGATCAAAATTATAAAAGAAAAGGAGTTAGTATTTAGTGGAATTGCACTGTGTTTTCTTGATCATTAAGGAATCGAGATGAATCACCAAATGGTTTTATGGTGAACTGAGCTTTCTGATGGATCTACCAACTGCTGGTACTTGCAATCTGTACAATACGTCACAAATTAATGCACTAACAAGATTAAAAAGGAAAACTTTCTAGGCAGGTTTAAATTAGTGTGGATGCATGGAGGTTATATATGGTTGTTGCAAGTATGATTATGGTGGTTGAGTGAAATGGGCATCCATATTGCTCTTTTTGTGCTCATTATAACGGCCTAAAAAGGGTTTAAGTGCCGAGGTCTAACGTGAGAATTTTTTTAAATAACTTAATTACAAAAATAATTACAAAGGTCAGCTTGTTGTGGTTGGGAACTGTAACAAGTGCCCAGCACGTCCATATCAACCCTAGCGTACTGAAATTTTATGATTTTTTGGGGTCAATATCTTATAGTACGATTTATAATTCTGATTGACGATTCTTTTAAATCAGTAAATTTATGAAATCAAAACAATCAAATTAACACAAACATGTGTTTAATCGGAGTTATAGACCACAAGATATTATAGTTAAACCTTACAATTCTTTCAGAATCAATATCTTGTGATCTATAATTTTCATTGTTGCACTGTTTGAACTATTAGATTTGTGAAATCAAAACAATCAAATCAACAAAACTAGAGAGTGATTTTTCCGGTTAGATCATTTAAAAAAATTCCTATGGAGAGTGGTTTTCTTTTTGTATTTTTATAGAAAAACTAGTATATAGTTCCGTGTGATTGCACGAACATTAGTATTGTAATTTTGGAGAAATATTTTTACACATAGAATCATAATTGTTTCATCATTATAGAGTTTTAAAAATTATCCGATTGATCCATGTCATTATAATTGGGCCCACCAAATATGAGGGGATATTTTTCTTTTCTCTTTTGATTAATCTGAAAGTTTCTAGACCTTAAAATGAATACGATGCCTCTGATTTTATCCATATTTATTATACAATAAAAGTCGAATGGGATGTTTCCAATCTCACATACTTTGTTACATAACAACAATAATAGATAATTGACAAACTGCTTTTATACAACTAAGCTTCCACATTTATTTTGCCATGCAGCACAGCCCAATGTGCTGGTGCTTGGTCCAGCTGCTTGTCAAATATCAAAAGTGCCTTGTGGAATATGGGCACTCTCATGAGGATTTGGGTTGTTGAGGCATGTCTTTCCTAAACACCCATATTTGTCAACAATGAAAACTCTAATTTTTTTCAACTACTCTCTTGGTTTCTTTAGATTAATAGTTTCATATATCGGACAGATAAAAGCGTGTTTGGGTTAATTTAACTTATGTTTACAATTTAGTTTAAGTTTATAAACTCGATAAGTTGATGGAAGAGGGTTTAAATTTAGAGTGTGTTTGATTAAATTTTAGTTTTAATTTATTGTTATGATAAATTCAAGTTCTAACTGAACATGTGACTTCTTTATTTGACTTTATTATTTGGCCCTTTAAACCATAGTCATTAGAGGACGCCTTCTTCACCTCTTCTCCCTCACATTGCTTAATAAACCCATAAATTACAAAAATGCCTAAAGTTTTTTTAGATTTTTAGTCTTATAAGGTAATAAATTAGCCTTTTTGAACTTATTAGGCATATTTGAGAAGTTTTAATTCAGTCAAAATGCCCTTATTTAGGGTTTGTAGTTCAAAAAAATTTTAGGTTATAGAGTAAACTTTGAATCGTCTTATGTTTTGTTCAAATTTGATTAATCGGAGCAGCTAAAATCTAAATAAACGGACAAAACACGCCCTTGGACTTAAGTACAGTTATATAATCTTGTACTGGCGAAGAAATTGATGGGCAACCACATATATTGATTGACACGGCATGTGTGTGCTATTTATTACCTGTACAAGTCATTAGCAGATACAATTGCGTGTTTGTACAAGTTTGATTTGCCTAATTGTTGGTTACGACATTAATTAATTGCTACCCTGTCAATAAAACTCTTGCTAGTATCCAAAAGGACCACGCCGCCCCTGTCGCCGTGCACATGATGTTGTTGAAAAAAGAAAAACAACCTTACGCCCGGTAAATATTGTGAAAATGGATTTGGCTGTCGCCTATGGGTATATCCCAAATCTCACAAATTTTTGCAAATAATCTTTGATGTATGCATCCATCCAAATTTCTGTATACTAGAACCTATTTTTCAAAGTTTAGTATCTAGAATACAAAATATTTTTGCTCACCTCTGTACAGAATGATTTAATGTACGCATTAATTCACTTATATTTTAATCCGTGAGAATGAAAAAAATTAACTCAAAATTAGTAAATTTGATCCATTAAACATTTATATACACACAATTTGCACATTGCACACTCAAGATGAGCTAAACTTCCATATAAAAGGTTGATATCTCACAATTTTTGACATAAATATGTGGCACCGTGTGGACTCAAGGGACTGCATAGGATTTTTAGTATTTTTAGTGAAAATATAATTCATTTGAATAAATTTTAAAAACATCTTATATCGACACCACAAACTAGGCTGTAGTTTTATTATGGATAGTTTAATCCTAAAGAGAGTACAAAAGTGTTCTACTAAAATTTTTTTATTTGTTAGTTGTTACCAAGGTTCACCATCCTGGTGAACTAACCGAAATTTATTTGGATGCGCATAACCAGAAACACGAGTTTAAGGTCTACTTGTGAGTGACCACTTAAAGCAGCATTATCAGTCGGAAGCTAAAGTTCTGCATGTAGCTCCCTTATAACAAGAACAAGTGCATGATTTAAATGAAATTGCAACTAAACAAAAATCAATTTTGGACAGTTCTACAACTAGTTCGACAAGTGGGTCTGAAACGCTTCAATGGAATAGTTTGTCCAAGTCCGCTCGATGAACTCATCGTAGAACTCTCAAGAAGATTTTTATTTAGTTGCAATTTCATGTTAATATTGCACTTGTTGTTCTTGTCGTAGGCAGCAATGTTCAGATCAAGTTTATTATTATATTTTCACCTAATTTGGCATGTACCGAAGACGACTTTTATGTAACATGAAGCACATGAGGCAGTAAATGAGAATAATATCTAGATAGATACAAGCAGTGCCGAAACACATGCTGTAAAGCCTTTAATTCGAGCCACTTGCCTACACATGAGGGATTGTACTAATCCAACTCTTGGTACTTTTACCTGTTTATGTCACCAAATGAAACCCTGTAGAACAGCAGAAGTATCTAGTTTCCTGCATTTATTTGTTCAGAAAAAAATCTAAATTATCTTTAAAAGATAATGACTTTAATAGTAAGTATCATAAAGTAATATTAGTGTGTAATATTGATGAATAAAAAATATTGTATTCTAATGTGTGTACTGTAGATGGACAAAGAGATCGGAAGTGATGAGCCAGTCGAAATTGGCTTGAATTTTGGTTTGACAATAAGTTAAAGATGAACTGAGTAGGGTTGTGCATATAGAAATCAAGTTATTATTTGAGTCAAGCTAAAGTTAGCTCAATTTTCTATAATATATTGATAATGTACATAAATATCAAATCTATTTAGATTGCACTCGAATTTTTTGTGAAGTTTTCAACAAGTCAAATTTAAATTTATAATAAATCAAATCCAAATATAACTTAAATTAAACTTGAAATCGGTTATACTCACTCAAATTTAACTCATTCAAACTCCTAATATTCCCAGTGATGGATAAGCTGTCACTAAATTCAATAGATGGGCATAGAGCATGGACTATGGTATATCTCCAGCAGAGTAGATGAACACTCCACGTACGGAAGAAGGAGGGCCCACTCGAAAGAGGCAAAAGGGCATGGTGGGTCCCATTATCCATTCTCCCATCTCCACACCCAAATACTAATTAATACACGACCTCCAAACCGTGTTGCTTGCAGCAGTACCCCACCACAGTGAGACCACGCCCCAAAGGGGAGGGACAGTACTACGACTTGTGGGTACCACAACACAGTTCTCTTTCTTTCTTTCTCTCTCTAAAAAACCAGCAGCAGTAGTAGTTGGACTCCCCTGTCCAAGCCTTATTTTTCACTGATCCCAACCTAATCACACTCCCACTCTCCTCCTAGAATCTAGCACCCATCTCTCTACCCCACTCCCCCCCCTCTCAACAAAGAAAAACCTACCACCAAAACCACCTTTATATTTAGTTTTCATTTAAATTTATAGTATGCTAGATTAAATTAATAATTATAATATTTTCCATACTTCATAATATATTATCATTATATATTCAGATACTAATGACTTATCAAAAATAGTTCTATATATGAAATAAATAAGCAGAATTTTTATGCTTTCAAAATTATTTTGAAACAATTAATGTAGTTAGTAGTGGAATAGTGGATAATTACATATCTAATCATCAATTTTTTTTAATAAAAATTTACAGTTATTTTTTTAAATATCAAAATACTTTTATTGAAGAAGTTTTGTAAAAAATATCACAATATGTGTGGAGAACTAGAGGAAGGCAAAATTTTTTTTTGCACCCTTTGCCTATGCCCTTCCCTCGACACCCAAACAAAACCTATCTAGAGAGACATACATGTGTTCCTTCTCTCTCCAAGGGAAGAAAATGGCAAAAAGTGTCTGTAGATCAGAGAGAGAAGATACACAAAAAAGAAAAGGAAACCAGCTGTGAAGTGTGATTAGTGAAGCAAACACCATGGAATTAGCTATTAATTAAGACAAGAATGGATTGATTAGTGTGGTACCTCATATATAAATATATAGAGACTATACATACATACCTTCCTGTCCTCTTGTGTCCTTGGTGCTTCACTTCACTGCCTTTTAGTGGAGGGAAAGAAGAAGCCTCCAAATACAACAAAAGGCGCGGCCTTTTTCCTTTTTTCCTCTCGCTTCCTCCCCCCCTCCCATGGCCTCGCCGCCGCCACCGCCGGCCATCCTCGCGGTCGCCGTCGCCGTTGCGGCCCTACTCGCCGCGCCAGCGGCGGCTGCCGTGAGCTACGACCGCAAGGCCGTGGTGGTGAACGGGCAGCGCCGGATCCTCCTCTCCGGCTCCATCCACTACCCAAGGAGCGTCCCCGAGGTGCCGTTTCTTGCTGCTTTGGGAGGCTGCTCCTCCCCGAATTGCGGCTCCTTGGGAGTTGCCCGTGGTGTGATTCTTGCGTGTTTCTTGGGTGCAGATGTGGCCGGATCTGATACAGAAAGCCAAGGACGGCGGCCTGGACATGGTGCAGACCTACGTGTTTTGGAATGGCCACGAGCCTTCCCCTGGCCAAGTAGCAGCCAAGAACCAAAAAATCTCTGCTTTTTTGGTGTTCTTGATTTGTACTGACGCTGTGCGTGTGTGGTTGTGCAGTACTATTTCGAGGGAAGGTATGATCTGGTCCAGTTCGTCAAGCTGGTGAAGCAGGCCGGCCTCTACGTGCATCTCCGCATTGGCCCATACGTTTGCGCAGAATGGAATTTTGGGTATAAAAATAGCTTCTTTTGCTTCACATTGCTCTAATATTTGAGGTGGTTTTGATGCTCTTGCAGCAAACAGTGGCTGTACGCAGCAACTAGTTTTTCTTGTGGTTTTTATGCGAGTTTGGGTGGTGAAGTGACAAAAATCAAATCTTTGGTTGTTGATTTACTTTTTTTTTTTTTTTAGTTTTGATGATCTTGCAGCTGATGGTGACTGTATGTAACCATTAGTTTTATGGTTTTTTTATGTGAGTTTGGGTGATGTGAAGTGACAAAAATCAAATATTTTGTTGTTAATTTGTTTATTTTGGGTGGTTTTGATGATCTTGTAGCTGAAGGTGACAGATCATATATAATCATTAGTTTAGTGGTTTTTATATGGCTAATGAGTAATTAAAATAAAATCTTGGGATGTTAATTTGATGTAACCATGTAAAGTATGTTAATTTGTGTTTCTTTTTTCTTTTGGTTGCAGTGGGTTCCCTGTTTGGTTGAAGTATGTCCCAGGTATCCGCTTTAGAACTGATAATGAGCCGTTCAAGGTAAGAATGGTATCGTGGCTGTACTTTTCATCTTTACCTTCTTCCAATTCTCCAAATTATTTTTTTAAAAAAATTGAGTATTGGTTGTCTCCAAATAGGCCGAGATGCAGAAGTTCACCACGAAGATCGTGGACATGATGAAGTCAGAAGGGCTGTTTGAATGGCAGGGAGGGCCGATAATCCTCTCGCAGGTATATTTGCAATCAGTTTGTTCTTGATCTGTGTAAGAGTTGATGCCATTCTTTTTAGTACAATTGAGCTGTATATTCTTACTGTTGTTGCAGATTGAGAATGAGTTTGGGCCCTTGGAGTGGGATCAGGGTGAACCCTCCAAGGCCTATGCATCCTGGGCGGCTAACTTGGCGGTTACACTCAACACAGGTGTTCCATGGATCATGTGCAAAGAAGATGATGCCCCTGATCCAGTTGTATGTACTTGTACTTCCCTCCAATAATTTATGAACCACAGGAAAGATTTTCGTTTCTTTAATTTAGCTGGGGTCACTGACCTGGTGATCATTGTTTGAAAAAGGAAAGAAACTGATTGATAATATATTCAATGGGTTGTTAATTCTTTCCCCCTTTTATTCTCTTCAGCAACTAGCCAACTGCATAATTTGAGTCTCTCATGCAACTGATACTAACTGAACTATAATTTTTGTCCCTCTAGTAGTTCTTACTGTGATTTACCATTGGCAGATTAATACATGCAATGGATTTTACTGTGACTGGTTCTCCCCAAACAAACCTTATAAGCCTACCATGTGGACTGAGGCTTGGACTGCTTGGTAATTTCTTTTTCTTTCTCCAATAAGCCAGATAGCTTCCATTTGTTTGTTATCTTTCCCTCATTCATCTCTCTTTTTGCTTAAATGCAGGTACACAGGCTTCGGCATTCCAGTTCCACATAGGGCAGTAGAGGATCTAGCGTATGGTGTTGCCAAATTTATCCAAAAAGGCGGTTCTTTTGTTAATTATTACATGGTAAGTCCATCAATCCTTGGTATACATTTAAAGCTGCTCAAGTTATCGAATTACTGAGTGGTCTCAAGTTGTCATACCACTTTTCAGTATCATGGTGGAACAAACTTTGGGCGCACTGCTGGTGGTCCCTTCATTGCAACTAGCTATGACTATGATGCTCCTATTGATGAATATGGTGAGTTGGGCACTTCTCATGCATCTACATGGTTGTTTAGTTCACCTACAAAAACAATGTAAGGTGCTAGTATACTTTGGTAGGAAGTATGTAGTTTGCATTTTATTTTTCAATCATGTGAGGGGCACTATCTGGATGAAAACATTTTTTTTTTATTTTGCTGCAGCATCAATTTTTCATCTTGCTTTACAATTTGATTTGTTTTTCCGTTAAAAGTTGATTTTTAATCTTGCTTCATCTTTTCCTGGACGTATGGGCTCAAAATTGTTCTGGTGAACTTTGATAAAAAGAAAAGATGAAAGTTTCACTGAGAGCTTTCTCCCCTGACAGTCAAAGCTTAGCGGCCGTCATATAGTATTCAAATCCACAAGCCCTAACACATATGTCCAAGTGTTACACCGTTGAATGTTTACATAATACAATGTTCCTAACCACCAAAGATACAACTTGGAAAGTAGTTATCTATCTGAATGACAAGAACATGCTGTCAAAGATAACCTTTTCCTTCAACAAACATGTGAGCAGTGCTATTTGGTATCAACGGCTTGTATTATTAGAAGTATGTCATTGTACAACATTTAAGTTTGAGATCTCAATGTAACTAATTGTTGGTTTGAGTGCTTTTGTTTGGTAGTTCTAACTGTTGGTTTCTTTCTTAGTGATTATGATCTTGTTTTGTTTATTTATACATCAACACATGGTTGCACATTGATTTTGCTAAATATGGATGATATGTTGAAAATTAGAGATGATGTTGAGTATATTGCTTTTATGAAGCAACGTCTTGGTGAGCAATTCTTGATGTTGATTTGGGGGTGTCTTGGTTATTTTCTGGGGATTGAGATAACATCTATTGATGATGGCCACTATCTCTCTCAGCAATGTTATGTTGAGGATTTGCTTGTTCGATCTGAGCTTACTGATACACAAACTATTACTAAGAAGCTTCATCTTCAGTTTTGTCCCACAGATGGCACCCCCTCGAGGATTTTTCTCGCTACAATCACATTGTTGGAAGTCTTGTCTATCTTGCTATTACCATGCCAAATATTGCTCATGTTGTCTATGTGCTTAGTCAATTTGTCAATGCTGCCATCTCAGTTCACTATGGTCACCTGCTTCGTGTGTTGCGATATCTGGGTAGGACTGCTTCTCATCGTCTTTTCTATGATCGTTCGAGTTAGCTTCAGCTTCATGCTTACTTTGATTCGACCTGGGCGAGTGATCCTGTTGACCGCCGATCAATAACTGGCTATTGTATATTTTTTAGTACTTCTCTCTTTACATGAAAGTTCAAAAAACAGGTTGCGGTATCACGCTTCAGTGCTGAGGCAGAACTTCGAGTTTTGGTTGTTACTGTCTCAGAGATTGTCTGGCTTCATTGGTTGTTGGCTGATCTTGATAGTTCTGTACTGCTCCTATGCCTCTCTTATATGACAACATCAGTGCTATTCAGATTGTCAATGATCCAATGAAGTATGAGTGGACAAAGTATATTAGTGTGGATGTTTTGTTTACATGCTCTCATTGTTAGTAGTCGACTATTGCTTTCCAATATGTGCTGTTTGAGTTTCACGTTGATTTCTTCATCAAGATCTAGACTCAAGAGCCATATCGGTTTCATCTTTTCAAATTTCACGTTGTAGGGAAGGGGGTGTTATGTATAAATGTATAGTTCATACTTATATATATGGCTTATGTGGTCTATTTTGTCTTTATCTTATATGTACTTAGTTCTAACTCTAATACAACTTATTGGTTGAGTTCCTAACAATCTCCTGATCCAAGAAAAGCCCACATGTCTTGGCCCCTTCTTCCTTGGCTACCATTTCCTGTGTAATATTATGCTTCCACTCAGTGAATTGATCTGAATTTTTTTGCTTCACTTCCTCAGGTTTGTTGAGAGAACCAAAGTGGAGTCACTTAAGGGAGTTGCATAAAGCTATCAAGCTTTGTGAACCAGCTTTGGTTGAAGGAGACCCCATTGTAACTTCACTTGGCAATTCTCAACAGGTTGTGATGTCATTCTGTCTTGTCTTCTATTCTGTAGGCCTCCAATATTTTAACCAGAACTGATCTCGGTAATTTCTTCTCAGTCATCTGTTTTCAGATCAAGCACGGGAGCTTGTGCTGCTTTCCTTGAGAATAAGGACACTGTATCTTTTGCAAGGGTGGCATTCAATGGGATGCATTATGACCTGCCACCTTGGTCCATAAGTATTCTCCCAGACTGCAAAACAACAGTCTTCAACACTGCGAGGGTGAGAGTTAATACCGTTGATTTAGTAGTTCATTCAAATTTTTACTGATTTTAGTTGAGTTGCTGCTTCAATTAGGCATTAAGCCCTTTCAGTTAATTCACCTAACATTGCCCTTATTAAGCCCTTTCCTCAAAAAAAGACACTTCACACCCAATCTGAAATTGCAAGTCTTTATTAGCATGATCTGTTTACACAGGTTGGAACTCAGATCTCACAAATGAAAATGGAATGGGCTGGAGGCTTCTCATGGCAGTCATACAATGAGGAGATAAACTCCTTTGATGAGGAGCCATTTACAACAGTTGGTTTACTGGAACAGATAAATGTGACAAGGGACAGCACAGACTACTTATGGTATACAACATCGTAAGTGCCCCAACTCCATAGCAAATCTGAGTGGATGACTTTTTACATTTCAAACATACTGATAGTTTTGCTTTCAGTGTTGATATTGCACAGGATGAGCAGTTCCTCAGTAATGGGCAGAATCCCACACTCACCGTGATGTCCGCTGGTCATGCTTTGCATGTTTTCGTTAATGGTCAATTAGCAGGTAAAATACAAGAAAACATCCCCCCTCTAAAGTATGTGAACTGATCTTTGGTATGCTCCAATTCATTGGCAGGAACTGTGTATGGCGGCATAGAAAACCCCAAATTGACATATACCAGAAATGTGAAACTGTGGGCAGGCAGCAATACCATTTCCTGCTTAAGTATTGCAGTTGGGCTCCCGGTAATTTGATATTTTATTCACTAATAATTTTGTTTTGAGTGCCATGGAGCCTGTCCAAAGTCATTTTCCCCTATTGTAGAATGTGGGCGAGCATTTTGAAACTTGGAATACTGGAATTCTTGGTCCGGTAACTTTGTCTGGCCTGAATGAGGGAAGGAGAGATCTCACGTGGCAGAAGTGGACTTATCAGGTTCCGTATTTCACTATTTTGTGAATGTGTTCACCATATATGTAGTGCATGAGACCTAAAAAATATCTTGTATCTGTGCAGGTTGGTTTGAAAGGTGAGACTTTGAGTCTTCATTCGCTCAGTGGAAGCTCGTCAGTGGAGTGGGGTGAACCTGTGCAAAAGCAACCTCTAACATGGTACAAGGTAATGAAGAAACTTGTACACAATTAAGTGCTATCCGTATCAGAGAACCGCTGTGTTTCTGAAGATTTACCCAGATATTTTCTCTGTTTAGTCTTTCTTCAATGCACTGGATGGTGATGAGCCATTGGCTTTGGATATGAGTAGCATGGGGAAAGGGCAAGTTTGGATTAATGGACAAAGCATTGGTCGGTACTGGCCTGGCTACAAAGCATCTGGTACTTGTGGAACCTGTGATTATCGTGGTGAATATGACGAGACAAAGTGCCAAACCAACTGCGGTGACTCTTCTCAAAGATGGTATGAAACCTATGGTCTCATTTTTTAGTACTTTATAGAAGTATCACTACAATTCCCATGTCAATGTTTGTGAGTGATGCTTTTAACATCTAATGCCATGCTCTTTTAGGTACCATGTTCCTCGTTCATGGCTAAATCCCACAGGGAACCTTTTGGTCATATTTGAAGAGTGGGGCGGTGACCCTTCGGGAATCTCAATGGTGAAAAGAACCACCGGAAGTGTTTGTGCTGATGTCTCTGAATGGCAGCCATCAATGAAGAATTGGCGTACCAAAGACTATGAGAAAGCTAAGGTCCATCTCCAGTGTGATCATGGGCAGAAGATAACTCAGATAAAATTCGCCAGCTTTGGCACACCACAGGGATCCTGTGGGAGCTACTCGGAAGGAGCTTGTCATGCACACAAGTCATACAATATATTTTGGAAGGTAAAGCATTTGCGGTCAGTGCATGAACTAGAGCCAAACCTTATATGTACTTGTATTCATTATAATTGCAATCCTACTTGGTGTTTCTTGCAGAATTGCGTTGGCCAAGAACGTTGTGTGGTAAGCATAGTTCCAGAGGTATTTGGTGGAGATCCATGTCCTGGGACGATGAAAAGGGCTGTTGTGGAGGCTGGATGTGGTTGAGTGGCAAGCCAACATGCTCTTGCGTCATCTCTATATGGAATACGCCATAGTCCATACAGATTCTTGGTTTCTACAGCGAGGTTGCGATTAATTAGGCTTCTGGCAAGAGGTGAAAGTCACAGCAACCGTGACGCACGGCCAGTCAGAAGTTACAGATACTGGTTCTTGCTCGATTTGGGCATCAATATATGTATGTACATTAGCTCTACATGATAATGGTCATGGAAGAAACACTAGGACTATATGATTATAGTGGGGGAGCAGATGAGACTCTGCTTATACCTGAGTCCATATGCACAACGGCTATTGGATTGGAGGAGGTTAGGAAGCAAACCTCTAGTTTGCATTGTTGCATGAATTGATGATTCATTTTTGCTCATTGAAGGATCATGGTTCTAGAAATCGTTAATCGCTAGTCGGTCGGCGAGCAGGGGACTAGAGATTAATCGGAATTAATCGGTTGACACTAATCGGCAGACTTAAATAGTAGTCCATAAGAAATTAAAGTAAGGTAGTAAGTATCAAGCATCAAACATCAAGCATGATAAATTACTAATAATTAAGGCAAGGTAGTAAGCATCAATCTTTATCCTCTTGTCCATAATCCTTAGTTGGAACCATTTCATCTTGGTCCGATTCAAACTCAACATCCTCAAATTCCTCATCATTGTCCTCCTCTTCGGATTCAGAATTGGAGTTGAAATCATCTTCGTGAAGTTCTCTCGCTCTTATGCTCCTACGGGGTTGCGCAGCTTCATTTGCCCCACTTGTTTAATCAATAAGCCTCCTCGAAAGCTCTTTTCGGGCTCAACATCATCATCATCTTCTTCAATTATCCACTCTTAAGCATTACTAGCATTGCTAGCTAGAAGAACATCGGAATTCCTTTTAAGGATGTTTGAGTTTGCTGCCGTCGAATTTTGGGTTGACGACATGATCCTACAGGCTACATCATATATTCATACAAGTATACAACATTACTTATAGTCTTAAATACAAATTGGCAGCAATGCAGTATCACTGCATCAGTTCACAGCAATCAGAGAGAGAGCGGAGCAGAGAGGAGAGGGACAGCGGAGTGGCAGTGGAGCGGCAGAGGAGAGGGAGGCTGGCGGCGGTAGGGAGAGGAGAGGAGAGGAGAGGGCGGCGGCGGGGAGAGGAGAGGCGGCGGGGAGGAGAGGGCAGCGGCGGGGAGGGGAGAGGCGGAGAGGGCGGTGGCAGCGAGAGGAGAGGAGAGGCGGAAGCAAAGGGGAGAGGAGAGGGAGGATGGCGATACCTCCAATGGGCGGCGGCGGTGGCACTCTCGGCGGCGGCGGTGATCTCGGCAGCGGCGGCGATCCCTCTAACCTAGCGTTTCTTCACAGGTACACAGCACATCCCGAACTCCCGATTCCTCTCTTCAAAGTTCAAACGTCTTCAAATCTCTCCAAACCTCCCGATCAATCGCCGATTTTTCCCGATTTTGACCAATTAATCGCGTTGACCGATTAATCTGCTGATTTGCGTATAATCGAATCGGCGGTTCGCCGACTACGTGTTAATCGCCGATTAATCGGTGATTTTTTCCGATTTTTAAAACAGTGTGAAGGATGTAATGTGCAGGGTGCATCATTTCTGTATTGTCGTCTTAAATTAGTAACAAAGATACTGCAGCTTAAATAAAATTCCCGTCAATGGTGATGAGCAGAGTTCGGGTTCCTGCTGGGTTTGTTCCTGGTGGTAATAGGCCATATCGGAATTTTTTTTTTAAATAACCCTTTAAAAAAAAACAATTACAAAACTAACCCCTAACTTTTTAAATTTGCCAAAATAACACTCTGTCGCGAACCGGGCCACGCGACTGAACTTCAGTCGCTATCCCAGATAGCGACTGATGACGTGGCACGGCCCAACGCTCCACTGGCCTAGTTCGCGTGCCACGTATGCTTTCAGTCGCTAGCCCAGATAGCGACTGAAAAGATATAAAACTATACCATACCAATAAGTTACAAAAACTGGTTGTAGTCTAGTTGGTTAAGACGCTCTCTCTCCGGAGAGACCACGGTTCGAATCCCACCTCCGCAAGTATTTTTTTCAATTTTCAGTCGCTATCTGGGCTAGCGACTGAAGATGTGAGTTGGGCCAACGGTGTATTGGGCCGTGCCACGTCATCAGTCGCTATCTGGGCTAGCGACTGAAGATCAGTCGCGCGGCCCAGTTCGCGACAGAGGGCTATTTTTGCAAATTTAAAAAGTTAGGAGTTAGTTTTGCAATTGTTTTTTTTTAAAGGGTTATTTCAAAAAAAGATTCGGCCATCCTATCCGGGATCGGGAGGTTTTAAACCGTCTAATTGAAATTCATATTTAAAATCAATTGTTTGAATTCAAATTTCTGTTTCACAAAGAATTATGTAAAAGCATTGAGTATAACAGTGAATTTGAATATTTTTTACTAAATTAAGGTTAAATATAGACAAACGAGACAAGTGTATGTAATGGGAGTCTGCGAGGAATATAGAATCTATGTATTGCTGTGTACAAGTGTCTAGTATATTAGGGTTTGTGTTGTACGACAAGATAATTTGCCAAAACAATACATATCAACTATCATTATGTGCATTGGGGGAAAAAAGAAGACTAGCACAAAATTAGCTCACCAGAATCTTTATCTATGGTTCATGTCATATTAAGTCTTGTACTATCTTTACATGCCTTGCAGTATTTTTATAAAATATTGCCTTCGGTTCTTGGCCGGTGATTCCTTTTTTCAGGCGGTTCTTGGTCGGGTTTCTGGTTGTCCACACGTGCCCTCTCCATTTTCAAACACAGCCTCTTGGCTGAAATTTCACCGGTTTCCGCCTGTAATCGGCTAGTAACTGTACCGGCCTTCAAGCGGGATCCGCCTCTAAAACGGAAATCCGAACCTGTACATGAGCACTGGGAGAACTTTTCTTCATGCAATCCCATCTTGCATCGGTCCAAGATAGTTAATGCTCGGAGGCTGGCTGAAACGGGCCGGTAACCGGCGGTTTTAGATTTGTTGATAAAAGGGTTGGATTTGGCTAATCGGAGTCGAAGTTCTGACGAGTTAGCCAGGTTAAAACTGATTTATAGTTGATTCATGCCGCCTTTTCAAGTTTTCGATCACAAACAACACCTTGTTTTATGATACTCTTTGAAAGTATGATTAATTTCTGGCCAACTTGTGTTTACGGGTTAGGATGGAAATTACAGACCGCCTAGTAAAGGTTGGGGACCTGATGCAAACCAAGTGCATGTACATTGGAGAAAATTCACATGCTTTTGTTATTGATGGAAGTGCTTAAGTGCTTACTGCAGGAAACACTCAACTGCTTACTGACCCCCTTTTCCCACAGGGTGTAACACACAAGTCCAGCTCATTTAAAGAGGTTTAGTAGTGTATGAGTCAATTTTATATTGACAATTTAATTTGAGAAAATACTGTATATATGTTTGAGAGAATCAATTTTATTAACTGCGCTAACTCTTTTAGGTGAAACGAGAATAAAAATTTAAGTGTTGATATATGAGTTGAACATACATAGACCCTAAGGTGTTCTATAAGGAGGTTTATCTTCAATTTGAATTTATAAGTTTAGGACCTTATTCTATAAACTTAAGTTATTTTTGAATTAGAAACCCTTAATAATAAGCTTAAAAGTTTGTGGAAGGAGGCTTATTAGCTTATAAACTAAAACTCCAATAAACTAAATTATTGGAGAAACTTAAACTAGACCAAATAGGTCCTAACGCTTGGAAAGGTTAGGAACGTTGATCTAGCTATTTGATATGAAATAAACTATTTGATCATTGTGGTATGTAGACATGAGCATCTTTGGGCTCGACTCAGCTTGAGCTCCGCCCAGCCCAAGCCCAATATAGGTATCAGGCTATTGGGTTTAGGCCAGGTTGAGCATGAGTGATCATACCATGTTTAAATATTCAAGTTGGGTTTGTTAATTTTTTAGGGTTTCTGGTCAGGCATAGAAAGGCCAAACTTGGACCTAATCTTTGGGCTGGGCCGATCCAAACTCAATCAGACTAGGGCCAGTCAGGCAGACCAATTTTTGCTCAAGCCTAGTGGCATGTACGGAGGTTTTCTATTTGGTTGGATATGATTGATCTGAATCATCCATCGTCTATCATATAATGGTTGTGAATACCTTCCTAACCTCCTCTAACATGTTAAGCTTCCTATCTATTTTTTTTCATATGAGTCAGCTTAGGTTGACAGGATTACATGAGCTAAGGAGAAAAATCCATTTGCAGATTGAGGCAAAAAATTTGCAGATGGCACACTCCAATGCAGCAGAAAACACGATGTGGAGCTCTGTCAGCTCTCGATCAAGTTCCAACTTCATAAGATGGACAGGCCCTCACTCGAATCGGTGACCTGCTCAAATGAAAAGCTCAACAGTAAACATGGCAAACCTTTTGGTCACCCTCCAAAAATCAGATCAAATCGCACACACTTTTACACTTAAACAATTAAGATCTGTGTCTACACAAAGGAAAATCATGATTTCGACTTATGATTAGGGGTGGAACTTTTGCTTGCGGCTTGCGAACTATTTGGGCTTGGCTCGCAAACAAACAACTTGAGTTTGAGCTATCCTCACAGCGGGGTTCAAAAACAAGTCGAGCCCGAATTAGACCTTGACTTGTTTGAGGTCGGCTCGGTACATATGTGAGTATATGACTACACGATATAACTTTAGCACCTTAACTAAAGAACACAAACACACAACTTCTAACTTCTAGACTTAGGCTAGCTCCTCCACTACCGGCCTCCGCCCCCACCTCCTCCGCCGCCCCCACCTCCCCCTTGCCACCACCCTCGCCTTCGCCGCACGCCTCCGCCGCCGTCTCACCTCCTCAGCCACCTTGCCTCTTTGCGCCCCTACCTCCTTTGCCTCCTCCGTGCTGCCCCTGTGCCGCCCTCACTGCCATTGCCTCTGCCGGTCTTTGCCGGCCGTCGGCCTCATCTGCTCCCCCACAACACCGCCCCCGCCTCCTTCGTGCCACCGCCGCCTCTCCTGCACCGCCGCTCTTCGCCCGCTATCAGCCTCCTCTACTTTCCCATACTGTCGCCCCCTGCCTCCCCCACACCGCCCTTGCCTTCGCTGCCCCTTCCTTTCTCGTGCCGCCACCGAGACTCCCCCGCGTCTATGAGTTTGATCGAGCTAGGACAACTCACGAATTAGACCGAGCTAGCTCACGAGCTAGGCGGAGCCGAATTCGAGTTGGCTGTTCAAAAATGTACGTGACCACTTTTGTATTGAATGAAAAGGAGAGCACATACAGGCATCAAACCCGAAACCTTGTGTTACACGCACAACACACTAGTCAACTGGGCTAATTAATTAATTTGGAGATTAAATACTGTTGGATCAAGGATGCCGACTAGAGGGGGGGTGAATAGGAGGCTTTAAAAACTTCAAATAAAAACAAGTTTTTATACCAAGAAGAACCAAATGCAATTTAATATATTTAAAGAGAAAGAATAGAGAACGAACACAGTTGTTTTTACTGAGGTATCGAAGACTCGCCCAGTCTCCACTAATCCTCGTTGAAGCACTCAAATCACTTGAGTTTTGCCTCAATATCCACAAAGGATATTATCACTAGTGGTTGCTCCTTGTCCACTCCGGAAAGGCGAGCACCGATGCCTTATACAAACTTGCCGAGTCTCTCCAACAATCTCCGTTCTGGAGAGGTCAACGACTACGCCTCCGAACCGTCTAGGTGAGGGCGCTCACCAAGAGTAACAGGTAGCGAGGTCTTCTCTAGACCTCCAAATATGCACCGAGAAGCTAAGTGAATGCAAATGCAAAAGAATTGAAACTCTCGGTTGATCGGAAAGCACTCGACTTGATCAAAAGACCAAGATTTTAAGTGGAAAACTAAAACTCAAGAGTGTATAAGAAATGCTACTACTTGTTGTTTAAAACTTATGCCCAAAATCCCTTTTTATAGCCTCAAGAATCAAATGAACCGTTGGAGTTAGGGCTGAAAATCAGCAACTCAAACTGACAGTCAGTTTGCCTAACTGACAGTCAGTTCAGTGCACAACGGCCGACAAAATTTACGGATAAAACTTTGCTAGCCGTTCATGGTCGTTTATGGAAAGCTGAAACCCACAACTGACAGTCAGTTATGCAAATTGACAGTCAGTTCGACCACAAACTCGACTAGAATCAAATAGAAACTCAGTTAAAAGCACTGTGGTCGAAACCCCAACTGACAGTCAGTATGGACAAACTGACAGTCAGTTTAGTACAAAAATTTTGAGTACAAAATACACCCTCTCTGGACAATTATCAGTTTAAACAAACTGACATTCAAACTGACAGTCAGTTCAGCAAACTGACAATCAACTTAAACAAAAACAGAGATAACTTTAAATCCAGAAATCCAAAAGAGGTGTTTAATAGCTCGTTTGAAAGATAATTTCAAGGGCTACATTTTTTTCAACAGAAGCAAAAACCAGATCTGCCTAGATCTTTCTAGAAAATCGAAAAACTCTTCTGCTATCAAAAACTGAACTGAAAAACCAGATTTTCAAATTAAGTTCAAACCAAATCCAACTCAAAATGATGCAATGCAATGTCCTAAGATTCTCGGTTTGTGTTGGAGATAAAGAGTGGACTTTCTCCACCCCTCTTTATAGTACGGTTAAAACTAAAAAATAATTTCCCTAACCGATCATCTCCAAACGCCAAGATCGGTAAAAAATAAAAACTCATAATACCTTAGGTCTCTCGCATCTTCATGATTTGCGCCTTGCCTTTTGCTTTCCTGCATCTTGTGCTTTACTTCAAGTCGGGTTCATCTTGATTATCTTGTATTTCTTCCCAACTGATCCCTGTATTAATCATTCTCAAAAGCACAATTAGTCTGGAACACTTTGTTTTCATTAATCATCAAAATTAGGGTTAGGCATGAAGGCCTAGATGCAATAAATACAAATGAATTACAAGACACTACTTTAAATCTTATCCATTGATATATGATTTTGCACTCGCGCCACTCGGACATAGCAACAAACGCGCACTTGGACACAGACTCGGCTTCCGCTTGCTGCTTATACAATGAGCCAACTTCACCTTAACTAAAATCCATACACCATTCCACAACTCATCCATGCATGCATGCTTGTTTCGGTGCAAGGAGAACAGTTGAATCACTCGCCACAGCCACTCGGACTCGCCACTCGAATTGTGACACGGACTCGGCTTCCGTAATCAACTAACTTCACCTTGTGGGGTTATAAATAGAATCCACAACTCACTAACCTCCTTCCATTTCCCACCGCCATCCCATTTGATCTTGCTTCACCATGGCTGCCGCCTGTGCCATCCCCCTAGACGTCATCCAGCGCCTCCTGTCTCGCCCGGCCACCGCCTCGTCGCCATCGGCCCCAACGAAGCTTCGCCTGTCCGACTTGGAGAAGATTGGCGTCCTCGGTCAGGGGGGTTTCGGCGCGGTCTTCAAGGTCCACCACCGGGAGACCGGAGCCATCTGCGCTCTCAAGACCGCGCTCTACGACGGCGGCACCGCGCATGTCGAAGCGAGGGCCCTTCGACTCGGCACTGACTCACCGCACGTGGTGCGCTGCCACGCCACCCTCCGCAGCGACTCCGGCGTCTTCGGCACTTTCTTTCCCACTTTATGCGAAATAGCTAGGTTATTTGACTTTCATATTGTTGGCTCCGTTTGGCATTGCATACCATCTAATACATCTTAAGCTTCAACATGGGACTAAATTAGCATTCTTCTAGCAACTCAATAAGCTGGTGTATCATATATTCATATATACCCCTAGGGGCCTGTTATCATCGTTAGTCGATGTCATGGTATTAGGAGTCCACGGCAGGTTTATCTTAAGTGAAACACGCGATCAACAATGCGAACTGATCATGTCATAGGTCACCACGCGTCGGGTAATCACAAGAGGATGACACAGAGGTTTACGCAGGTTCAGGTTTTAGTGGGAGCCCTACTCCTATCGGCGCACCCCCAGCGTGAGCAAACGGGGGCGACTGCTTTGCGGGGATAGAGCTCCTAGACACGACTATTGGCTAGTGTCTATTGATTGTTTGGATGAAGATTATCTTACAAATGAGGGGGTCCTAGCCTGGTCTTTTCACCAGGCATAATGCGTGGATCTTTGACGTGTGTCCTTCTCAGCTCTTGAGGTACCCTTGGGAGCGATATCACTCGGAGGTCCAAGCCCTCTTTGGATGCTGCAGTCGGGACGGCTAGAGGTCTCCCCAAGTATCTTTGGGCCCAGAGGCGGCCTAATGGCCTCCTTGGATGTCCCTTAGCCCGGTGGCCTAGGTCCTGTCCGGGAGATCGTGACCCGGAGAACTGGGAGTCTCTTCGGGTGTCTTTTGGCCCAGAGGCCTAGGTCCTTCTTGGGAGACTGTGATTGGAGAACTGAAGGTATCTCCCAATAGTCCATAGACACTGTTGTACAACATCTAGGATGGGTGAGATGACAAGTCAGCCCTCTTTGTTGATCTCCCCACCCGGCGACATCTACAATAATAGATGACGAAGAATGGTCCACTCCGATGATCTGCCCGCTTGTCATGGTGGCATGGCATCAACAAGATAAGAGCCCGCTTTGAATATATAATCTATAATACACTAACGCCCTAGGGTCTAACACATGTCCGACTACCCCACACCAAATATTTTACACACAAGCACTAACTCGCTTATGTTTGGAAACTAAAAGAGTTAACCCAGAGTATTACTTTGGACAATGAAGTCTATGAGCAAGATTATGTTTCGCTTATGTCCGACTACCATCATGTCTTCCTATCTCTATGATGCACATATTACGTTTTGCTTCGGAAGAACCAATCACATCACCGTGTTGAGCATGAAATTTTGCAGGTATTCTAGCTCAAGGCAAGGTAGGTCTTGATCATGGTGGAGCCGGTTGAATCGGAGAGCAGATGTCTGACGAGGCTCATCCGAATCTGATTTGGAGGTATTGTCACAGTGTTCTCCATGTTGTTCACATCAGATAATACAGTTAGTAGATAGAAAATACTACTCATATTTCTCTGAAAGTTTACAGGATAAAACAGATGTAGTGATGTCAATGTAAAGTCAGTTAAGGGTAGGAAAGCGACAAAACCAAGAATTTGCCGCGAAGAATGCAGACAACGTTGGGACAATCAAGAAGGCTCAGCAAGTGGTCATGCAGAAGTTAGGCATTGTTGAAGAAGAGGAGATGAACCTCGGAGAAGAAGCATGAGCCAAGTACGGGGCTTGTTCAAGGAGCCGCTCACCGACTCAGTAATCAAGGCGTTGGCTGCATTGTGCGACCTCGACGGGTAGCTTGCATGCCAAATGAAGATGGAGCCCGAGAGATTATGGCGAATTGGAGCTCCTTTTATCTAGTTGTAGCCTACCCGTGGTGTTTCCCTGTTTTGTTATGGATTTAGCCTCCTTTAATCTTCTTGTTTGCAAGGTCCGGGGATTAAACAATTTGGCGTGAAGAAGTGTTGTAAGAGGTCTTGTATCAGAACACAATGTATCATCGTATGCCTTCAGGAATCATAGCTCTCTGCTGTGACTGCTTCGATCATCACCAACGCTATGGGGTTAGCCTAAACTGAGTTTGATTGTTTTCCGGCAGAAGGAATGCGAGGTGGCATCATCATATCATGGAAAGAGGAAGAATTCCGGTCCACAAACCCATCAAAGGTGCGCACTCGCTCAGCACGACATTAACCAATCAAAAAGATGTATCTAGCTGGACCTTAACCACGGTATATGGGACACAGAGAGAGCAAGACAAGAAGGATCATTCATGGAGGAACTTACACAAACATCTCTCATGATTTCAGGCCCCTGGGCTGTTGTAGGGGAATGCAATCTAATCTGCGAGGCGCACGACAAAAACAATGCCAACCTGAATCGCAAACTGATGGGAAAATTAAAGAGGCTGCTCAATGAGTTGACACTTAAAAGAGCTTCACATCCACGAGAGGCGCTATACCTGGAGCAATGAGCAGGAACAGGCGGCGCTGGTTAAATTGGATAGGGTGTTCTACAATGAAGGAAGCATTGCACCCCAACTGGTTTCTCCAGGCGCTTTCAACAGCGGTCTCTGATCACTACCCGCTGTTGCTAACTAGCAACACTCAGTTCTCGTTTGAAAGGCACTTTCGCTTTGAGAACTTCTGGACGAGACTGCCGGACTTCAGGGAGCAGGTAGTTGAGGCATCGCAGGACAAGTGCATTCAAGGGACCCAGTGGTGATCCTTAATGAGAAGCTCAGGCGCAGGCCATAGGACCTCAAGTGATGGAGCGCTCGAAAGATTTGAGATATCAAACTTCAGACAATAATAGTCAATGGAATCCTATATCTACTTGATGTAGCGCAGGAACTGAGGCTTTATCACAACAAGAGCGAGAGCTTCGAGCCCAGTTAAAGAGAAGATACCTTGGCTTGGCAGCAGTTGAACGCTTGATATGGAGACAGAGATCCAGGTACCTGTGGCTGAAGGAGGGGATGCAAATACCAGATTTTTTCACAAGAAGGCCAACTCATGGCGAAGGAAAAACTACATGCAGAAGTTGCGCCATAATGGAAGAACGGTTTATAGCCAGCAGGATAAAGAGGAGGCCATTCAGAGCTATTTTCAAGAACTGATTGGTATGAAAGCTCGGAGAACTCACACACTCAATCTGCAAGCCTTGCAGCTCAGCCAAACAACCTTGAAGAGATGGAGGTACCATTAACCGAGGAAGAAGTTAGGGCTGTCGTCTACAGCATGCCAAAGGATAAAGCGCCAGGACCGGATGGTTTTACCAGGGACATCATCAAGGGAGACCTAATGATGACGATCCATAGAATATACAGCATGAATGGTAGTCGAGTTAATCTGTTAAACGGTTGTTACCAGTTTTTGTTATTATTTCGGCCAGTTAGTCGAGTTAATCTGTTAAACGATCCATAGAATTACCAGTTTTTGTTATTATTTCGGCCAATGACATGGAGACACGTACACCCACAGCCTGTCCGACTCGGAATCCTAGCTTCACTGAGTTCACTCGTCATTTGGCTTGATGTTGAAGCAAGTGGTGTCTCCGAACCGACTTGACCTCGCGCCTATATATAAGCAAGAATCCCTACAGCACTACACCAACTGATCACAAGTCACCAACCATCCCATTTGATCTTGCTTCGCCATGGCTGCCGCCTCCGCCATCCCCCTAGACGTCATCCAGCGCCTCCTGCCTCGCCCGGCCACCGCCTCGCCGCCTTCGGCCCCAACGAAGCTCCGCCTGTCCGACTTGGAGAAGATTGGCGTCCTCGGTCAGGGGGGTTTCGGCGCGGTCTTCAAGGTCCGCCACCGGGAGACCGGCGCCGTCTACGCTCTCAAGACCGCGCTCTACGACGACGGCACCGCGCATGTCGAAGCGAGGGCCCTCCGACTCGGCGCCGACTCGCCGCACGTGGTGCGCTGCCACGCCACCCTCCGCAGCGACTCCGGCGTCTTCGGCATTCTCTTGGAGCAGATGGACGCTGGCTCCCTCAGCCGCGTCCTCCGGAGCCGCGGCGGCCGCGGGTTCCCGGAGCCCGCGGTCGCGGAGGTGGCCGCGCGGTGCCTCGCGGGGCTTGACCTCCTCCAATCCCGCGGCGTCGCGCACCTGGACCTCAAGCCGGGAAACCTCCTGGCGAATTCCCGCGGCCACGTCAAGATCGCAGACTTCGGCCTGTCCAAGATCCTCTCCGGCCCCGATGACTCCGTCAAGATCACCTCTGGCACGGCCGCGTACATGGGCCCCGAGCGGTTCGAGCACGACGCGCACGCGTCCTGGCGTTGCGCCTTCGCCGCCGACGTCTGGAGCCTCGGGATCACCGTCCTGGAGCTCTTCTCTGCCCGGCGCCCCGTCCTACCAGCCGGAGAGATGCCGACCTGTTGGAATCTGTTGCGCGCAAGCTTCCCCCCCGACGCCGAGCTGCCGTCGTTGGAGCTGGTGGGGTTCTTGATAGCGTGCCTGCAGACGGACCCGATGTGTCGCGCCACGGTGAACCAGCTGATCCGGCACCCCTTCGTCGCCCTCCGGGACGTCCAGCGCTCGAGCTGCGCGCTTCGGCAGGTCATAGTGGACTCCATCCCGCAGTAGTAGGGAATAAGGAAATGTGTTGTGCCATTAGTAGGACTGCATGCCTATGTTTGCATGCTTCGTCTCTCTGTATGTTCAAATCTTGATGTCAGTCTGTATGTGGAAGCTTTGGTCAGCAATAATACTTGTGTTTTCCTGTCAGAATTATGAATTTTCAAGTGCTTAATTACTAATTTTTTTGAGGATCCATTACCCAGCTTAATCACTAATTCCTGTTCCTTGCACATATATAATCTAGGGTTTCTTCCTGAGAGGCCTGAAATTTCTTTGTTTATTGTGCTGTGGGTGTTCCTAATGTGTTGAAATTGCATGGGTTGCACCGTGGTGGACTACTGCATCCGGTATATTTTATATGATAAGTACATGTACCATACTGATTTTGAAGTTTGGAAGTCCGGTGCAACGACCTGCCCGCCTACGAGACGCCGACCATGGAAAGCATGATGCACCTCGACGCTGATCGTTGGAGCTTCAGGGTTCTTGGGTCGAGGGAAATACTAGACAAAATCATGGGGTCTGGAGGTGCACAGTTACTTATGGACTGGAAGTGACATGGCGTCTGGAGGAAAATGTCTAATAGCCTGGCATAAGGTATGCAATCCACTTGAGTATGGCGGGCTAGGAATCTCCAACCTGCAATTGCTGAGCAACTCATTGCGAACAAGATGGCTAGCTATGGGCTAACCAGAACATCCAAAACAAACCATGGAAAGGGCTTCCATTTCCCATTGACAAAGAAGTGGTACAGATCTTCCAGGCATCGACAATGATAAGCATTGGCAATGGAGAGACGTCCGTCTTCTGGGAGGACAAGTGGCTAAATGGAATTGCGCCAAGAACCCTAGCACCAAACGTATACAGATTGTCCTGGCAAAAGAAGGGGACATTGCAAGCAAAACTGGCTAATAACAAGTGGATCACTGATCTGTCAGGCCCGCTGACGTCGGAAGCGTTGCATGAATTCGGCCGTCTATGGACGACAGTCCAATCAGTGCAGTTAGACACCGAACAGGCAGATAGGGAAACCTGGAAGTGTACGGCGACAGGGAAATACTCGACAGAATCAGCTCACAGGTATCTCTCTGTTGGACGAACTCATTCAGCAGCTGCAGACCTGATATGGTGATGTTGGGCACTTGAGAAATGCAAGCTCTATGCCTGGCTTGCGAGCCGAAGCAGTGCCCGGTGGCCGACAACATAGCAAAGCAAGGATGGACACACAACCCATATTGCTCTCTGTGCTGCACCCATGTGGAGACAACTTTGCACAGACTGGTCACATGCTCCTAATACACCGCAAGTTTGGGCGAGTGTACTGCAAAGGATCAACCTCCAGTATCTGTTACCGGACATAGCAAAGGCAACTAAGTTAGAGGATTGATGGCTCCAAACGGCACAGAGACTATGGCTTGAGCAACGCAAGGGCTGGAACTCCCTGGTAATTCTTGTGTGGTGGAGGCTGCGGAATGAAAGAAACTCAAGGATCTTTAGGCAGCAAGGGCTGGTAGCTGAAGAACTGTGGAAAGCAGTAATGGCAGAATCGGGTACTTGGAGCGAAGTTGGGGCTCAAACGCTGGGTTTGCTGTTAACCTGATAGTTTGCATGAAGCCGGGAGACGAGGAGTTTGTCCACGCGAGCGTGAGAGTCCTATTAGCTGGCAACTAATGAGAATGGGGTGCTTAGATAGTGTTGGGGAAAACTCCCACTCCTCTGGTGTCCATAACTTCTTGGAGAGGACCCAAACTTTTTGGCCTTAGGTTCCCAGGGACAAAACCAAACCTCTAGACCTTAAGCCTCCAAGTGGTCTCTTGGGGCGGTCCCAGGCCTCCGGACCTTTAGTCTGTAAGGTGGTCTTTGGACCCTGAGTGGATCTTTGAGATGGCCCCATACCCCGGGGCAGTTAGTCTCCGGGTGATTCTCAGAGAGGGTCCTGAGCCTCTGGACCCTGGATTCTAGGGCCTTCAGACCCTAGATCCCTGAGTTGTTCCCTGAGACGGCCTTAGGCCTCTGGGTCCTTAGTGTCCGAGTGGTTTCTGTAGAGGGCTCTAAGTTTTTGGACCCCAGGTCTCTAGATAGTTCCCTGAAACGGCCCCAAGTCCTGGGCCCTTAGTCTCCAGGTGGCTCCTGAAGCGGGCATGGGTCTTCGGGACATTCCCAGACCTCTGAGCCCTTAGTCTCCAGATGGTTCTTGGAGATTTGGTCCATGGATCTCTGGTGGTTTCTAGGACAGTCCAAGGCCTTCGGGCTTTGCGTCTCTAAGTGGTTCCCGCAAAGGGCTCTGGGTCTCTAGGATCCAGGTCCCTGAGCAGTTCTCTAGGACAGTCTCAAGCCTCTGGCCCTGCGTCTCCGAATGGTTCTCAGAGAGGTCTCTGGGCTTCCGGGCCCATGTTCCCTGGGCGGTTCCCTGGGATGGTCCCAAGCCTCCGAGTCCTATATCTCTAGGTGGTTCCTGAAGAGGGCCCTGGGCCTTCGTACCCCGGGTCCCTGGATCCCAACTCCTCAAAAGGGACTTGGGTACCTAGGAGCCAATGTCTCCACAGGCACCTTGAGAATTGAAGTGGACATGTGTCCATGATCCAAACGTCATGCCCTGCGAAAGGACCACTGTGCCCTCAATCCAATGGTTGTAGTTAGGGTAATTTAGTAATTTGCATCTTTTGGGGTTTATATATATATCCTTGTACCCCTCTCTTCTGTAGCACACCGCTTTGTTTGCGTTCAAAATACACGCTAAGTCAATACTCGCGTCTAGAAGCTCTCTCTTTGTGAGACAGCCTCCCCAGCCAACTTATGTCGGGGCGCGTCGACAGGAGTAGGGTTCCATTGAACCCGAACCTGTATAAATCTCTCGTGTTACTCTCTGTGATTGTCTAACGTGGGGTAACCCGTCACATGGTCAGCTTGCGTTGCCATATGCGTGTTTCACATCATCAAACTTGCCGTAGGGTTCCTAACACCGCGACAGATAGTTAGCTATTTGTTTTTTGGTTTGTCTATATACAGCCAACTCCCTAGGGGCAATTAATTCTACAGCTAGTTGGGCATATGCTTGTAATTTTCACTTGTATGCTTTCTCTCTTTGATCAATGAAAAAGTAGCCCTCCTGCCTCTTCGTCACAAAAAAAAAAGGACAATACTGGTATGAACACGTCGGTGAAGGACGCATTCATGGGGGCGGCACGATCTTCACGATGTAGAATCTGGATAACTAGTATCTGAAGATACTTGGATAACTAGTATGACCTGACGAAACGAGATAGTCAACCACTTGCAGAGGAAGGACCTGCGTATCAATGAATTCGCCCAACCACACTCTGAATTACCTATCGACCCAGTCATGTATGGAGTTGGCGCACAGATAGAGTGACCACGAAGATCGTTCGAACAATTCCGAAGGAAATCATAAGAATAAAGGATGAAGAGATCAACTCTCAACTAAAACTAAGATTTCAATATGAAATTATTAATATCAATGTCTTATGTCTTGTATGTTAAAAACGTGGGGTAACCTATCACATGGTCAGTTTGCATTGCCGTATGCGTGTTTGACATCATCAAACCTGCCGTGGGGTTCATAAGACCACCACAGATAGTTAGCTATTTTCTTTTGGTTTGTCTATATACAGCCAACTCCCTAGGGGCAATTAATTCTACAGCTAGTTGGGCATATGCTTGTAATTTTCACTTGTATGCTTTCTCTCTTTGATCAATGAAAAAGCAGCCCTCCTGCCTCTTCGTCATAGAAAAAAAAAGGATAATACCAAGCATTGTACTTGAACTGTGAGCAGTTCGAGGCAAATATTTTGTGGGTTTGACTCGGTTTCTTAAGATATCAGATATTACCGAAGCGTATCTTGGAGCTTCAGACAATGATCTCATCACCTAGTATCGTATGGATTTTCTAAAACAGTGTTAATTTTGCTTGGTTTTAGTCAATAGTCATGTAAACAGAAGGAAATGGCGATGTCGAATAGAATCAACGATTTGTTGGTGCCAATTGCAGGATGCACAATACTTGCTGCGGCACCAAATGCGAGATTTTTCTGGTCTGTGTTTGGTAAGGATCCTCTAACAGGAATATAGAACCATTCCTGAAATCAAGATTTCAGACATGAACTGAATTGCAGTATGTTGGGGGGAAAAAATGAGGTTCCGCCGCGGGTAACGTGGGCCCGGACGTGGCCCCGGGTAAGGGGGCCCTCCTCCCCCGGACATGGTCCCGGGTTAGGGGTCCTCTCCTCTCCCGAATGTGGCTCTGGGTAAGGAGTGCTCTCTTCCTCAGACTTGGGCCCGGGTAAGGGGCCCTCTCCTCCCCGGACGTGGCTCCGGGCAAGTTCTCTCTTCCCCGGACTTGGTCCCGGGTAAGGGGCCCTCTCCACCCCAGACGTGGTGCCGGGTAAGGGGGCCCTACTTACCCGGGAGTTTCCTCGGGAATTGGAGTGGCCACATGTTAAGGATCCAAGCCTCGTACCGTGCAAAAAGACCGCAACGCCCTCGATCCGACGGTTCCAGCCAGGGCAGCCTTGTAATCTGCGTCTTTTGGGGTCTATATATACCCTTGTAACCCCTCTTGTAACCTAGGACCAATTCATTTACATCCAATACAAAAAACCAAAAGGCCTGCTTAGGAGCACTCTCCCCGTTAGAGAGCTCCCCTAGCCGACTCGTGTCGGGAGCACGTCGACACGACTAGGGTCTCCACTGAGGCCCGAGCCTGTACAAACCCTTGTGTCAATCTCTGAGATTGTCCAACACGGGGTGACCTGTCATACGGTCAGCCCGCGTTGCGGAACACGTGTTACGCACGTCATAAACCTGCCGGGGTATTTTCGATACCACGACACAGTATATATCTGAAACGCAAGCCAATACTGTTAATGCATGACTTTGTTGTCTCTTCATAAACTTAAAGGAATGGGAAGCCAGGTTACGTACTACAAAGTCAATGTGCTAAATATTTTCAGATAAACCTCGAATAAAACTCGTGTGGACGACAATGGCATGGCAAAGAGGAATGTGGGATTTGCTTGCTCAGGGTGTGAGAATTTTGAAGCAATCTCTGTAGACGATGAAAACCATTAAGCTGGGATCATGTGGATTGTTTTCCACCTGAAAAGTTCGAATCGATCTGAAGAACAAACAACTCTACAACTCTAGTGTTTTAGATTACAAAGCATTGAATATATTTTTTTTGTTATTTTCAATATATATATATATATATATATATATATATATATATATATATATATATATACATACATATACATATATACACACACACATATATACATATATATACACACACATATATATAGACACACACACACACACACACACACACACACACACACACAATTTTGATAAATCCGATATCTGTGTTGTGTGGTGTCCCATGTACATGCGTGCAACTCAGACCACCATCAGCAAAAGTTGAGAAGAAGGTTACAAGCATTTCAGATGAGTTTTTGAATAATTATTGTTTTCAGTAAACAATACAATACTACGTGCAATTCTTCTTTCCATGTATCTGTTAATCACATTCTATGGTTTATCCCTCAGAGCATCGACACACGTGTTTCTCTTGACTTATCTAGATTTTTACTTTTCTAATAAATTAAAATCAGATCAAATATGGTTTAAATTTCTGATTTATCCTTTAAGATGAAACTCTTTTTAAATTAAAATCTCAAATAAGATTAAACTTCTCTCCATCAATTTAGTGGACTTATAAGATTAAACTAAACTAAGCATTACTAGATTTTGCAGATATCCTTAGGGTTAAAAATGTTCTCTAGTATTTAAAAGAGAGTCCTTGGGATAGTAAATTTCCGTAGAGTAGAAATAAGACACTAAGAGAACCCAATTGTTCTCTAGAGATTTATTCTGTTCTTAAGTAAGTATGTCATGTAGGAATCAAGATGTCATTATTGTTTAAGGTGATTTTCTAAACTCGTAGTATATAATATATCCCTGTGAAGATAAAATTAGACTCTAGAGACACGAACAAACCATAATAGAGATTTTGTATTTCCATTAACTACTCCTAAGAGTATGCATTCCAACTTTAGGGATATTTATATTCTTAGAATTCTATACTATCCCACTAAAAAATTTTCTTTTAACTGTTTGGTGGGCTGATGACTTCTTCATTTTTTTTGTTATTTCAATATGTTTATATTTATTATTAGTTAAATGATTGAAGTTAACAAAATATATTATATTAAACACCATCATTAATCAAATAATGCAAAATTTGGATTGAAATTTTCAAAAATTGTTAAATTTTTTTAATGGTGTGTTAAGTAAATATGAAGTCGAATATTTTTTTAAAAAATAATCCATTAAAAAAGAAATGAAAAGTAATTTGTCGTGGTATAAAAAATACCTCGGCAGATTTGATGACGTGCGTAACACGTGTTCCTCAACGCGAGCTGACCGTGCGACGGGTCACCCCGCGTTGGACAATCCCAGAGATTGACACAGGGGTTTATACAGGTTCGGGCCTCAGTGGAGGCCCTAATCCTGTCGACGTGCTCCCGTCGAGCGTCGGCTAGGGGGCTCTCTCCCGAAGAGAGGGCTCCAGAACACGCCTTTTTGCTTTTTTGGATAAAGTACAAATGAATGTCTTAGGTTACAAAAGAGGGTTACAAGGGTATATATAGACCCTAAAAGATGCAAATTACTGAATTACCCCTCTTGCCACCGTAGCATCGGGGGCAAAACGGTCTTTTGACGAGGTCCAGGGCACCGATTTCTGACACGTGGCGGCCCTTTGAAATCAGTGCCCACTAGAGGAGTGCCGGGGGAAGGCTCCCGAGCCCAGAGAAGGGCCTCCGGGAGACGTCTTCCCCGGCCCGGAGAAGGGAGCTCCGGGAGAGGGGGCTCTCCCTGACCCGAAGGAGGAGCGCCGGGGGAAGTCTCTCCCGAGCCCGGGGGAGGGCTCCGGGAGACGTCTTCCCCGGCCCGGAGAAGGGGGGTCCGGGAGAGGGGGCTCTCCCTCACCCGGAGGAGGTGCGCCGGGGGAAGTCTCTCCCGAGCCCGGGGGAGGGCTCCGGGAGACGTCTTCCCCGGCCCGGAGAAGGGAGCTCCGGGAGAGGGGGCTCTCCCTGACCCGAAGGAGGAGCGCCCGGGGAAGTCTCTCCCGAGCCCGGGGGAGGGCTCCGGGAGACGTCTTCCTCGGCCCGGAGAAGGGGGGTCCGGGAGAGGGGGCTCTCCCTCACCCGGAGGAGGTGCGCCGGGGGAAGTCTCTCCCGAGCCCGGGGGAGGGCTCCGGGAGACGTCTTCCCCGGCCCGGAGAAGGGAGCTCCGGGAGAGGGGGCTCTCCCTGACCCGAAGGAGGAGCGCCGGGGGAAGTCTCTCCCGAGCCCGGGGGAGGGCTCCGGGAGACGTCTTCCCCGGCCCGGAGAAGGGGGGTCCGGGAGAGGGGGCTCTCCCTCACCCGGAGGAGGTGCGCCGGGGGAAGTCTCTCCCGAGCCCGGGGGAGGGCTCCGGGAGACGTCTTCCCTGGCCCGGAGAAGGGGGGTCCGGGAGAGGGGGCTCTCCCTCACCCGGAGGAGGTGCGCCGGGGGAAGTCTCTCCCGAGCCCGGGGGAGGGCTCCGGGAGACGTCTTCCCCGGCCCGGAGAAGGGGGGCTCCGGGAGAGGAGCTCTCCCTCACCCGGAGGAGGTGCGCCGGGGGAAGTCTCTCCCGAGCCCGGGGGAGGGCTCCGGGAGACGTCTTCCCCGGCCAGGAGAAGGGGGGTCCGGGCGAGGGGGCTCTCCCTAACCCGGAGGAGGTGCGCCGGGGGAAGTCTCTCCCGAGCCTGGGGGAGGGCTCCGGGGGACGTCTTCCCCGGCCTGGAGAAGGGCGCTCCGGGAGAAGTTTCTCCCGACCCCGAAGAAAGAACTCCCATGGTAACGTTTCTGGCGTTGGCTAGTATTTTCCCCCAACAGGAGCCCCCCGCACCCCCGGGGACATTTTGATGTCGCCGGGGGGTGCGATTCGTTAGCTTAGGGGAAACATGGCCCTCCCCCGGAGAGCGAATATAACGCCCATAACTCGCCCTCATCCGGGAGAGGAGCACTATTTAAGTTAACCATGTATTGCCTCGATATTTGTGCGACCTTTCGTATTCACGGTGTAGATCCCTCGAGCTGACACGTGGCAGCCATCGGGGGCACCTTAGTTGCCTATATAAGGAGGGGCCCACCTCAAGGGAGGCACGCTTTCCTTCTCCTTAATCCTCATAATCCACCAAATTCTTCGGGAGTGACTTCTTCCCCGGTCGCTCTCCGGAAGTAACTTCTTCCCCGGTTTCACAAAACCTGCGGGAGAAGAAATGGCATCGAAGGGACGCGGGAAGACTTCGAGTATCCCGGAGGACGCGACCTCCGATTACCTCGGGACAACCGAGTTCTCCGCCGGGGACCGGGAGACCCTCATCTCCCGGAGGATATTCGGGGAGAGGGACATTCGCGTCCCAGCTGCGGGGGAGGTGACCCCAAGCCCCCGGGACGGAGAGGTGGTGGCCTTCATGGCCTTCATCCAAGCGGGGCTGAGGGTCCCGATCCATCCGCTTCTCCGGGACTTTCTCCGGGAGTACGGGATAGCCCTCAACCACTTGACGCCCAACGTTCTCGTGAGGATGGGGCTGTTCCTGTGGTTAAGCGAGACAGCCGCCGGAGTGGAGGGGACTCTCCGCCTCTTCCAGTACTTCTACCGGGTGCAAGCAAAGAGCTCCCCGGTGGTGAAGCACGGGCCCAAGTCTACTTGCGGCTCCGTGATGCTAAAATTCGCTCCCTCCCGGGCGGAAGAGTACCCGGTGGCCGCCTCCCAAGAGCACTGGGAGGGATGGAGCCGGAGATGGTTTTATCTCCGGGCGGGCGACCCGGAGATGATTTACTCCGCGAGGCCGGCGACATTAGGTCGTTCCCCCGGCCCTCCGGTGCTGACGATGGAGGAGCTAACCTCCGTCGCAAAAATGAAGGAGGCTCGCTCCCGGAGGAGCATGCGAGACTTAGCGGAGGAGCTGCTCCTCCTCCGGCTTAGTCCCTTCAGCCGGAGTAGGAAGGGTCCGGGACTGGGCCCGGAGCTTCGTCCCCCGCGATTCCCGGTGGCGCGGCGTAAGTTTCTTTTCTCCGGGAGTTCACACATCGCGGGGATGTTTCTAAAACTTTGCTTTTTGCAGTTAGGTCCTACAAGTCCACCCGGGAGAAGACGGAGCACCTCCTCGGGAGGTACTACGAGGACGAGCACTCCCGGTGTCTTGCTGCCATCGGGGAGGGTCCTCCCCGGAACATCGTCTCGGAGGCCTTCGGGATGACCCTCCCGGGAAGGGTTCCGCTTCCAACCCCGGGCTCCCACAGGCGGTGGGAGACGGGGGCGTTCCCGGCGGCCAAACGCGTTAAGACCGCGCGGGTACCGGGAGAGGGCTCGAATCAAGACCACCCCCCTTCACCAGCGCCGGCAGAGAGGCCGGCGGGGACGCCCGATGCGCCGGGAGAGACAAGACCCCCGGGGCAGGTGAAGTCCTCCCCGGCGCAGGCGACTCCGGGGACGCGCCGAACGCCGGGGGAGGTGAGGCCATCTCCGGTCCAGAGCACGATGGCGCCTCGGCGGCCGGGGGAGACTACTCCTCCGGCTCAAGTCACCCCCCAGCGGGAGTCGCAGCCCCCGGAGCCGGGGCATGAAGAGAGCCCCACGGACAAGGCCACGCTGGTCGCGCAACTCGATGCCCTGGGGGCATCAGGCGTGTTCGACCACGTGGTCGTGGAGGAGGATGAGTCCTCCTCCGGGGACTCCGACGCCACTCCTTCCCCGGAGCAAGCTCTTCGGGAGGATCCCCCGGGGGTGTACTTCCGGGGCAACGGGGCCTTCGCGCGCCTGGATGCGCTCTTTGCCCCCGACGTCGCGCTTTCCCCAACACCGCCTGCCGGGGGAGCGAGCCATCACGTTCCCCCCGGGGGTGGCACCTCGACGACACCGCAACCGGGGAAGGGAGTCCCCAGGACACTACAGTGCCCTCCCCGCGCGGGGGACGGGAGGTCCCCCGCCCCATTGCCGGGAGACACTCCCCAAGGCTCCGGGTGTGGGGTTGGCCACGGGGGCCTGCCTATGGGAGGAGATCCCCGTTCCCCGGCGCGGGGAGCGTCTCTCTTCTCCTCGGAGGAGACGCGCAAGCTCTCCCTGGGCCTCGTCACCCCTATGGTGCGAGCTCACGTCCGGGAGGGCGGCATTGATGAGCGGTACGGGGAAGTCGTCTCCCTGGCCTTACAGGTGAGAAACTTGAAAACTCCCTCCTCCTCGCTTGCATTTACTGACATTCTTTTTCCTTAGACCACCGCCGTAGCTCGCGCCGTCCGGACTCGCCTCGCCCGGGAGAGCGAGGACATGAGGGCGGCCTTGGCCGCCGCGGAAGCGGAGCGTGACGCCACTGTCCGGGAGAGGGACGTGGCAGTCCAGGCCCGGGAGAGGTTCGTCCAAGAGAGGGACACGACTGCCCGGGAGCTGGAGCGCCTCCGGGAGGAAGTGCTGGCCCCCGCGGAGGTTGCCCGGGACACCGCCGTGCGGGAGCTGGAGGGCGTCCGGGAGCAGCTCGCATCCTCCGAGGAGGCTCGCTCCCGGGCGCTTCAGGAGGCGGAGGCTACGGGGGCGCGAGCCCTCGTGTCAGCGGGGAATCGACTCCGGGCCACGTTGATTGGCCTCGGAGTCGAGTTCCGGGAGGAGGGGAATCCTCGCAACCCGCTGGCGTCTTTGGCGGAGGCGCGCAGGTTCCTCACCCGGCACATCGCGGCGATTCCGGAGGCCGCGGATGTCCGTGCCCGGGCCTTGGCGTCCACCACCGCCGCGCTCGCCGCCTCCTTGGTGGAGTACCAGGGGGCCGGGGCCCAAGCTATTGGGCGCCACGTCCCCCGGAGCTTCCAGGAGTTTTACGAGCCACGCCGGGCGGCGCTGGAGGAGTTGGCGGGGGCTTTCTACGACCGGGTGATTGAGCCCCCGCGAACAAGACGCCACCAAGCTGCCGGGGAAGGAGCTCCGGGCGACGCCTCCCCCGGGGGGGACGATGCCGGGCAAGTATGAGCCTCCTGTCCCCCCTGGTTAGATTAGGGGATCTTTTTGTATAGGATTTTTGCTCCCGGTAGTTCCGTAGGGGGAACCCCGGATGTGTAAATCATTCGCCAATGAAATGGAAATTTTTGCTAAGTTAATATCTTGTCATGGTCAGGTGTCTGGGGCGGGGGTCCCGGAGAAGGACGTGGAACTCACTCCCATCTCCGGGAGTCTCGCCTCCGGTGTCCCCCGGGGGGGACAAGCTTTACTCCGGTGGTTGCCTGATTGGCACTTGGCGAATTTTGACAATCACCGCGCGGAGTTGCCAGAACCTCCCCCGGGAGTGTGGGAGGCAATTCCCTTGCGCATCGAACCTCCCGAAGGGTATGAGTACTGGCCGGAGGACATGTTCAACGCAGTGAGGCGACGAGTCCAGGGCTTGTACCGGGACGTGGCGCGAGCTTGACACTAGGTTTAGGGGGTCCTAGTCCACGTTAGACGTAGGTAGTCCCCCGTACATCCTCCGGGAGTACTCGACTTCCGGTTGTATTCTGTAAGCCTACCGGGAGAGGCTGTCTCCCGGCTTGTTTTTCATGGAATAAAAAGATCGCTCCTTTTCGCTTATTTTGTGCTTCTAAATCACCGGGGGAAAATTCTTGGGGGATAGACTCCGGGGGAGCGAGGCTCCACCTCCGGAGGACGAAGTTCCGGGGGAGATTCCTCCTCCGGAGAACGAAAACCCGGGGGAGAGGCTCCTCCTCCGGGGACAACTCCTCCGGAGGACGAAAGTCCGGGGAGCGAGGCTCCTCCTCCGGAGCCAAATCCTCCGGGGGACGAAAGTCCGGGGAGCAAGGCTCCACCTCCGGAGCCAACTCCGGGGGACGAAAGTCCGGGGAGCAGGGCTCCTTCCCCGGACAAAATTCCGGGGGATAGGCCCCTCCTCCGGAGAAAACTCCTCCGGGGGACAAGAATCCGGGGAGCAAGGCTCCACCTCCGGAGGACAGAGTTCCGGGGGAGGTTCCTCCTCCGGAGAACGAAAGTCCGGGGGAGAGATTCCTCCTCCGGAGACAACTCCTCCGGAGGACGAAAGTCCGGGGAGACGAAAATCCGGGGAGCGAGGCTCCTTCGGACAAAATACCGGGGGGAGAGACTCCTCCGGAGGAAACAACTCCGGGGGACGGAGGTCCGGGGAGTGAGGCTCCTCCTCTGGAGCCAACTCCTCCGGGGGACGAAAGTCCGGGGAGCAAGGCTCCTCCTCCGGAGCCAACTCCGGGGGACGAAAGTCCGGGGAGCAAGGCTCCTTCCCCGGACAAAATTCCGGGGGATAGGCTCCTCCTCCGGAGAAAGAACTCCTCCGGGGGACGAGAATCCGGGGAGCAAGGCTCCACCCCCGGAGGGTTCTAGATGCTTTATATGCCCCAGCCAACTCCTCCGGGGGACGAAAGTCCGGGGAGCAAGGCTCCACTCCCGGAGGGTTCTAGATGCTTTAGATGCCCTCCGATTTCGAATGGGATTAGCTGGGTATTTTTATCTCCTTTTTGTCTCCTCCCCCCGCAGCGGGGGGTGACCTAGACAGGCGGCCCGCGCTGAAACCATAAGAAATATCCTAGTTGTTCCCATGAGGGGTGGCACCCCCGAAGGGTTATCCTCGTGCAGGCGAGTGTGGGGATAGATGATCTATCGGTCGCGCGACCTAGATCGCTCCCGGAGGAGGAAGAGCATAAAAGCAAGCTCTAGAGTGTATGGGGGGGGACTGGTCCCCCAAAGTGACTCGTTACCTCGGTTCCTTGGGAACCAGGTTGCCGCTTACGCCCTCAGTCCACGAGGGGATATTGTAAGTCGCCCAAGGGGGAACGAGGCTCCCGCCGTCGGGACTTAAGGCTGAGCCGGAGCCTGTAGCTTCCTCGTGATGAGGGCATCCCCAGGGAGCATCCTCACGGGGAGGGCATCCTCGTGATGAGGGTATTGCCTCAGGGGCGATTAAAGAAGTCTGCATGAAAACACATGGAGAAAAGACCATCTGCATTGATTAAAACAAGCTGGTACAATGCCCCCACCCCCTGCGGGATCGCAAGAAAAGGGGCGGAGGGCAAAAGGGCCTTTGAGGCCATTGTTACAACTCACCGCGCCTTCCCCTTGTGAAGTCCGAATAAGGGGAAGGGGGGAGGCTCGGAGACTAAGTATAAAATTTGCGGAGCAGGTCCGCGTTCCACGTGTGCTTCAGCTCTTGGTCCTCGAGAGTAGAGAGCTTGTAAGCCCCCGAGCCAAGGATTGTGGAAATCCTGTATGGCCCTTCCCACTTTGGGCTGAGCTTCCCTTAGGCTTGAGGGTCGGTGACGCGCTTGAGGACAAGGTCTCCCAAACGGAAGGCCCTCCCCCGAACACGCTTGTTGTAGGCGCGCGCCATCTCGCGTTCGTAAATGGCGTTGCGGAGGAGGGCTTTGTCCCGCTCTTCTTCTACGAGGTCCACCTCCAGCCTCTGGTTGTCTTCGTTAGCTTGAAACGCGGCTGCCGAGACTCCCTCGAGGAGTTCGACTCGCAGCGATCGGAAATTGATTTCCGAGGGTAGCACTGCCTCAGCCCCGTACACGAGCGAGAAGGGGGCACGCCCTGTTGCTCGGCTTGGGGTCGTTCGCATGGAGCAGAGAATGCTTGGGAGCTCTTCCGCCCATGCCCCACGCCTGGAGGCGCTTTGCTCCAGGCGACGACGGAGCCCTTGGAGGATAACTCCATTGACGCGCTCCACCGCCCCATTGCTCTTAGGGTGAGCCACTGAGGCGAAGTGGAGGGTCGTACCCAAGTCATGGCAGAACTCGCGAAAGATCGCTGAGTCGAACTGGGTTCCGTTATCCACGGTGATCTCGCGGGGGACGCCGAACCGGCACACTATGTTCTTCCAAAAGAACCTTTGCACCGCACGAGACGTGATGGCGGCGAGGGGCTCGGCCTCCACCCATTTGGAGAAGTAATCCACGGCCACAACCGCGTACTTGTATCCCCCCGACGCCGGGGGGAACGGGCCTAGGAGGTCCATTCCCCACCGCGCGAAGGGCCACGTGAGGGGGATGGCCTGCAGAGTTGCGGAGGGTAGGTTGGAGCCCTTTGCCATTTTTTGGCAAGCCCCGCAAGCAGAGACGAGGTCTCTCGCGTCGCGGGCGACGGTTGGCCAGTAGAAACCCTGGCGGATGGCTTTTGACGCGACGGCCCGGGGGCCGAGGTGAGAACCACAACACCCGAGGTGAATATCTTCAAGGAGCTGAATTCCCTCCTCTCGCGGGAGGCAGCGAAGCAGCGCAGAGGCCCCTCGCTTGTACAATGTCCCTTCTATCAGCACGTACGCTCGCGCCTTAGCGCGAAGGCGCTTGGCTTCGGCTTCATCGGAGGGCTCCCCCTCTCCCTTGATGCAAGAGATAAGGGGGGCCATCCAGAATGTGGCCCGGACGATTTCCGCGACGACTGGGTCGCGGGACTCATAGTCCGGGTCGGGAGCCGTCGCGGAAGGTTTCGAGATGACCTCCAAGAAGGCCCCTTCGGGGAGAGGCCCTCGGGCACTCGCTGCCCTGGCGAGGGTGTCGGCTCGATCGTTGTCCCTACGCGGGATTCGGCGCGCCTCGAGGCCATCGAAGTAGTTTTCCATCTTCCGGACCTCGTCAAGGTAGAGGCTCAAATTCGGGTCATGGCACAAGTAAGACTTGTCCATTTGACATACCACGAGTTGAGAATCCCCCTTGACGAGGAGGCGTCGGATACCCAATGAGCGGGCAAGATGTAGCCCTAGGAGAAGGGCCTCATATTCCGCGACATTGTTCGTCGCGGGGAACTCGAGCCTGGCCGCATATTCGAGGGTTCTCCCCTCGGGGCTTCTCAGGACTACTCCCGCGCCAGCCCCCGCCAGGCAGAGGGAGCCGTCAAAGAAGAGGGTCCAGTGGTCGTCGCGCGGCGGGGCGGCACGCGCTTCTTCTTCCAGTCCAGGGACCGGAGCCCACTCGGCCACAAAGTCCGCAAGAACCTGCGATTTGATCGCGGTTCGTCCGGTGAGGGACAGCGAAAAGGGGGCTAGCTCGGCCCCCCATTTCCCTATTCGCCCGGTGGCTTCCTTGTTCCGAAGCACCTCCCCCAAAGGGAGAGAGGAAGGCACCGTGATAGGGTGGCCTAGGAAGTAGTGGCGGAGCTTCCGCGAGGCCATTAGAAGGGCGTAACACACCTTCTCCATCTTCGTGTATCTCGTTTTAGCGCCTTGGAGAGCCTCGCTCACATAGTAAACGGGGCGTTGGTGCCCGTCTTCTTCCTTGACGAGGACTGCGCTGACGGCGACCGGAGTAGCCGCGAGGTAGAGGAGCAGGGGCTCCCCCTGACGCGGGCTCACGAGCATTGGAGGGCTCGCGAGGTATTTCTTCAAGTCCTCGAATGCAGCCTGTGCCTCGGGAGTCCAATGGAATCCCTCAAGGCCGCGGAGGATCTTGAAGAATTGGAGACCGCGCTCCCCCGAGCGCGAGACAAAGCGACTTAACGCGGCCAAGCGGCCGGTAAGTCGTTGCACATCCTTGACGGAATGCGGCGGAGGCATGTCGAGGAGGGCCCGAATTTTTTCGGGATTGGCTTCGATGCCCCTTTGGGACACAAGGAAGCCAAGGAGTTTTCCTCCGCGAACGCCGAATGCACATTTTTCCGGGTTAAGCCTTAACCCGTACTTACGGAGATTGCGAAAGGTTTCTCCCAAGTCTTCGATATGAGCGGCCGAGCGTATGCTCTTGACGACTGCATCGTCAACATATACTTCCACGTTGCGGCCAATTTGATCCCTCAGGGCCAAGCACATCAGGAACTGGAAAGTTGCCCCAGCGTTTTTCAACCCGAAAGGCATGTGGACATAACAGAAGGTGCCGAGGGGAGTTATAAAACTCGTCTTTTCCTCGTCCTCCTCCGCCATTCGGACTTGATGATAGCCCGAGTAGGCATCCAAGAAGCTCATCAGCTCGCATCCCGCGGTGGAATCCACCAGTTGGTCGATCCGCGGGAGCGGGAAGTCATCTTTGGGGCAGGCTTTGTTGAGGTCGGTGAAGTCGACGCACATTCTCCATTTGCCGCTTGCCTTCTTTACGAGGACGGGGTTCGCCAGCCATTCGGGGTGTAAAAAATACCTCGGCAGATTTGATGACGTGCGTAACACGTGTTCCTCAACGCGAGCTGACCGTGCGACGGGTCACCCCGCGTTGGACAATCCCAGAGATTGACACAGGGGTTTATACAGGTTCGGGCCTCAGTGGAGGCCCTAATCCTGTCGACGTGCTCCCGACGAGCGTCGGCTAGGGGGCTCTCTCCCGAAGAGAGGGCTCCAGAACACGCCTTTTTGCTTTTTTGGATAAAGTACAAATGAATGTCTTAGGTTACAAAAGAGGGTTACAAGGGTATATATAGACCCCAAAAGATGCAAATTACTGAACTACCCCTCTTGCCACCGTAGGATCGGGGGCAAAACGGTCTTTTGACGAGGTCCAGGGCACCGATTTCTGACACGTGGCGGCCCTTTGAAATCAGTGCCCACTAGAGGAGTGCCGGGGGAAGGCTCCCGAGCCCGGAGAAGGGCCTCCGGGAGACGTCTTCCCCGGCCCGGAGAAGGGGGGTCCGGGAGAGGGGGCTCTCCCTCACCCGGAGGAGGTGCGCCGGGGGAAGTCTCTCCCGAGCCCGGGGGAGGGCTCCGGGAGACGTCTTCCCCGGCCCGGAGAAGGGGGGCTCCGGGAGAGGAGCTCTCCCTCACCCGGAGGAGGTGCGCCGGGGGAAGTCTCTCCCGAGCCCGGGGGAGGGCTCCGGGAGACGTCTTCCCCGGCCCGGAGAAGGGGGGTCCGGGAGAGGGGGCTCTCCCTAACCCGGAGGAGGTGCGCCGGGGGAAGTCTCTCCCGAGCCCGGGGGAGGGCTCCGGGGGACGTCTTCCCCGGCCCGGAGAAGGGCGCTCCGGGAGAAGTTTCTCCCGACCCCGAAGAAAGAACTCCCATGGTAACGTTTCTGGCGTTGGCTAGTATTTTCCCCCAACATAATTTAAAACTTGTAAAACTAACCTGCAGTCGCTAGACAAACGATGATACGACTAAAAGATTGAAAAGTCTATGCAATCACTCCACATTTGTACTGAATTTTTAATAAAACTTTCAGAATCAATATCTTACGATATATAACTCCGATTGACAATCTGTTTAAACTAGTAGACTTGTGAAGTTAAAATAATCAAATAGGCGCCAACGAATCATCAATTTAAATTATAGATCACACGATATTATATTTGGATCTTACAATTATTTCAGAATTAATATTTTGTGATTTGTAACTTCGATTCATGATTTGTTTGAACTAATGGACTTGTGAAGTCAAAATGATCAAGTTGATATAAACGAATCATCAATCAAATTTATAGATAACAAGATATTGATCCAAAAATATGTAATGTCTAAATATAATATCTTGTTATCTATAATTTTGATTGATAATCCATTTGTATTCATTTGATTGTTTTGATTTCATAAATACACTGATTCAAATGGATTGTCAATCGAAATTATAAATTATAAGATATTAATACCAAATAGTGAAAGACTCTGTAGACTATGTAGATACCAATAATTACACCTCTCTACAATATTATGAAAAAATTTGTATGTTTCACCTCAAATCAATTTAACTCAATTAATTAGACCAAATAGTATTTTGATCCAACTGGACTTGTTGTTGAACTAAAAATGAAGATTAAAATAACCTCCCTAAATCAAGATAAATTAACCTAGTTTTTTAGTTCTAACCAAATGATACCTTAGAGATATAAACATTAATTCTTCCGATTATATTCTTTGATGTAGGACATTTTTAATAGTTTTATTTTACTTAGTATACTATTGTTTGAAGTGGTCCAATATGGTTCAATGATTATAGAGATGGTATTTTTAATAGCAAGAGATCTAAGTCGGAAGGTGAACCATGATTGATCTCCATCCATTTAGCACATACACATCAAATAAATAGTTGAGAGGAACAGCACTGTTGTTTTTCAGTTCTCACTTAAAATTTCTCAGCCCTATCCTGCTTCTCAAGCCCACCTACTCGTCTCCCCACAACCAACAACCAAAAGTCGAATTTTTTGTCCGAATAAACCAATAAAAAAATTACAGTAATAAACCGTAACTTTTTAAAATTACAAAAATGACTCTCAGTCGCGACCGACCGCTCGCGACTGACCTTCAATCGCGAGCCCAGATCGCGACTGAGGAGGTGGCAGCTCCCAAACGCCCCGCTGGCGCAGCCACCCGCCACATCGCCCTTCAGTCGCGAGCCGGGCTCGCGACTGAAACCCGCACCTTTCAGTTGCGAGCCGGGATCGCGACTGAAGGCCACAGCTAGGGTTTGGGTGCGTTTGGGTCCGACCGCTAGGGTTTGTGTTTTGGTGCGTTTACGTACTGTGCGTTATAAACTGATGAGGTACGGTTTCAGTTTCAACCCCGTCTCGTAAGCATTTAATCGGTGGTTGGACTTCCATGTTGGGAAGCCGAAAAACTGAATAGTCGAGACTAGTAGTAGAAAAGCTGAAAAATGTAATAGATGAAATGAAGAACCATAAAAAAAGTTGAAAAGACACAAAGTCAACAAAAAGTCCAAAACTGGTGGAAGCCCTATGAAAAACTACTGCCCTCTCCCTCTCTTCGGCCGACCCTGGTACTCCGACGGCGTGTAGCGAGGAGGCTGACGATCTCTAACACGCCGTCTCCTTGCCGGCGCCTGCACAGATGGCGTAGCCTACGGCGGCTGTGTCGGCTGCGTAGGTGGTGGAGCATCGTGAAGCTGTGATGGCTGCGTAAGATGTTGCTGGTGCCACACAGGAGGGTGCACCTGCGCCAGGATGTCGTGCTGCATCGCACCCTACCCCTCGTCCGCCGCCAAGTCCTGAGCCAGCGCATAGTCTAGCTGGACCACACGCGCGGCGATATCGAGCTCTTCATCTGTAGAGCTACCGGACGGCACGGGACGCGGCTGGGGGGGTGGCGGGCGCAGTGACGATGGGCGGTCGACCGGCGGCACATGCGATGTAGAAGGACCGGGCGCCGACGGTGATGGTGGGGGAATCACGGTCAAGTGCGGTGGCAGCAGTACTCTGAAAGTGATAAGAATCTCGTCGATGCGCCACTCGACCTCTGCACAATGCGCGAACATATCGTCGCTGGGCACGGGCCCATTGTCGCGGATCCTGATCATCATGTCATGTGCACTGGCGGAGACGGTGCCGAGGGTGTCGAGCTGCGTACACGAATTAATGCAATTATGAAATGAAAATCCATGTGAAAGTAAGGTTGCAGAGAGTTAAAGAACTTACGCAGGAGTGGATTCGACGTGCAAGGTTTCGGTCGTAGCCCTCGGCGATGGTGGTAGGAGGGATAGGCTCATCAGGCGTCGGCGGTGGACCGCCTGCGAATCTGTAGAATGTACGACGTCAGTACCATGCGAGGTACGAAAAATGGATGGCGTGGCTATAAGGACTGTTGTTCGCGACCGTCTGCGTGTGAGCCCGATCCATCCACTCCTCCATGTAGGGGCGCTGCCGAATGACGAAGTCGTCCCTGCGATTCCCCTTCCTCGATTGCCTGCGGATAAAATAAATTAGTTACATAAATAAAGTACAAAGTTAAGCACGAAAGTAATATGTGAATGAGATGAACGTACTCGTGAATGTGGTGTGAGATCTGTCGGGGAGGCGGGACGGGAACATGCTGGCGAAGCCCAAACTGGCGCATGACTTGCTCAGGCGAGTAGCCCTCAACCATATGAGAGAAAACGAGCAGAACCTGGGTGCGCTAGTAAGCAGCATCCTCTGTACACAGCGAAGAAAGGCCTGCTGGGGCGAGGGTCTCAATGTACTGCTGTGTCCACGGATGCCAAATCACGCTGTCATCAAGTAGCAGATCGAAACTCGTAGCGTACGAAGGATAGCAAAGATGCGCCTGATTCGTGGACCATCTCAAGCTCAGCCTGGGTGACGGTTTGCATTCCAGGCGCCTCGGGTTTCGTCAAAGCATTTACAATTTTACCTCGAGATAAAAACAATTCTGCGGCGCTATCATTGCCCGTCACGTAATGTCAGAACCCGTCTTGAAAAACCAACCATTTTCACTTAGTGCGCCACTAAGTGGAGAAGTTAAAGGGCCAGGTTAAAAATCCAATGCACGGTTTTTTAAATTCGAAATAAACACGTCTCTCCGTTTTCTTCGAATTTGGGGGCTAGCTGACGAGGATTGACACCCGGGCCACTTCTAATAAACTTCTGGTTCAAGACAGGTTCGAACCTGACATGTATCTGGTGATGCGAACTCAAGCTATTCTGAGGGGCATCACCACGAGGTCGCAAGCTTTACGCGATCAGGTCGCAGCTTTACGCGGTCAGACCGTAAGCCCTGCGCGGTCAGAAGTTCATAGGCTATACGCGAACTACACATTCGGGATATTACGCGGTCAGCCAATATCCCGCGGTCAGAACATCTGCCGATCAGGATATTTGGGATCCATCTATTCGGTTGCCCATACAACAGGATATTCTGAGTATCCCGAAGATTCCTACACGTGGGGGATCAACCGTCAGGAGGTTAACACGTACAGTTATCCATGAATAACACGTGTTTAACCATACGTGGAGGTTAAGAGCAGTTCCAAAAACCGCATCCAACCGTCCGTGCAACCGATTGATGCAGTTTCCTTCACATGGCACCCTTTCAAACAATATAAAAGGATGGCATGGAGCATCAATCAAGGGAGAGATCATCCGAAACATCAACCGAGGGATCGGAAGATCAAGAAACCCAAAATCATCTAAGTTAGCCAAGTCTACGGCTCACCTGATATAGCATTTTAGTAAGCCTTCTTTGGCTTATCCTTGTACACTTTTACAGGGAAAATCCTCGCCTGTGAGGACTTTTTCCTCCATTTGTAAACCTTTTACCACACTTAGTGAAATCTCAACAAGACGTAGGGCTTTTACTCCCACCATCGAGGGCCCGAACCTGTCTAAACTCTCTGTGCTCCTGTTCACCATTGTTCAGCATACCTTCCCGAAGGGTCATCTTGAAAGGTTTCACAATTACAAATTTTGCATAAGTTCGGCTGAGGACTCCGAGTCCGAATCGTCGACAGCTGGCGCCCACCGTGGGGCCTTTCTCAAGGCGTCCTAATTGAAATTCGGAGGTTCGCTGAAACATGGCTGGAGCATATGATTCCGAGAACGATTTTGATCTCGAGGATTATGCTCATATCCTAATGCCTTCTCCAAGTGATCCCGTTCCGATGGAAGAGGTTGAAGGCCAGAATCTTCCACAGGGTGAATCATCTCCCCAAGTTATGCCAATCGACCAGGAGGTAACTGGCACAAGGTCAGAACCCGCAGAGGTTCTTAATGTGCTAGGTGATGAATCCGGCCCGTCATGCGATCCCGCTGAGGGAAAGTATGATGGTGACCCTGAAGTTAGCCCAGGAAGGTTCGACCCTGATAACCTCCACCGTCTCTTTGATTTCGAGTCCGACTCCGAACAAACTGAGATGTTCTCCCCATCGGCGACCTCTCTCCCTAGGCAGTTTGCTGCGTTGTCGGAAGAAACTCCCGATCAACAGGCTGCCAGGGAAGAACAAGATCGCAAACAGAAGGAGGAACACGATCTCGAGCAACAGAACAACGATCTACGCAGAACTGCCCTAGAGGATCTTCAAGATGCGCAGGCTCGTTACGATGCTGCCCCGAGTTCTTCTCGACGGTCGCGTGGTCGTAGACGTGACCAGACTCCTTCCTTACCACCGGAGCATTTCCCAGTGGACGAAGAAACAATAACACCTGGTGCCCCTAGGAGAAGTACCCATGGTCGACTGCGATCTATCGCAGAAGTCATGCGCAATTTTCCTCCTACGGTCACGGATGCGCAGAGACCGGCCTTTTTCAGGATCCTGGCGGAAAGACTGGATGAGGTCGCATCCGAGGCGACCCCAACGGCCTCTTCCCGCTCAGTGACACATTCTCGCGAACGAGATGGTCCTCATTCTGGCTCTGGTCGACGGAATTACCCGCCGCCTGTACCGTCCCGACAGGACAAATACCGGCGAATGCAGGATTCTCGTAGTAGGGATCGAGTTCCCGTTCACTCTCGTTTGGGACCACGAGTAACCTCGCCATTAAGTGAGTTTGCTCGAAACCTGACCGAAAGTCGCAGGACGGTTCACGGTCCTTACGTTGGTTGCAAAGCTTTCTCGCCTGGCCTACGAGCAGTCATTTGGCCCGATAAGTTTCGACCAGGGGCCATTGAGAGGTTTGATGGAACTCAGAACCCATCTGAGTTCCTTCAGATCTATATTACTGCCATCCAAGCAGCAGGAGGCGATGACAAGGTCATGGCCAACTACCTGCCAACAGTCCTCGTAGGACCGGCTAGAACCTGGTTGTTCAATCAGCCTGAGGGTTCTATCTATAATTGGGAAATGCTATGCGATGCCATCCTCAGCAATTTCCAAAACTGTTACCAAAAGCCGGGTAAGGAGGACGACCTGCATAGACTACGGCAAACTTCGACCGAAACACTTCGGCAGTTTGTCAAGAGGTTTGTCGGGGTAAGAAATACCATCCCGAACATATCTGATGGCTCCGTAATCAGGGCATTTAAGCACGCCGTTCGATACCGGAGATTCACTGAAGACTTGCTCATCCACCCTCCTCGATCAGTGGCCGATCTGTTCGATATGGCTGATCGATACTCCGATGCAGCCGAGGCAGTCGAATGGAACCGAATGGTTGACAAGGGGGACCTACCGCCCCAACCAGGCTTCAAGGACGCCAAGAAAGAAGATTCAAGCAAAAAGCCGGAGTCTTCACCGGGTGGGAAGTCAAAAAAGTCGAAGAGGAACCGCTCTGGGCAGTGCCGTGAGGTCGCGGTCGCGGAGAAACCACCTTCGACTAAAGGTAATAAGTCTTCTTTTAAAAGTAAAACTGCTTCTGGTGGCCGGGATTCCGAGCAGCCAGAAAAATCAACTAATCCGCAGGAGGGCAAGAGGTGGTGTCCACTCCACAACTCCGCAGGCCACGACCTCAAAAACTGCAGGAGTTGGTTGAAACAGCTGGATGATTTCTACCAAGGAGCTGGGCCAATGCCAACCTTACCACCTAAAGAGCAGGCGTGCGGGGTTAGAGACGTCGATGGAGACGAAGAAATGGCTTACCAGGTACCTCAAAATCATGTTAATGTCATTTTCGGAGGTTCCTCCTCTTTCGTTTCCAAAAGACAGTTTAAAACCTTTTGCCGAGAGGTTAACCAAACGGAGACATCCCTTGGTGAACCTCAATATCCCCGTTGGTCGGATATGCCTTTGACGTTCGATCGCGCTGACTGTCCTGTGGGGCTAACTCGACCATTGAGGCTACCTCTGGTTATTACCCCAATCATCAGTAACGCGAGAGTCAAAAGGGTCCTGATCGATGGGGGAAGTTCCCTTGATCTTTTGTTGGTCAAGACACTCGACGAGATGCAAATTCCTCGTTCGAAGATTAAGCCCATAATCCATCCGTTTTATGGGATAATCCCAGGCCCCTCCATGATGCCATTGGGACAAGTGGTCCTCCCGGTCACTCTGGGAGAACCAGATAACTTTCGAACAGAATTGGTTACTTTCGATGTAATCGATTGTGATTCAGCTTATAATGCAATCTTTGGCAGGCCGACTCTTGCTAAGTTCATGATGGCAACGCACTATGCTTATCAGTGCGGGAAATTGCCTGGCCCCAAAGGTGTCATTTCGGTCCGAGGTAGTCGCAACGTGGCGCTCACGTGCGACCGGCTATCTTTGGAGATGGTCGATCAACTTCCCCTCCGGGACGCTCAGGTCGCCACTGTCGCCACTGATGCGATCAGGGCTGCTCCTCGACCAGATGAGAAACTCAAACAAATTCCTTTGTACCCAGATGACCCATCCAAGACAATTCGGGTTGGGTCAGCCCTGGATGACAAATAGGAACTCGACCTCGTTACTTTCCTCCGGGCTAACGCAGATGTGTTTGCGTGGAAACCGTCCGACATGCCCGGTGTCCCAAGGGAAGTAATTGAGCACAGGTTAGCAATTCGACCTGGACAACGGTCAATAAAGCAAAAGCTCAGGCGTTTTGCCACCGACCGACAGGAAGCCATCCGAGAAGAGTTAGACAAACTCTTACAAGCCGGGTTTATCCGCGAAGTGAATCACCCGGACTGGCTCGCCAATCCGGTCATGGTCCGCAAGTCAAATGGCAAGTGGCGCATGTGCGTCGACTATACTAGCCTCAACAGTGCCTGTCCGAAGGACGACTTTCCCCTTCCCCGCATCGACCAGCTGGTTGACTCCACTGCGGGTTGTGAACTGATGAGTTTTCTGGATGCCTACTCAAGATATCATCAAATTAGCATGGCAGAAGACGATGAAGAGAAAACTGCCTTCATCACCCCGTTCGGCACATACTGCTACATCAGAATGCCGTTCGGTCTCAAGAACGCTGGTTCCACGTACCAGCGCTTGATGCAAAAGACCTTTCTTTCCCAGATAGGGCGTAATCTCGAAGCATATGTAGACGATTTGGTTGTAAAAAGCACCAAAAGATTGTCTCATTTGGACGATCTTGCTGAAACCTTCTGTAACTTGAATCGCTTTGGAATAAAATTGAACCCGGAGAAATGTTCTTTCGGGGTTTCTTCAGGGAAGCTTCTTGGTTTCCTTGTGTGTTCCAGGGGTATTGAGGTTAATCCTGAGAAAATCAGAGCTATCGAACAAATGAGGTCGCCCTCGACCATGAAGGATGTTCAACGCCTGGCTGGTCGCATGGCGGGTTTAAGTCGCTTTATATCGCGATTAGGCGAAAGGGGACTACCTTTCTTTAAAGCCTTGCGGAAACATCATAACTTCACGTGGTCCGACGAGGCCGAAAAAGCGTTTCAGGAGGTAAAAACATATCTGTCCAGTCCGCCAGTATTGGTGTCTCCTGAAAAGGAAGAGCCATTACTTCTGTATTTGGCGGCCACCCCACACGTGGTCAGCGCAGTTCTGATCGCGGAAAGGGAAGGAGTACACAGACCCGTCTACTATGTGAGCGAAGTACTTCATGGTCCTAAGGAGCACTACCCTGAGGTCCAGAAGATACTTTACGCGCTACTGATGGCTTCCCGTAAGCTACGACATTACTTTCAAGCACACAAGATCACAGTACCCTCCTCTTTTCCTTTAGGGGATATTGTTCGAAATCCAGAAAAATCTGGTCGAATCGCTAAATGGGCGGTCGAATTCGGTGCCTTCGAAATCCTTTTCACCCCTCGCACGGCGGTTAAGTCTCAGGTTTTGGCCGACTTTGTGGTCGAATGGACCAATCCTGAGCCACCCGTGCAGTTGGCAAAGGAACTGGAGTGCCCCGATTATTGGACAATGTACTTTGACGGCTCCCGTAGTTTTCAACACTCGGGGGCTGGAGTGGTCTTAGTTACGCCTCAGGGCGAACAGCTTAAGTATGTTATTCAACTACACTTTGTTGCCACCAACAATGCAGCAGAGTATGAAGGTCTTCTTGCAGGGCTCCGGGCAGCAAAATTCCTCGGAGTCCGTCGACTAGTGGTGAGGGGGGACTCACAGCTGGTCGTAAACCAGGTAAACAAGGAGTACAGCACCTCCGATGAGACAATGGCTCATTACCTGGGGGAAGTGAGGAGATTGGAAAAACACTTCAGTCACTTCGAAGTCCAATACATCCCGCGAAAGGACAACATTCTCGCAGACCAATTATCCAAAATTGGATCCTCACGCTCATCCGCTCCGGCAGGAGTGTTCATTGAACACTTGGACCATCCTTCGATCATGACTTCGGTCGAGGATGATCCGGCAATAGCCTTCGTTGCCAACCTCGGTCAGGAACAAGATTGGACTCAACCATTGAGGGTCTATCTTGAACATGGGACCCTACCCGAGGACGAAACCAAAAGCGATCGATTAATTCGAAAGCTGCGTCTGTACAAACTCATAGATGGGGTTATGTACAGAAAGGGTACTCAAGGAGTATTTATGCGCTGCATATCTCAGGAGGAAGGAAAATCCCTCCTGAAAGAAATACATGACGGTGTATGCGGTGCACACGCGTCATACCGAACACTGGTCGGAAAAGTTTTTCGACAGGGATTCTACTGGCCTTCAGCACTCGATGATGCCAAGTTTATGGTCAAGATGTGTCCACAGTGTCAGTTTCATGCAAGACAGGTTCATCAACCTGCTTATGCATTGCAAACTATTCCTCTCGCATGGCCCTTCGCGATCTGGGGAATGGACATCGTCGGTCCTATGCCACAAGCGGTCAATGGATACAAGTTTTTGTTTGTAGCCATTGACACGTTCACAAAGTGGATTGAGGCCGAACCAGTACGAAATATTACTGCATCAGCTGCACAAAAGTTCTTTCACAAGAACATTGTGGCACGATTTGGTGTTCCAAACCGTCTCATCACAGACAACGGTTCTCAGTTCGCTAGCGGTCTCTTCCTAGACTACTGCGATCAGATTGGGACTAAGGTGTGCTTTGCTTCCGTGGCACATCCACAAAGCAATGGTGCCGTAGAACGGGCCAATGGGCAAGTGTTGCAAGGCATCAAAAAACGTGTTTTTAATCGCCTCAAGACCCGCTCGGGGGCTTGGGCAGACGAGCTCTATACTGTTCTATGGGCACTACGGACTACCCCTAGTCGAGCCACCGGTGAGACACCCTTCCATTTGGTCTATGGGGCCGAGGCTGTGTTGCCTATGGAAGTTAGTATTGGATCTGTTCGCACGAATCAATTCGAACAGGTCAACCAATCCGAACAGCGATCGCAAGATCTCATCCTCCTGGAAGAACGGCGTGATCGCGCCCTGATCAAGTCCGCGGTATACTTGCAGGCTCTACGCAAGTATCACAGTAAAAAGGTGCGACCACGTGATCTCAACGTGGGCGACTTGGTTTTACGAAAAATTCAAGACCAGGCTAACCGCAATAAATTCTCCCCAAAGTGGGAAGGACCATACACTGTCGTCTCAGTGCCGTGGCCAGGGTCTGCGCGGTTAGCCATGGAGGATGGTCGGATTTTGTCCAATACTTGGAACATCGATCAACTTCGCAAGTTTTACGTGTAAGTATTCCAATCACTTTTTCCCTGTTCAATTAGCATCTTTTCATAAAAAGCATGTCTTGTTTTCATACAATAAGTGTTTTCTTTAAGCCCAAATTATACAAATTCGATCTGGGGCTGATCACCGGTGGTTAGGTTACTACAACATTTTTAAATCGGATTCACTGGTCGATCTCATGATCACTTCCAGATAAGTCGCTCCTAAATAAGCCGTTTCTCAACGCACACGGGACTATCTGGCAAGTCTTCGGTCATCTGGGTGGCTACCAGTTTGCAATAAGGTTAAAATGTTATTTTAATCTTGACTATCGGCTTGAAGCGCATATCCCTGGTCATCATACTTATTTTTTCCCCTCTGCTTAAAATACTAAGGCTCCAGTATTCACAAAACAGAGGCGGGGGCTAGAGGAGTATACTTATAGTATGAAACTTATGATGTGAATATGCACTTTCTTTTGAAAAAATAGTTTTACATACATGGCATTGTAATTACAATTGTTGGGTTACAAAATGTATGGATCATTCGATCCTCAGCTCAGCCAAGAGTTTGTCAACGAAGGGCTTAACTTCTTCAATAACGGCGTCAAGCAGTTCTTCACTCTCGACCTCAACCGGTCCCACCAGCGCGCTCAGATTCGCATCTGGGCCATGGTGAAGTCGAACCCGGCTGAGTACGGCAGAAGCGGCTGATCGGACTCTCGTCCTGATTATCTCTTCACGTCGCCGTAAATCTCCAGGGAGATATTCGAGCAGTGATTCTGCTTGAGTTGTGAGCAGTGATGCCCAATCGCTGACACTTGGGTCGTTCTTCCTCAACTCTACCACGTTGGTATTCAAAAGGCTGGCCACGGCCTTCAGTTTTTTGAAGACCAGTAGGCTCAACTCTTTGACCGCTCGGTCGGTATGGTTGAGCGAGGACTCGAGAATCATCTTGTCCTGGCCGAGCTGTGTAATGCGACCTGCTTGCGCTGTACAGAGAAAAGAGGTTATTAACAAGAAACGGCTTTAAGTCTTCTCAAGTTGAGAATCGACTTACCAGCATTCTCAGACTGAAGTTTATTGATTTCAGTCCGTAGTTTCTTGAACTCTGTAACTGAGTTCAGCCTCATCTTGGCTAACTCTTTCTTCAAGAATGTAACCTCTTTGCAGCAAAATCAAGTCAGTCACAGATAAAGCCTACTTATATTAACAGAAGAGTGACGATCCTCACTTGCGCAAGCCGTCATGATCTTTTTGAACAGCCGCCATGCTAGCCATTGCAGCATGCGACTGACTCGTCACCCATGACAAGCCCTGTGATGCAAAGCAAGAGAGTTAAGTATGCTCTAAAGGCGATTCAAGCGCCGAAACAGGGGTGATCATACCTTCATGAACTTATTTAAAGCGGCATCATCCATGCTAGCAGGAATCCTTGCTAGCGCGCCGGAAGTGCCTGCGACAGGGACAGTTGATGGGAGTGCCGGCCGGACGCCACCCCCAGAGACTACTGGTTGTGACCCGATCCCTGTACTTGTCTCACCTCCCGCGGTCCGGACAACTTCCTGAACCGCGGGAGCAGAGCGCTCTTCATTAGAGGCTCCCTCATCAGCCCTAATTTCAACCTCCCCAGTGGCGGTTGAAGGGTTAGGCGCTGTCTTCTTTTGCCTAACAGGAAGAATGGGTCAGGCAACTTTTATCTAAGATTACTGTCAAGTAAGAGCTCTTACCTTATTTGAAATCCTATTCGTTCCTGGGACTTCTGGGAAAATTCCCCTGGCGAAGGAGAGCCGTCTCCGGTTCTCGCCTTCCTTATGGTAAACAAGGCAGCACCCCCCTAGAAATGTCATGTTACAAGCATATTCTTAGGGAACAGGTAAAAACACATAGGTCTTTACCTGGGCCACCGGACTAACTGGTGGGGCTGCATCCGAAGGCCTTGGCGATCCTGAGTTGCTGGAACCGTCACAGCTGGCCTTTGTTCGTCTACCTCCTCCTCTGCTTGCGGAGGAGGAGGATTTTCCTCTCTGGAATCCCCAGTGATCCCAGGGGGAAGCTCTCCTCTCTGTATGTACATTACTTATCAAATGTGCAGAAAGAGCCATAGAGGGAATGATCGAAAAGATTCTTTACCTTATTCGTCCCTTCGACCAGGGAAGCAGAGATGATTGACCCTGAAACCTCGGGGGCTTCAGGAATTGGAAGGTCACCCGCGACCACAAGATCCTCGGTGGTCGCAGGGTCAGCCACGGCCACCTCTTCGACAGCTGTGGTCTCTGCGGGGCAGCTTGGGGCATCGCTGGATGTAAGATCCGCGATCTTCCTCCTTCGAAGGATCAGAGGAACTTCATCCTCTTCCTCCTCGCTCCCCTCTCCCTGTACGACGAAGAAGTGATTCCATGTCGCGCCTGAAAAAGTAGCAGGAATGTGATATCTTACCGCAGTCTTTCTTGCGGGACGAGGAACGCTTCGTGAAGACCCCTCCCCAGGGTTCAGCTTGGTCTTCTTAGGGGCAGGACTCTTTGTCCTGGGTCTCTGAGAGACCTTCTTCACGTTCCACGCCGTCGGCTTCTTCAGAGAGCCGACATTTTCACTTGGGAATGTCGCATCCGCAAACCTCCCTAGGAGCTATTCTCATTCCAATGAGATTGATTAGTGCTGGACATACATGAGACCTGCAAAACAGAGGCCAAGTGGAAAGTGTACCTTTCGGCGCTCCTGTTTAAGGTCGTCGCCGGCATGAATCAAGCTTTGGGGGCGAGGCGATCCCTTGGGGCCCTCTACCTCGGCGTTGTACGCCCTGAGGAGGTAGTTAGTCCGCCTCTCAATCTCGCCTGAGGGCAAGACTGTTCCCAGATACGAGTTAAATGGATACATTTCAAAAATGACATAAAATGATTTCAATGTCAGAAATGAATACCTTCGTTATAGTCCAGGGTAGTGTCCGCCATGGACTTGATCTCCCAAGCCGGATGAGCCCTTTCACGCAGGGGGCTCACCCGATTCTTCACAAAGTCTCGGATGACGTCACGTGCCGTCAACCCTTGTTCGACTAAGTGAAGGATCACCTCGGCATGCTTCATGAACTCCGCGTTCATCGCCGGGAGAGTATCCAACTCGCTCGGCTTCTCCGGCCGCGAGTTCTCAAACCACAACCCGCTCTCGGTCGGCGGGGTGCAGTAAAACCATTTCTGGTGCCACCCGTGCACTGAGTCTCGCAGGGGTGGGGAGGGATACTCCTTCTTATCCCTCAGCCGGAAGTAGATGCATCCGGCGGCGTTGGTGCTCTTCGACCACGCCGAAAAGTAGAATCGTCGGAAAAGATCCACGCTGGGATATATCCCGACGAAGGCTTCACAGAGATGCTGGAATACTGCAAGGATCAGCATCGCGTTGGGGTGGAGGTTGATCAGTTCCCACCCGTAATGCTCAAGGACATCCTTAAGGAACCGACTCTCAGGGAATCGGAACCCGCAACGCAAATACTCCTCAAAAACCACCAACTCGCCTTCTTGGACAGTTGGGGTTTCTTGGTCCTTCTCCGCAGGTCGCCAGTTAATGAGCAACCGCGGGGAAAGGATCTCCTCCTTCTCTAGCGCCATCAGGCTCTCCTCAGAATGGTGAATGGATCTGTTCCAGGACGCCATTTTTGGTGTAGAATCAAAGGGGAAGCTGGCAATTTGGGGAAGATGAAGGCTGAAGAAAATGAGGGTTTTGAGCGGCGGGAACTCTAAGGGTTTTTCGCGGATGAGTGGCTTCCTCAAGAAGCTACCTACTGCTTTTTATAGACCCAAGGCGACGCATTAATGAGTAAACGGCTCATTTCAAACGTTCCATTGAATGCTTTATTCATTTCCCATAATGGATACTGTCTCTGATGGACCCGATAAAGTACTCAGGCGTCGGATCTGAAACAAAAAGACTTCTTTGTTTTGGAAACTGAAAGTGTGAAAGGACTGAAAAATTTTCAGTACTTTTCAGAGGACGTTTTTCCTTTTTTATACTTTAAACATTTTTTTTCGAAAAAATCATGTAACTCAATTTTTGACGTACTGGAATGTTTCTAATTGGGTTATGGTTTTATCGAAATCATGTTTTAGGCTGAAACTTCGATCCTAATCGGAGTGACGGCCTGACCGAGTCTCAACTCTGGTCGAACCTTAGTTCTGACCGCGGCTTTGAAACTGATCGCGGAATTAGGGCAGGTCGCGGTGCCTTTTTCTTAAAAGTGATTTTGATCGCAGAACTAAAATTTCCTGTGTATGAATGGTCGCGAACATAAAGTTCATGGCTATATTTTCGCACAGAAGATGTGGAGGATATTTCATGAGAAAATAAAGAACTTTTATTTCTTACATTCTTTACATACAAAAGGGATGCAGTCGATCAAAACATCGACTTGCTCCGAGAGAAGTTTACAAAGTTCCCCAAGGGACATGTTGTTGTCAGTAGGATTTACACTGGCAACCCCCAAGGAACTAGCAACTACCCTAAGTCTATCTATATCATCCCTAACAACAGACGCACTATTGTCCCTAATCAAGTCAGAGAGTTCTCGCTGTTGCTGAGCGAAGTACCTCTCTCGACGGAAATGGTGCGCCTCTTCTCGGGATCGATCAAAACATTCTGCTAAACGCTGAATCTTCGAGGCCATCTCCTCGGTCTTCTTCTCCAGGGCATTCTTCTCTTCCAGAAGGGTCTGTCCGGAAGGAAGAGATGGAACAGCAGAAGGCTGATCGCTGGAGCCTCCTACCTCCTGCATTTTGCAAAAGTTAGTCGCACTAACTAAAATTATCAGCAAAAAAGGGAGAAGAATTGTTACCTGTCCCGGTGCATAACCCGTTGATACACCCATCTTGGGAGGAAGATCATCATATGGTGGAAGAGCAACCTCCCCAGAAGAAGATTGCTTCGCCAACCCAATATGGCAATCATCTGATCAAGGGATAGTCACCGCTTGCCAACCAGGATGTTGATCATCCAAAAGGATGGGGGAATTGGATGTGAAGGGATTTTTTCCTAAGGATAAAGGCCTAACTTGCCGAGAGGCATGAACGGGGAGGGTCAAAGGAACTAAAGGAAGAAAGAAACTCGCTATGTTCTTTACCTTTGTTCCACTGGAAGATCCTTCGTCAACCTTGGGTTTCTTCCTTAAGGGAGACATGACTTCATTCGTTTGAGACCCTTGTTCGACAATTTCCCCTTCATCGCTCTCAATCTCGATGATTTCATGATCTGCCATTGGGAGGGGTATGTGAAAAGGAAGAAGGCAGGATAACAAGAAAAGGACTTAGGCGTGAAGGGAAATTATGAAGCTTTACAAACTCAAGAACCTGGTATTTATAGCCGCCTGGGTGACGGTTTGCATTCCAGGCGCCTCGGGTTTCGTCAAAGCATTTACAATTTTACCTCGAGATAAAAACAATTCTGCGGCGCTATCATTGCCCGTCACGTAATGTCAGAACCCGTCTTGAAAAACCAACCGTTTTCACTTAGTGCGCCACTAAGTGGAGAAGTTAAAGGGCCAGGTTAAAAATCCAATGCACGGTTTTTTAAATTCGAAATAAACACGTCTCTCCGTTTTCTTCGAATTTGGGGGCTAGCTGACGAGGATTGACACCCGGGCCACTTCTAATAAACTTCTGGTTCAAGACAGGTTCGAACCTGACATGTATCTGGTGATGCGAACTCAAGCTATTCTGAGGGGCATCACCACGAGGTCGCAAGCTTTACGCGATCAGGTCGCAGCTTTACGCGGTCAGACCGTAAGCCCTGCGCGGTCAGAAGTTCATAGGCTATACGCGAACTACACATTCGGGATATTACGCGGTCAGCCAATATCCCGCGGTCAGAACATCTGCCGATCAGGATATTTGGGATCCATCTATTCGGTTGCCCATACAACAGGATATTCTGAGTATCCCGAAGATTCCTACACGTGGGGGATCAACCGTCAGGAGGTTAACACGTACAGTTATCCATGAATAACACGTGTTTAACCATACGTGGAGGTTAAGAGCAGTTCCAAAAACCGCATCCAACCGTCCGTGCAACCGATTGATGCAGTTTCCTTCACATGGCACCCTTTCAAACAATATAAAAGGATGGCATGGAGCATCAATCAAGGGAGAGATCATCCGAAACATCAACCAAGGGATCGGAAGATCAAGAAACCCAAAATCATCTAAGTTAGCCAAGTCTACGGCTCACCTGATATAGCATTTTAGTAAGCCTTCTTTGGCTTATCCTTGTACACTTTTACAGGGAAAATCCTCGCCTGTGAGGACTTTTCCCTCCATTTGTAAACCTTTTACCACACTTAGTGAAATCTCAACAGGACGTAGGGCTTTTACTCCCACCATTGAGGGCCCGAACCTGTCTAAACTCTCTGTGCTCCTGTTCACCATTGTTCAGCATACCTTCCCGAAGGGTCATCCTGAAAGGTTTCACAATTACAAATTTTGCATAAGTTCGGCTGAGGACTCCGAGTCCGAATCGTCGACACTCGCAAACAAACAAGCCGGGTTTGAGCTATCCCCACAGCTGGGTTCAAAAACAAGTCGAGCCCGAATTAGACCTTAACTTGTTTGAGGTCGGCTAGGTAAGTCAATTATCGTGGTCTGGAACCGCGACAGAACGAATCAGACACTTATCGCACCTCACAAGTGCGACAGAAATCTTTTCCCCACCCCATCCGCGACAGGAACTGGTCGAGTGGTCACGCGGTCGAGTGGTCGAAACGTACGATCGAACGGCAGACTCGACCACTCGACCAGTTTCTGTCACGAATTGGGTGGGAAAAAGATTTATGTCATGCTTGTGAGCCGTCCTGTCGCGGTTCCAGACCGTGATAATTGGCTTATCGCACTCAAACAGACCATTTTTGCAGTTTCGATGAACTGTGGATCAGTTTTACAATTATTTTTTTTATTTTGGGTTATTAATAAAAAAAAAAATATTTGTCCTCACCCCACCTCTATTTGGATCTCCCAACCTTCTACCATCATGTCTTCCTATCTCTATGATGCACATATTACGTTTTGCTTCGGAAGAACCAATCACATCACCGTGTTGAGCATGAAATTTTGCAGGTATTCTAGCTCAAGGCAAGGTAGGTCTTGATCACGGTGGAGCCGGTTGAATCGGAGAGCAGATGTCTGACGAGGCTCATCCGAATCTGATTTGGAGGTATTGTCACAGTGTTCTCCATGTTGTTCACATCAGATAATACAGTTAGTAGATAGAAAATACTACTCATATTTCTCTGAAAGTTTACAGGATAAAACAGATGTAGTGATGTCAATGTAAAGTCAGTTAAGGGTAGGGAAGCGACAAAACCAAGAATTTGCCGCGAAGAATGCAGACAACGTTGGGACAATCAAGAAGGCTCAGCAAGTGGTCATGCAGAAGCTAGGCATTGTTGAAGAAGAGGAGATGAACCTCGGAGAAGAAGCATGAGCCAAGTACGGGGCTTGTTCAAGGAGCCGCTCACCGACTCAGTAATCAAGGCGTTGGCTGCATTGTGCGACCTCGACGGGTAGCTTGCATGCCAAATGAAGATGGAGCCCGAGAGATTATGGCGAATTGGAGCTCCCTTTATCTAGTTGTTGTTAAGTATATGTGTATATGTGTATATGTATTGGATGTGTTTAAATCTGACTCTAGCCCTTTAGGCTGTTGTATCTATAAATACTGGGCTTTTGACCCTAATACATTTTGAGGTTAATCTTAACATGGTATCAGAGCCAAGTTTCACAACCCTAACCCTAACCCTAACCTCCCGTGATTGTTGACGTTTTCGCCGCCGCCGTCGTCGTCGTCGCCGTCAGATCTCACGTTCCTCCGTCAGATCCGTGCCTCCGTCCGATCTGCGCGTCGGCCTCCCCGTCGGCCCTCCCCGCGTCGGCCTCCCCGCCGGCTCTCCTCGCGTGCGTCGGCCTCCCCGCCGGCTCGCGTGCGTCGTCGCGGCGTGCGTCGGCCTCCCCGCCGGCCGCCCTCCCCGTCGCGGCTCCCCCGCGCGGGTCCCCGTCGTCGGCTCTCCCCGCGCGGGTCCCCGTCGTCGGCTCTCCCCGCGTCGGCCCTCGCCGCGTCGGCCGCGCCTCCCGCCGGCCCTCCCCGCGTCGGCCTCTGCCCTTCGCTGGTCTCTTTGTCAGCAACTTTCTGCCTCTCAGCAGGGCGATCAGACTGTGGAGGAGTTTTACAGTCAGCTTTGCAAGATTTGGCGTCAGCTGGACTCTATGGCACCCACCGATGCCGGACCTCTCACCCTTCGGTATAGGGAAGAAGAGCGTGTTTTTCAGTTTCTGATGCGTCTCCGGTCAGAGTTTGAGATGGTTCGCTCTCAACTTCTGAATCGTGAGACCCTCTGCTCTTTGGAAGAGACTGTGCGGGCTCTTGTTCTGAGGAGACTCGACTGCGTTCTTTGGCGTCTCACTTCACCTCATCACCTTCTACAGTGTTGGCTATGTCGCGGTCTAGTTTGACTTCTCTGCGCACTGAGGCGCGTACTCCTACGGTCTGTTCACACTGTAAGAAGCCGGGCCATACTGTTCAGCGCTGCTTTAGTCTTCATCCGGAGCTGAAGGCTCAGTTTGAGCGTGATCGTGCTGCTCGCCGTGGCCGTTCTACTCCTACTGTGTCTTCTAGCCCATCCTCTGATCAGCCGGCTCCTCTCACTGCTGCCGAGCTGCGCCAGCTACATACTCTTTTACAGCGCCAGACTACTATACCCTCCTCGTCTTCTGCTGGGGCTGCCGTTCACTCTACCCCATCATCAGGTACAGCTAGTCCCTGGGTTCTGGATTCAGGGGCATCTTTTCATATGACGTCTGATTGTTCCGCATTACAATCATGTCGGCCGTCCCAGGCTCATATTTCAGTTCAGACAGCTGATGGCACTACTTTACCGGTTACACATCAGGGCATCCTTTCTACCACTCAGTTTACTGTTTTTGATGTCTCTTGTGTACCACAGCTGCAGCTATGCCTTATGTCTGTCTCTCAGCTTGCTCGGCTGAAGTGTTTTATTGGGTTTGATGATTCTTTTTGCTATGTGCAGGATCGTCGGACGGGAGCTCTCATTGGACGTGGCCGACTTCACAGTAGCCCCAAGAGTCTCTACCACCTTGATTACCTACATCTTCCGGTTTCTTCTCCGCCCACTGCTACTTCAGTCTCCACTCCTTCAGTATTCGCGTCTGTCCCTGCGTCGTCTATCAGCTTTCACCAGTGGCATCATCGTTTGGGTCACCTTTCTCACCCTCGCTTATCTAGTCTAGTGCGTCAGGGTGTTTTAGGTCCTGTCACTTCTGATAGTTTTTTATCTTGTTCGGGTTGTAAGCTTGGCAAACAGCTACAACGTCCGTATCCTACTAGTCTTTCTAGGTCAAGTCATCTTTTTCAGCTTATTCATTCCGATGTATGGGGTCCTGCTCCTTTTATTTCGAAAGGTGGACATAAATACTATGTGATTTTTATTGATGATTTTTCTCGTTATTGCTGGATTTATTTCATGAAACACCGTGGTCAGTTGTTATCTATCTACCAGTCTTTTGCTCGTATGGTCCATACTCAGTTTTCCTGCTCCATTCAGACCTTTCGCTCTGATTCTGGCGGTGAGTATTTGTCCACATCATTTCGACAGTTTCTCTCTGATGAGGGTACCCTTCCTCAGTTATCTTGTCCAGGTGCTCATGCTCAAAACGGTGTTGCTGAACGTAAACATCGTCACATTATTGAGACTGCTCGTACTCTTATGCTTGCCTCTTTTGTTCCTCACTCCTTCTGGGCTGAGGCTATTTCTACGGCTGTGTATCTTATAAATATACAGCCGTCCACTAGTCTCGATGGTCAGGTTCCTTCTCAGCTTCTGTTTTCCACTTCTCCGACATATGCACATCTTCGAGTCTTTGGGTGTGCGTGTTATGTCCTCCTTCCTCCTCGTGAGCGTACCAAGTTGACCGCTCAATCTGTTGAGTGTGTCTTTCTTGGTTACAGCCGTGAGCATAAGGGTTATCGTTGTTACGATCCCTCTGCTCGTCGTCTTCGTTTCTCTCGAGATGTCACATTTGATGAGAGTCGACCTTTCTTTTATTCTTCTTCTTCTCATTCGTCTGTTCCCACCGAGTCCATCAGTTTTCTCTCCATCCCCTCATATTCTCTTTTTCCTTCTTCCACTTCCTTTGCTTCCGCCTCTCCTTCTGATCATAGCTCTTCCCCTGTCCCACCGCTATCTATAGTTCAGCCTTCATCTTCTGAGACTTTGTCTTCTTCGTCTTCTGAGCCTTTGTCTTCGTCCTCCCCTGAGATCTCTTTGGATTCTGCTACTCGTGATTTGGCCTCTTCGGATGAGACTTCTACCGATGATCTGCCAGCATCATCATCACCCAGGTATGCACTTCGTGATCGTAGTACGATTTTACCTCCTGCTCGTTATAGTATGCTTCTCACCAGTGATGTTGAGGAGCCTCGCAGCTACCAGGATGCGGCTCACATACCTGAGTGGCAGCTAGCCATGACCGAGGAGCTCTCCGCTTTGGAGCGTACAGGGACTTGGGATGTTGTTCCTTTACCCACAGGTGCACTACCCATTACTTGCAAATGGGTTTTCAAAATCAAGACACGGTCGGATGGTTCTATTGAGTGCTATAAAGCGCGTCTTGTTGCTCGGGGATTTCAGCAACAGTATGGCCGTGACTATGAGGAGACGTTTGCTCCTGTTGCTCATATGACCACGGTGCGTACTCTCGTTGCAGTTGCTGCTACTCGTCAGTGGGCTATTTCTCAGATGGATGTGAAGAATGCATTCCTTAACGGTGATCTTCAGGAAGTAGTCTACATGCAGCCACCACCTGGTTATTCTGCACCTCCTGGCCATGTTTGTCGTCTTCGTCGTGCTCTGTATGGTCTTAAACAAGCGCCTCGTGCTTGGTTTGCTCGCTTCAGTTCAGTACTTCTGGCTGCTGGTTTTGTTGCTAGTACTCATGATCCGGCCCTATTTGTTCACACTTCTGCTCGTGGTCGGACGCTTATCTTGCTCTATGTTGATGATATGTTGATTACGGGCGATGATGAGCAGTATGTTGCCTTTGTTAAGGCGCGTCTCAGTGAGCAGTTCCAGATGTCTGATCTGGGTCCTTTGGGCTATTTCTTGGGTATTCAGGTTCTTTCTACTGCAGATGGCTACTATTTATCTCAAGAACGGTATGTTCTTGATTTACTTGCTCGTTCTGGTCTCACTGACACTCGTACAGCTGCTACACCCATGGAGTTGCATCTGCAACTGCGACCCACAGATGGCTCTCCTCTTGAGGATCCCTCTCGATATCGTCACATTGTTGGGAGTCTGGTGTATCTGGCTGTCACTAGGCCGGATATTTCCCATGCTGTTAGTGTCCTTAGTCAGTTTGTCAGTGCTCCCACCTCGGTACATTACAGCCATCTCCTGCGGGTACTTCGCTATTTACGTGGCACTTCTTCCCGTGGTCTGTTCTATTCTCGGACCAGTCAGCTTCACCTACATGCTTACTCTGACTCTACTTGGGCGAGTGATGCTACTGATCGGTGTTCTATCACTGGCTATTGCATCTTCATGGGCACTTCTCTGCTTGCTTGGAAGTCTAAGAAACAGACCGCTGTTTCTCGTTCTAGTACTGAGGCTGAGCTTCGTGCTTTGGCTACGACCACTGCTGAGATCATTTGGCTTCGCTGGCTTCTTGCTGATTTCGGTGTGACTTGTACTGCTCCGACGTCACTTTTATGTGACAACACGAGTGCTATCCAGATTGCGCATGATCCTGTTAAGCATGAATTAACCAAACATATTGGTGTTGATGCTTTTTTTACTCGTTATCATTGTGACCACGGCACTATTGATCTTCAGTATGTGCCATCTGATCTTCAGGTTGCAGACTTCTTCACTAAGCCACAGACACGCGATCGTCATGAGTTCAGTCTTTCCAAACTCAATACTTTTGAGCCGCCTTGAGTTTGAGGGGGGGTGTTAAGTATATGTGTATATGTGTATATGTATTGGATGTGTCTAAATCTGACTCTAGCCCTTTAGGCTGTTGTATCTATAAATACTGGGCTTTTGACCCTAATACATTTTGAGGTTAATCTTAACAGTTGTAGCCTACCCGTGGTGTTTCCCTGTTTTGTTATGGATTTAGCCTCCTTTAATCTTCTTGTTTGCAAGGTCCGGGGATTAAACAATTTGGCGTGAAGAAGTGTTGTAAGAGGTCTTGTATCAGAACACAATGTATCATCGTATGCCTTCAGGAATCAAAGCTCTCTGCTGTGACTGCTTCGATCATCACCAACGCTATGGGGTCAGCCTAAACTGAGTTTGATTGTTTTCCGGCAGAAGGAATGCGAGGTGGCATCATCATATCATGGAAAGAGGAAGAATTCCGGTCCACAAACCCATCAAAGGTGCGCACTCGCTCAGCACGACATTAACCAATCAAAAAGATGTATCTAGCTGGACCTTAACCACGGTATATGGGCCACAGAGAGAGCAAGACAAGAAGGATCATTCATGGAGGAACTTACACAAACATCTCTCATGATTTCAGGCCCCTGGGCTGTTGTAGGGGAATGCAATCTAATCTGCGAGGCGCACGACAAAAATAATGCCAACCTGAATCGCAAACTGATGGGAAAATTAAAGAGGCTGCTCAATGAGTTGACACTTAAAAGAGCTTCACATCCACGAGAGGCGCTATACCTGGAGCAATGAGCAGGAACAGGCGGCGCTGGTTAAATTGGATAGGGTGTTCTACAATGAAGGAAGCATTGCACCCCAACTGGTTTCTCCAGGCGCTTTCAACAGCGGTCTCTGATCACTACCCGCTGTTGCTAACTAGCAACACTCAGTTCTCGTTTGAAAGGCACTTTCGCTTTGAGAACTTCTGGACGAGACTGCCGGACTTCAGGGAGCAGGTCGTTGAGGCATCGCAGGACAAGTGCATTCAAGGGACCCAGTGGTGATCCTTAATGAGAAGCTCAGGCGCAGGCCACAGGACCTCAAGTGATGGAGCGCTCGAAAGATTTGAGATATCAAACTTCAGACAATAATAGTCAATGGAATCCTATATCTACTTGATGTAGCGCAGGAACTGAGGCTTTATCACAACAAGAGCGAGAGCTTCGAGCCCAGTTAAAGAGAAGATACCTTGGCTTGGCAGCAGTTGAACGCTTGATATGGAGACAGAGATCCAGGTACCTGTGGCTGAAGGAGGGGATGCAAATACCAGATTTTTTCACAAGAAGGCCAACTCATGGCGAAGGAAAAACTACATGCAGAAGTTGCGCCATAATGGAAGAACGGTTTATAGCCAGCAGGATAAAGAGGAGGCCATTCAGAGCTATTTTCAAGAACTGATTGGTATGAAAGCTCGGAGAACTCACACACTCAATCTGCAAGCCTTGCAGCTCAGCCAAACAACCTTGAAGAGATGGAGGTACCATTAACCGAGGAAGAAGTTAGGGCTGTCGTCTACAGCATGCCAAAGGATAAAGCGCCAGGACCGGATGGTTTTACCAGGGACATTATCAAGGGAGACCTAATGATGACGATCCATAGAATATACAGCATGAATGGTAGTCGAGTTAATCTGTTAAACGGTTGTTACCAGTTTTTGTTATTATTTCGGCCAGTTAGTCGAGTTGATCTGTTAAACGATCCATAGAATTACCAGTTTTTGTTATTATTTCGGCCAATGACATGGAGACACGTACACCCACAGCCTGTCCGACTCGGAATCCTAGCTTCACTGAGTTCACTCGTCATTTGGCTTGATGTTGAAGCAAGTGGTGTCTCCGAACCGACTTGACCTCGCGCCTATATATAAGCAAGAATCCCTACAGCACTACACCAACTGATCACAAGTCACCAACCATCCCATTTGATCTTGCTTCGCCATGGCTGCCGCCTCCGCCATCCCCCTAGACGTCATCCAGCGCCTCCTGCCTCGCCCGGCCACCGCCTCGCCGCCTTCGGCCCCAACGAAGCTCCGCCTGTCCGACTTGGAGAAGATTGGCGTCCTCGGTCAGGGGGGTTTCGGCGCGGTCTTCAAGGTCCGCCACCGGGAGACCGGCGCCGTCTACGCTCTCAAGACCGCGCTCTACGACGACGGCACCGCGCATGTCGAAGCGAGGGCCCTCCGACTCGGCGCCGACTCGCCGCACGTGGTGCGCTGCCACGCCACCCTCCGCAGCGACTCCGGCGTCTTCGGCATTCTCTTGGAGCAGATGGACGCTGGCTCCCTCAGCCGCGTCCTCCGGAGCCGCGGCGGCCGCGGGTTCCCGGAGCCCGCGGTCGCGGAGGTGGCCGCGCGGTGCCTCGCGGGGCTTGACATCCTCCAATCCCGCGGCGTCGCGCACCTCGACCTCAAGCCGGGAAACCTCCTGGCGAATTCCCGCGGCCACGTCAAGATCGCAGACTTCGGCCTGTCCAAGATCCTCTCCGGCCCCGATGACTCCGTCAAGATCACCTCTGGCACGGCCGCGTACATGGGCCCCGAGCGGTTCGAGCACGACGCGCACGCGTCCTGGCGTTGCGCCTTCGCCGCCGACGTCTGGAGCCTCGGGATCACCGTCCTGGAGCTCTTCTCTGCCCGGCGCCCCGTCCTACCAGCCGGAGAGATGCCGACCTGTTGGAATCTGTTGCGCGCAAGCTTCCCCCCCGACGCCGAGCTGCCGTCGTTGGAGCTGGTGGGGTTCTTGAGAGCGTGCCTGCAGACGGACCCGATGTGTCGCGCCACGGTGAACCAGCTGATCCGGCACCCCTTCGTCGCCCTCCGGGACGTCCAGCGCTCGAGCTGCGCGCTTCGGCAGGTCATAGTGGACTCCATCCCGCAGTAGTAGGGAATAAGGAAATGTGTTGTGCCATTAGTAGGACTGCATGCCTACGTTTGCATGCTTCTTCTCTCTGTATGTTCAAATCTTGATGTCAGTCTGTATATGGAAGCTTTGGTCAGCAATAATACTTGTGTTTTCCTGTCAGAATTATGAATTTTCAAGTGCTTAATTACTAATTTTTTTGAGGATCCATTACCCAGCTTAATCACTAATTCCTGTTCCTTGCACATATATAATCTAGGGTTTCTTCCTGAGAGGCCTGAAATTTCTTTGTTTATTGTGCTGTGGGTGTTCCTAATGTGTTGAAATTGCATGGGTTGCACCGTGGTGGACTACTGCATCCGGTATATTTTATATGATAAGTACATGTACCATACTGATTTTGAAGTTTGGAAGTCCGGTGCAACGACCTGCCCGCCTACGAGACGCCGACCATGGAAAGCATGATGCACCTCGACGCTGATCGTTGGAGCTTCAGGGTTCTTGGGTCGAGGGAAATACTAGACAAAATCATGGGGTCTGGAGGTGCACAGTTACTTATGGACTGGAAGTGACATGGCGTCTGGAGGAAAATGTCTAATAGCCTGGCATAAGGTATGCAATCCACTTGAGTATGGCGGGCTAGGAATCTCCAACCTGCAATTGCTGAGCAACTCATTGCGAACAAGATGGCTAGCTATGGGCTAACCAGAACATCCAAAACAAACCATGGAAAGGGCTTCCATTTCCCATTGACAAAGAAGTGGTACAGATCTTCCAGGCATCGACAATGATAAGCATTGGCAATGGAGAGACGTCCGTCTTCTGGGAGGACAAGTGGCTAAATGGAATTGCGCCAAGAACCCTAGCACCGAACGTATACAGATTGTCCTGGCAAAAGATGGGGACATTGCAAGCAAAACTGGCTAATAACAAGTGGATCACTGATCTGTCAGGCCCGCTGACGTCGGAAGCGTTGCATGAATTCGGCCGTCTATGGACGACAGTCCAATCAGTGCAGTTAGACACCGAACAGGCAGATAGGGAAACCTGGAAGTGTACGGCGACAGGGAAATACTCGACAGAATCAGCTCACAGGTATCTCTCTGTTGGACGAACTCATTCAGCAGCTGCAGACCTGATATGGTGATGTTGGGCACTTGCGAAATGCAAGCTCTATGCCTGGCTTGCGAGCCGAAGCAGTGCCCGGTGGCCGACAACATAGCAAAGCAAGGATGGACACACAACCCATATTGCTCTCTGTGCTGCACCCATGTGGAGACAACTTTGCACAGACTGGTCACATGCTCCTAATACACCGCAAGTTTGGGCGAGTGTACTGCAAAGGATCAACCTCCAGTATCTGTTACCGGACATAGCAAAGGCAACTAAGTTAGAGGATTGATGGCTCCAAACGGCACAGAGACTATGGCTTGAGCAACGCAAGGGCTGGAACTCCCTGGTAATTCTTGTGTGGTGGAGGCTGCGGAATGAAAGAAACTCAAGGATCTTTAGGCAGCAAGGGCTGGTAGCTGAAGAACTGTGGAAAGCAGTAATGGCAGAATCGGGTACTTGGAGCGAAGTTGGGGCTCAAACGCTGGGTTTGCTGTTAACCTGATAGTTTGCATGAAGCCGGGAGACGAGGAGTTTGTCCACGCGAGCGTGAGAGTCCTATTAGCTGGCAACTAATGAGAATGGGGTGCTTAGATAGTGTTGGGGAAAACTCCCACTCCTCTGGTGTCCATAACTTCTTGGAGAGGACCCAAACTTTTTGGCCTTAGGTTCCCAGGAACAAATCCAAACCTCTAGACCTTAAGCCTCCAAGTGGTCTCTTGGGGCGGTCCCAGGCCTCCGGACCTTTAGTCTGTAAGGTGGTCTTTGGACCCTAAGTGGATCTTTGAGATGGCCCCATACCCCGGGGCAGTTAGTCTCCGGGTGATTCTCAGAGAGGGTCCTGAGCCTCTGGACCCTGGATTCTAGGGCCTTCAGACCCTAGATCCCTGAGTTGTTCCCTGAGACGGCCTTAGGCCTCTGGGTCCTTAGTGTCCGAGTGGTTTCTGTAGAGGGCTCTAAGTTTTTGGACCCCAGGTCTCTAGATAGTTCCCTGAAACGGCCCCAAGTCCTGGGCCCTTAGTCTCCAGGTGGCTCCTGAAGCTGGCATGGGTCTTCGGGACATTCCCAGACCTCTGAGCCCTTAGTCTCCAGATGGTTCTTGGAGATTTGGTCCCTGGATCTCTGGTGGTTTCTAGGACAGTCCAAGGCCTTCGGGCTTTGCGTCTCTAAGTGGTTCCCGCAAAGGGCTCTGGGTCTCTAGGATCCAGGTCCCTGAGCAGTTCTCTAGGACAGTCTCAAGCCTCTGGCCCTGCGTCTCCGAATGGTTCTCAGAGAGGTCTCTGGGCTTCCGGGCCCATGTTCCCTGGGCGGTTCTCTGGGATGGTCCCAAGCCTCCGAGTCCTATATCTCTAGGTGGTTCCTGAAGAGGGCCCTGGGCCTTCGTACCCCGGGTCCCTGGATCCCAACTCCTCAAAAGGGACTTGGGTACCTAGGAGCCAATGTCTCCACAGGCACCTTGAGAATTGAAGTGGACATGTGTCCAAGATCCAAACGTCATGCCCTGCGAAAGGACCACTGTGCCCTCAATCCAATGGTTGTAATTAGGGTAATTTAGTAATTTGCATCTTTTGGGGTTTATATATATATCCTTGTACCCCCCTCTTCTGTAACACACCGCTTTGTTTGCGTTCAAAATACACGCTAAGTCAATACTCGCGTCTAGAAGCTCTCTCTTTGTGAGACAGCCTCCCCAGCCAACTTATGTCGGGGCGCGTCGACAGGAGTAGGGTTCCATTGAACCCGAACCTGTATAAATCTCTCGTGTTACTCTCTGTGATTGTCTAACGTGGGGTAACCCGTCACATGGTCAGCTTGCGTTGCCATATGCGTGTTTCACATCATCAAACTTGCCGTAGGGTTCCTAACACCGCGACAGATAGTTAGCTATTTGTTTTTTGGTTTGTCTATATACAGCCAACTCCCTAGGGGCAATTAATTCTACAGCTAGTTGGGCATATGCTTGTAATTTTCACTTGTATGCTTTCTCTCTTTGATCAATGAAAAAGTAGCCCTCCTGCCTCTTCGTCACAAAAAAAAAAAGGACAATACTGGTATGAACACGTCGGTGAAGGACGCATTCATGGGGGCGGCACGATCTTCACGATGTAGAATCTGGATAACTAGTATCTGAAGATACTTGGATAACTAGTATGACCTGACGAAACGAGATAGTCAACCACTTGCAGAGCAAGGACCTGCGTATCAATGAATTCGCCCAACCACACTCTGAATTACCTATCGACCCAGTCATGTATGGAGTTGGCGCACAGATAGAGTGACCACGAAGATCGTTCGAACAATTCCGAAGGAAATCATAAAAATAAAGGATGAAGAGATCAACTCTCAACTAAAACTAAGATTTCAATATGAAATTATTAATATCAATGTCTTATGTCTTGTATGTTAAAAACGTGGGGTAACCTATCACATGGTCAGTTTGCATTGCCGTATGCGTGTTTGACATCATCAAACCTGCCGTGGGGTTCATAAGACCACCACAGATAGTTAGCTATTTTCTTTTGGTTTGTCTATATACAGCCAACTCCCTAGGGGCAATTAATTCTACAGCTAGTTGGGCATATGCTTGTAATTTTCACTTGTATGCTTTCTCTCTTTGATCAATGAAAAAGCAGCCCTCCTGCCTCTTCGTCATAGAAAAAAAAAGGATAATACCAAGCATTGTACTTGAACTGTGAGCAGTTCGAGGCAAATATTTTGTGGGTTTGACTCGGTTTCTTAAGATATCAGATATTACCGAAGCGTATCTTGGAGCTTCAGACAATGATCTCATCACCTAGTATCGTATGGATTTTCTAAAACAGTGTTAATTTTGCTTGGTTTTAATCAATAGTCATGTAAAGAGAAGGAAATGGCGGTGTCGAATAGAACCAACGATTTGTTGGTGCCAATTGCAGGATGCACAATACTTGCTGCGGCACCAAATGCGAGATTTTTCTGGTCTATGTTTGGTAAGGATCCTCTTAATAGGAATATAGAACCATTCCTGAAATCAAGATTCAGACATGAACTGAATTGCAGTATATATCTGAAACGCAAGCCAATACTGTTAATGCATGACTTTGTTGTCTCTTCATAAACTTAAAGGAATGGGAAGCCAGGTTACGTACTACAAAGTCAATGTGCTAAATATTTTCAGATAAACCTCGAAGAAAACTCGTGTGGACGACAATGGCATCGCATAGAGGAATGTGGGATTTGCTTGCTCAGGTTGTGAGAATTTTGAAGCAATCTCTGTAGACGATGAAAACCATTAAGCCGGGATCATGTGGATTGTTTTCCACCTGAAAAGTTCGAATCGATCTGAAGAACAAACAACTCTACAACTCTAGTGTTTTAGATTACAAATCATTGAATATATTTTTTTGTTATTTTCAATATATATATATATATATATATATATATATACATATATATATATACATATATACACACACACATATATATACATATATATACATATATATAGACACACACACATAGTTTTGATAAATCCAATATCTGTGTTGTGTGGTGTCCCATGTACATGCGTGCAACTCAGACCACCATCAGCAAAAGTTGAGAAGAAGGTTACAAGCATTTCAGATGAGTTTTTGAATAATTATTGTTTTCAGTAAACAATACAATACTACATGCAATTGTTCTTTCCATGTATCTGTTAATCACATTCTATGGTTTATCCCTCAGAACATCGACACACGTGTTTCTTTTGACTTATCTAGATTTTAACTTTTCTAATAAATTAAAATCAGATCAAACATGGTTTAAATTTCTGATTTATCCTTTAAGATGAAACTCTTTTTAAATTAAAATCTCAAATAAGATTAAACTTCTCTCCATCAATTTAGTGGACTTATAAGATTAAACTAAACTAAGCTTTACTAGATTTTGCAGATATCCTTTGTGTTAAAAATGTTCTCTAGTATTTAAAAGAGAGTCCTTGGGATAGTAGATTTCCGTAGAGTAGAAATAAGAGACACTAAGAGAACCCAATTGTTCTCTAGAGATTTATTCTGTTCTTAAGTAAGTATGTCATGTAGGAACCAAGATGTCATTATTGTTTAAGGTGATTTTCTAAAATCGTAGTATATAATATATCCCTATGAAGATAAAATTAGACTCTAGAGACATGAACAAATCATAATAGAGATTTTGTATTTCCATTAACTACTCCTAAGAGTATGCATTCCAACTTTAAGGATATTTTTATTCTTAAAATTCTATACTATCCCACTAAAAAATTTTCTTTTTCCATGGGGGCGGTGAAGGGAAAGCCCTAATTGGTAGAAAAAAACCCACAACCCCTTGGGGTTATCCTGCGCTTGGAAGAAGAACTAGGAAAAGGAAAAAATATAGTAATAGTTTTATTCTTCGTCACCGTAAGTAAATACGTAAATAGGAATATGGAAAATCGCATTTTTGGAATTTTCAATAATGTGATGGGCGAACGACGGGAATTGAACCCGCGCATGGTGGATTCACAATCCACTGCCTTGATCCACTTGGCTACATCCGCCCCTTATCCAGCTAAAGGATTTTCTTTTTTTTCCATTCATCATTATCCTATTTATTCTGACCTCTATACTTCGATCGAGATATTGGACATAGAATGCCACTCTTTAAAATGGAAAAAAAGGAATTCAATGAGCATCTTGTATTTCATAGAAATTGGGGGTTATATAGTAACTGTTTGGTGGGTTGATGACTTCTCCATTTTTTTTTGTTATTTCAATATGTTTATATTTATTATTAGTTAAATGACTGAAATTAACAAAATATATTATATTAAACACCATCATTAATCAAATAATGCAAAATTTGGATTTAAATTTTCACAAATTGTTAAATTTTTTTAATGGTGTGTTAAGTAAATATGAAGTCGAATATTTTTTTTAAAAATAATCCATTAAAAAAGAAATGAAAAATAATTTAAAACTTGTAAAACTAACCTGCAGTCGCTAGACAAACGATGATGCGACTAAAAGAATGAAAAGTCGATGCAATCGCTCCACATTTGTACTGAATTTTTATTAAACTTTCAGAATCAATATCTTACGATATATAACTCTGATTGACAATCTGTTTAAACTAATATACTTGTGAAGTTAAAATGTTGAAATAGGCACCAACGAATCATCAATCTAAATTATAGATCACATGATATTATATTTGGATCTTACAATTATTTCAGAATTAATATTTTGTGATTTGTAACTTCGATTCATGATTTGTTTGAACTAATGGACTTGTGAAGGCAAAATGATCAAGTTGATATATACGAATCATCAATCAAATTTATAGATAACAAGATTGTCGTTGTATAAAAAATACCTCGGCGGGTTTGATGACGTGCGCAACACGTGTTCCTCAACGCGAGCTGACCATATGACGGGTCACCCCGCGTTGGACAATCTCAGAGATTGAGACAAGGATTTATACAGGTTCAGACCTCAGTGGAGGCCCTAGTCCTGTCGACGTGCTCCCGACGAGCGTCGGCTAGGGGCTCTCTCCCGGAGAGAGGGCTCCAGAGCACGCCTATTCTTTTTTGGATTGAGTACAAATGAGTGTCTTCGGCTACAAGAGAGGGTTACAGGGGTATATATAGACCCCAAAGATGCAAATTACTAAACTATCCCCGTTACAACCGTCGGATCGAGGGCAGGATAGTCTTTTGGCGAGGTCCAGGGCACCGATCTTGGACACGTGGCAGCCCTCGAAATCAGTGCCTCCTGGAGAAGGGTCTTTGGGGGAGGTCTCCCCCGGCCCGGAGAAGGGGCTCTGAGGGAAGTCTCCCCCGGACCGGAAGAGGTGCTCCGGGGGAAGTCTCCCTCAGGCCCGGAGAAGGTGCGCCGGGGGAAGTCTCCCCCGAGCCCAGAGAAGGGGCTTCGGGGGAAGTCCCCCGAGCCCGGAGAAGGTGCTCCGGGGGAGGTCTCCCCCGGACCGGAGAAGGGGCTCCGGGGGAAGTCTCCCCCGAGCTGGGTGAAGGTGTCCTGGAAAAGAGGGGGATCCCCCTCCCGTCTTTGGGTGATGCTTCTGGCACTGCTAGTATTTTCCCCCAACAGAAGCCCCCGCACCCCAGAGGACATTTGATGTCATTGGGGGGTGCGATTTGCTTAAGAGAAAACGACCCTTTCCCGGAGAGCTCCGCCGGGCGCAACTTGTCCTTCTTCGGGAGAGGAGTGCTATTTAAATTAACCATGTATCGCCTCGATATTCGTGTGGCCCTTCGCATTCACGGCGAGGATCCCTCGAGCTGACACGTGGCATCCATCGAGGGCATCTCGGCCCCCTATATAAAGAGGGGCCCACTCCTGGTAGGGCACACTTCTTCTCCTTAGCCTTCATATTCCACCATATTCCCCGGGAGTAATTTCTTCCCCGGCTTAAAAAACCTCTCCGAGAGAGACGAAGAGATGGCATCGAAGGGGCGCGGGAAGGCATCAAGTGTTCTGGAGGACGCAACTTCCGATTACCTTGGAACAACGGAGTTCTCCGCGGAGGACCAGGATACTCTTGTCTCCCGGAGGATTTTCGCGGAGGGAGACATCTGTGTCCCGGCTGCGGGGGAGGTGACCCCAAGCCCCCGGGATGGGGAGGTAGTGGCCTTCATGGCCTTCGTCCAGGCGGGCCTGTGGCTCCCAATCCATCCCCTTCTCCAGGACTTCCTCCGGGAGCACGGGATTGCCTTAAACCACTTAACACCTAACGTTCTCGTGAGGATGCGGTTGTTTTTGTGGTTATGCGAGACCACCGCCGGAGTGGAGGGGGCACTTCTCCTCTTCTCCTACTTCTACCAGGCGGCAGCGAAGAGCTCCCCGGTGGTGAAGCACGGGCCAAAGTCTACTTGCGGCTCGGTGATGCTGAAGTACGCTCCTTCCCGGGCGGAAGAGTACCCGGTGACGACCTCCCAAGAGCATTGGGAGGGATGGAGCCGGAGATGGTTCTATCTCCGGGCAGGTGACCCGGGGATGGTTTATTCCCCGAGGCCGGCGACACTAGGTCGTCCCTCCGGTCCTCCGGCCTTGACGATGGAGGAACTAATCTCTGTCGCGAAGATGACGGAGGCCCGCTCCCGGAGGAGTATGCGGGACTTAGCGGAGGAGTTGCTTCTCCTCCGGCTTAGCCCCTTCAGCCGGAGTAGGAGGGGTCCGGGACTTGGCCCAGAGCTTCGTCCTCCGAGGTTCCCGGTGTCGCGACGTAAGTTTCCAATTCCTGGAATTTCGCATGTTTCGTAGGAATTGGTTTTGCTAATTGTTTGCCTTTTGCAGTTAGGTCCTATAAGTCCACCCGGGAGAAGGCAGAGCACCTCCTCGGGAGGTACTATGAGGACGAGCACTCCTGGTGCCTCGCTGCCATCGGGGAGGGTCCTCCCCGGAACATTGTCGCCGAGGCCTTCGGGATGACCCACCCGGAGAGGTTTCCTCTTCCGACTCCGAGCTCCCACAGGCGGCGGGAGGCGGGGGTGCTCCCGGCGGCGAAACGCGCTAAGACCATGCAAGCACCGGGCGAGAGCTCCAATCAAGCCCACGCCCAATCACCGGCACTGGTGCGGAGGCCAGTGGGAACACCCAGAGCCCCGGAAAGGATGAGGCCTACTCCGGGGCAAGTGAGGTCCCCCCCCCCGGTCAAGACGACTTCGGGGACGCCCCGGACGCCGGGGGAGGTGAGGCCATTGCCGGCCCAAACTTCCACGGTGACACCCCGGGGGCCGGGGGAGGTTGTACCACCGGCACAAGTGACTCCCCAGGGGGGATTGCAGCCCCCGGAGCTGGGGTACGAGGAGAGCCCCACGGACACGGCCACGTTGGTCGCCCAACTTGATGCCTTGGGGGCATCGGGCGTGTACGACCACGTGGTCGTGGAGGAGGACGAGCCCACCTCCGGGGACTACGACGCCACTCCTTCCCCAAAGCAAGCCCTCCGGGAGGATCCCCCGTGGGTGTACTTCCGGGGTAACGGCGCCTTTGCGCGCTTGGACGCGCTCTTCGCTCCCGACGTCGTATCTTCCCCGGCGCCACCCCCCGGGGAAGCGAGCCATCACATCCCCGCCGGGGGCGATACCTTGGCGACACCGCACCAGGGAGGGAAACCCCCCGGACGTCACAGTGCTCACCTCGCGCGGGAGACGTTCTCCGAGGCTTCGGGAGCGGGGTCGGTGACGGAGGCCTACCGATGGGAGGTGACCCCCGTTCCCCGGCGAGAGGGGCGTCTCTCTTTTCCTTGGAGGAGGCGCGCAAGCTCTCCTTGAGTCTCGTCACCCCTAAGGTGCGGGCTCATGTTCGAGAGGGAGGCATCGACGAGCGCTATGGGGAGGTCGTCTCCTTGGCTTTACAAGTGAAGACTTACCCTCCCACTTTATCGCTTGCATTGTCACTGACCATCTCCTTTTCCAGACCACCGCCGTAGCTCGCGCCGTTCGGACTCGCCTCGCCCGGGAGAATGAGGACATGAGGTCAGCCCTAGCCTCCGCGGAAGCGGAGCGCGACGTGGCAGTCCGGGAAAGGGACGCAGTGGTCCAAGCCCGGGAGAGATTCGTCTGGGAGAGGGACACAACCGCCCGGGAGTTGGAGCGCGTCCGGGTGGAATTATTGGCTCCCGCGGAGGTTGCCCGGGACACCGCCATCCGGGAGCTGGAAAGCATCCGGGAGCAGCTGGTGTCCTCCGAGCATGCCCACTCCCGGGCACTTCAGGAGATGGAGTCCACGGGGCCTCGAGCCCTCGTGTCGGCGGGGAATCGGCTCCGGGCCACGCTGATCGGGCTCGGGGTCGAGTTTCGGGCAGAGGAGGATCCCAGCAACTCGCTAACATCCTTGGCGGAGGCTTGTCGATTCCTCACCCGGCACATCGCGGCGATCCCGAAGGCCACGGACGTCCGAGCTCGGGCATTGGCGACCACCACCACCACGCTCGCAGCCTCCTTGGTGGAGTATCAGGGGGTTGGGGCCCAAGCCATCGGGCGCCTTGTCCCCCGGAGCTTCTGGGAGTTTTATGAGCCCCGCTGGGCGGCGCTGAAGGAACTGGCGGGGGCTTTCTACGATCGAGTGATCGAGCCCCCGCGAACAAGATGTCCCCGAGCGGCCGAAGGGGAGGTTCCGGGAGACGCCTCCTCCGGGGGGGACGACGCCGGGCAAGTATGAGCCTCCTGTCCCCCCTAGATAGACTAGGGGATTCTCCTTTTTTTTGTATAGGATTTTTGTTTCCGGTAGTTCCGTAGGGGGAACCCGGACTTGTAAATCATTTGACGATGAAATGAAAATTTTTGCTAAATGTATCTTGTCATGGTCAGGTGCCCAGGGCGGCGGTCCCGGGAGAGGACGTGGAACTCCTTCCCATCTCCGGGAGTCCCGCCACCGGTGTCCCCCGGGGGGGACAAGTCTTGCTCCGGTGGTTGCCCGATTGGCACTTGGCGAATTTTGACAACCACCGCGTGTAGTTGCCTGAGCCCCCCCGGGAGTGTGGGAAGCAATTCCCTTGCGAATCGAACCTCCCGCAGGGTATGAATACTGGCCGGAGGACATGTTCAACGCAGCGAGACGAAGAGTTCGGAGCTTGTACCGAGAGATGGCGAGGACTTGACGATGGGCTTAGGAGGTGCTAGTTCTCCGCATTAGACGTAGGTAGCCCCCCTTATGTCCTCCGGGAGAACTCGACTCCCGGTCATGTACCCTGTAAGCCTACCAGGAGAGGCTGTCTCCCGGCTTGTTTGCCATGGAATAAAGAGGGCACTTGTTTTTGTTTCACGCCTAGACCTCGAGAGCGGTAGGTGTCGTTTCAGGAGACGATTTTCAGGGAAGTGAAGCTCAACCTCCGGGGGAGGTGAACTTCGGAGGACGTAGTCCAGGGAAGCAGGGTTCCACCTCTGGAGGAGGTGACCCATTCCGGGGGACGAGGTCTGGGGGAGCGAGGCTCCACCTCCGGAGGAGGTGTCCTACTCCGGGGAACGAAGTCCGGGGAGCGGAGCTCAACCTCCGGAGGAGGTGACCTGCTCCCGTGGAGGAAATCCGGAGGAGCAAGGCTCAACCTCCGGAGGAGGTGACCTACTCCGGGGAACGAAGTCCGGGGGAGCGGAGCTCAATCTCCGGAGGAGGTGACCTACTCCGGGGGACAAAGTCCGGGGGAGCGGAGCTCAATCTCCGGAGGAGGTGACCTATTCCGGGGGACAAAGTCCGGGGGAGCGGAGCTCAACCTCCTGAGGAGGTGACCTGCTCCCGTGGATGAAATCCGGAGGAGCAAGGCTCAACCTCCGGAGGAGGTGACCTACTCCGGGGAATGAAGTCCGGGGGAGCGGGTCATGGTCAGGAGCAAGGCTCAACATCCGGAGGAGGTGACCTACCCCGGGGAACGAAGTCCGGGGGAGCGGAGCTCAACCTCCGGAGGAGGTGACCTACTCTGGGGGATGAAGTCCGGGGGAGCACAGAGCCCCCACTCCGGAGAAGTCCTGCTCCGGGGAGCTGTCCTCCGGGAGGGGAAGCGACCGTGTGAGGTCGAAATCTCATTCCTGTTTCTCGGATTTAGCCAACTTTCTTTCTCTCTTCCTTTTTTTTTTTTGGAATCCCGTAAGAATTCCAGATGCCTCCGGCAGTGGGGTATTTTATCTCCTCCCCCCGCAGTGGGGGGTGACTAGACATAGGTGGCCCCTGCTGGTGCTGTAAGAAAAAAATCCCGGCCGTTCCTTTTGAGGGGGGCATCCGCAAGGGGTTATTCTCGTGCAGGCGAGCGCAGGGATAAAAGATCTATCGGTCGCGCGACCCAGATCGCTCCCGGAGGAGGAAGAGCGTAAAAACGAGCTCTAGAGTGTATGGGGAGGGACTAGTCCCCCAAAGTGACTCGTTACCTCAGTTCCTTGGGAACAAGGTTGCCGCTTACGCCCCCAGTCCACCAGGGGATATTGTAAGCCACCCAAGGGGGAACGGGAGTCCCGCCGTCGGGACTTTTAAGGCTAAGCTGGAGCCTGTAGCCTCCTCGCGATGAGGGCATCCTCAGGGGGCATCCTCACGGGGAGGGCATCCTCGAGGTGAGGGCGTTGCCTCAGGGGCGCTTAAAGAAGTCTGCACAAGACCACATAACAGGGAGAAAAAACCATTCGCATTGATTAAAACAAGCTGGTACAACACCTCCGCCCTTTGCGGGATCGCAGAAGGGGGGGAAAGGCCTTGAGGCCATTGTTACAACTCGCCGCGCCTTCCCCTTGTGAAGTCGTGCAAAAGGGGAAGGGGGAGGCTCGGAGACTAAGTGTAGAATCTGTGGAGCAGGTCCGCGTTCCATGTGTGCTTCAGCTCTTGGTCTTTGAGAGTAGAGAGCTTGTAAGCCCCCGAGCCAAGGATCGTGGAGATCCTGTATGGCCCTTCCCACTTTGGGCTGAGTTTCCCTTGGGCTTGAGGGTCGGTGACGCGCTTGAGGACATGGTCTCTCAAATGGAAGGCTCTCCCCCAAACACGCTTGTTGTAAGCGCGCGCCATTTCACGTTCATAAATGGCGTTGCGGAGGAGGGCTCTGTCCCGCTCTTCTTCGACGAGGTCCACCTCCAGCCTCTGGTTGTCTTCGTTAGACTGAAACGCGGCGGCCGAAACTCCCTCGAGGAGTTCGACTCACAGCGATCGAAAATTGATTTCCGAGGGGAGTACTGCCTCAGCCCCGTACACGAGCGAGAAGGGGGTACGTCCCGTCGCTCGGCTCAGGGTCGTTCGCATGGAGCAGAGGATGCTCGGAAACTCGTCTACCCATGCCCCATGCCTGGAGGCGCTTTGCTCCAGGCGGTGACGGAGTCCTTGAAAGATAACCCCATTGACGTGCTCGACCACCCCATTGCTCTTGGGGTGAGCCACCGAGGCGAAGTGGGGGTCGTGCCCAAGTTCTGACAGAACTCGTGAACGATTGCGGAGTCGAACTGGGTTCCGTTATCCACGGTAATCTCACGGGGGACCCCGAATCGGCACTCTATGTTCTTCCAAAAGAACCTTTGCACCGCGCGAGACGTGATGGTGGCCAAGGGCTCGGCCTCCACCCACTTGGAGAAGTAGTCCACGGCCACGACTGCGTACTTGTATCCCCCGGGCACCGGGGGAATGGGCCTAGGAGGTCCATCCCCGACCACGCGAAGGGCCAAGTGATCGGGATGGCCTGTAGAGTGGCAGAGACCATGGTGGAGCCCTTTGCCATCTTTTGGCAAGCCTCGCAGACAGAGACAAGGTCTCTCGCGTCGTGGGCGACTATTGGCTAGTAGAAGCCCAGGCGAATGGCTTTGGTTGCGACGGCCCGTGGGCCGAGGTGAGAACCACAACACTCGAGGTGAATATCCTCAAGGAGCTGAACTCCCTCCTCCCGCGGGAGGCAGCGAAGTAGCGCAGAGGCTCCTCGCTTGTATAACGTCCCTTCTACCAACACATACGCTCATGCCTTAGCGCGAAGGTGTTTGGCTTCGGCTTCGTCGGAGGGCTCCCCCTCTCCCTTGATGCAAGAGATAAGGGGGGCCATCCAGGATGTGGCTCGGACGGTTTCCATGACGTCGGGGTCACAGGACTCGGAGTCCGGATCGAGGGCCATTGCAGAAGGTTTCGAGATGACCTCCAGGAAGGCCCCCTTGGGGAGGGGCCCTCAGGCACTCTCCGCCCTAGCGAGGGTGTCAGCGCGATCGTTGTCCCTACGTGGGATACGACGCGCCTCGAGGCCGTCAAAATAGTTTTCCATCTTCCGGACCTCGTTAAGGTAGAGGGTCAGATTCGGGTCATGGCACAAGTAGGACTTGTCCATTTGACACACCACGAGTTGAGAATCTCCCTTGACAAGGAGGCATCAGATACCCAAAGAGCGGGCGAGGCGTAGCCCTAGGAGAAGGGCCTCATATTCCGCGACATTGTTCGTCGCGGGGAACTCGAGCCTGGCTGCATATTCGAGGGTTCTTCCCTCGGGGCTTCGGAGGACTACTCCCGCGCCGGCTCCTGCCAGGCATAGGGAGCCGTCGAAGAAGAGGGTCCAATGGTCGTCGCACGGTGGAGTGGCACGAGCTTCTTCTTCCGGCCCAGGGACCGGAGCCCACTCGGCCACAAAGTCCGCAAGGACCTGCGACTTGATCGCAGTTCGTCCGGTTAGGGATAGCGAGAAGGGGGCTAGCTCAACCCCCCATTTCCCTATCCGGCCGGTGGCTTCCTTGTTCCGAAGCACTTCCCCCAAAGGGAGAGAGGAAGGCATCGTGATGGGGTGGCCTAGGAAGTAGTGGTGGAGCTTCCTCGATGCCATCAAGAGGGCATAACAAACCTTCTGCACCTTTGTGTATCTTGTTTTGGCACCTTGGAGAGCCTCACTCACATAGTAGATGGGGCGTTGAGGCCCATCTTCCTCCTTGACTAGGACCGCGCTGACGGCAACGGGGGTGGCTGCGAGGTAGAGGAGCAGGGGCTCCCCTTGACGCGGGCTCACAAGCATCGGGGGGCTCGTGAGATACCTCTCCAAGTCTTCGAACACGGCCTATGCCTCGGGGGTCCATTGGAAACCCACGAGTCCTCGGAGGATTTTGAAGAATTGGAGGCCGCGCTCTCCCGAGTGCGAGACGAAGCGACTCAACGCGGCCAAGCGGCCGGTAAGTCGTTGTACGTCCTTGACAGAACACGGCGGCGGCATGTCGAGGAGGGCCCGAATTTTTTTGGGATTGGCTTCAATGCCCCTCTGGGACACAAGGAAGCCGAGGAGTTTCCCTCCGCGAATGCCAAACGAGCACTTTTCCGGGTTCAGTCTTAACCCGTACTTATGGAGATTGCGGAAGGTTTCTGTCGTGGTATAAAAAATACCTCGGCAGATTTGATGACGTGCGCAACACGTGTTCCTCAACGCGAGCTGACCGTGCGACGGGTCACCCCGTGTTGGACAATCCCAGAGATTGACACAGGGGTTTATACAGGTTCGAGCCTCAGTGGAGGCCCTAGTCCTGTCGACGTGCTCCCGACGAGCGTCGGCTAGGGGGCTCTCTCCCGGAGAGAGGGCTCCGGAACACGCCTTTTTGTCTTTTTGGATTGAGTACAAATGAATGTCTTAGGTTACAAAAGAGGGTTACAAGGGTATATATAGACCCCAAAAGAAGCGAATTACTGAACTGCCCCTGCTGCCACCGTAGGATCGGGGGCAAAACGGTCTTCTGACGAGGTCCAGGGCACCGATTTCTGACACGTGGCAGCCCTTGAAATCGGTGCCCACCAGAGGAGCACCGGGGGAAAACTCTCCTGAGCCCTGAGGAGGTGCGCCGGGGGAGGTCTCTCCCGAGCCCGGGGGAGGGCTCCGGGAGACGTATTCCCCGGCCCGGAGAAGGGGCTCCGGGAGAGGAGCTCTCCCTAGCCTTGAGGAGGTGCGCCGGGGGAGGGCTCCGGGAGACGTATTCCCCGGCCCGGAGAAGGGGCTCTGGGAGAGGGGCTCTCCCTATCCCTGAGGAGGTCTCTCCCGAGCCCGGGGGAGGGCCCCGGGAGACGTCTTCCCCGGTCCGGAGAAGGGGCTCCGGGAGAGGAGCTCTCCCTAGCCCTAAGGAGGTGCGCTGGGGGAGGTCTCTCCCGAGCCCGGGGGAGGGCTCCGGGAGACGTATCCCCGGTCCGGAGAAGGGGCTCCGGGAGAGGAGCTCTCCCTAGCCCTGAGGAGGTGCGCCGGGGGAGGTCTCTCCCGAGCCCGGGGGAGGGCTCCGGGAGACGTATTCCCCGGCCTGGAGAAGGGGCTCCGGGAGAGGAGCTCTCCCTAGCCCTGAGGAGGTGCGCCGGGGGAAGTCTCTCCGGAGCCCGGGGGAGGGCTCCGGAAGACGTATTCCCCGGCCCGGAGAAGGGGCTCCGGGAGAGGAGCTCTCCCTAGCCCTGAGGAGGTGCGCCGGGGGAGGTCTCTCCCGAGCCCGGGGGAGGGCTCCGGGAGACGTATTCCCCGGCCCGGAGAAGGGGCTCCGGGAGAGGAGCTCTCCCTAGCCCTGAGGAGGTGCGCCGGGGGAAGTTTCTCTCAACCCCGGAGAAAGAACTCCCATGGTGACGTTCCTGGCGTTGGCTAGTATTTTCCCCCAACAGTTTCCCCCAAATCTTCGAGGTGAGTGGTTGAGAGAGGGCTCTTCACGACCGCGTCATCAACGTATACTTCTACTTTGCGGCCGATTTGGTCCCTTAGGACCAAACACATGAGGTGCTGGAAGGTCACCCCTGCGTTTTTCAACCCGAAGGGCATGTGGACATAGCAGAAGGTGCTGAGGGGAGTTATAAAACTCGTCTTTTCCTCGTCTTCCACCGCCATTCGGACCTGGTGATAGCCCGAATAGGCATCCAAGAAACTCATCAGCTCGCACCCCGCGGTGGAATCCACCAATTGGTCAATCCGCGGGAGCGGGAAATCATCTTTTGGGCATGCTTTATTGAGGTCGGTGAAGTCAACACACATCCTCCATTTGCCGGTTGCCTTTTTGACGAGGACGGGGTTTGCTAGCCACTCGGGGTGTAGGACTTCCCGAATGAACCCCGCCTCTCGGAGTTTAGTGATCTCCAACTTGATGGCCTCCTGCCGTTCGAGGGAGAGCTTTCTCATCTTTTGTTTCACCGGGGGGCGACTAGGCATTACCGCGAGCTTGTGCTCAATAACGTCCCGGGCACGCCCCCCATGTCAGTGGGCTTCCATGCGAAAACATCCGCATTTTCACGAAGGAAGTCGATGAGTTGCGTCGCGTGCTCCTCGAGGAGGTCGGCCCTGATTTTGACAGTCTTCCCCTTGTCCTGGAAGAGGAAGACTTCTTGGAGATCCCCTTCAGGGTGAGGTTTTGGGAGGAACTTCCCGGGGAGCGCGATTGGCACTTCCGGGGTCGGGGAGGATCTTCCTCCCCCCAGGGCCTTGACCAGGTTGATGTCTCCGATCACTGCGGTAGCACGCTCGTAGAGGGAGTGAGCCATATCCTGATCGCCACGCACGGAGATCACCCCACCTGGCCCGGGGATCTTCATACAAAGATAATTGTGGTGGACCACTGCTCCCAGGCGGTTGATGATGGTTCTCCCCATTATGGCGTTGTAGGAGGAGGGGAGGTCCACCACATCAAACCGAACCATTTCAGTCCGGTAATTATCCGGGGCGCCGAAGGTCATCGGGAGATCAACCTTTCCCACGGGGTGTATGGTTTTTCCCAGGATGAAGCCTTGCAAAGGCCCCGCTGCGGGTTGTAGGAGTTTCTCATCTACTTGCATTTCTTTGAATGCCTTCAGGTAAAGGACGTACGCCGCGCTTCCACCGTCGACCAAGATTCGGGTAAGGCGACAGTTGAACACGGTGGCGGGGACGATTAGCGCGTCATTGTGGGGGAAGCACACCCCATGCGCGTCTTCCATGGTGAACGTCAATGGCACGTCCGACCATTTTGACAGCCAGGACGTGTTAACGGCCCCTACCACCTTCACTTCTGGCGCATACTCTTTGCGCTGGCGTTTGGAATCTCTCCCGGAGGCAGATCCTCCCACAATGACATTAATGTGTCTCTGGGAGGTTTGAAAGGGGAGCTCGTCACTCGAGCCCTTTTCCTGGCCTTGCTTCTGATGTCCCCCTAGGGGAGCGGGGAGTGCTGCCAAGGCCAGCGATGAAAGGGGTAAGGATGTAGGGCCTCCTCCCCCCGGCCCATGTTGCTCGAGAAATGCCGCGAAGTGTTGAAGGAGCGCGTGGCACTCTCGGGTTGCATGGGAGTTGGACTTGTGGAAAGCGCACCATAAAGTGGCTCCGGCCTCCTTGCCCCCTAGCTTGGGAGCCTCTCGCGTACGGGATGATTGGCTTCCTCCGCCGCCTTTGGGCTTGGAAAAGGGCCGCTATCCCCGGTTAGGCTCCCGGGAGCCGCCTCCGTCTTCAAGGACGAACGCGTCCCGAGGCCTTGGCTCATTGCGAGGCCCTCTCCGGGGACGTTTGTGGGAGGGGTCCCTCGAGTCCCTCTCTCCAGGGCCGGAGGTCCCCTGATGCTTCTTCCAAAGGTTGTCCTCTTCGGCTCTTGCGTACTTCTCAAGTACGTTGAAGAGCTCGTCGGCGGAGGACGGGCAACTCCGGGAGAGCCTCCGGTGGAGCTCTCCCGGGAGAATGCCACTCTTGCACGCTTCAATCACCGTCGAGTCGGGGACGTGAGCCACCTTGCTCTTGATCTGGGCAAAGCGTTTGAAGAAACTTCGTATGGTCTCCCCCGACTGTTGGCGAACGGTGTACAATTGCGATGAATCTAGGGGAAGAATGTAATTCCCCTGGAAATTTGCGCAAAACTCGCGCTTCAACTGCGCAAAGGACTTGACGGACCCGGCCTTCAGGTTATAGAACCACGACCGAGCTATCCTCGAGAGATAGAGGGGGAAGACATTGCACTAGACGCTCTCGTTCCCCCCGACCGCCGAGATGGCCGTGGAGTACACTTGCACGAACTCATATGGGTCGGCCTCCCCATTGTAGTGCTCGATATGGGGGGGCCGATACGGCTTTGGCCACCGAACACACCGGAGGCGGCGGCAAAGGGGTTGGTTGACCCCTTCCACTTCCTTTGGGGAGCCCGCGTCGCTATCCCCCTTCACGGGGGAAGCGCGTTCGTTGTCCGAATCGGGGAGGGGCCCTAACGGACCGCCTGCCTTCCGGTATTGTCTTCGTTCTTCGGGGTTGGTGGAGCTCACCTCTTGCACCTCGAGGGGGCCCCCTGAGGTGACGGAGGTGTCTTGCATGGGTCTCTTACCCTTGTCCGTCGGGACGAGAGAACCACGCCTGCGCGCGAGGAGTGATTCCTGGCCGCGTCGGGACGGGGCGCCTTCAGACCTTGTCACGCGCATGCGCTCTATCTCCTCCTGGGTGAACCGTGTTTGGTTCACCGGGGGAGCCCGGGGAGGGGGACCCGGGGGAGGGAGCTGATGGGCACCCGCTACTGGCGCGGGGGAGGAATCGCGAGCCGGAAGGGTTCCGGCTATGGAGACAGCCCGCGGCGTAGGAAAACTTCTCAGCGGGGGAACGGCCTGCATCACGGGGGTCGCCCCGGAGACACCTCTTGGGACAGGCACAGTCCCAGGGAGGGGAATCCCTTCCGGGGCAAGGGACAACTCGAAGACGAGAGGATGTCCGGGGAACGAAAGCCCTCCGGGGGCGGGAGCATCCCCTGGGGGAGCTCCACTGGAGGAGGGAGCTCCTCCCGGGGGAGGGTGTTCACCGGGAGTGGGGATGCCCCCCGGGGCAGGGGGTCCGTCGGAGGTCAACACTCCTCCCGGGAAAGGATAACTCCCGGGGACGGGCGGAGACGGGCGTACCCCCCGGGAGGGGAAGTCCTCCGGAGGTGGGAGCATTTCCCGAGAAGGGGAAAACTCCCGGCGCGAAGAAACCTCCTGGGTGTCCCATTATGAACGGGGGTGGCATCCCCCCGAACTGGAACGGGTGCGAGTACGCGGGGGCCGGAGGCCGCGCTATGGCGCGCAACAACTCCTCGAGAGTATGTTGCGCGCGAAGTTGGCCCTCCACAAGCGCCCCGAGCAGCGGATCCCCTGAAGTCGAAGGTACTACCTGGGGGACGCTTGGTCCCCCCAAAACGGGATCCTCACGCTGGCTCGCAGGAGCCATTCCCCCGCCGAGGGTGACTGGAGAGACGCGTGTTGCCTCCCCTCGAGTGTCCTCGGGAGGAGGTGACGCGATGACAGCCTCTTGCGTCGGTGGTGCAGGGTTGCTAGGGCCAGCGTCGTTGATGGAGGTCAAGTGCCTCGTTCTTCTTGGAGCCATGACTATTTGTCACGAATCCCCACGAACGGCGCCAACTGTCGTTGTATAAAAAATACCTCGGTAGGTTTGATGACATGCGCAACACGTGTTCCTCAACGCGAGCTGATCGTATGACGGGTCACCCCGCGTTGGACAATCTCAGAGATTGACACAAGGGTTTATACAGGTTCAGGCCTCAGTGGAGGCCCTAGTCCTGTCGACGTGCTCCCGACGAGCGTCGGCTAGGGGGCTCTCTCCCGGAGAGAGGGCTCCAGAGCACGCCTATTCGTTTTTTGGATTGAGTACAAATGAGTGTCTTAGGTTACAAGAGAGGGTTAGAGGGGTATATATAGACCCCAAAAGACGCAAATTACTAAACTACCCCGTTACAACCGTCGGATCGAGGGCAGGATAGTCTTTTGGCGAGGTCCAGGGCACCGATCTTGGACACGTGGCGGCCCTCGAAATCAGTGCCTCTCGAAGAAGGGGCTCCGGGGGAGGTCTCCCCCGGCCCGGAGAAGGGGCGCTGGGGGAAGTCTCCCCCAGACCGGAAGAGGTGCTCCGGGGGAAGTCTCCCCCGAGCCCGGAGAAGGTGCGCTGGGGGAGGTCTCCCCCGAGCCCGGAGAAGGGGCTCCGGGGGAGGTCTCCCCCGGCTCGGAGAAGGGGCTCCGGGGGAAGTTCCTCGAGCCCGGAGAAGGTGCGCCGGGGGAAGTCTCCCCCGAGCTCGGAGAAGGTGCTCCGGGGGAGGTATCCCCCGTACCGGAGAAGGTGCTCCGGGGGAAGTCTCCCCCGAGCCGGGAGAAGGTGTCCCGGAAAAGAGGGGGATCCCCCTCCCGTCTTTGGGTGATGCTTCTGGCACTACTAGTATTTTTCCCCAACAAAGATATTGATCAAAAATATGTAATGTCTAAATATAATATCTTGTTATCTATAATTTTGATTGATTATCCATTTGTATTCATTTGATTGTTTTGATTTCATAAATACAATGATTCAAATGGATTGTCAATCGAAATTATAAATTATAAGATATTAATACCAAATAGTGAAAGACTTTGTAGACTATGTAGATACCAATAATTACACCTCTCTACAATATTATGAAAAATTTGTATGTTTCACCTCAAATCAATTTAACTCAATTAATTAGACCAAACAATATTTTGATCCAACTGGACTTGTTGTAGAACTAAAAACTGGTGGGTTTTTGGTGCGTTTGGGTCCGACCGCTAGGGTTTGTGTTTTGGTGTGTTTACGTACTGTGCGTTATAAACTGATGAGGTACGGTTTCAGTTTCAACCCTGTCTCGTAAGCATTTAATCGGTGGTTGGACTTCCATGTTGGAAAGCCGAAAAGCTGAATAATCAAGACTACTAGTAGAAAAGCTGAAAAATGTAATAGATGAAATGAAGAACCATAAAGAAAGTTGAAAAGACACAAAGTCAACAAAAAGTCCAAAACTGGTGGAAGCCCTATGAAAAACTACTGCCCTCTCCCCCTCTTCGGCCGACCCTGGTACTCCGACAGCGTGTAGCGAGAAAGAGGCTGACGATCTCTAACACGCCGTCTCCTCACCGGTGCCTACACAGATGGCGTAGCTTACGGTGGCTGTGTCGGTTGCGTAGGTGGTGGAGCATCGTGAAGCTGTGATGGCTGCGTAAGATGTTGCTGGTGCCACACAAGAGGGTGCACCTGCGCCAGGATGTCATGTTGCGTCGCACCCTACCCCTCGTCTGCCGCCAAGTCCTGAGCCAGCGCATAGTCTAGCTGGACCACACGCGCGGCGATATCGAGTTCTTCATCTGTAGAGCTATCGAACGGCACGGGACGCGGCTGGGGGGGTGGCGGGCGCGGTGACGATGGGCGGTCGACCGGCGGCACATGCGATGTAGAAGGACCGGGCGTCGACGGTGATGGTGGGGGAATCACGGTCAAGTGCGGTGGCAGCAGCACTCTGAATGTGATAAGAATCTCGTCGATGCGCCACTCGACCTCTGCACAATGCGCGTACATATCGTCGCTGGGCATGGGCCCACTGTCGTGGATCCTGATCATCATGATATGTGCACTGGCGGAGACGGTGCCGAGGGTGTCGAGCTGCGTACACGAATTAATGCAATTATGAAATGAAAATCCATGTGAAAGTAAGGTTGTAGAGAGTTAAAGAACTTACGCAGGAGTGGATTCGACGTGCAAGGTTTCGGTAGTAGCCCTCGGCGATGGTGGTAGGAGGGATAGGCTCATCAGGCGTCGACGGTGGACCGCCTGCCAACCCGTAGAATGTGCGACGTCGGTACCATGCGAGGTACAAAAAATGGATGGCGTGGCTATAAGGACTGTTGTCCGCGACCGTCTGCGTGTGAGCCCGATCCATCCACTCCTCCATGTAGGGGCACTGCCGAATGACGAAGTCGTCCCTGTGATTCCCCTTCCTCGATTGCCTGCAGATAAAATAAATTAGTTACATAAATAAAGTACAAAGTTAAGCACGAAAGTAATATATGAATGAGATGAACGTACTCGTGAATGTTGTGTGGGATCTGTCGGGGAGGCGGGACGGGAACATGTTGGCGAAGCCCAAACTGGCGCATGACTCGCTCAGGCGAGTAGCCCTCAACCATATGAGAGAAAACGAGCAGAACCTGGGTGCCCTAGTAAGCAGCATCCTCTGTACACAGCGAAGAAAGGCCTGCTGGGGCGAGGGTCTCAATGTACTGCTGTGTCCATGGATGCCAAATCACACTGTCATCAAGTAGCAGATCAAAACTCGTAGCGTACGAAGGGTAGCAAAGATGTGCCTGATTCGTGGACCATCTCAAGCCCAGCCTGGGCCACCTCCATCCCATCACAGGGCCATCCCTTATATGATGGTTGGCTTTGATTGATCTAAATCATCCATCGTCTATCATATGATGGTTGTGAATACCTTCCTAACCTCCTCTAACATGTTAAGCTTCCTATCTATTTTTTTTTTCATATGAGTCAGCTTAGGTTGATAGGATTATATGAGCTAAGGTGACGATGGGCGGTCGACCGGTGACACAAGCGATGTAGAAGGACCGGGCGCCGACGGTGATGGTGGGGGAATCATGGTTGATAATCCACCTTTCATTTCAATAAGAAAGGTGTTTTATTTTGGAAGAAAGAAATGAGAAAGATATGGATTAGAGAAAAATTAGCCCTTTTCTCTTTATTCTTTATTTCTATGAATCAGGCATTTTATTTTTTAAAATATGAAAAAAAAACTAATTGATTTGATTTAGTTCAAATTCACGAAGCCCTAGATTTTGGGGCCAAGCTGGATTTGAATCAGCGTAGACATATCGTCAACGAATTTACAGTCCGTCCCCATTAACCGCTCGGGCATCGACCCAGGAAGAATTTATTCTAGGGTTTTTGATAATCTATGATTAACCTCCTTTCATAATACTCTAAGTGCGGTGGCAGCAGCACTCTGAAAGTGATAAGAATCTCGTCGATGCGCCGCTCGACCTCTGCACAATGCGCATACATATCATCGTTGGGCAGGGGCCCACTGTCGTGGATCCTGATCATCATGTCACATGCACTGGCGGAGACGGTGCCGAGGGTGTCGAGCTGCGTACACGAATTAATTCAATTATGAAATGAAGATCCATGTGAAAGTAAAGTTACAGAGAGTTAAAGAACTTACGTAGGAGTGGATTCGACGTGCAAGGTTTTAGTCGTAGCCCTCATCGATGGTGGTAGGAGGAATAGGCTCATCAGGCATCGGCGGTGGACCACTTGCCAATCTGTAGAATGTGCGAGGTCGGTACCATGTGAGGTACGAAAAATGGATGGCATGACTATAAGGACTGTCCTCCGCGACCGTCTGCGTGTGAGCCTGATCCATCCACTCCTCCATGTAGGGGTACTGCCGAATGACGAAGTCGTCCCTGTGATTCCCCTTCCTCGATTGCCTACGAATAAAATAAATTAGTTACATAAATAAAGTACAAAGTTAAGCACGAAAGTAATATATGAATGAGATGAATGTACTCGTGAATGTTGTGTGGGATCTGTCGGGGAGGCGGGACGGGAACACACTGGCGCAGCCCAAACTGACGCATGACTCACTCAGGCGAGTAGCCCTTAACCATATGAGAGAAAACGAGCAGAACCTGGGTGCGCCGGTAAGCGGCATCCTCCATACACAACGAAGAAAGGCCTGCTGGGACGAGGGTCTCAATGTACTATTGTGTCCATGGATGCCAAATCACGCTGTCATCAAGTTGCAGATCAAAACTCATAGCGTACGAAGGGTAGCAAAGATACGCCTAATCCGTGGACCATCTCAAGCTCAGCCTGGGCCACCTCCATCCCATCGCAGGGCCGTCCCTCATATGATGGCCCATTGCGAACTAAACTCGCGGCCCCAGCGGTCGACCAACAGGGAAATGCTCGTACGACCACAACTGCACGAGTATGGCACACACCAAGGCAGAATGTCATCCCAACCAAGGCAATGAGTGGTAAGCATCGCACACCTTTCAGAACGAAATTGTACACTTTGGCAAGATTGTCGTCATGACTTCGTACCATGCCCTGGCAGTGTCGTGTAGCAACAACCACTTCTCCTTGGGTTTGGGCTGAATCCACTGAGTGAAACTTAAACTCCTCCTACTACTCTCCTCGCCAATAGCATCGCCATCTTCTGGCTCACCTGCCTTGTGGCATTCCTTCAACGTACTTTCTTTCAACGACTTCCATATAGCCGAGAACTTTGACTCTTGGTTCTGCTTGGCAAGGACTTTGAACACATGCATCATGCGCTTACTCTTGAAATGGGTGTGAAAATTTGCGGGAAGATGCCGAGAGCACCAACGACTCTGAATGTCATCCTAGGTCATAGATGGGTCCGTTCCAGATTGCATGTACTCTATCGCACTCAACATTCCTCTGTTTTGATCGTGGATCAAGCACACGCGCGCTCGATCTTTCACCACCCATTCTTCAACTTGCCCAAGAACCAAAGCCAGCTGCTGTAGTTCTCCCCCTCGACCACGGCGTACTTTACGGGAGAAGCTGGTCGTTGGCATCAGTTTCCACGGCAGTCAGTAAGGTACCCTAGTATTTGCCGGTCAAGAACGTCCTGTTAATGCAAAGCATGGGTCTCATGTACCTGAAAGATGCAACGCACTGCTGGAATGCCCAGAAAAATCTCCGCAGTACCATGCATCCAGGTATTACAGAACCATCCGAACCGATTGCCGGCGTATCAACAATCTCGGTGACTATGCCCGGATTTGCTTCGCATATGTGCCGAAGGAGCCGCGGTACGAGGTTGTATGCCTCAACATATGTCCCAAATAGCTCCTCCAGCGCCCTTTGTTTAGCCCTCCATGCCTTCGCGTAGTTAATCTTGTACCCGTGCTTCTCCGCGACATGTGCAATAATTACTTTCAGTGCCATTGCCGTATTTTCTTTCAGTACTGGGAGTATCAAACTGGCAAGAAAACCGGAGGTGATATTTCTGTGCTACAGCAACATGCCCTCTGCTAGACATCTGTGCTTGCACACTCTGGTCACATGAAAAAAAGGCTCATCTTTTGGCCGGGTGACACGGATGAACCACGGGCAGTCAGCGACTAAGCACCTCGCAGTCCACAGGCTCGGAGTTGATTTACCCACCCAGAATGGCCTATTCAGCGAAATGGCCCATATTGTGATGGCTTTTTTCGCATCTTTCTTGCTCCAAAACAACTGCCCAAGTTGGACGATTGTTTCGTTGTAAGACCATCGCGAATTCAGATCTTCAGGAACCACAGCCGAAACCAAGGATGATGGATCAGTCCATTCATTCATAGGATCCCGCGTTTCTGTGGGTTCTTCGGGAGATTCGTACATATCTGATGGATCAGTGTAGTCCTCCACGTTAAAATTCTCCTCCAACTCTGGGAATTCATCAGCTGCATCTGCATGATTGGCATCGGCATCGGCATTGGCATGCACCGGCATCAGCTGCATCTGCATGATTGACACTAGCATTGGCACTGGCATTGACACTGCCATCGGCACTGTCATCGGCACCTTCATTACGGACATTACCGGTGCTCCGTGCTCTTCGTACGGAATGACTGCTTTTTGAACTTTGTACGTTCAAGATTTCAACATAAAGAACGAAGACTCCGCCACTACAGGCTGGATTTGTTACAAATCGTACAAACGAATCCCACGATTTGTCCCCTCTAAGTCTCTTCAGCACCCATTTATTTTCCTCCGGCACCAGGCCTTCAACTCTGACGCTATCAGTCGTAGGATTGAGTTGTAAGAACTCGGCTAACCACATCCCAAGTCACTGAAAGACATTGATTGTGACTGTGCCATTTGACCATAAACATGCATACACGCATTTAAATCATCACTGTTGGCTCCATTACGGATTATATCAGCTCCGTAATAAACGGATACCATACTCGGTTGCTCCATAGCCTAGTCAATTTAAATTTCCGTATTAGGTTAAAAGCTTAATTTGTTATAATTCTGCGAAAATCCTATGATAAACCTAAAATTATTCTAAACCCTACTGTGAACCAACAAATATGAGGGTCGCCTAAACAAACATCCTACGGTGAAGCGAAAATTTAAGTTTTTATCTATCCTAAATCCTGAGGTGAAGCGGAAAAGTAAGTTTTTATCTGTCCGAAGCGGAAAAGTAAATTTTTTATTTGTCCTAAATCCTAGGGTGATATAAAATTTAAATTTCTAATTTTCGGTAACCCTAAAATAAAATAAATACATAAATCAAAATGTTATCTACATGTCAAGGAATATGTACTTCACTATCGAAAATCGAAACGGGTGTATCGACGGATTTTTTCGCTTCTTGTTCTTCCCCTTTTCCCTCCTCGTCTCTTCCCTTCTCTCTGTATAAATTTGTTTTGGAAATTCAGTAAAATGAGTATGAAAGTGACGTTTCTAAAAAGGACAGGACTTATATACTGGTGTGCTACGCCCTTCAGTCGCGAACCGGATTCGCGACTGAAAGGTGCGGGCTTCAGTTGCGAGCGCGGCCCGCGACTGAAGGGCGACGTGGCGGGTGGCTGCACCAGCGGGGCGTTAAAGTGTTGCCACCTCCTCAGTCGCGATCCGGGCTCGCGACTGAAATTCATTCAGTCGCGAGCGGTCGGTCGCGAGTAAGAGTCTTTTTGTAATTTTAAAAAATTACGGTTTATTTTTGTAATTATTTTTTTTATTGGTTTATTCGTACAAAAAAATTCCCAAAAGTCACCCTGTTTATTCCAAGCCACTACATGCACTCCTCCATCTTCTATTCTCTGCCCATTGCATCCTCTCCTCAGCTGGTGCTCCCTCACGTGGCCGGCACATCCCCCAGTCGCTCCCCACCGCCCTCCCCCATCGATCGGTGCCTCTCCCACCAGCCCTGCCCCTCCGCCTCATCCCTTGCCGACTCCACGACCTCCATGTAGCCCAACGTCAACGTCGGGAGTAGACTACATCCATTCTTCTAAGAAGGTAAGACATCAGTTTTGTGCTGAAATTGTTGTTTATATCATCTTGTGGGGATTGCTGTTTTGCTACCTCAATGTGTGAGTCTGTTGGGTTGTTGAGGAAATTTAAGTGTCCCCCTGCTGTCTCATGCAGAGATGAATTGATTTGATGCACCAAAAGTAGACAAATATTGAATTTAGTGTGTGATGAATTTGCCAAACTGGTAGGTCTGAAAATTCAAAGATATTTTTCGACCACTAGGTGCAGAATTTTAAGAAAATTATAACATGAAAGTTGTAGATCGCGTCCATATCTTCAAAACTAGCTCAAGTTTAGCCAAATCCAAATTCTGTAGCTCCTTCTATGAATTTTTGAAGCTAAACAATTCGAAATTGTTGTGCTGAATCTGTTAACCAGGAGGTCTGAAACTGCAGAGATATTTTTCAACCTCCAGGTTCTAGAATCTGAGGAAAGTTATAACATGATAGTTTTAGATCACGCCTATATCTTCAAAACTGAACAAAGTTTAGTCAAATCTGAATTTAGTACCTCTGGATATGAATTTTTGAAATTAACTAATCTGAAATTGTTGTGCTAAATTTTTCAAGCCGATAGGTCTGAAACTTCAGAGTATTTTTTGACCTCTAGGTTTATAAATTCGAGGAATGTTATAACATGAAAGATGTAGATCATGTTGATATCTTTGATAGCCTAAGTTGAATCAAATCCGAATTTTGTAGCTCCGGATATGAATTTTTGAAGCTAACTAGTCTGAAATTTGTTTGCTGAATCTGGCAAGCCAAGAGGATTGAAACTTCAGATATCTTTTTCAACCACCAAGCTAGTGAAGAAATTTCAGAAAATTATAACATGAAAGTTGTAGATCGCGTCCATGTCTTCAAAACTAGCTAAAGTTTAGCCAAATCTGAATTTTGTAGCTCCTTCTATGAATTTTTGAAGCTAAACAGTCCAAAATTGTTGTGCTGAATCTGTTAAACCTGGAGGTCTGGAACTTCGGGATTTTTTTTTTACGAATAACCCAATAAAAAAAAAATTTCAAAACTAACTCAAAACTTAAAAAAATTTCAAAACTAACCTTCAATCGCAAGACGGACTATGCGACTGATTTTCAGTCGCTAGCTGGGCTAGCGACTGAAGACGTGGCACGACCCAATACACCGCTGGCCCAGCTCTCGTACTACGTCCACTTTCAATCGCTAGCCGGGCTAGCGATTAAAAGAGATATAAAACCGTATCATGGGAACAAATTACATAAATTGGTTGTAATTTAGTTGATTAAGAGACTCTCTATCTCTATTGAGAGATCAAGATTTGAATCTCACTCACAGCATTAGCAAATATTTTAGTCGTTAGCACAGCTAGTGAGCTAGCGACTGAAACTTAGTTGTGAAGTTTTGAAATTTTTAAAAATTTTCTGTTAGTTTTGAAATTTCTTTTTTTTATTAGGCTATTCGTAAAAAAAATTCGAAACTTCAAAGATATTTTTCAACCTCCAGGTTCCGGAATATGAAGAAAGTTATAACATGAAAGTTTTAAATCACGCCTATATCTTCATAACTGAACCAAGTTTAGTCAAATCCAAATTCGGTAGTTCTTGATATGAATTTATGAAGTTAACTAATCTGAAATTGTTGTACTGAATTTTTCAAGCCAATAGGTCTAAAACTTCAAAGTATTTTTCGACCTCCTGGTTTAGAAATTTGAGGAAAGTTATAACATGAAAGATGTAGATCGTGTTGATATCTTTGAAACTAGGCAAGTTGAGTCAAATCTGAATTTTGTAGCTCCTGATATGAATTTGTGAAACTAACTACTCTGAAATTTGTTTTTTGAATCTGCCAAGCCAAGAGGTGTGAAACTTCAGAGATATTTTTCAAACTCTAGGTTCAGGAATTTGAGAAAAGTTACAACATGAAAGTCGTAGGTAGTGTCGATATCTTTGAAACTAGCCCAAGTAGAGTCAAATTCGAATTCTGTCGTTCTGGATTTGAATTTCTGAAGTTAACTAGTTTGAAATTGTTTGCTGAATCTGGCAAGCCAGGAGGTCTGAAACTTCAGAGATATTTTTCGACCTCTAGGTTTTGAAATCTGAGGAAAGTTATAACATCAAAGTTTTATATCACTCCTATATCTTATATCTTCAAAGCTAAATCAAGTTTAGTCAAATCCGAATTCTGTAGCTCTAGATATGAATTTCTGAATTTAACTAGTCTAAAATTATTTAGAACGGCGGAGGGATTAGATGAGGAAACACCTGCATATGAAGTCTATAAAATTAACCAAAAATGTTTTCTTGACCTTGTGACATGTTTAGGAGGAACCATAGATTTTTTTCTTATATTTTTGGTGCATTTACAACTATTTTGAAGCATATTCAATGAGGCCATTGACGACAATCAGACTCTTAGTTTGGTTCAAAATAACCGCTCTTCCTCACAAGGGTTGAAACGCCAACATCGAGAAGAAGAGGCATGTGAGAGAAGGCAAATGCTCGAGGAGAATCAAGAGATGAAGACTTATGTACATCACATTACAGAGAGAGGATACACATTACGCAACAACTATAGCACCTTGCAGAAACTTGTGGTGCAATTTTTTATTTCTAGCGAGATCTTTATGTTTCTTTTCATATGGTTTATTTAAAAAATTATACATTATTACACTAACTTTAAGTCTTGTTTGTAGACTATTGTTACTAATCAGCAATTACCTGACTAAGATTCCACCCCCATTACCGTCACCTCCAGTGTGCCCAACTTCATTTTCACCAAATCCACCACCAAACCAAACCATGTATGTAAAATTCTATCCACTACAAAATCTTTGTATATATTGAGGATCAAAGCACAATTCACTATTCATGAAATTTCATAAATATGTTATTAATTGATATTATCACCTCTTGATATTTAAGAATTTGCACTATGTTGATACATTCTAGAAAGTTTTGGGTTCTATACATCAATCACATCTTTGTTTTGTGCTTATCAAACTCTATATGCTTTTGAAAGCATTGTAGTATATTTGTACATCAAATACGTATTGTAGTGGTTTCTAAAGAAGGTAGTATTTTACTCAAACTATGTATTATGACAATAGAATGCATATATTATGTGAAGGTAGTATTATGCATCAATTATGTTATGCCTGTATCATTGATTTGCTTCATGATTTCAAAGGAAAATGTCCACTGTAATAATTCACATAGATAAAATGATTAGAAGTTAAACCTTAATATTTTAGTAGTATGAAAGATATAACATTTATCTTTATTATAGTTTGTAACATGCTCTCTAAGTCAAATGATACAATAACATCTAAAAGAAAACACTATAAACCATTTCATTGATTATTTCCTAATTTAGGCCAAATCAATAGCAGCTATCATTTCTATAACGTGTGGATTTAAGAACATCAGGTTGACCTTATTCGCCAATTTTGTACAGGTTGATAATGTACGATCAGCTATAAGAGTAGTTGATTCGGATAATGCATTACAAGCAATAACTGAGGGCATGTTCGGCTGCTATTTTAGCATGAACAACAATGGTTCTGAGAATTTTTCTCTACCAATCAATGAAGATCTTGTCCCATTTTGATGTATCTTTGCAAGTTATATTTCGATCTCATTGGATAAGTACATGTGAACTTTTGACGTTGTATGTATTCTTTATGATTATTCTAGTCCAAGATGGTTATTTTTTTATTGGACAAATACTGCATTGATGGTAATGGATCTGACAATTAATGTGTAATATAATTTGAATTTTGTGTTTATCTTTTCATATTTGGTTGATGTTCTGTTTTTCTAACTCAAATTGATTATCTATATATTTGTTGGCATTTCTACGTGGCTATATTAATATTTGAAATATTGGACTCATAACAAAATAATGTAAAAATACACTTAGGATATAAATTGGAATCCCTAGGGAAAGAGTTTAGAGCTATAAAATTGAAAATAAAATATAAAATATTTTTGTTAATGTGAAATCCAAGGTAACATTCTCTAGGGTTAAGTTTTGCAAACTAAGAAAAACTGTTATCCGTAATGGAGTTATTTCATTATGTGGCTAATGATAAAGGCTAGAGAACTCTTCTTTTCATGTCAGGTCAGGCCACATAGAATAGATATTCCTAAGGCTATTTCCAACAGGTTTGACTCTTACTTGATCTTAAACGGAATATTTTCTATCACGTGTGTGATACCATCTTAAAGCACCAAACCTCCAATAATTTGGTTCTTTCTTGGCTCTTAGCGTAGGCTCCACACTCCTAACCACCAAGCAAGAGCCAAGCACTCCAATGACTTGGCTCTTGCTTGACTCTATACGATTTGACAATTATATATTTAACGAATTTGTATTAATTCATGAATTTCAATATTAGCAATATATTAACATATTACTTATGAAATTAAATTCGACATTTGCGACAAAAAAATAAATTCGACATTTTGTATTAAAAAATTGCACTTGACAAAAAAATAGATATTAAAATTCAAATAGTGGTACATGACATAATTGTGAAATACATAAAAATTAATTTGCAAACAAATGCCTACTACAAAATCCGATAAGATGCTACTCGTCGGCGTTTCCTCCGAAACGTTGCCAAATGTGCTCGATCAAGTCTCTTTTGAGTTGCGTGTGCGTAGGTTGAGCACGGATGACAGCATTTCTTCGAAGTACATCTTCGAATAAAGGCGTACCCCAGTGCGGATCACAGGCGGTACTACCGTGGATGTGCCCGGATGATCATTGTAGTCATAGTTATTGGCATTGTCGTCGCACTCGTTCTCTATGATCATATTGTGCAAGATGACGCAAGTCCGCATGATCTTCGCGAGAGTTGACTGTCGCCAAAATCGTGCCGCACCATGCACGATGGAAAATTGAGACTGTAGAACTCCGAAAGCCCGCTCAACATATTTTCTCGCTCTTTCTTAGTGTTGCCCAAACAACCGATCTTTCACCATCTGTGGGAGCGGTATCGTCTTCACAAAGACAGCCCACTCTGGGTATATACCATCGGCGAGATACTACCCCATGTTGTTTTATCGGCCGTTGACAGAGTACTGAACAGGAGGAGCCCGCCCTTTCAACACATTGGTGAATAAGGACGATTGATTTAGCACATTAATGTCGTTGTTGGAGCCTACAACACCAAAAAAAGCATGCCATATTCAGAGATCATACGAAACTACCGCTTCAAGTATAATCGTCGGGACTCCATAATCTCCACGAGTGAATTGACATTTTCATGCTACGGGGTAATTTCTCCATTCCCAGTGCATGCAATCAATGCTTCCCAGCATACCTGGAAAACTACGGGACTCTCCTTGTTGCAGTATGCAGTGGATATCCTCGACGGTGGGGCTGCGAAGATATTGGTCGCCAAATATGTCGATGACACCTTGTACGAAGTGCTCCAAGTATTGAATCGCCGTGGACTCCCCAATCCGCATGTACTCATCGACGGCATCGGCGGGGCCACTGTACGTGAGCATACACATTGCTGAGGTGCACTTCTGTAAAGGAGAGAGTCCACGGCGATTAGTGGCATCCCTTCTTTCAGTGAAGTAGGGGGACCACCCACTTAGAGTTTCAACGATGCGGAGAAAGAGAGGTCTCACCATCCGAAAACGCCGGCAGAAGATATTGTCAGGGTAGACGGAATATTCGGAGAAGTAGTCTACGACGAGCCGTTGATGCCCCTCTTCGCGGTCTCTCTCAACATATCTCCTATTGCTGCTTCGGCGGCGTCCGCGGGATGATGAAGCATCGAGACGGGCGTAAAAACCGGCGATGATATGATCTTCCTCCTCCTCCTCTATGAATTCCACTAAGAAATCCTTGATTTTGTTCAGGCATCCTCCTCAGAGCTATGTGTGCTCGAACTAGAGCTAGAAGACATTTTGTGAGTGGCTATTGAAACTGAGTTTCTCAAGAGCTGTGCCTGATCCGGGAGGATCTCCAAGTCCTGATCGCATGTGGCTTCGCGACCAAGTCCTGATCGCATGCGGCTTCGCGACCAAATCCTGATCGCATACGGCTTCGCGACCATAACCGTGTTCGGAAAGGATTCGCGACCATGGATTGGTCCGCGACCAGGAAAAGGAATTTGTTCCCTGTTCGGAATTGTAATCAGATCCGAATGTGTATAACTAAGCTTATCTGTTTAGGATTAGTTATATGAGTCTAATACGTTTAGGTCTCTAAGTCTGATACGTACTCATACGATTGGACTATAAATACCTTGTAATAGCTCTAGTTTAGATCATCGAATTCAATCGAAGAGTCATAGAACTTATTTGAGTTTTAGGCACTTATAGTTCATCGACGTAGACAAGTGTGTCGAACGTTCGACGTGTAAAGCCCTCTTTGAAATAAAGAGTTGTGCAATTACTTTGGATTTCGGTATTTCCGAGTAAGATCCCGTTATTCCGCATATTAGAATCTGGGCGAGCCTAATGCGAAAACCAAGACTAGGTCTCAAACGGATCAAGTTGGTATCAGAGCAACTTTCCTATCCTGTGGATGGTGAAGACTCGCCAGGGTTACAAAACTTCCGGCGAAACTCCAGGCGATCAGTTGACGGTTCCTACAGCTGTGTCTCCGACAATGTATGACGATACCCCCGTTCAAGCTAACCTAGCCGAACAAGTGGCTAAGCTCTCCACCGACATGGAAACCGTGCTTGCTTGGATTAAGCAGCAGGCCATGATTGTATCTCCTGGAGTATGGAAGGTTATGGGTGAGAAGACTGGTGAAGACTTGCGCAGGGCAGACGAAGATGAAGACAAAGGCGATCACAAGACCGACGACCTCGCCAACACCTCCTTAGCTGTCGGATCTTTTAAGGTCGACGCTAAGATTGATATACCCATATATGATGGGGTGATCGATGCCGAGAAGCTGGATTCTTGGATCGATCAGCTTGAGACCTACTTTGACCTGAAAGAGTTCAGTAGCGCTCAAAAGGTCAAATTTGCACCTTTGAAGATGAAGGACCACGCCAAGATATGGTGGAAGGCCCTTGTCACCAGTGGTGAAGTTGACGATCTTGCGTGGGGTCAATTCAAACGACTTATGCGACAAAAATTTTATCCAATGGGTTACCTTGAGGAGAGATGGGAACGTTGGCACAGATTGTATCAACGGCGCGACCAGACTGTCCAAGACTATACGACGAAGTTTCGGCGACAAGCAATGGTCATCGGCATCTCACTGTCCGATCCTCAAGTATTTCGGAAGTACACATCTGGACTTCAGAAATCGATCAGTACTGAGCTAAGTCTGTTCAGAGTTCAAGACATCTCGACCGCGAGTATGACTGCTTTGGCGATGGAGAAGAAGAATAAGACCCGGAACGATAAGAACTTGAGGGAGATTTCAACCACGACAAACTCCGGAGAGGGTACCCACGATACGGGTAACACTTGTGAGCATTGTCATATTGTTGGGCACACAAAAGAGAAGTGTTATAAACTTCATCCTGAACTGCGACCAGAAAGAAAAAGGAGGGATGAACCAAGCACACGAACAGCTATGGTTACTTCTATTCCGCTCGCAGAGGAAATTATCCAGTTGGATTCGGTTGAAAAGGCGGACACGACCTTGTCTCTAATGGCAATGCCGAAGGAGAAAGGTTCGGGTTCATCAATTGACCACAACCCGACAGAGGAATTGTTCACTGTTAACATACAGGTGAAGCACGAGGTGGTCGCAGCCATCTTCGACCCCGGAAGCCAAAAGAATTTGGTCTCCTCCGGGCTGGTTCGACGACTTGGTTTGCAGACGACTCAACATCCTCGACCGTATCCTCTGGGATGGTTCACTTCTGACGTGAATCAGCAGATCAAGAGTCAATGTATTCTAAAGTTTGCAATATCTGCTCGTTACATCGACGAGGTTCAATGCGATGTCATCCCCATCGATATTTGCCAAGTGATTTTTGGAAGTCCGTTCTTGTACGATCGTGACGCCCATTACCACCGAAGAGCTCAAGACTACGACCTCACAAAGGATGGGACGAAATTTATCATCAGCAAAAACGACCACGTTGACACCAAGGACTTGTTGACAGCAAATCAGGCAAAACGGATTGTCAATGCATGCTCAAAGTGTGTGCTGAGCGTGATGCGTCCAGTTAGCCAAGGGGATTGTGATACATCGAGTATGGAAAATGATGGTTCTTTGGCGAGCTTGCCTGCAGAAAACAACGTGCTGTTCGCAGAGGTATATCGTCGATCACCACAACGACTAGTCACTACTACAGAAGTGCATTCCACTAACCCTTATTTTCTAACGGTTGTAAGCAATCTAGGAAAAATCCGATAGAATAGGACGACAGCGGCGGAAAACCATCATTTTACTATCGGTTATACACTAATCCAACGTTAGTGAAATGCAAATACTTTTTACTATCGGTTATTACTATACAAACCGATATAATATATTCAATAGTACTATCGGTTTTCCATTTTTAACTGATAGTGAAATAACTGACTTTTTACTATCGGTTATTACTGTACAAACCGATATAATATATTACAATAGTACTATCGGTTTTTCGTTCGTAACAGATAGTAAAATTACTCACTTTATACTATCGGTTCGTACTGTATTAACCGATATAATATATTGAATAGTACTATCGGTTTTTCTCGGGTAACTGATAGTGAAATTACTGACTTTTTACTATCGGTTATTACTGTAATAACCGATACAATATATGAAATAGTACTATCGGTTCAACAACACAAACCGATAGTAAAATGACTTCATATACACTAATGGTTATGACAGTGGGGACCTTATTTTACTATCGGTTAGTGTTGTTGAACCGATAGTAAAATTAGACAACTTAATTAGGTCGACCCTTGCTCTGCGCTCTACATGTTGGAATCATTTCAGCTGCGCACAACTCCAAGCTAGAGTGATCTGGAGAAGCTAGCTGAGAGGTTGATCATATTTCCATCCCCCTCGGTATTGTCATCTTCTCATCACCTCTCTCTCTCGATCACTCTTTCACACTCTCCCTCTCTCTCTACTTGCAATTCATTAAACTAGATACATGTATCTCCAAGCTAGCTAGAAGGCTGGGTTGGCTAGCTAGCTATAGCTTGCTGAATTTAAGCAGCTAGCTAGCTGGCTCTTCCAATTAATGCATGCATCAAGTTAATTAGGGTTTCATATATACAAATCCATTTAATGTAATTAAACAGCTCATGCATGTACACACATATGGCCTAGCTAATTATGTTTCATTCATATATGCATGCCCTGAGTCATTAATTATTTATTTGAATTTGTCAATTTTGTGAAATAATTGTAGATGGACCGAGAATATTGGATGTATGGAATAAAACGTACTACTGTTGAGTATTTGGAGGGTGTGAATGGATTTATTAAATTTGCTGAGCAAGAGAAGGCGAAGAAGGGAGAGAAAGATATGCATTGTCCTTGTATAGATTGTATGAACTTAAAAAGGTTCGGCAATTCTGATCAGATTAGGAGTCATTTGATTCGTCGTGGTTTTAACGCACGCTATACCCGTTGGATATGGCATGGTGAAGATCTTGAGGAAACGAGCACTACCGCTACCACTCAGCAGCACCCGGAAGTGGATTGCAGTAATGATGATCATGATCAAAACATTGATAATGTTCATTCGGAAGTCCATGTAGATGACGACAATTTAGATGAAATGTTACGTGATGTAGAAGAGGACTACAGCGAAAACGATTTAGCTAAATTTCAGAAATTAATTGTTGATTCTGAGAATCCTTTGTTCCCCGGATGTGAAACATTTACAAAGTTGTTTTCTGTGTTGAGATTATATAACTTGAAGGCAAGCAACGGTTGGAGCGATAAGAGTTTCACGGCGCTATTGGATCTGTTAGCGGACATGCTTCCAGAGGGAAATGAGTTGCCAAGATCGGTTTACCAGGCCAAAAAACTATTGTATCCGTTGGGAATGGAAATCGAAAGAATACATGCATGCCCAAATGATTGTGTTCTGTACCGTAACGAGTACGAGGATTTGCATGTTTGTCCAAGATGCGGTGCATCGCGGTATAAGCATGGGGACAGAATTTATCACAATGGATGTGATGAGGTAAAGAAAGGGCCTTCGGCCAAAACTGTGTGGTATTTGCCTGTGATTCCCAGATTGAAACGGCTGTTTGCAAATCCGAAAGATGCGAAGTACTTGCGTTGGCATGTTGAAGGTCGGAAACAAGACGGAAAACTAAGACATCCAGCTGATTCCATTCAATGGAGAAACATTAACAGAACATTCGGTGAGTTTGGCGGCGAAGTGAGGAATATAAGGTTTGGGTTGAGTACGGATGGTATGAATCCACACGGAAATATGAGCAGTCGACATAGCACTTGGCCGGTTCTTTTATGCATCTACAATCTTCCTCCTTGGTTATGTATGAAGCGGAAGTACATCATGATGTCGTTACTAATTTCAGGACCCAGACAACCCAGGAATGATATTGACGTGTTTCTATCACCGTTAGTCGAGGACTTACAAAAATTGTGGAGCGAAGGGGTGCGGGTGTGGGATGCACATAAGCGAGAGAATTTCATGTTGCGGGCCATGATATTTTGTACCATAAATGATTTCCCGGCCTATGGAAATTTGTCGGGGTATAGTACGAAAGGAGTCAAGGCTTGTCCTATTTGCCTGGATGAAACTGAAAGCATGTGGTTATCGAACTGCAGAAAAACAGTGTACATGGGTCACCGCAGATTCCTTCCGATGCATCACGCCTACCGTAAGAAGAGGAAGTCATTCAATGGGAAGCCTGAGAAAGGATCAGCCCCAGTGTTTGTGACTGGTAAGGAGCTTTACTTGCGCGTGAAGGACATCAAAGTTGAGTTCGGTAAATGTTCTAAACCTCCAGGAAAAAATGTTTGGAAGAAGAGATCGATTCTTTGGGATCTGCCATATTGGGAGCACTTACAAGTTCGACATTGCATTGATGTCATGCACGTAGAGAAAAATGTTTGTGACAGTTTGATTAGTTTGTTGTTGAACATTCCAGGAAAGACGAAAGATGGCATCAACGTTCGCCGTGACATGCTCGACATGGGCATAAGGACTGAGCTTGCACCGTTGGAGAAGGGAAAGCGGACATACCTCCCCCCGGCCTGCTATACTTTGTCAAAAAGAGAAAAAACAGAACTCTGTCAGTGCCTACATGGTGTCAAAGTTCCATGCGGGTATTCTGCGAACTTGAAAAAACTTGTGTCCATGAAAGACTTGAAACTGGTTGGTATGAAGTCCCATGATTGTCATGTACTGATGTCACAAATGCTTCCCATTGCTATCAGAGGCATTCTCCCAGTCAAAGTCAGAGAGACAATTACAAAGCTATGTTATTTCTTCAACACAATATCTGGCAAGGTACGTAAGCGTGTACTCCTAGCAAGTTAATTAGCTCCATTCGTGGAACTTGTCAGATTTTTTGGATCTGAATATTTGCTGCAACTGTGTCCTTGCAGGTAATTGATATGGATGGACTGGATGATTTACAACGCGATGTGACTACCACTCTTTGTCAGCTGGAGATGTATTTCCCTCCATCCTTTTTTGATGTTATGGTCTATCTAATTGTTCACCTTGTCAGAGAAATTAAGTTTTGTGGACCCGTGTTCCTGCGCTACATGTATCCATTTGAGAGATTTATGGGTATCTTGAAGGGATATGTAAGGAATCGATATCGGCCTGAGGGCAGTATTATTGAAGGTTATGCCGCGGAGGAGGTGATCGAATTTTGCACCAACTATATGGCCGGGGTTGACCCAATTGGCGTTCCTACGTCTCGGCATGAGGGCAAGCTTCAGGGCATTGGAACGATTGGATTTAAAGCAGTCGTCCCCTCTAGTGATCTGTATGCAAAAGCCCATTTTTGGGTCTTACAGCACATGACGGGGGTGGAGCCATACATACACGAGCACAAGGAAATGTTACGGAAACAGAATCCCTCGAAGCCAGAGATTTGGGTCACCAGAGAACATAATAGGAAGTTTGCTGGGTGGATCGAAAATAGAGTCCTGCAAGCTTCTGAGGGCGATGTAGATGAAGATGTTACATGGTTGGCCAGAGGGCCTAGATTTACTGTAGGGACTTGGCAGGGGTATGACATCAACGGCTATTCATTTTACACAAAAACTCAGGACGAGAAGAGTGCTATGCAATGTAGTGGAGTGACACTACTTGCTATTTCGGAGGATGCCAGGGCAGTAAGAGCACTCGACTCATATTACGGTGTTATTGAGGAAATATGGGAGCTCGATTATGTATTACTTAAGATTCCTCTGTTTCGATGCCAATGGGTCGAAATCTCTCGAGGTGTTAAAGTCGACAATTATGGGTTTACTCTAGTCGATCTCAGTAGAGTCGCACACAAAGATGATCCATTTATACTTGCTGAGCAAGCCACACAGGTGTTCTACATCGTTGACCCGGCCAACCCAAAGTTGCACGTTGTCCTTCACAGTAAGAGACGTATTGTTGGGGTCGAAGACGTTGTGGATGAAGAAGAGTACGATCAGTTCGACGAACTACCTCCATTTTTAGATGGAATCCTTCAATCTGTCCCTACCGAAGATATTGACGAAACAAGTTACCTGCGAGACGACCACGAAGAAGGATTATGGGTGGACAACCATTCTTGACTAATTTGCAATATGTAAGTGACGTATATTACTTGGATCGAAGAATGTTCAAATCAATTTTCAAAAATTCTTTGGGAAAACATACGTGATGCATTGAGAATCATTTCTGCAAATTTTCATTTCAATTGGAGTATATACTTGATTTGAGCAATAATTGATACTTTTCACAAATATATATGAAAACTGCAAATTTTCATTCCATGATTGGTCTTTATTGTTATTTTATTTCAAAATTATTGCAAGCCATTTGCATGGGGTTTCAGGTGTCTTTACAAGTGCAAAATGATGTACTGAGACCCATCTGTATTTGTTCTCAGGAAATACCTTTAGATCAATTTAACAGTATTATACTATCGGTTTCAACCTCCAAACCGATATGAAATTAACATATACTATCGGTTTATTGTCATAACCGATAGTAAATACAATACAAAATGATGTACTGAGATCCTCTGTAATTCTTCTAAGGGAAATCCTTTAGGGTCAATAGCATTGTATTTTACTATCGGTTATAACTGTGAAACCGATATGAAATTAAACTATACTATCGGTTTATCGTTCACAACCGATAGTGATTTACACTGTGTTATGATCCCTGTTCTTAGTTTACTATCGGTTTACTGTTCACAACCGATAGTGATTTACACTGTGTTATGATCCCCTGTTCTTAGTTTACTATCGGTTTACTGTTCACAACCGATAGTGATTTACACTGTGTTACGAAAACCCTAACTTACATGTTTTTACTATCGGTTTTGTGGTGATGAACCGATAGTAAATATTTATTTATTAGGTTATAACCTGCACGATTTTCCCTCCAGTGCAACTGATCACATTCCAAATCGAAAAATACTCGCGCGGAAAACCCTAGAATCGCCGACGTTCGCTTCTTCGCTCCTCTGCGCCACTGGTTCTCCACCGCCTCCGGCATTGCATTGCGCCACCGCCTCCGGCATTGCATTGCGCCACCGCCTCCGGCCACTCCACGATCCACTGTAAGTGTTCTTGACCAAATCGCTCGCGTGTATTGCTTAATTTTGTATGCAATGGTTCATATCCCGTTCCATGGATTACAAATAGAAACCTAGAGTAAAATTCATGAACTACAAACTTGATAGCTATGAGAATGACAGAATTGATGAAAATCATAGTAATTTATCATACAGTGTAGTTCACTATCGGTTTCTTACTCAGAACCGATAGTAAATACCATAAACTGATTTTTCTGTTAATTATATCCCATTTCTAATTTTCATCTGAAATTTTGGTTCATTTATATTTTAACATACCTTATGTTCCTGCTGAGCAATTACTTTATGTTCCTGCTGAGCAATTTTGGAAATTTTTCCTAATGCTGACTTCATTACTATCGGTTTGACTTGGAAAACCGATAGTAAATAGTAGTGCCATCATAGTTTGCACAGCTAATATGAATTTTCTGTGAATTACTTCCCATTTTCTAATTTTCATCTCAAATTTAGGTTCATTTATTTTTTAACATACCTTATGTTCCTGCTGAGCAATTACTTTATGTTCCTGCTGAGCAATTTTGGAAATTTTTCCTAATGCTGACTTCATTACTATCGGTTTGACTTGGAAAACCGATAGTAAATAGTAGTGCCATCATAGTTTGCACAGCTAATATGAATTTTCTGTGAATTACTTCCCATTTTCTAATTTTCATCTCAAATTTTGGTTCATTTATTTTTTAACATACCTTATGTTCCTGCTGAGCAATTACTTTATGTTCCTGCTGAGCAATTTTGGAAATTTTTCCTAATGCTGACTTCATTACTATCGGTTTGACTTGGAAAACCGATAGTAAATAGTAGTGACATCATAGTTTGCACAGCTAATATGAATTTTCTGTGAATTACTTCCCATTTTCTAATTTTCATCTCAAATTTAGGTTCATTTATTTTTTAACATACCTTATGTTCCTGCTGAGCAATTACTTTATGTTCCTGCTGAGCAATTTTTGAAATTTTTCCTAATGCTGACTTGATTACTATCGGTTTGACTTCAAAAACCGATAGCAAATAGTAGTGCCATCATAGTTTGCACAGCTAATATGAATTTTCTGTGAATTACTTCCCATTTTCTAATTTTCATCTCAAATTTAGGTTCATTTATTTTTTAACATACCTTATGTTCCTGCTGAGCAATTACTTTATGTTCCTGCTGAGCAATTTTTGAAATTTTTCCTAATGCTGACTTGATTACTATCGGTTTGACTTTGTAAACCGATAGTAAATAGTAGTGCCATCATAGTTTGCACAGCTAATTTGAATTTTCTGTGAATTACTTCCCATTTTCTAATTTTCATCTCAAATTTAGGTTCATTTAAATTTTAACAGACTTTATTTTCCAGCAGAGAGATTAGCATAGTTTCCACTGCTAATCTTTTAAATTTTCCTGAATATAGACCTTAGTACTATCGGTTTTTCTTTTAAAACCGATAGGAAATATAGTATTTGTTAGTTTGCACTGCTCATCTGAATATTCTGTGAATTACTTTGTCATGTATCTTTCTTCATATCAATTGGATGGTTTGTTTATGGTATTTTAGGTAAAGCCATGTCGGCATCTTCCTCGGCTGATACTAGTGATTCGGCGAGGGCGAACGTAGATGGCGCTGCCTCGTCCCAGCGCAAGAGGAAGGCGCGAGGCGCGACGATGTTGGGTCGTTTGGCCAAACGCGCGGATCTTTCCTGTGAGTTCAACCAGTTCGGGAGACCGATCGGGAAGAACGCCGGGCACTATGCTGCCTATGTTGGCTTGTTAGCGAAGGAAAGGGTGAAGATCACCGTCCAGAGTTGGAAGGACGTCAAGGCCGACGAGAGGGATAGGCTGTGGGCGGAAGTGAAGGTAAAATTAATCAAAATCACTGAACTCTTGAGTAATCACATTCCCTTGGTTTATCCTAGAGATTAGGTAAGTCCTACTTATATGCACCATTTGAAACAGGCCAAGTGGAACATCCCGGACGATGGTCCCAAGATAGCTTGCTTGAAGGACATGAACAACACGTGGAAAACCTTCAAGAGCGTCCTCGTCAGTACCTTCCTCGCTAAAGGCGAATCTCCATGCGAGAAGTACCCCTTCATAACGGAGGAGGTATGGGAGCAATTCGCCCAACAGAAGGGGACTCCTGAGTTCAAGGTATGAATGGTTCCTTTGCTTGGTTACACCATTGTATGCAGTAAGCAGTGGTGCATTAATTTTCTTGTTTATGGTACGAAGGCCCTCAGCGAGAAGAACAGGGCAATCCAGAGGAGGAACGACCACCCACACCGGCTCGGTTCTCGCGGCTATGCGGGGAAGGAGGAGCAGTGGAAGAAGGGTGAAGACGACGCGTCGCATTTCGTCGACTCCCCTGACCTACCACTCTCCGAGATCCGCGATCAGCGATGCAAGCGCTGGTGGCTGGCCAGAGGGACCGTGTCGGCCACGGGGACTGTGGCGTTCCCAAACCCCAGGGACGTCGAGGTCGTGCAGCGACTCGTAAGTTGGCTAACTATGATCACTAGTGTGCGCACAACTTTGTATATATTTCTTCCTCACAATGGAGAGCTTTCAATGTAACAGATCTCTTGCTCGAAGGAGGCGACCGAGGATTGTTCAGTCCCCATAGGGAGAACGACATCCTTACCCGGGCTCTAGGGAACAAGGAGCATCCAGGGCGGACGCGAACCGTGGGGGCTGTGGTGCCATGGAAGGAAGGCTTCTCGGACCCCGGGCAAAAGGCGAAGAAGCCTGGCAGCTGGAAGGAAAGGGAAGTGGAGCTATCTTAGAAGATACGGGCAGATGTGACTGCACAATTCGCGGACATGTTCGCTCAAATGAACGAGAAATATGAACGCCTAAGCCGAGTTGTGCAGTCCAAGGGTTTAGATCCAGCTGCCGAGGTCGACGCTGCCAGGCCGAGTAGTGTTGGCTCGAAGGTTCACGTGGATCCGGTGGACCTGATCGAGGTATTGCAACTCTTGAGCTATATATGCAGTTCGGCTGATGCCACTCCCGTTACGTTAGAATTGTTTCGCTAACCTGTTATAATTGTTGCAAATTGCAGAAGCCGGAGAGCTGTACCCTATTGATCAACATAGGCGACAAACCTGTTGCGGTTGCAAACGGGGTCGTATACCAGTCTTGGGAGGATGTCCGGATCCACTGCGTACCTCTGGAGCCTGGATTCGCAAAGGTACAGGTGGACATGGCCCTCCCGGGCTACAGCTCTTTTCCGTTGCCCGTCCCAACGGACGAAATGCGGACAATTGGCGAGGCATTGGGCTCGTACATACAGTGGCCCAAGAAGGGTGTTAGACTACAGGAGGTAAACCCTAGCCATTCTAGCTTACAACTCAATTAATATACTTAATTTTCAAAATCTAATTTAAGCGTTTGTACTTAAAGTGGACGATGGATACCAGCACACTTCCTGAGGACACCAGCCCCGCCACAACGCATGAGCGAACTCCTTCGGCCCCCATGCCTCCTCCGACGGCCTCAAACCCTTCGCCATCAAATGAGGCCGACGGCACCACACCCCAACCTTCGAAGGTATACACTCGCTCCCCGCCCAAAGGCAAGGGCAAGGCCAAAGGCAAGGCCAAACAAAGCCAGCCGGGTACGTTCAAGAACGAGTCCCCACTCGTGTCGGAGTACCTTCTGCGCAATATGGATCAAATAACCAGAAGTCTCCACGAGTGGTACCTGACCCGGTCTAGGCGCCACATCAACTTCTTGGTTCACTTCAGGCCAGCCCATTTTCGCCGTGAGCCCGGGAGCATATCGGTGGCCCACGAGGATTTGTTCGACCTCCTCAACTGGCGGGAGCTTGATATGTCCATCATACGGACTGGAGTCCTATGAGTGTGCTGTTGTCTGAAGTTATCACAGTTCGTTTCATAAATCTAATCACTTTTTGTATGCACTACTTACTAATGTCTACTTTGCATCCAGGTGCATGTATAGGCTGGCGTCGATGAGGGCATGTGACAAGGTGGGTTTCCTCGACCCAGAGAAAATAAGCCTCACGATGCTAGAGCACGACCAAGCACATGCGGAGGAATACATATCAAGGGCACTACTAGCGCAGCAGGACCGAGAGTTCATCCTTGCGCCGTACCACCAAAGGTTAGTGCATTTCCTATTAATTTAACTCATTCTTGTATGTTACGCCTAACATATGTATGAAACGGTTCGCTTATATATGCAATGTAGGGGCCACTGGGTCCTCGCCGTCATTTGCCCATGGATGAATGAGGTCTATTACCTCGATTCGATGAGCGACAAGGTGGCGCATGTTTTCACCCTCACATGGCACATAGACGCGTAAGTAACATAGTTGTCTTAAATTTTTCTCTGACTAGCTAATTAATGATAAGATATTAATCGACAATGCTAAATTAAATACAGGGCTTTCAAAAATTATGCTAGTGCTGGAGGGAGGCATGACGCGTCGAAGGGCACAACAATTTCTTGGAAAGAATATGAGGTAATTAATACGGATGGAAGTACTCATAATGAGTCTTTTAATTTAAGCTTAATTAGTTCTTTCTAGTTAATGTGGGTTTATGTCTTTGCATATGCAATTTTTCCAGTGCCATCAGCAGCCACAATCGTGGGAATGTGGCTTCTATGTCATGAGATTCATGTATGACCTGATCAGGAGAAACTTTGCCCAATTCCCTAAGGTAACTATTTTTGCTGACTCAAAGTCGAACTTTAATTAGATGTGACGTACGATCCTAACTTCATACACGCATATATGCAGAGCACCATGTTGAAAGAGCAATATGAGTTGCCTCAATTGAAGGAGCTGCAAACAATTTGGGCTCAATATGTCATGGAAGAAGTGGCTATCAACGATCGATAGTAACTGACTTGTGTTGATTGTTGTATTTGTGAATATATATTGAATGTGTTGATTCATTGATTTGTGAATATATGTGAATATATGTGAATAGATTCATTGATGTATTTGTGAATAAACTCGATCAATATGTGCATAAATTCAGTCTGTCCAATGCATGTGTATATTACTGTATTAGTGTATTTGTGAACAAATTCAATATGTGAATATTGGTGAATATTTGTAAATATTGGTGTATTTGTGAATGATCCAATGTATCTCTGTATTGCTGTATGTATATTGCTGTATGTATCTCTGTATTGCTGTATGTATATTTGTAAATATTTAGTACTAACCGTGCCACTACATAACCGATAGGAAAAACTAATATTACTATCGGTTATATACTACAACCGATAAAATAAAGTTTCCAGTACTAACTGTGTCCACACAATACTATCGGTTCATATTTAGAAACCGATAGAATACAATTTCCTGTACTAAACGAGTCTACAAAATACTATCGGTTATATAATATAACCGATAGAATAAATTTTCCACTACTGACTATGTCCACACAATACTATCGGTTTATATATAACAACCGATAGAATAAAATTTCCAGTACTAAATGTGTCGACAAAATACTATCGGTTTATATAAGAGCCGATAGAAAAAAATGTTTAGATTACTATCGGTTTAGATCCTAGCCGATACAAAAGGCCTAAACAATACTATCGGTTTTTATACGAGCCGATAGAAAAAACTATAGAAGTGTGCTGCCCTCTACTATCGTGCCGACCACTATCGGTAAGAGAACCGATAGTAGAGTGGATTTTTAACCGATAGTGAAAAGCATTTCTGTAGTAGTGAGTTGAAAACGACATGCAACTTGTCTCTACGGTGCCACTATTCAAAATTCGCAATCCTAGCTTTGGTATCGGTGATAGTATTAACCTCGACAAGGGGAAGGCTATCCGCGAGTGGCCAAGGCCACAATCCATGACGGAGGTGCTAAGCTCCATGAGCGTCTATCCATACATTCGATCCGACGATTGTAGCATTGCTCATCGTGCGTTCGTTCCAAAACTCCCAGTCGTTCTCTATGTCATCACGGTTGGTCACCAACGGGTGTTGGCTCCATCTCAACAGGGGAGTCATGATCCGGGAGGATCTCAGGTCGCGTTCGCAACGGATTTGCGACCACGAAAAGGTTTGCGACATTGGAAAGGTTTGCGACCTTGGGAAGGATTCAAAGTCTTCGAGCCTTCAATGCTGGATGATGAGCCAGATACTATAGTACCATCTGTTGAAGACTTGGTCTATCAACGAGACAAACCTCTACGTGAAGATGTGATTCTGGAAAAGAAGGTGACTACCACCCGCAGTGGCACCAAGGAGACTTTTCGAATCGGTCGGAAAGATCAACGAGCACGTGCGGCAAAGTGGTACACCAAAGAAGATGGACAAGCCCAATTTCCACATCTCCAGTTTGATCGTGAGGTCGCAACAGGGGTTGGCTCCTTCTCAACAAGGGAGTCATGATCCGGGAGGATCTCCAAGTCCTGATCGCATGTAGCTTCGCGACCAAGTCCTGATCGCATGCGGCTTCGCGACCAAATCCTGATCGCATACGGCTTCGCGACCTTAACCATGTTCGGAAAGAATTCGCGACCATGGATTGGTCCGCGACCAGGAAAAGGAATTTGTTCCCTGTTCGGAATTGTAAGCAGATCCGAATGTGTATAACTAAGCTTATCTGTTTAGGATTAGTTATATGAGTCTAATACGTTTAGGTCTCTAAGTCTGATACGTACTCATACGATTGGACTATAAATACCTTGTAATAGCTCTAGTTTAGATCATCGAATTCAATCGAAGAGTCATAGAACTTATTTGAGTTTTAGACACTTATAGTTCATCGACGTAGACAAGTGTGTCGAACGTTCGACGTGTAAAGCCCTCTTTGAAATAAAGAGTTGTGCAATTACTTTGGGTTTCGGTATTTCCGAGTAAGATCCCGTTATTCCGCATATTAGAATCTGGGCGAGGCTAGTGCGAAAACCAAGACTAGGTCTCAAACGGATCAGTGCCATTTGAGAAGATAGTTGGATTGTGAAGAGAAACTTTATGGAGGGAGTGAATATATAGACAAAGAGTCCAACGGCTAGTTTGCAATGGCTATTTTCGAATGGCTATATTTCAATGGCTAGTTTGCAACGGCTATTTTCCAACGGCTATATTTCAACGGTAATTTTCCAACGTCTACTTTGCAACGGCTATATTCCAACCGATAGTTTCCATAGTTGGATACCAAAGTAAAATTAAATAGAGAATCATATATAAATTAATAACGGAGGATACATGGTTGGTTACAAGAGATAATTCAAAAACAAAATAACTAATCGTCTGCGGCATTAAGTTTCTCTCTCAGAATCTTCATCCATGCATCGTACTCCGCTTTTTGTGCATCGTCAATGATGGATTTGTCGAGACTCATCATTTTCTAATACGCCTTATACAAGGCGGACTTTTCCTTCGACTTCACCACATCGTGCAAGTTATCCGACATATGGAGTACATCCTTCCTCTTGTCGGTCCGATCAGGTTGATTTTCGATGAAGGCATCGAGATCTACTCTCATTGCCGACGTAGAATCCTGCGAGTCATCAACGTTTCCCTTACCTTTGCGTCTCGCCTTAGCAGAGTCTCGTCCTACGATGACGTGTAGGTGCCCGACTCCGACAATCTGCTTCTTTTGCTGGGAGGATCAACATAAGCTGCAGACCACTTAGGTTGACCGCGAACCGCCATCCACCAATGATCCAAGACAAACGGATGACCCATCTCCGTCTTGTACATCTGGCGGGCCTGCGCCATGAGTTGGTCATTGGAACGACCGCTGGCATAGACTTCATTCAGTCGGAGCCAAACACCGTTGAATTGGACCACCTTTTTGTTGGTTTGTTGCCAGTGGTCCTTACAGTGTTTGGTCTCCCTTTTCCTTCTTGTTGGCCCAGTACATGTCGCACTTCCTATTGTTTCCATCAATAGGATCGAGCGAATTGTTGAGCCAAGAGCTAATCTGCATGTAGTAAAAAAATTTGAATATCGAAGTCGAGCGTAAATATATTTCTTTCATAGTACTCCTGTATGAAAAATCAAATTATTGCCAATTTTACGTCGTCATCAGTGGACCACGGTAAGCGCTTTGTCTTTCGGCCAGCGTCCACAGTAGCATTGGTGTTGGTGTCATCGATGACAACTCAGGCCTCCAGATCGGCTGGAGCAGAGTCTGGAGTGCCGTTGTCGGAGACAGACGCAGAGTGCGGTTGAGGTGGGAAAACTGCGGACATGTCGGTGGCATGCCGACAAAATGAAAATTTTGGCTATACTGTGGGGGCGGTGGAATTGCGTGGCCGTGTGGTGGATAGGGACGATAATTTTGGCTGTATTGTGGATACGGCTGGTAAGTCGGTGCATACGGCTGGTAAGTCGATGGCTGCGAAAAATCGGGTTGCTGTTGGGTGTTTGGGTTTTCGGTGTTTTGACCGGGAGATTGAGAAGAGATAAGCCAGTTAACGAAACCACCAAGTGGATTAGAATCCATGTGGAAATTATGAAAATTTTTGCAGCAATTTTGGAATGGTTTTGAGTGTGGATGGATGAAGAAATGTGGGTGAAAATAGTGAAACAGTATGTCTTTATATAGGGGAGAGTTGGAAAATAAATCAGTGATTTTTTGTGATTTTTTTGGAATTTTTGGAATTTTTTATGATTTTTAGGGCAAAAATGAATTAAAAATTGATCCAACGGCTATTTTTAAACGACTGGAAAAACGGCTATTTTTTCAGAGGCTGACAGGTGGGATCCGCACTTTTTTCTCCTCAACGACTATTTTTGCAATCCCCTCGCTGACATGTGGGCCATCCAAAAACCGACCCCACCTGTAAGCCTCTACGGCTACACTTAAATATGTCGATAAATATTTCATTTAAAATATATGTGGTAATTAATTGTACGACCAATTACTATACATCATTTAATGACTGGTGGGCCATCATTTTTCCCGGCCCCATGGATCAGCGGCTGGAGCTGACACGCCCGCGCGTCACCGACGTCAGCAACGCAACGCACTCATGGCGGGCCCCACGTGGCTTTAAACCACGTGCGACGCGGCTTTACACTCCTACCATGTATGTGTGGGGACGCGTCTCATGGGGCTCATATGTCAGTGACATTTTGAGAGTTTTGCGAGGTGCGTGCAGGAACTGACACCGGCACGATAAACATGGGCGTGGTGCCTACACTACATATCCGCTGCCACATTCAAACGGTGCACCCAATGAATGACATGTGGGGCTTTTTATTCGCTAGTCCCACATGTCAGATCCTTATTTACGTGGGTAAGTTTCGCCGTTCGTCGTCTCGATAGGGCCCACAAAGCGCATCCGTTTGCGTCTTCGTCTTCTCCAACGGGGGCGCGTCCTTGCCGCGACCTCGCCTCCAGTTCGCCTCATCCCGTAGCACGCGGATGTCCCCTCGCACCGAGCAAACACCGAGCAGCCGTCCGCCAACATCGACGCGAGCCGTCGGTACCGTCGGAGTTGGAGAGAGCCTAAAGTCAAAAAGCCAAGGGGAATAAATAATTCTCTAGTTTTTCCTATTAACACGCTAGGTAACACTAAAATTTCTCACAAAAATTTTCGAGGTCTTCTTTCCCCAGAGTTAACACTAAGCAATTATATACTATTCCCTAATATATTTGGGTTATTACTTAGGGTATTTGGGTCTAAGAATTTCTGCAAATTCTAGTAGTGAGGACAAATGGAATCAATAAAGTTTGTAGTTATATATAAGCTTAATTTTGAGTGCTTCTATACTTTTCTTAAGAAAAAGAAGACTACAAGGACCCTAAAACATCCATGTTAATAAAGGAGCGGTGCAAATAAACCCCTTGAGCTAGTTTCCATTTGGTTTTCTAGGTCAAACGTAAAGAACACCTTAATTTTGTCTTTCCTACTTAGGGTACGCATACTAGCTAGTTGCCTGTATGGGCTACAATTTGAGGAAGAGCTAAATTTGTTTGCCCATTTAGGCAAAGTTTCTGGACAAAGAAGAAACTTTCATGTGGGTTATTATTTATTCCCAGAACGTATCACATTCTAATTTTACACTTTCTAGCAAATGAACCAAACACCCTTTCTCTAACAAAATTTGCTCTTATGGATACATTTGTCTATGTAGACAATAGCCCAAGTTAGGAAAGGAGCCAAAGGCGCCAACGGTAAGAGTTACTCCCCCGTTGGGGCACGCACGCCACGATTCAACTGTGGAAGAAATGACAACCTTGGAGCGCTGGACCGCGTACCAGCTTTGCTAATGCTTTGTCATGGTCACGCCGCGCCCTGCCGGTCAGAGGTACGTAAAAAACGCATGGCCTACTGAACGTGCCTTCATGTTGCGCCCATGGTTTTACGTAACCGCGGCTCACCAATCACACATGCATGCACAGTATCTTCCTGTGCTGCCAATGCTCGTTACTCATTCTGTTACAAATTGCTAGGCCCGCTGAATTTTTTACTGTCCATAACATCAAATTTTGACCATTCAGATATGATCTTGCGAAAGTAATTTTGAAGTCAAATTTACTAACTAATTTTATGTTGTCAAACTAGTGTATTCTTAATTAATTATAATTGGTCAAACTTTATAAAGTTTTATTATAGAATTCTGTAGGAGTTTTGTATTTTAAAATAGGGGGAATAGTATATATACCTTCACTTTTTCGAACCATTATCTCATTATGTCAAGGCTGTTTGGTTGACCTCCTTGCTCCGATTTGTCCGGTTTTGAACTTCTCTAGACTGGTAAATTTTTTTATTGTGTTTGATTGGTATCTTGGGCTATAAAGAAAAAGTATAATATACAAAATTATAAATACATTTTAGTAATGCACAAAGTGTAAAATCAAAATACACTTTAGAGAATGAACAGTGACTTCTAAAAATATTTTAATCCGATTCATTTGTGAGGACCACACACATCATTGTTGAGCGGTGATTGGATAGTAGCGATCGGAGTTAATTGTGACGGTAATAACTCCTGCGATGGATGACCACGACGGCTCCCATGATGGATCGAACGGGCGGCTGTTGGTGGCTCCCACAGCTCGGGTGACGACGAATGAGGGCAGTGAAGATGGCGATGTGCTAGGTGGAGCAATCATGGGTGCCACCATCAAATTGACCGTGGTAATGCATAGAGTGTGCTGTCAAGCAACGGTAAATAGTGGCGAGCGACTTTGAAGACCAGCAACAGCAACGTCACATGAAGACCAGAGCTTTGTCGGCGGCGTCACCCAAAGGATGGAGTTTCAGTGGTGGCAACATCCTCGCCACACAAGACTCTGAATTGGAATGGAAAAAAGATAATTGCACCTTCCAAAGTGCATTTGGACACCAATCAAACAACCCCACCATTCAAGTTTAATTAAGGTTGAATGTTGAAACAATTAATCAATGGTTAGTGCACATAATTAAAACTTACAACTAAAAGACCATATAGTGCTCCAGAGTCCAACACGTTTTCACCCACTTCTACACAGTATACACTAATACACACGGTATTTAATCCTATAACTCGAGTGCATTGAGATTTAAATCCTGATTTCTACTGTGACATCCAGATGCCATTTTAATTAAACTAAAATTAGTTGACCTGTCAGTAAGTCTTTTGCGGTAGCTAGTTTAAAGAAAAAGAAAGTACATTCCCTTTTGAAATTATTAAGTACCTTGATTAAATTGCAACCAGAACAGGTCGGTAGAGGTGGGGCACGGTGACAAACAAGTAAATTAACAACTCCATGCAAATCACAAACGCAATCTTGTAGTCTCATTTTGCCGGTCAGATTCATGCATGCCACCGAACGAAATATTAATCACTAATATGGCACGCACCGCGTACGTCCGTAGAACTTGCCCTCAAGTATATATCTTATTATTTGACTCCCTTGATCCGTACGTACCACATGCAATGGTGCAAAGCGTATGTTTGACCACCGGCCTCCGTGCACTGCAGCTGCATCGGATCCAAGCCCACAAGTTCATTGGATTTCCCCTTCGGTTTCCTCGCAATTGAAGCAAAGCCGCTAAACAGTTGCAAACCAAGCAGCAAAACCGCGGGAGCAGCCTCGTGCCCAGATCTTCTGCGCTAACACAAATGTACATCACTAGTTGTGCACAAAATTAGACTTCTCTGTGATAACCCCGGCAATCGAAAATCTTGATCTAAGTCTCATATATAACTGGTGTTGGTTAGAATCGTGTTAGTTTTGTGTTATTTATGGATAATATGAAAACTACAAATAATTCAATACGGAGAAAGATAACATAAAAACTTTAAAAATACAAGAAAAATATAAAAGAAAGAAAGTTTATCAATAACCAACAAAAAAAACTGGCTGGTTACCACCTTACTGATGTTACTTGGGAATCATCTGGAAAATGGGATTTGTACGGATAGCTACAAGCAAAGTCGTAAAACGACTACAAATTAAGCAAGGAACAAAACCCTGGGGAGTAGTCTTGTGTCGAGATCCTATGTGCTAAAAAAAATGGACCACTAGTTATGCACCTTGTTCGATTTTTTCACTGGTAGCTGCCTAACTAGGCAGATTTCTGGTTATTGAGAATCTAAATCTCTACAATTGTAGTCAGTACTAGTTATTTTTTCACAAGGTTATTGACCATATCAGGAACAGTGGAGGCCCCAATCAAGAATGAATCTAACCTCACGAGATATGATTCAAATGTGTATCTTAATAAGAAAAATAATCGGGAGATTTAGTAGGAAAAATTACAATAATAACGAAAAAATAATGACAACTGGAGAAAGAAAAAACTGACAAAAAAAGACAACAAATTTTTTAAGTACAACTTCAAAGAATATAAGAGATTAATGTTTTCAAACAATCTTCGTATCTTTTTAACCTTCTAACTCATGCCCTTTGTAAGAGTTTGCTATTTAAGAAAACTTTTAACTTTTTAACCTTCCTATGTCTCTCTTGTTTCTAACTTAGATTAATCTCCCTCTAAATTATGTTTAGTTGATCTCACATAAATCCACCTCCTATGGACTTATATAAATCCTAATCCCAATTTATATAAGGAAACATATACATAATACAATTTGATTAGAATTCATAGAAACTATCCAACCCTAATACGAATATCATGTATCAGGTTCATGCCATTTTGGCTCCAATATATTGGGTAATATATCGGGGTGATACATTTTTGTGGTGGATATTATAAATATACTTAGCTTTAAGTTTAAAAATAGATTATGAGTACTAATATGACATATAATATAATTTTGAGTATGTATTATGACGATAATATTTTCACATACTAACCATATAAAAGAAGAACGTATTATACATCTATATATTATTTTAATAGTTGAAATGAAGTTCAAATATTGAATTCTCTCAACATGATACAAGAAATTTTTTTTTACAGTTATAGAGTTATCATATAAACTTTTTTTATTTTGACCTAATAACTATCAAAAGTATTTATCAATATTTCTAAGTGGAACGTATCAGCCATATTAGAATGTTATATATCAGTTGTATCAAATGATATATCATATTATCAGAATAATATATCAATCAATACATTACAAACTGATAAATTAAATTGAAATGATACAATTACATCGATAACGTTTAGTGTTCAATACTAATATATCGGCCAATGTACCGATATTTAGTACTCTGATTAGGATAAGACAGTCCCAACAGACCATGCCAGATGGCCGGGTACTGTCTTCCTGGCCTAATTGCCGGTTACCGATCAGTTACCAGTTTACCAGAGCCCCAAACTGGATGGCCACAAGGAATCCCTTGTACTCGGGGGCGTGCCAGTGGTGCAGCAAGTTGCAGCCGCCCATACGCCCAATTTGAACGGACGGAGCAGCAGGAGCAGAGATCACGGGCAGCAACCTGTCCACAAGCAGGCGATTAGACTAAATTTTAGTTTCTATGCACTTAGATCTTAATGTGACATTGTTCATATGTCCACTGTATATAAATGGGAATGAGTTCATGTAGCTTCACATGCAACATCACACCCAAGTGAAAACAACTTGGCACGCGTCATACGAGTGAAGTGTTTAGGAGGGATGGAGATTCCGGTGATAGATCTCAAGGGCCTTGATGGAGACGAAGCTGAGAGATCGCATACCATGGCGCAGCTCCACGACGCCTGCAGGGACTGGGGCTTCTTCTGGGTAAGATTACTACCTCTAATGTGTTAGGCTGTTAAGGCGTGCTCAGAGGGGTCATTTGGCACTGTGGTGCATTCTACTCTATTTTTCCATTTACGGTGTCAAGTATGTCTTTTATTCTAATTATATTAGATATATATCTTTTTTTTATAAGTTGAATTAAGATTGAGATTTATATAAATCTTTGAAAGATGGACTTAGGAAAGATGAACTAAATATGGTTTAGATAGATCAATCCAAATTAGAAGTAAGAGGGATATAGATAAAACAAGAGACCATAATTTTTTTAAGCAATAGGCTTTTATAGAGAGTGAAAATTGAATGGTCCAAATGTGAGTTGGTTGAGAGCATCAATTTTGTGTATTTTTTTGAAGTTGTGTTTAAGAATTTGTGATCTTTTTTGCCTACTATTTCTTTCTTCGATTGTCATTGTTCTCTGTCATTATCATGATTTTCTTTACTAGATCTCTCGATTCTTGTTCTTATTATTGTGTATGTTTAGACCATTTCTTATTAGATGAAATTCAATTTAATTCTGGACTTATGCTATTCTAACATAAGGTGTCGTAAAAACACAATAATAATATCTTATTAGGAGTCCCTTGGCTTGATTCAGGCTCCAAGCATCTTGGTTAGAGTTGGAGTCGTCGAAATTTTGGAACTCATGTTTGGTGGTTTCGATGGCTCAAAAACCACAACTGAGGCATTTACTCACATGATTGTAATAAATAGTTTCAACTAGCACTAGATTAGAAATGTATAACTATAATTTTAAAATAGAGAAACTGAAACTATAAATTAAACACCTTTCTGACTTTATTTTTTGACTCCAAGAAATCAAGGCTTCGTGACCCCGACTGGCTTCTATCTCATAGAAGTCGGGAGTCTGATACATTGGTTTGAATAGTTAATACTACATTTGTTCTTTTTAAATGTCATTTTAGACTTATCAGTCTCTAAAATACAACTTTAATAATTAAATATATACAATTGTATACAAGTAAAAGTTATAAATAATATTATTATAAAAACAATTTTGATGACAAAACTACTGATATTATTTTTATACAGTGAATCTTCATTTTTTTTTGCATAAATGGTTAAAATTTTAAAAATTTAACTTACACATATATCAAAAGACAAATAAAAATCATATGAACTATTATATCTTATTGCAGTTATTAGAGAAACTAGAGCTGCAATAAAACAAAAATTCTTGATACTTATCGTAACTCACTTGAATAAAATAATATAATACTATAATTCCAAACAGAATCTTACAAAACTCATCATATACGCAGGTAGACAACCACGGCGTGGATGCGCCTACGATGGAGAAGGTGAAAGAATTCTTGTACAGCCACTACGAGGAGCATATGGAGAAGAAGTTTTATGAGTCTGACGTGGCCAAGAATCTGGGACCTGACACCGACGCGTCGGAGGTGGACTGGGAGAGCACCTACTTCATCCAGCACCATCCCAAATCCAACATCCACCACTTCCCGGAGATCCCACCGGAGACTTAGTATTCATCTCTGATCTCCATTAATTTTATCGATATTCTAAAACACCATCTTAAGTAATAGATTTTGTTTGATATTGTAGTGGGTTCTTCAAACTTCTATATACTCAATTTGAATGACCAGTTTAGATGCTTAAATGGTTAACCATCAGCTTAATCGCTTAAACGGCCCAAATAGTGGGCTTATATTTCAAATTCTTTTTCTTTTCTTGTGCTAACTAAGCCGAAACACCTTAGTCCTATTGTGTTGTATTTGCCAACATACTTTGTTCATATAAGGAGTAAATTTTTTAATAGTTTACTTGTCTATAGTTTATAATTCTATCTTATAGCGATCATGAATTCCAAATATCATTAGTTTTTTTATGGTTTAATATTATCTCTCATATTTTTTTTATGAGGCAGTTATCCACCTTGCGTGTAAATGTTAAGATTTTCACTACACATTTTTTGCTATTTTGTCTTTTCCAAAAAAATAGATTCTCAAAAGTAGCACATGGGCTTTCTTGGCTAAGTCACATGAAATTGATGAATCTGCCTAATAAGAAATAGTATAAGGTGTTTGAGTATCTAAAATTTATGAAAGGACTTGTAAGTTTGATTCTACTCACAAAAACTACTTTAAAAAATAACAAATGAAAAGTAATACTTCCATAAGTTAAAACTAATAGTTTTTTTTTGTAATTCTAAGTTTTAGTGGTGCAAATTGCAAACACTAGAACTTATGTTTGGATTTATAAGTTTGGAATTTCTACTTACATAAACTACTTTAGAACTAACAAATGAAAAAAATTCTTACAAGGTTAACTATAATTGATAGTTATATAGAATTTAAATTCTTATAATGCAAAATACTTAAATACTCTAACTTATGTTTTGATATAAAAGCGTGGAACTTCTACTTACATAAACTATCTTGAGAACTAACAAACGAAAAATAATATTTAGAGAAGTTAGAACAGCTAGCTGTCTATAATTCTAAATACTAATTGTGCAAACACTAGAACTTAGGTTTGTATTTTTATAAGTTTGAAATTTCTACTTACATAACCAAAAAGCCACCCTCTCTTGGGGAGACTAAAAGAGTTTTAAAATGGGTATGGAGTACTCGAGTGAACCACACAAAAGAGGAAGAAAAATTGGTTCAAAAAATTTTTAGAAAGATACCATAAATAGTAAGATGATCCACAAGAATGTTTGTTGGAGGAGATTTCCAGCATCCGAGAGGTCCAGGCCTGCGGTACCAGGAGGATTCCCGGAGAGCCTACCCAGTAGCCTCGAAAGCGGTTGTTCGTTTTTCCCCATGGCTCTTGTAAAAAACCATAGGTCTTTTGGTCCTCGGGCCGTTGGGACCGTGGCCGTCCACGGTGACCCCGGTGGTCCCTGTAGAAAGCTACGGGCCCGTTGGCCCTTGTTCGCCGGAGGCGCCGTAACATCCAGGTGCTCCGGTCCCATTGCCAGGCACAAAGACCCTGGTAGCTTCCGTCGAAAACCACGGGTCTTTTGGTCCCCGGGCCGCTGGGACTGTGGCCATTCACGGTGACCCCAGTGGTCCCCTTAGAAACCCATGGGCCCCTTGGCCCTGGTTCACCGGAGGTACCGTAACGTCTGGGTGCTCCAGTCCCATTGCCAAGCACGGAGACCCTGGCGGCTCCCGTAAAAAACCACGGGCCTTTTGGTCCCTGGGCCACTGGGACCGTAGCCATCCACGGTGTCCCCAAGGGTCCCCGGGGAAAGCCATGGGCCCCTTGGCCCTGGTTCGTCGGAGGTGCCGTAACGTTTGGGGTGCTTCGATCCTGTTGGTAGGCACGGAGACCCTGGCGGCTCTCATAAAAAACCACAGGTCCTTTGGTCCCCGGGCCGTTGGGACCGTGGCCATCCATGATGACCCCGGTGGTCCCTGGGGAAAGCCGCGGGCCCCTTGTCCCAAGTTCGCCAGAGGCACCGTAACGTCTGGGTGGTCTGGTCTCATTGTCACGCAAGGGGACCCTGGCGGCTTCTGCTGAGAGGCCATAGGTTTGGTCCCAGTCGCGACTTGGACACCCAGGTTTGACCGTCTGGGTCCGAGTGCTCCGGAGCTGATGACGCCAAGGATGCCTTGAGAATCGGCAACGACACTTGTTAAGCATCTAAGTCGTTCACCCTGTAAAAGGGCAACAGTGCCCCTCGATCCAACAGTCGCAGTTATGACATTTTAGTCTTTTTGTATTTTTGGGGCCTATATATACCCCCTTGTACCCCTCTTGTGAGAACAACTCAATTCATTTTACACACACTTGAAGCCACAAGCACTCCTCTGGAGACCTCTCCCCGCAAGAGAGTCTCCCCCAGAACTTGCGTCCAGGGCATGCCGACAAGACTAGGGTTCCCACCAGAATCTGAACCTGTATAAATTCTCTGTGTCAATCTTTGTGATTTTCTGATGGGAAGTGACCTATCACACAGTCACGCGTCACTGTACACGTGTTACACACGTTTTAAAACCTGTTTTTGGGACTCACAATATCACGACAATGTTGACGAGAAAGAAAAGAGTTAGGATGACCCACGACATACACATGTTGACTGCTGGTCACTAAAATGCAATCTAGTGGTGGCACTAAAAACGTGCAATAGAAAGAAAAAATAGATAGTTGAGTAGATAGTGAATACGATTTTTTATCTTGAAATAGAAAATCCACACTACATAATCATCCTTTTTCCATATAAGTGCCAAACAGTGTGATAACTACTAACCTCACACACAAATTTCATACACGCTAACACAAGATCTCAGCTAAACATGGATATGAAAACAGACATAATCGGGTTCGGGAGTTGAATCAATGACCAGACACATGCTTCATCTATCCTGCTATAAATGTGAGTGCATATTACGCATCTCTCTTGACACTTAACAGTTTGTAACAAGCATATGCTCGTATGCATCTTGCAGTGAGATACTCGACACATACATCGCCCAACTTCTCGCCCTCGCCGAGAAGCTCGCGGAGACCATGAGCCTGAACCTGGGGCTCGACGCTCGCTACATCCAGCGCACCTTCGCCCCGCCGTTCGTCGGCACGAAGCTCGCCATGTACCCGGCCTGCCCGCGGCCGGAGCTCGTGTGGGGCCTCCGGGCCCATACCGACGCCGGAGGCATTATCCTGCTCCTGCAGGACGACACCGTCGGCGGCCTGGAGTTCTTGAAGGGTGGCCGGGAGTGGGTCCCTGTGGGGTCCACCAGGGGCGACCGGATCTTTGTGAACGTCGGAGACCAGGTGGAGGTGATGAGCAACGGCGTGTACAAGAGCGTCGTGCACCGGGTGGCCGCCGGCCGGGAGGGGCGGCGGCTGTCGGTGGCGACGTTCTACAACCCCGGGGCTGACGCCGTCGTGGCACCGACGCCGGAGACGGTGTACCCCGGGCCGTACAGGTTCGGGGACTACCTGGAGTACTACCAGGGCACCAAGTTCTCCGACAAGGTGGCGAGGTTTCAGGCCGTCAAGAAGCTGTTTGGTTAAGCACTTGGAGCCACTATTGGAGTTTTATGGTTTTATGTTATAACGAGAAAAACTTCGACGACCACCGTCCTCACGCTGTGAATGTGAGGACCTACTTTTGGTTGTCCGATCGAGGGCCTGAGTATGATCCGATAGTCCATTTGCTTATGTGTTCAGTAATGTCTCTTTGTAATTGTTGTAACTGATTGGTGCCTCCCGTTTGTTCAATAACTTTGGGCATGTAGGCATGAAAACATTTTCAGTGTTGGGTCCTTGGGTGTTCATATTTGTGGTGTTCTACTATTAATTGGGCTTTTGCTTGCCTTTAACTTGAAAAAAAATAAACCCTAATATGACAGTGATTTTTACGTGAGAACATGCCCGTGCCCTCAAGACCATCTAGTCGGGCCGGACAAATTTCTTAAATAGTAGAAAGAATCAAAACTTGACCTCAAAACAACAAGCGACAAAATTCTTAAGCATAAGTTCCTAAATATCTATACCAATATATAATCCACCACTTCTAAAACTTTGAGTATCTTTGTAATAATCAGTTTGTCCCTTGGATTTGTTTTATCATAGGGTGAGATTATAAGTTCAGACATATACTTTGCATCGAAGTTGTTTATATTTACTCTTTAAATTGATCAATAATTGTCTGATGTGATATAGAATCATAACTATCTTATGTGATATAGAATCATAACTATCTCACTCTTTTTTATTTTTTAACTAATTATATTGAGACATATAAATTAGTTTGTACAATTGCGATACTCAGGTTTAGCATATAAAACAACACTCTTATAAGTTAGATTGACGTGTTGTTTCATTGTGAAACTTTCTATTTGAGTAGATTTCTAAATATGCGGGTGTGTTAGTATACATAAGTATACACATAAATGTGAGCGAAACATGATCTTCATTAATTCGATGGGAATTACATGCTACAAGTTTCCTTTGAGATTTTACATTGTCTCATTGTGCTTATAGAAATAAATCTGATATCTCGGATTGCACGTTTCTTGGTTCCCAGAGCTTTGTAACGATGATTTTGCATTTTAATCTTCTGATCAAATGGAGTCCACATGCTATAGACACATGGTAAATTTTGTCATAAAATTTCGTAGAACACATTTCGTGGAACACATGTATTGACCTCACGGAAGTTATGTTCGTTGATATGCGAAATTGCATGATTGAGATTACAAGTTGAATTCACCTTAATTAATGAAAATTTTCAAATTCGGCATCTCTATAATCAACCTCTCTTTTATCATACAAAGTGCTATTCTGGTTATTTTTACTCGAACGTCCAATGCTCCTTTACGAATTCGCTCTAATCAATTGGAAAAAAATATGAGATACGTAGTACGTGCATGCGTACTAGTGGCATAAGAAATCGTCATTCTCTCACGCTCCTATACATTAATCTATTTCTTAAGAAAACTTTGACTTTTTGCCCACCATATCTTTCGATTGGTTAGACTACCTCCAACGCCGGCGTTAGCCGTGGCTCGCGTCGACGGCGGCGGAGGAGTGTTCGACGTTTGCTCGGCGCGATGGGACGGCCGCGTGCAACGGACGGAGGCGAGTGGGAGTTGAGCTCGCGGCGAGCGCGGCGTCGCCGTTGGAGAAGAAGGCGACGTGAGTGCACGCGTTTTGTCGGTCCCGCCGAGAAAATCGTCAGCCGAACGTACCCGCGCAATAATTGAACTGACAGGTGGGTCCCAAAAATTAACAGGCCCACATGTCATAGAATGCGTGTTAGGTTCGAGAGTAAATGGCATAAATGGTGTGGGCCCCACCACAACGATCGTTATGCCCATGTCAGGTTGCACACGCACGATGAAAAAACCAACCCAACACACCGACAACTGGGTCCTATCATTTATGGCCCCACACGTCAGTTGTACAGAGTAATTGAAGCGGCGTGGCACAAAACCCGTGAGTGCGTTGCCTCGTTTAATACGTGCACACGCCCAAGGTTGCGCGTGGCTCGCTGACCGGTGGGTCCACGCCTTTTAGGGCCCATGTGTCATTGAATGAAGGGTAAAAAACCGGTTGGATTACGTGTGAACAATGAACTGTGTTGCGGTGGGGGAGTAAATGACCCGAAGAGAATGACAAATGGGGTCCCAATTCTGTTGGCCTACATGTAAGCGACGGGAGAGCAAAAAAAATGACCGTTGGAGGTTTTTTTGCCGTGGCCCACCGGTCAGTGTCACAAAAAAATGCCTGTTGGATTAATAGCCGTTGGAAATAGCCGTTACTGCTTTTTTTTTTTTTAATGTTTTTGGGCTTAAAAAATTCCAAAAAATTCCAAAAAAATTCCCAAAAATCACAGAAAATTTTTACCATCCCTCTCCTATATAAAGGGCATGTTTTGAGTCATTTTCACACAAAAATCACCATCCATCTACAACAACACCCATTCCAAATTCTTCCAAAATTCTTGCAAATTTTTTTAAAAATCCAATATGGATTCTAATCCACCGGGCGGTTTTGTTAATTAGCTTGGTTCATCCCATTCTCCCGGCGAAAACACCAAAAGCCCAAACAACCAACAGCGGGAGGGTTTTTCTCAGCCACCGTATCCCCCTAACTACCAGCCATATCCACCGAATTACCAGCCGTATCCATCGACTTACAACCAGCGTATCCACAGTACAACCAAAATTATCGTCCCTATCCACCACAAGGCCACCCAATTCCTCCACCCCCACAGTACAGCCAAAATTTGCATTTTGTCGGTGTGCCGCCGGCCTGTACGCAGTTTTCCCCACCTCAACCGTACTCTGCCTCTGTCTCCGACAACGGCGCTCCAGACTCTGCTCCACCTGATCTGGTGGTCCGAGTTGTCGTCGATGACACGAACACCAATGCTACGATCGACGCTACCCGGAAGACGAAGCGCTTACCGTGGTCCACTGATGATGACATAAAACTGGTAAATCCGTGATTTTCATACATGAGTACTATGAGGGAAATATACTTACATTCGACTTCGTTATTCAATATTTTTGTTGACAACACACAGATCAGTTCATGGCTCAGCAATTTGCTCGATCCCATTGATGGTAACAACAGGAAGTGCGACATGTACTGGGCAAATGTCGCAGCGGCATTCAACGAGACGGTCCCGAGAAGCAGGAGAAGAGAGACCAAACACTGCAAGGACCACTGGCAATGGAGCAATAAAAAAGTGGTCCAATTTAATGGTGTTTGGCTTCGACTAAAAGATGTCTACGCCAGCGGTCGTTCCGACGACCAACTCATGGCGCAGACCTGTGAAATGTACAAGATGGAAATGGATCATCCATTCGTCTTGGATCATTGGTGGATGGCAGTTCGTGGGCAACCTAAGTGGTCCACAGCCTACGTTAATGCCGCCAACAAAAGAAGTAGGTTGTCTGAGTCGGGCACATACACGTCATCGTCCAACAACAATGATGTATCACCTGTAGAGACACGGCCAGAAGGACGAGACGCCGCTAAGGCGAAATGCAAAGGTAAGAGCCAAATTGATGCAGCGCAGGATTCTACGGCGGCAATGCGAAAAGATCTTGATGCCTTCATCAACAGTCACCATGACCGTGTCGAAAAGAGGAAGGACGCAGTTCGTGTGTCTGAGTCATTGCGCAGCCTGGGGAAGTCGAAGGAGAAGTCTGCCTTGTACAAGGCATACTCGAGAATGATGGGCATCGACAAATCCACCATGGACGACACTCAGAAAGAGGAGTACACGGCGGGCATGAAGATGATAAGAGATAAACTTAAAGCCCTAGAGGATGAAGATTAGTTATGTTGTTTTGAATTTACTTGGGATAGCCAAGCATGTACATTTCTTTGTTAATCTATGTGAGATGCTTTTTTAATTAATGCATGAATTAAATGTATCATTGTTGTTAGAATATGACCGTTAAAATATAGTCATTGGGTATGTAGCCGTTGGAATATGGCAGGTCGAAACTAGCCGTTGGAATATAGCCGTTGGAATATGGCTATTTGAAACAAACCGTTGGAACCTACCCATTCAAATATAGCCGTTGGAACATATCCATTCAAATATAGCCGTTGGACTCCTGGTCTATATATTCAACCCCCTCAGAACGTTCTCCTCACAATCTAACTTCTCTTGCAAAACAGCATAGCACTTCGCAAATTTACCTTCGTTGCCACTCACAAAATGTCGTCTAGCTCTAGTTCGAGCACAAACAGCCCTGAGGAGGATGCCATCACCAAAATAGAATATTTCTTGGTGGACTTTGCGAAGGAGGAAGAGCAGGAAGATCATATTATCACCGGTCTGTACACCCGATTTGATGCTGCTTCCTCCCGTGGACGTCGCCGACGCAGCAGTAGAAGATATGTTGAGAGAGACCGCGAAGATGGTCATCTACTACTCGTCGCGGACTACTTCTCCGACTCTCCGGTCTACTCCGAAGGTATATTCTGTCGGCGATTTCGGATGAGGAGACCCCTCTTTGTTCGTATTGTTGAAGCGCTTGGTGAGTGGTCCCCTTATTTCACTGAAAGAAGGGATGCCACTAATCGCCGTAGACTCTCCCCTTTACAGAAGTGCACCGGAGCGATGCGTATGCTAACATATGGTGGCCCCGCTGATGCCGTCGACGAGTACGTGCGAATAGGGAAGTTCACGGCGATTGAATGTTTGGAGCACTTCGTACAAGGCGTCATCGACAAGTTTGGCGAGCAATATCTTTGCAGCCCCACCGTTGAGAATATCCACCACTTGCTGCAACAAGCAGAGGCTCGTGGCTTTCCGGGTATGCTAGGAAGTATTGATTGCATGCACTGGGAATGGAGAAATTGCCCAGTAGCATGGAAGGGACAATTTACGCGTGGAGATTATGAAGTCCCGACGATCATACTTGAAGCGGTGGCTTCTTACGATCTCTGGATATGACATGCTTTTTTTGGTGTGGCAGGCTCCAACAATGACTTCAATGTACTGAATCAATCACCATTGTTCACCGATGCAATGAAAGGGCAAGCCCCTCGTGTTGAGTACACTGTCAATGGTCGGCAGTACAACATGGGATATTATCTTGCCGACGGTATATACCTGGAGTGGGCTGTTTTTGTAAAGACGATACCGCTCCCGCAGACGGCGAAAATCTGGTTGTTCGCACAACATCAAGAAGGAGCAAGAAAGGATGTTGAGCGGGCTTTTGGAGTTCTGCAGTTTCGGTTCGCTATTGTGCACGGTGCGGCAAGATTTTGGAGCCAGTCGACCCTTGCGAAGATCATGTGGGCTTGCGTCATCTTGCACAACATGATCATAGAGGACGAACGCGACGGCAATGCCTAGAACTATGACTACAACAATAATCCGGGCACATCCACGGTAGTACCGCCTGTGATCCACACTGGGGTACGCCTTTATTCGAAGATGTACTTCGAAGAAATGCTGCCATCCGTGCTCAACCTAGGTACACGCAACTCAAAAGAGATTTGATCGAGCACATTTGGCAACGTTTCGGAGGAAACGCCGACGAGTAGTATCTTACCGAATTTCGTAGTAGCATTTATTTGCAAATTTAATTTTAGTGTATTTCATAATTATGAAATGTGATACTATTTGAATTTTAATATCTATTATTTTTTTGTCAAGTGCAATTTTTAAATTCAAAATGTCAAATTTATTTTTTTTGGCGCAAATGTCGAATTTAATTTCGTAAGTAATATGTTAATATATTGCTAATATTGAAATTCATGAATTAATACAAATTCGTTGAATATATAATTGTTAAATTGTATAGAGCCAAGTAAGAGCCAAGCCATTGGAATGTTTGGCTCTTACTTGGTGTTTGCTTGGTGGTTAGAAGTGTGGGGCCCACGCTAAGAGTCAAGCAAGAGTCAAGTTGTTGGAGGCTTGGTGCTTGCTTGGTGTTTTGAGATGTGCTCGCTGACGTGGCAGGGAATATTCTGTTTAAGAATCAAACAAGAGCCTCCACTGTTGGAGACAGTCTTATAACTTGCTTTGACCAAAAATAGTACACCCATAATTCTAATTCATAGTTGTAGCCCTCGTGTATTGATCCTTAATCGTTATGGAAGTTGGAAAATGGATATATGCAACAAACTAAATATCTACTTGTTCATATTCTTTGATATGCAAAGAATTTATATTTTTATCTCTACTATAAATTAAATTTTATCATGATCTGAACTAAAAACAAATTTTGATCAGACCTAATCTGCGCCTTTATCTTTTATTATGTAAAAGATATGTACAAATTTTACATAACAACAGTATTTGTTTGCAACGTATTTTAATGCAATAATCACCTTTGCTCCATAAACCGTCAAGAGTAAAAAAACTAAAAAGAAAAAGAAAAATCCAAGCTAATTGCGAGGAAATTGTGGACATGAATCCCTGTCACTGATTCTCACTGATGCCATCAAAGATCAAACATTTATCCATGCATCAAAACCCTCACAAATATTTTCCCTAGGAACCAGAAAACCAAAAAAATGAGACACATTTCTCTGGAAAAACTTTGGTTTGTTCATACCATTATACACATCTTTAACAGTCATTTGATCATGTCATTGTTCCAATCCACGCACATCTCTTTGCATGTATACACACAGAAAAAGAGAGATGCATGTATACCAGTTCATGTAATCAACTCATAATTAAACATTGCTTTGCATGTCTTTTGCTTTATAATTTAGCTCTGAGCTTCCGAAATCTCTGAAATGGAGCTTGCCGAGCTCGGCGGGGTGGTCCGGCCGTAGCGCGTGGAACCTGTCCGCCTCCCGGCGGTGCGACGCGCCGACGTCGCTCTTGGACCTCGCCGTCTCGGCCACCAGCCTCCTAGTCCCCGGCATGGCGGCCGATGCCTGCCCGCGATCACCGCGCTCGCGCGACTCCACCGTCGTCACGCTACTCGCCGGCGTCCGGTTGCAGGACGACGTCGGCGTGCTCTCGTACGAGCTGTTGCCGCCGTCGAGCACGTCGTGGCTGGCGAGCCACCGCATCGCCTTGCTGAGCTGCTCGTCGTCCGGCAGCTTCTTGCTCTTGCGGTTGCCATGGCCGTGGCCATGGCCTCTCAGCAGTTTCTTAATGTTGCCCAAGAACTTGAGCTTGCTCTGCCCGGCCCGCCTCGCTGGCGTTGCGGCCGCTGCGGTCGTCGGTGCGTCGGGGCTCCGCTCGGGCTCGCCGTCGTGCGAGTCGTGCATGGGGGAGAAGGGGCCGGGGTCAAAGATGTCCACGGCGAGGTGGCCGTGCTCGAGCATGAGTTGCTTGGCCTTCTCGCTGGAGCGGTAGCTCATGCTCTTGCTGAGGTCCATGGCGGACAAGGCGTGGGAGCCGTCCTGCTGCTGTTCTTGCTGGCCAGAAGAGGAGTCGTGGTGGTCGGCGTCGTGGCTGCGCAGCTCGTGGCGGAGGCAGGCGTTGACCCATTTGAGGTACACGAGCTCCTCGACGTGCGCACAGTGGTCGCTGCGCAGCTGCTCGATCTGCTTGGACAGCCTCTTGTTGGCTTCTCTCAGGAAGTTAGCTTCTTCCAGGATGTCCTCCTGCAATAGATGAGCTTTTTGTTAAGATACTACTTCAAGAAGGTTAAAATGTCAGGGGACACAAGCATGTATGCTGCGCAAACTGTATTTTTAAGAAAAGAAAACTGTACAAATATTTTGTCGTGGTATAAAAAATATCTCGGCAGATTTGATGACCTGCGCAACACGTGTTCCTCAACGCGAGCTGACCGTGCGACGGGTCACCCCGCGTTGGACAATCCCAGAGATTGACACAGGGGTTTATACAGGTTCGGGCCTCAGTGGAGGCCCTAGTCCTGTCGACGTGCTCCCGACGAGCGTCGGCTAGGGGGCTCTCTCCCGGAGAGAGGGCTCCGGAACACGCCTTTTTGTCTTTTTGGATTGAGTACAAATGAATGTCTTAGGTTACAAAAGAGAGTTACAAGGGTATATATAGACCCCAAAAGATGCAAATTACTGAACTACCCCTGCTGCCACCGCAGGATCGGGGGCAAAACGGTCTTTTGACGAGGTCCAGGGCACCGATTTCTGACACGTAGCGCCCCCTTGAAATTAGCGCCCACCAGAGGAGCGCCGGGGGAAATCTCTCCCGAGCCCAGGGGAGGGCTCCGGGAGACATCTTCCCCGGCCCGGAGAAGGGGGGCTCCGGGAGAGGGGCTCTCCCTAGCCCGGAGAAGATGCGCCGGGGGACGTCTCCCCCGAGCCCGGGGGAGGGCTCCGGGAGACGTCTTCCCCGGCCCGGAGAAGGAGCTCCGGGAGAGGAGCTCTCCCTAGCCCGGAGAAGGTGCGCCGGGGGAAGTCTCCCCCAAGCCCGGGGGAGGGCTCCGGGAGACATCTTCCCCGGCCCGGAGAAGGGGGGCTCCGGGAGAGGGGCTCTCCTTAGCCTGGAGAAGATGCGCCGGGGGACGTCTCCCCCGAGCCCGGGGGAGGGCTCCGGGAGACGTCTTCCCCGGCCCGGAGAAGGAGCTCCGGGAGAGGAGCTCTCCCTAGCCCGGAGAAGGTGCGCCGGGGGAAGTCTCCCCCGAGCCCGGGGGAGGGCTCCGGGAGACATCTTCCCCGGCCCGGAGAAGGGGGGCTCCGGGACAGGGGCTCTCCCTAGCCCGGAGAAGATGCGCCGGGGGACGTCTCCCCCGAGCCCGGGGGAGGGCTCCGGGAGACGTCTTCCCGGCCCGGAGAAGGAGCTCCGGGAGAGGAGCTCTCCCTAGCCCGGAGAAGGTGTGCCGGGGGAAGTCTCCCCCGAGCCCGGGGGAGGGCTCTGGGAGACGTCTTCCCCGGCCCGGAGAAGGAGCCCCGGGAGAGGAGCTCTCCCTAGCCCGGAGAAGGTGCGCCGGGGGAAGTCTCCCCCGAGCCCGGGGGAGGGCTCTGGGAGACGTCTTCCCCGGCCCGGCGAAGGAGCTCCGGGAGAGGAGCTCTCCCTAGCCCGGAGAAGGCGCTTCGGGGAAATTTCTCAACCCCGGAGAAAGAACTTCCATGGTGACGTTTTTGGTGTTGGCAGTATTTTCCCCCAACAGAAGCCCCCCGCAACCCCGGGGACACTTTGATGTCGCCGGGGGGTGCGACTCGTTACCTTAGAAGCACGGCTCTCTCCTGGGGAGCGAATATAACGTCCATAACTCGCCCTCGCCCGGGAGAGGAGCACTATTTAAGTTAACCATATATTGCCTCGATGTTTGTGTGACCTTTCGTATTCACGGTGCAGATCCCTCGAGCTGACACGTGGCAGCCATCGGGGGCACCTTAGTTGCCTATATAAGGAGGGGCCCGCCTCAAGGGAGGCACACTTTCCTTCTCCTTAATCCTCATAATCCACCAAATTCCTCGGAACTAACCTCTTCCCCAGTCGCTCTCCGGAAGTAACTTCTTCGGAGGTTTCACAAAACCTACGAGAGACGAAATGGCATCGAAGGGACGCGGGAAGGCTTCGAGTGTCCCGGAGGATGCGACCTCCGATTACCTCGGGACAACCGAGTTCTCCGCCGGGGACCGGGAGACCCTCATCTCTCGGAGGATATTCGAGGAGAGGGACATTCGCGTCCCAGCTGCGGGGAAGGTGACCCCAAGCCCCCGGGACGGAGAGGTGGTGGCCTTCATGGCCTTCATCCAAGCAGGGCTGAGGCTCCCAATCCATCCGCTTCTCCGGGACTTTCTCCGGGAGCACGGGATAGCCCTCAACCACTTGACGCCCAACGTTCTCGTGAGGATGGGGCTGTTCCTGTGGTTAAGCGAGATAGCCGCCGGAGTGGAGGGGACTCTCCGCCTCTTCCAATACTTCTACCGGGTGCAATCGAAGAGCTCCCCGGTGGTGAAGCACGGGCCCAAGTCTACTTGCGGCTCCGTGATGCTGAAATTCGCTCCCTCCCGGGCGGAAGAGTACCCGGTGGCTGCCTCCCAAGAGCACTGGGAGGGATGGAGCCGGAAATGGTTTTATCTCCGGGCGGGCGACCCGGAGATGATTTACTCCGCGAGGCCGGCGACATTAGGTCGTTCCCCCGGCCCTCCGGTGCTGACGATGGAGGAGCTAACCTCCGTTGCAAAAATGAAGGAGGCTCGCTCCCGGAGGAGCATGCGAGACTTAGCGGAGGAGCTGCTCCTCCTCCGGCTTAGTCCCTTCAGCCGGAGTAGGAAGGGTCCGGGACTGGGCCCGGAGCTTCGTCCCCCGCGATTCCTGGTGGCGCGGTGTAAGTTTCTTCTCTCTGGGAGTTCACACATCGCGGGGATGTTTCTAAAACTTTGCTTTTTGCAGTTAGGTCCTACAAGTCCACCCGGGAGAAGGCGGAGCACCTCCTCGGGAGGTACTACGAGGACGAGCACTCCCAGTGTCTTGCTGCCATCGGGGAGGGCCCTCCCCGGAACATCGTCTCCGAGGCCTTCGGGATGACCCTCCCGGAAAGGGTTCCACTTCCGACCCCGGGCTCCCACAGGCGGCGGGAGACGGGGGCGCTCCCGGCGGCCAAACGCGCTAAGACCGCGCAGGTACCGGGAGAGGGCGCCCATCAAGACCACCCCCCTTCACCAGCGCCGGCACAGAGGCCGGCGGGGACGCCCGATGCGCCGGGAAAGACAAGACCCCCGGGGCAGGTGAGGTCCTCCCCGGTCCAGGCGACTCCGGGGACGCGTCGAACGCCGGGGGAGGTGAGGCCATCTCCGGCCCAAAGTACAATGGGCCCCCGGCGGCCGGGGGAGACTACTCCTCCGGCTCAAGTCACCCCCCAGCGGGGGTCGCAGCCCCCGGAGCCGGGGCATGAAGAGAGCCCCACGGACACGGCCACGCTGGTCGCGCAACTTGATGCCCTGGGGGCATCAGGCGTGTTCGACCACGTGGTCGTGGAGGAGGATGAGTCCACCTCCGGGGACTACGACGCCACTCCTTCCCCGGAGCAAGCTCTCCGGGAGGATCCCCCGGGGGTGTATTTCCGGGGCGGTGGCGCCTTTACGCGCCTGGACGCGCTTTTTGCCCCCGACGGCGCATCTCTCCCGACGCCGCCTCCTGGGGGAGCGAGCCGGACGCTACAGCGCTCCCCTCGTGCCGGGGACGGGAGGTCCCCCTCCCCAAGGCTCCGGGAGACTTTCCCCAAGGCTCCGGGAGTGGAGCTGGTGATGGGGGCCTACCGATGGGAGGTGACCCCCGTTCCCCGGCGAGGGGGGCGTGCCTCTTTTCCTCGGAGGAGACACGCAAGTTCTCGTTGAGCCTCGTCACTCCCAAGGTGCGGGCGCTTTACTCCGGTGGTTGCCTGATTGGCACTTGGCGAATTTTGACAATCACCGCGCGGAGTTGCCAGAACCTCCCCCGGGAGTGTGGGTGGTAATTCCCTTGCGTATCGAACCTCCCGAAGGGTATGAGTACTGGCCGGAGGACATGTTCAACGCAGTGAGGCGACGAGTCCAGAGCTTGTACCGGGACGTGGCGCGAGCTTGACACTAGGTTTAGGGGGTCCTAGCCCACGTTAGACGTAGGTAGTCCCCCGTATATCCTCCGGGAGTACTCGACTTCCGGTTGTATTCTGTAAGCCTACCGGGAGAGGCTGTCTCCCGGCTTGTTTTTCATGGAATAAAAAGATCGCTCCTTTTCGCTATTTTGTGCTTCTAAATCACCGGGGGAAAATTCTTGGGGGATAAACTCCGGGGGAGCGAGGCTCCGCTCCCGGAGACGATGTCCCGGGGGACGTTCCTCCTCCGGAGACGATTCGCCCCCGGGGGAGAGGCTCCTCCGGAGACAACTCCTCCGGAGGACGAAAGTCCGGGGAGACGAAAATCCGGGGAGCGAGGCTCCTTCGGACAAAATACCGGGGGAGAGACTCCTCCGGAGAAAACAACTCCGGGGGACGGAGGTCCGGGGAGGAAGGCTTCACCTCCGGAGCCAACTCCTCCGGGGGACGAAAGTCCGGGGAGCAGGGCTCCATCTCCGGGCAAAGCTCCGGGGGAGGCTCCTCCTCCGGAGGACTAAAGTCCGGGGAGCAGGGCTCCTTCCCCGGACAAAATTCCGGGGGATAGGCTTCTCCGGAGAAAACTCCTCCGGGGGACGAGAATCCGGGGAGCAAGGCTCCACCCCCGGAGGGTTCTAGATGCTTTAGATGCCCCCCGATTTCGAATGGAATTAGCTGGGTATTTTTCTCCTTTTTTGTCTCCTCCCCCCGCAGCGGGGGGTGACCTAGACAGGCGGCCCGCGCTGAAACCATAAGAAGTATCCCAGTTGTTCCCATGAGGGGTGGCACCCTCGAAGGGTTATCCTCGTGCAGGCGAGTGTGGGGATAGATGATCTATCGGTCGCGCGACCTAGATCACTCCCAGAGGAGGAAGAGCATAAAAGCAAGCTCTAGAGTGTATGGGGGGGGACTGGTCCCCCAAAGTGACTCGTTACCTCGGTTCCTTGGGAACCAGGTTGCCGCTTACGCCCTCAGTCCACGAGGGGATATTGTAAGCCGCCCAAGGGGGAACGGGGCTCCCGCCGTCGGGACTTAAGGCTGAGCTGGAGCCTGTGGCTTCCTCGTGATGAGGGCATCCCCAGGGGGCATCCTCACGGGGAGGGCATCCTCGTGATGAGGGTATTGCCTCAGGGGCGATTAAAGAAGTCTGCACGAAAACACATGGGGAAAAGACCATTTGCATTGATTAAAACAAGCTGGTACAATGCCCCCACCCCCTGCGGGATCGCAAGAAAAGGGGCGGAGGGCAAAAGGCCTTTGAGGCCATGGCTACAACTCATCGCGCCTTCCCCTTGTGAAGCCCAAAGGGACGGGGGGAGGCTCGGAGTCAAGTGTAAAACCTGCGGAGCAGGTCCGCGTTCCATGTGTGCTTCAGCTCTTGGTCTTCGAGAGTAGAGAGCTTGTAAGCCCCCGAGCCAAGGATTGTGGAAATCCTGTATGGCCCTTCCCACTTTGGGCTGAGTTTCCCTTGGACTTGAGGGTCGGTGACGCGCTTGAGGACAAGGTCTCCCAAGCGGAAGGCCCTCCCCCGAACGCGCTTGTTGTAGGCGCGCGCCATCTCGCGCTCGTAAATGGCGTTGCGGAGGAGGGCTCTGTCCCGCTCTTCTTCGACGAGGTCCACCTCCAGCCTCTGGTTGTCTTCGTTGGCTTGAAACGCGGCTGCCGAGACTCCCTCGAGGAGTTCGACTCGCAGCGATCGGAAATTGATCTCCGAGGGTAGTACTGCCTCAGCCCCGTATACGAGCGAGAAGGGGGCACGCCCTGTTGCTCGGCTTGGGGTCGTTCGCATGGAGCAAAGGACACTCGGGAGCTCATCTGCCCAAGCCCCACGCCTGGAAGCGCTTTGCTCCAGGCGGCGACGGAGCCCCTGGAGGATAACTCCATTGACGCGCTCCACCGCCCCATTGCTCTTGGGGTGAGCCACTAAGGCGAAGTGGAGGGTAGTACCCAAGTTCTGACAGAACTCGCGAAAGATCGCTGAGTCGAACTGGGTTCCGTTATCTACGGTGATCTCGCGGGGGACGCCGAATCGGCACACTATGTTCTTCCAAAAGAACCTTTGCACCACACGAGACGTGATGGCGGCGAGCGGCTCGGCCTCCACCCATTTGGAGAAGTAATCCACGGCCACAACCGCGTACTTGTATCCCCCCGACGCTGGGGGGAACGGGCCTAGGAGGTCCATTCCCCACCGCGCGAAGGGCCACGTGAGGGGGATTGCTTGCAGAGTTGCGGAGGGTAGGTTGGAGCCCTTTGCCATTTTTTGGCAAGCCCCGCAAGCAGAGACGAGGTCTCTCGCGTCGCGGGCGACGGTTGGCCAGTAGAAACCCTGGCGGATGGCTTTTGACGCGACGGCCCGGGGGCCGAGGTGAGAACCACAACACCCGAGGTGAATATCTTCAAGGAGCTGAACTCCCTCCTCCCGCGGGAGGCAGCGAAGCAGCGCAGAGGCCCCTCGCTTGTACAATGTCCCCTCTATCAGCGCGTACGCTCGCGCCTTAGCGCGAAGGCGCTTGGCTTCGGCTTCATCGGAGGGCTCCCCCTCTCCCTTGATGCAAGAGATAAGGGGGGCCATCCAGGATGTGGCTCGGACGATTTCCGCGACGACTGGGTCGCGGGACTCAGAGTCCGGGTCGGGAGCCGTCGCGGAAGGTTTCGAGATGACCTCCAAGAAGGCCCCTTCGGGGAGAGGCCCTCGGGCACTCGCTGCCCTGGCGAGGGTGTCGGCTCGATCGTTGTCCCTACGCGGGATTCGGCGCGCCTCGAGGCCGTCGAAGTAGTTTTCCATCTTCCGGACCTCGTCAAGGTAGAGGCTCAAGTTCGGGTCATGGCACAAGTAAGACTTGTCCATTTGACATACCACGAGTTGAGAATCCCCCTTGACGAGGAGGCGTCGGATACCCAATGAGCGGGCAAGACGTAGCCCTAGGAGAAGGGCCTCATATTCCGCGACATTGTTCGTCGCGGGGAACTCGAGCCTGGCCGCATATTCGAGGGTTCTCCCCTCGGGGCTTCTCAGGACTACTCCCGCGCCAGCCCCCGCCAGGCAGAGGGAGCCGTCAAAGAAGAGGGTCTAGTGGTCGTCGCGCGGCGGGGCGGCACGCGCTTCTTCTTCCAATCCAGGGACCGGAGCCCACTCGGCCACAAAGTCCGCAAGAACCTGCGATTTGATCGCGGTTCGTCCGGTGAGGGACAGCGAAAATGGGGCTAGCTCGGCCCCCCATTTCCCTATTCGCCCGGTGGCTTCCTTGTTCTGAAGCACCTCCCCCAAAGGGAGAGAGGAAGGCACCGTGATAGGGTGGCCTAGGAAGTAGTGGCGGAGCTTCCGCGAGGCCATTAGAAGGGCATAACACACCTTCTCCATCTTCGTGTATCTCGTTTTAGCGCCTTGGAGAGCCTCGCTCACATAGTAAACGGGGCGTTGGTGCCCGTCTTCTTCCTTGACGAGAACTGCGCTGACGGCGACCGGAGTAGCCGCGAGGTAGAGGAGCAGGGGCTCCCCCTGACGCGGGCTCACGAGCATTGGAGGGCTCGCGAGGTATTTCTTCAAGTCCTCGAATGCAGCCTGTGCCTCGGGAGTCCAATGGAACCCCTCAAGGCCGCGGAGGATCTTGAAAAATTGGAGACCGCGCTCCCCCGAGCGCGAGACGAAGCGACTTAACGCGGCCAAGCGGCCGGTAAGTCGTTGCACATCCTTGACGGAATGCGGCGGAGGCATGTCGAGGAGGGCCCGAATTTTTTCGGGATTGGCTTCGATGCCCCTTGGGGACACAAGGAAGCCAAGGAGTTTTCCTCCGCGAACGCCGAATGCACATTTTTCCGGGTTAAGCCTTAACCCGTACTTGCGGAGATTGCGAAAGGTTTCTCCCAAGTCTTCGATATGAGCGGCCGGGCGCGTGCTCTTGACGACTGCATCGTCAACATATACTTCCACGTTGCGGCCAATTTGATCCCTCAGGACCAAGCACATCAGGCGCTGGAAAGTTGCCCCGGCGTTTTTCAACCCGAAAGGCATGTGGACATAACAGAAGGTGCCGAGGGGAGTTATAAAACTCGTCTTTTCCTCGTCCTCCTCCGTCATTCGGACTTGAAGATAGCCCGAGTAGGCGTCCAAGAAGCTCATCAGCTCGCATCCCGCGGTGGAATCCACCAGTTGGTCGATCCGCGGGAGCGGGAAATCATCTTTGGGGCAAGTTTTGTTGAGGTCGGTGAAGTCGACGCACATTCTCCACTTGCCGCTTGCCTTCTTTACGAGAACGGGGTTCGCCAGCCATTCGGGGTGTAGTACCTCCCGAACAAACCCTGCCTCCCGGAGTTTAGCGATCTCCACCTTGATGGCCTCCTGCCTCTCGAGGGAGAGCTTCCTCATCTTCTGTTTCACCGGGGGGCGACCGGGTATCACTGCGAGCTTGTGCTCGATAACATCCCTGGGCACACCCCCCATATCCGCGGGCTTCCACGCGAAGACGTCCGCGTTTTCGCGAAGAAATTCGGCGAGTCGCGTCGCCTGTTCCTCGGGGAGATCAGCCCCAATCTTGATGGTCTTCCCCTCGTCTTGGAAGAGAGAGATTTCCCGGAGGTCTCCTTCAGGGCGAGGCTTGGGAAGGAACTTCCCGGGGAGCGTGATTGGCACGTTTGGGGTTGAGGAGGAGCTCCCTCCCCCCGGGGCCTTGACCAGGTTAACGTCCCCGATTACTGCGGAGGCGCGCTCGTAGAGGGAGCGAGCCACGCCTTGGTCACCATGCACAGAGATCACCCCACTCGGCCCGGGGATCTTCATGCAAAGGTAGTTGTGGTGGACCGCTGCTCCTAAGCGGTTGATGATGGTTCTCCCCATTATAGCGTTGTAGGAGGAGGGGAGATCCACCACGTCGAACCGAACCATTTCGGTCCGGTAATTATCTGGGGTGCCGAATGTCATTGGGAGGTCGACCTTCCCCACAGGATGTATGGTTTTCCCCGGGACGAATCCTTGCAGGGGCCCCACCGCGGGTTGCAGGAGCTTCTCGTCCACCTGCATTTCTTTGAACGCCTTTAGGTAGAGGATGTCCGCGGAGCTCCCGCCATCCACCAAGATTCGGGCAAGGCGGCAGTTAAACACGGTGGCTGAGACGATCAGCGCGTCATTGTGGGGGAAGCGCACCCCACTCGCGTCTTCGATGGTGAACGTCAACGGGACGTCCGACCATTTGGACGGCCGGGACGTGTTAACGGCCCCTACTACCTTCACCTCCAGCGCATACTCTTTGCGCTGGCGTTTGGAATCTCGCCCGGAGGCGGATCCTCCCACAATGACATTGATGTGCCTCTCGGAGGCTTGGAAGGGGAGCTCGTTGCTCGAGCCCTTTTCCTGGCCTTGCCTCTGACGTCCCCCTGGCGGAGCTGGGAGTGCCGCCAAGGCTGGTGATGGAAGGGGTAAGGAGGTAGAGCCTCCTCCTCCTCCCCCCGGCCCATGTTGCTCGAGGAATGTCGCGAAGTGGTTGAGGAGCGCGTGGCATTCTCGGGTTTCATGGGAGTTGGACTTGTGGTAAGCGCACCACAAAGTGGCTCCAGACTCCTTGCCTTCTTGCGGACGGGAGGATCGGCTTCCCCCACCGCCTTTGGGCTTGGAAAAGGGGCGCTGTCCCCGGTTAGGCTCCCGAGAGCCGCCTCCGCCTTCGAGGACGAAAGTGTCCCGAGGCCTTGGCTCGTTGCGGGGCCCCCTCCGGGGACGTTTGTTGGAGGGGTCCTTCGCGTCCCTCTCCCCAGGGACAAGGTCCCCTGGTGCTTTTTCCAGAGATCGTCTTCTTCGGCTCTTGCGTACTTCTCGAGTACGTTGAAGAGCTCGTCGGCGGAGGATGGGCAACTCCGGGAGAGTCTTCGGTGGAGCTCTCCCGGGAGAATGCCACTCTTGCACGCTTCGATCACCGTCGAGTCGGGGACGTGAGCCACCTTGCTCTTGATCTGCGCGAAGCGTTTGAAGAAACTTCGTATTGTCTCCCCCGATCGTTGGCGAACGGTGTACAACTGCGACGAATCCAGGGGACGGATGTAATTCCCCTGGAAATTTGCGCAGAATTCGCGCTTCAGCTGCGCGAATGACTTGATGGACCCGCTCTTTAGGTTATAGAACCATGAACGAGCTATTCCCGAGAGGTAGAGGGGGAAGACGTTGCATTGGACGCTTTCGTCCCCCCCAACCGCCGAGATGGCCGTGGAGTACACTTGCACGAACTCGTAGGGGTCGGCCTCCCCGTTGTAGTGCTCGATATGGGGCGGCCGATATGGTTTCGGCCACCGAACACGCCGGAGGCGGCGGCAAAGGGGTTGGTTAGCCCCTTCCACTTCCTTTGGGGAGTTTGCATCGATATCTCCCTTCACGGGGGAAGCGCGTTTATTGTCCGAATCGGAGAGGGGTCCCAACGGACCGCCGGCCTTCTGGTATCGCCTTCGCTCTTCGGGGTTGGTGGAGCTCACCTCTTGTATCTCGGGGGGACCTCCGGAAGTGACGGAGGCCTCTTGCATGGGTCTTTTACCCTTGTCTGTAGGGACAAGGGGGGCGCGCTTGCGCGCGAGTGATTCCCGGCCGTACCGGGACGGGGCGCCTTCGGACCTTGCCGCGCGCATGCGCTCCACCTCCTCCCGAGTGAACCGCGTTTGGTTCACCGGGGGAGCCCGAGGAGGGGGACCCGGGGGAGGAGGCGGAGATGCGCCCGTCACCGGCGCGGAAGAGAAATCGCGGGCCGGACAAGTCCCGGCCACGGAGACGGCCCTCGGCGTGGGAAGACTTCCCCATGGGGGAACGGCCTGTAATGTAGGAGTCACCCCGGGGATACCCGTTGGAATAGGCGTAGTCCCAGGGGGGAGAATTCCTTCCGGGGCAAGGGATGGTTCAGGAACGGGAGAACCCCCGGGGAACGAAAACCCTCCCGGCGGGGGGTAGCCCCTGGAGACAGGCTGACCCCCCGGGAGTGAAGGACCTCCGGAGGTGGGAACACCTCCCGGGAAAGAGTAGCCCCCGGAGACGGGCTGACTCCCCAGGAGTGGACCTCCGGAGGTGGGGACGCCTCCCGGGAAAGGGTAGCCCCCGGAGACGGGCTGACCCCCCGGGAGTGACGGACCTCCGGAGGTGGGGACGCCTCCTGGGAAAGGGTAGCCCCCGGAGACGGGCTGACCCCCCGGGAGTGACGGACCTCCGGAGGTGGGGACGCCTCCCGGGAAAGGGTAGCCCCCGGAGACGGGCTGACCCCCTGGGAGTGACGGACCTCCGGAGGTGGGGGTGCTTCCCGGGAAGGGGAAAGCCCCCGGAGCGAAGAAGGTTCCTGGGTGTCCCATCATGAACGGAGGTGCCATCCCTCCGAACTGGAACGGGTGCGGGTACGCGGGGGCCGGAGGCCGCGCTATGGCGCGTAACAACTCTTCCAGAGTACGTTGTGCGCGAAGCTGTCCCTCCACTAGCGCCCCGAGTAGCGGGTCACCTGAAGTTGAAGGCATTACCTGGGGTACGCTTGGTCCTCCCAAACCGGAACCTTCGGGCAGGCTCGCAGGAGTCGTTCCCCCGCCAAGGATGACGGGAGAGTTGAGTGTTGCCTCCCCTCGAGTGTCCCCGGGAGGGGGTGTCGCGACGACGGCCCCTTGCGCGGGTGGTGCAGGGTTGCTAGGGCCGGCATCGTTGGAGACGGAGGTTAAGTGCCTCATCCTTCTTGGAGCCATGACTATTTGTCACGAGTCCCCACGGACGGCGCCAACTGTCGTGGTATAAAAAATACCTCGGCAGATTTGATGACCTGCGCAACACGTGTTCTTCAACGCGAGCTGACCGTGCGACGGGTCACCCCGCGTTGGACAATCCCAGAGATTGACACAGGGGTTTATACAGGTTCGGGCCTCAGTGGAGGCCCTAGTCCTGTCGACGTGCTCCCGACGAGCGTCGGCTAGGGGGCTCTCTCCCGGAGAGAGGGCTCCGGAACACGCCTTTTTGTCTTTTTGGATTGAGTACAAATGAATGTCTTAGGTTACAAAAGAGGGTTACAAGGGTATATATAGACCCCAAAAGATGCAAATTACTGAACTACCCCTGCTGCCACCGCAGGATCGGGGGCAAAACGATCTTTTGACGAGGTCCAGGGCACCGATTTCTGACACGTAGCGCCCCCTTGAAATTAGCGCCCACCAGAGGAGCGCCGGGGGAAATCTCTCCCGAGCCCAGGGGAGGGCTCCGGGAGACATCTTCCCCGGCCCGGAGAAGGGGGGCTCCGGGAGAGGGGCTCTCCCTAGCCCGGAGAAGATGCGCCGGGGGACGTCTCCCCCGAGCCCGGGGGAGGGCTCCGGGAGACGTCTTCCCCGGCCCGGAGAAGGAGCCCCGGGAGAGGAGCTCTCCCTAGCCCGGAGAAGGTGCGCCGGGGGAAGTCTCCCCCGAGCCCGGGGGAGGGCTCCGGGAGACGTCTTCCCCGGCCCGGAGAAGGAGCCCCGGGAGAGGAGCTCTCCCTAGCCCGGAGAAGGTGCGCCGGGGGAAGTCTCCCCCGAGCCCGGGGGAGGGCTCCGGGAGACGTCTTCCCCGGCCCGGAGAAGGAGCCTCGGGAGAGGAGCTCTCCCTAGCCCGGAGAAGATGCGCCGGGGGACGTCTCCCCCGAGCCCGGGGGAGGGCTCCGGGAGACGTCTTCCCCGGCCCGGAGAAGGAGCTCCGGGAGAGGAGCTCTCCCTAGCCCGGAGAAGGTGCGCCGGGGGAAGTCTCCCCCGAGCCCGGGGGAGGGCTCCGGGAGACGTCTTCCCCGGCTCGGAGAAGGAGCCCCGGGAGAGGAGCTCTCCCTAGCCCGGAGAAGGTGCGCCGGGGGAAGTCTCCCCCGAGCCCGGGGGAGGGCTCCGGGAGACGTCTTCCCCGGCCCGGAGAAGGAGCCCCGGGAGAGGAGCTCTCCCTAGCCCGGAGAAGGTGCGCCGGGGGAAGTCTCCCCCGAGCCCGGGGGAGGACTCCGGGAGACGTCTTCCCCGGCCCGGAGAAGGAGCTCCGGGAGAGGAGCTCTCCCTAGCCCGGAGAAGGTGCGCCGGGGGAAGTCTCCCCCGAGCCCGGGGGAGGACTCCGGGAGACGTCTTCCCCGGCCCGGAGAAGGAGCTCCGGGAGAGGAGCTCTCCCTAGCCCGGAGAAGGTGCGCCGGGGGAAGTCTCCCCCGAGCCCGGGGGAGGGCTCCGGGAGACGTCTTCCCCGGCCCGGAGAAGGAGCCCCGGGAGAGGAGCTCTCCCTAGCCCGGAGAAGGTGCGCCCGGGGAAGTCTCCCCCGAGCCCGGGGGAGGGCTCCGGGAGACGTCTTCCCCGGCCCGGAGAAGGAGCCCCGGGAGATGAGCTCTCCCTAGCCCGGAGAAAGTGCGCCGGGGGAAGTCTCCCCCGAGCCCGGGGGAGGGCTCCGGGAGACGTCTTCCCCGGCCCGGCGAAGGAGCTCCGGGAGAGGAGCTCTCCCTAGCCCGGAGAAGGCGCTCCGGGGAAATTTCTCAGCCCCGGAGAAAGAACTTCCATGGTGACGTTTTTGATGTTGGCAGTATTTTCCCCCAACATATTTACATCATAATCCTAAAAATGGACTGATTTACGAGTGATTTAGTATCTGTACGTTTTTCTTTTAAAAAAGAATGGATAACATGATCTTGTAGGTAATGGGTGCGCGGGATCCACTGGATTTTTGCACTGAGCCCTTTCATCATATAGATTATAGATATTTATGCAAAAGTATGAAAAACTTCAAAGAAAGACTCCAGTGAAAATTTCTAACATTAAAGAGACTCCACGGCATACAGTTATTAGCTCCGCCACCAGTTATATGTTGGTAGAATATAACATTTTAATACTTGGAAATTTCAGACTACGCAGAAAGAAAGGAAATCTTATGTTTATATGGCTGCAAAAATGACATAAATACTGTGAAATTCATCGAGGTACGTCTGTTTTTTATTCTTTTGTTGTGAAATAATTACTCAAATGGCAAGGCTTGCAATAACTATTTTCTTTACATGATTTTTAAAGGCATTGAACAGAGTAGTTAGAAGGTGCAATAACAGAAGTATGCCCCATGATGTACAAGAGTTTGCTAAATGCTAACGATCAAATAATGAAATAATGGGACACAAAAATAATTTGATTAAACAACCGCACTTCAGATCAAAATTGTGAAAATTGACATGAGAATCTTATAACAAATTCATGAATTTGTTTATTTCAAGCAAGAGAAGATAATCAAATGCTGCTGTCTTGATCATTATTAACCAAATTATGAATAAACTATTTATCTTATATTCAACTGTGCCAAGCAAAAATCTGAACAATCACCAATTCAACACCCAATAATTCAATTGCAAAAGATTTTAAATATGATCCTAAAATAAAAAGAAATAATAAGTAAGGCATGGAGAAGGCTAATTTGATGAAGCAACCTCAAGTCAAACCAAGGCTGTGACAGTGACATGGGAAACTTGCCACAAAATTCAGGTTCTACTCCTACTTTGTTCCAAAAAAGAGATGACAAAAGTCATTTCACCAACAAAATTGCAAAGTATCACAAACCAAGCAATCTAATATCATTCCTTACTCAAGAGAACAACAATTCCTTACTCAAAAGAACAACATCCAATTGCAACCCCCCAAAAAAAAAAAAACCCAACCATACAAATACTTATAAGATCTAAATGCTATTGACTTTCATGACTCAGAAAAAGTCGTAAAGCATGATATAAATTTAACACAAAGTTCTAACAAACAGGTAAATTTACTAATGAAACTCATGTACTATAATTTTTTAGTGCAATCAGATTTCCCTACCTGAATTTGAGACAAATAAACCCTGTACTATTCAAGGTGGTGCAATCGAGTCTCTTTGTCTTATTTGTTAATTATGTTAACTTATTGCATTATTGATTCATGAGACTAATCTAATAGGTTCAATACATGCGACTCACATATCAATTATTATTTTATTATCAAAATTAATAAAAAAATTAGATTGAACACCACTTATTGTATTATCTAGATAGTAGAGAGATTTATTTACTCTAATTTTAAATAAAAAGGCATGATTGCACAAACAAATAAAAAATTATCCGAAGGATTGGAAGTCCAATTACCTCAAGAGCCAAATTAACAGAGGAAGCAATCTGCTCTGCATCCTGCAGCCTCAGAGCAAGCTCAGAGTTCTCCTCCTCCAGGCCGGCGTTCATCTTCCGCAGCGCCGCCACCTCGGCCACCATCTCCGTCACCCTCTCCGCACGGTCCCTCTCGACTTCCTCCATCTTCTCGACAAGCGACGCCGCCACGCGCCTCGCCTCCTGTTCTGCCTCCTTCCTCCTCTTCATGGCCTTAAGCTTCTCCTTGGCGCGCTCCAGCTTGGCCTTGACGTCCTCCAGCTCCGACACCTGAGCCTTGAGCCTCTGGTTCTCCTCTTGCAGAGACTCCACCTTGAGCTCTAGGAGCCTCGCCTCCACGGCGGCGACATTGACGCGGTTCTCGAGCTCCCGGACAATGGCCTCCTGCTCCTTGAGGCCGCAGAGCTCCAGCATCCGGAGCTCCAGCTGCTGCTCGCGCTCCAGGAGAGACATCCACATTTCACTCAGCCGCTCTGCCTCCTCGTCTTTCTGTAATTGCACTTCCTCTGTTTCCTCGCCGGCATTTGCTCCGGCCATGTCGGTTGCTGTAGTTTCAGTCTCAGTGGACGCCGCAAGAACCGGAGCGGCGGCGACAGATACTCCATGAGTTACACGTCCCGGTGATTCATCCTTTTTCAAGAAAGTAAAAATTCAGGGTTCTTGAAAAATTTGCATGATCAAGAAGTGGAAAGTTCTAGGATCACTGCAAGAAAAGCTTACGTTTGATAGAACTCTAAGCCCATCACATGATCCAGGCAAAGCAAGAGTCCTACCTGCTATAAAAAAATCAAACAAATCAAACCAAATCAAATCAAATCAAATCAAATCAAAACAAAACGTCATCTAGATTGGTGGAAGCAGAGGATGCGGCAAAAATAAAAGAAACTGAACTACACACACCAGAACGCCGCCGGCGAGGCCAGCGAGGCTGCCGATCAGACACAAACATCACAGAAAGACAAACAGCAACGGCGGCAGCAACGACGGCGACGGCAACCGTGGACTCCCCACCATCCTCTGCGAGCACAGGGGATTCTTGCTGCCTCCCATAGCTGTTCTTTCTCCATCCAAGAATTCCAAGCAGGGCAGAGACAGGGAAGCTGAACAGAGCATGATCCAGAGGAGGGTTGCTTGGATCAAATCTCAGTGACAAGTGAAGGCCAACTCCTCTTCCTCCTCCATAGTTGCCTTCTTCTGCTACCTCCAGCTCCATCATGTCAAGCTACCATATATTAGCACCACCTAGCTTTCCCCATGCCCATGGGGCATAGCAACAGAGCCCTTCAGGAGGAGGAGGACCCGTAGGAGTATATTTCAAAAGTACAAAAAATTTGGTCAAAGAAAAATTTAATGGAAGAAACTTATTGCAAGAAATTTGGGTTTGATTTGATTCCTTGGTGCATGGAAGGAAGAGGTCTAAAGAGGAGGAGGCATCAAATCAAACCAATGTGGGAAAGGCAAAGGCTAATGGCTCTTCTTTCCCTCCTGTGGCCCTCTAGATTAATTTATTGGGTTGAACTTGGCATGTTGCTCTATTTGCTTTGGTGTACACCTCTTTATTTACACACACGGGTCAAGAAATTCGATGCATGAGTTTGTTATAATATGGTGGGAAACATGAAGTTTTGTGTATGGATAATCTTTTCAAAACATATTGTCAATTTGAATAGGTGGAGAAAAAACAAAATGTGTTAGTATTATAGATTTGTGTATGTCGTGGTATTAGTGAGACGATATAATAATATGAATTTTAAAATTGTGTTCTTCTTTTCTGGTATAGTTCTAAAAATTAGGGATGGAAGTTTCTAGTTGTGTTATGATATCTTTATTTGTAGTAATAATTTCTATTTTCAGAGTTTATAGATCACAATATGATTTTATTTTTTTCTCCTATGATTCTCTACATTTAATTTATTTGAATTGAACTTGGGATGTTGCTCTATCTGCTTGGGTGAACTCCACTTTGTTTACACACCTACTACCAATAAATTTGGTGATAGGTTTCGCAAAACACAAAATTTTCATGGATTGTTAATCTTTTCAAAATAAATGAAGAAAAGACAAAAGGTGCCGGTGTTACACATTTGTGGTGTCATGTATTAATGAGAGAAGATAATTCTATGGGCCTCAAAACCATGTTCTATTTTTTGGTATAATTCTAAAAATTAGGAGTGAAAATTTTTGGTTGTGCTATGATATCTTTACCTATAATGATGATTCGTCATGATGTGTAAATCATAATATTATTTTATAGTTCATTGTATAAAACTGAAACCACTAATAAATATGGTACTAAATGTGTAGATTACATATACTAGATGTATAGGCAAAATAAATATTATTGGTATCATATGCTATACAAGCATGTAGAGTGGAACTATACAAGTGCATTAAGCAATAGACCCCAAGAACAGTACTCATAATTTTTATATAAAAAAAATTTATGTGTAATTAATACTTATAATTTTTAATACAAATTTTTTTTGTATGACTAAAATACTAAAATTTTATATAAAAAAATAAAATTAGAAAAAAATATGTTTATAACGTAGTCAGTCCTTAGGACTATCCTCTTCCAACAATCACAATGCTTCATTTCCTTTTCATAACGCACGATCTTTTCGGTGTTTGAGTGTGCGATAATTCCATGGGCGGTCTGCTGGTGTCGCGGTATTCTGTCCCTCTAGTACATGTGAGTATGTGACCAAAGCATATCAAAGAAAACCACTCACAACTACATTTCTTGTTGTGACGTGTTAATAAGAAAAAAAAATTATATCGAATACAAAAAAAAAAATATTGAACAGTCTTATTGATCCATGTATTGCACAGTATATACTATTTTACACGTGAAGCTATTCAATGGATTCTAACCTTGTGTTGTTCGGGTCAAAATACACAAAAAGGCAAATCTAAATGAGTTATTTTATAGTAAACTAATTATCTAGATAAAAATATATGAGATTTTAATATAGTATTTCTCATGAAATCTTTAGACTTCTCTCAACTCAATCTTGACAGCCTAAATTTTCTTCAGTGGTTCACATGTTTCAAAAGACAAATTCATTTTCTAAGAAGAGGATCTAAATTGTTAATATGCTATGAATTTGTCCCACAGGTGTTTCTCTCGTCAACTCAAACTTTCTAATAAAGAAAAGTGTGTGTTACCGTGTTTTATGATGACAAAATTAGAAACTAAATTGTAGAATTATAATATCTTGATAGTAGTCAGATGACCCACGTGGCCTCCAAAATTTCGTCACGAGCTATTTGTGGAGCTCGAGTTTAGCGACAAGTAGCTAAACTACATGTCACATGTGTATTTCCTCCTTTCCAAGTGGCATGCAAAAACTAATAGGATTACCTCATAATCTGCAACCTTTTTATCTCTCTTTTTTTTCACTTCTTTCATGGCTGCGAATGTGAGGCATGTGAGACATCTTTATCAAAAGGAGAACGCAAAAATATATCGTCGGTGGTTTTTAAATGGATGAACTTAAAGGCCAATCAGTTATATCTCAATTAAAATTAACAAACAGGATAGTCTGATAAAATTTAAAGCATGGTCATTTGACCCAGTAATACTATCCAGCTCGACACGGGTGCTGGTAAACCCAACCCGTGATGGCAGGTCGTGTCCGAACCGAGATTTCCAACTTGTTGAGTGGCCCGAAATGGCCCAATCGAGATTTGGCATGCAATGCCAAGCGGGGCTGTGTTGGCTCAGCATAATTATTGATTTTGATACATACGTACTTGCTATTTTAATATGAGTACTTTATTTTAATACACATTTATTTAATTTTTGTTCAACTAAAATTCTTTTTTAATTTTTTTCAAATTTTTTTACCTGCTAGTAGGCTATGCCGAGTCGGCATAGTCGCACGCCTGTGTGCCATGTTAGGTCCCCTAGATAGGTGTTGGGCTAGCCCGACACATCTCAATTGCTACCTCAAAGGTTCCATTGGTATTGCAATGCATTCCTAAAACTTTGTTTAATATACAATTTTTTTTGTCTTGGTTATTAATAACTGCTAAAATGACAATAATATTGTACTAAATATAGCAAACATCTTCAATAATCATATCTCACAGCACAACATGAAATTACAACAATCCCAATCAATGCTTAAGGCCAACTAGTTTGGGCTTCCATATTTTGTTGTCTTAGTGAATATCAAGGTTCAAATATCACTACCCACATTTTGAGTGTTGTTTGTGTATTATTTATTGATTTATTCGGTTTTGGTCTCGTGATCTCTCAATAGTTACATATCTCATGTACATGCTCTAGTCGACCCTGCAACTCTCTAGCCTGTTCTCTGAAAAAAATAAGTGGAGGCACTTCTGTATTCTTTTTCCAACAAGACATAAATGTCCATCAAAGATGCTGACTAAAGGGGTTGGGGGGGGGGGGGGGGAGGGTAAATTGGAGTCTTTAAAAATATTTTTCTTTTAAAACTTGATTTTGCAAGTAAGGAGAAAAATCATATTTTTGCAGTAACACGGGCTTGAGCAACTAAGGAAAGAGTGGTCAACAACAATGCAATATAAAAATACAAGCAAGAAAAAGCAAGAGAAATAAACTGAGCATAAGGATGTATCTCGAGGTCTCGAAGACTCGCCAGTCTCCTCTACTCCTCATTGAAACGCTCTCACACGAGTTTTGCTTCAATTCCACTAATGTTTCTCTTCTCCTCTCTAGATAGGTAAGCACCAACCTTCACAAACACTCTCCAAGTCTCTCTGACAAGATTTGACAGTAGTGATGCGACACGGGCGGTCCAATCTTTCGATGAGAACAAGAACTATCGATTTGTGAAGACGACTCTCACGATCCGGCTACCAACCATACACGACTGATACGCCCTGGCAATCGCTGAACCAACTTCGGATTGTTATCGACCGAACTAGAAGCACGATCGACCTGATCACGAAGATCTATTCCTGCAAGCAATCGAAGAACAAGCAAGAACAAGATAAACAAGCAATCTGAAATTGCAAATATAGATTGAATCACGAAAAAGAGTTGGGGTTCCGAATACAGATATTGATGTTGATCTAGCCGACCAAGAAGAATATCTCAATAGCTTAACGAAGGAAAGACTATGACTAAACAAAACCCAAGGATGAAGAAGAGGGGTGGCGGCCTTAAGTAGACGTATGACGGCTAGAGGGGGCGTGCTGGCCATGGGGCAGCAACCCTAGGGGTACATGGGCCTTGGGCCCAAAGTTGAGGTGACGCAGCACCTGATAGCTTCTATCCATTATCCTATTTTCACGATTCCCGTTGACTCGGATGGAATTTGGCCTTGGGACCGGATCGGTTGGAAAGATCTCGTCGTGGGCTTGTCCATGCATACCAAGAACATCAAAAACGGACTTCGTATGACCCAGTTGTGGTCGTTTAAAGTTGGACTGCTCTTGGTGGCCGAACTGGACTCGCGGACGAATTGGGCTTTCTGTTTGACCGGTCTTTGAGCGACGTGGCTTGTGGAAGCTTCGCATATGTTGGAGACGAAGAAACGCCTTTCTTGAATATGCCACTACATAGGGGAGGAGGCCAAGGTGGCAACCGAACTGCCGGTGGTGATGACGCGATATCCGGAGGCCGAGGAGGCCACTCATGTAATCGACCTAGCCAAAGTGGAGGTCGATGAAGCCATGTCAATGGAGCCACGATAGCATACATGGATGATGTCGACGTAGTGGAAGGAGTGCTGAGCATGTTCGGATAGGTGTTGTCCTCATCAAGTAGGGAGATCACGAAATCGACCCAACCGTCTAGGTGTCGGGGAACACCAAGAGTAATAAGTCTAGGATGCTCACTTGATTTCAACCAAGCACCAAGAAGCTCAAATATGAGATTAGGAACACAAAGCTAGTGACACTCGCTCTTAAATGCAATGATCACAAGTGCTTGTATGAGATTTTAAGCTCAAGTGAGAAAGACTGAATTTTAGCTCAAGTAATATGCAATGGAGGCTTAGATAATTGCTAGAAACCAGGTCAAGTGGTGAATATATAGCCCTCCTAGAGATTCTAGCTGTTGCAAAAGGTGTATACATAAATCGACCTTTGTGGACAGTTTGAGAAAAAAGTCAGACAATCCAGAATAGTTGTAACGGCTATTGATAATCTTTAGAACTAGTCGTTGAGGGCACGTAAGAATGCAATCAGACAATTCAGAAAAGTTCTGGACAGTATGCTACATACAAAGACTCTAAGAGCTAAATATCATCCTTACTGGAGAAATGACCAGAACAATTTTTCAGATAGTCCAGGATGATATGAGAATTGTCAAGTACAAAATGAAAATTGTTCGAGACAGTGCAGGTATTTTGAACCAAAAACACACTCCATTGTTGGATTGTCCAGGATATTTTGAGAATTGTCTGGTACAATAATCAAATTTTTAGCTAAAAAAAATATGTAACTAGATTGTTTGAAACTTATTTCGAACTATCTGAAACTGCTAAAAATTCTTAGTTCAATAGTTTTGAGTCTAGTTTCACTCTAAAATCAAAATTTTCAACTTGATCTTGATATGTGTGCATAAAAGAGTGGGAGTGAGTGACTAAGCACAGAAATACGACATAAGCTTCTTGGCACAAGCTGGAACTCAAGTAAACTAGCCCAGGACCCCTCTTAATAATACAGATAGAGATAAAAACAAAGTCTAATCAATCTGGCTGTACCTCTTACACCAAGACCGGTAAAAACTAGAAAATGTGTCCTTAATTTTCATAAATTTACCTCAAGGGGTCTCAATTGCTTTTGATATGACCATCATCAAAACATAACCAATTTGGGGATTGCTTCTGGACCTATACCTTTAGTCACACTTAACAAACATATTTGTCCGAAATACATGATGCCATTAATCATCAAAATCAAAAATTTTGGAAGCCTAGATGCAACAATCTTCTCTTTTGTGATGATTGATGACAACAAGTTTCATGTACTCAAATAATAACATCCTTCGGCTCCCCCTTAATATGTGCTTTGAAAATTTTGATAGAGTTTCCTCTTTACCTAGGAGCCAAGACAAAAGGAACATAACATGATGCTATGATATGATGTAAAAGTATGATAACCAACTATCACATCAATCTCACAAGATAGCTGAACAAATAAAGCTAAACTATCACAGAAAAATATAACCAATTCTCTCCCCCTTTGTCACCAAACACAAAAATAAGAGGGAGAAACTCAACTAGAAAATACAATGTAGAAAAAAATACATAAGAGAGAATAAGCTAAGAAGTGCCAGATCTAGGCGAGAGAGATAAGGTATCGTTGGAGGTAGCCTGTGAGCCCTGAGCTAGTTTTGAAGGCAAAGTGAGAGGCACTGTCCCAACAGATGAAGAGGAACTCATAGAAGTTGCAAGACAAGCCCTCTTACGAGGAGAGAAACTCGATAAGGAGGGTAGGCAAGCTAGAATCTGCTCCTACTAAGCCATAAGGGTCACCACTACTGTTGCTCGAGGAGCTGCTATTGTTGCTGCCTCTCAAGAATCTCCTTTTACTGAGTAAGGACCTGGTCAAAAGAGCACTACAGCTGAGAGATGAAAAACATAGTCGCATCGGGGATCAAGGCCCTGACCCAGAGGGCTTAAGGATCATCCTTGGTCTGTGTAGCAGAACTGCCGGCCTCCACAATAGGGGCGCCGATGTCGGGAGTAGTGTCTAGGGCATCATCATCATCTGAGGCACTGTTTTCAATGGAGATACGAGAGGTGGAAGACAAGCTACGAATCCTACGATGTCGATCATCGTGGGTAGTTGGTGTGAAGAAAATCAGGCTCTGTAGTAACTCATCATCCTGTGATACTACACCAATATGGAGGAGAAATACCATGATGTAGGGTGCATATGGAAGCTGACGTCGAGAATGCGTGATGACATGCAGCACCTCACTAAGAAGAAAATCAGCGATATCAAAGGGCTCGCCAAGGAACATGGAGTGCATGACATGCATGGTGAGACTGGTAAAACTAGCACGATCTTTAGCCCTAGGAAGAAGGGTGATGCGGATGATCTTGAAGACAGTTTCAGCCTAGCTACTCAAACTACCAATAGCCCTGAAAGTGAAGCTGGATGAGGTTTAGAGAAGAGTGACCTCATCATGATGGAGATTGTAGGATCGAGGATACCGACTAGAGGGGGGTGAATAGGAGGCTTTAAAAACTTTTCTAATAAAACAACCTTTGCAAGATTAAAGCCTAAAAGAGTTAAGAGCAAATAAAAACTAAATCAATTAAACAAATAGATTGCACAAATAAAATGAGAGGAAGAGAGACAAACACAACGATGTATGCAGAGGTCTCGGAGACTTGCCTAGTCTTCTCTACTCCTCGTTGAAGCAGTCAAATTAATGAATCTTGCTTCAATATCCACGAAGGATATTTCTATAGGGTTGCTCCTTTTCCACTCCGGAAAGGTGAGCACCAAACCTTTCACAAACATACCGAGCCTCTTCGACAAACTTCATCAATGGAGAGATCAACGGCCACGCCACCAAACTGTCTAGGTGAAGGCGATCACTAAGAGTAACAAGTTGCGAGATCTTCTCTTGACCTCCAACAATCACCGAGAAACTCTAAGGATGCAAATGATATGAATGAATGCTCTCAAAGGTTCTCTCTTAATCACAAAGAATGATACTTGATCAACAGATCAAGATTTTAGCACTAGAAAACTTTGGCTCAAGTTTATATATGAATATGGCTCATCAATATGTAGAAATCTGCTCAAAAACTGTTTTAAAAACTACTCAAAACAGCATACAAATTTGCTCAAAACAGCATAGAAATCTACTCAAAAAGTGTTTTAAAAACTGCTCAAAACAACATAGAAATCTACTCAAAAACTGTTTTAAAAATTGCTCAAAATGGTATAGAAAAGATGCTCAAAGGTGTATATGAGAATGTGGCTTGAAGATGTTTGAAACTACTGCTCAAAGCACATATTTATAGCCCACACCTCTCAGCTAGCCGTTATGGTCGATTAATGAAGGAAATCAGTATAGCTAGCAGCTAGCTTCGACCTCTAACAGCTAGTAAATAGCCATTGGAATATTTGGTCGAATGAACAGTGTCTGGTCGAATGAACAATATTTGGTCGAATGAACATGCTTGGATGACCAGTTTCAGTTCCTCTTTGAAATTCTCAGATTCGACCAAGATTATGAATGAATGTGAATGCAGCATATGGCATAAGAGTTTCTCAGTTTTTGTAGGAACTAAAAGAGATTTCTCAATCCCTTTTAATAGTATGGTTAAACTAAAAAGAAATTTCTATAAAATCAGTTAATACTCCAAGCACCAAGACTGGTACAATAAACAAGCACTTACCTTAAATCTTTGCTGCTTCTTTCTTGGTGACCTTGCGCTTGCGACCTTGGCTCGTGACCTGCAAATCTGGGCGACATTGGGACCTTGCGCTTGCGACCTGCAGATCCTCCCAGATCACTTGTAGACTTCATATAAATAGCTCTGCATACAAATAGCTCAAAGACACGGTTAGTCCAAGACACTTAATATCATTAATAATCAAAATCAACCAAAAAGAGCCTAGATGCAACATAGATCAGGAAGAGTGTGAAGCTGTTGTCCAGAAGGTGGGCAAACTAAACCAAGGACAGGCCTCAAGCTACTCCTTGGTGGTTGAGTAGTGATGCTAGTCCACCATGAAGTCCAAAGTCAAGCGAGGGGGATCAATGAAAAGCGTGGAATAGAACTGGCAAATGTGTTGATCATGCCAGCGGAGCGACATGTTGACCAAGAGGTCATGAACTCCTAGCACAACGAACAAAGCCTCAACAGAGTCCAGGCCAGTGCAGTCAGCAACAGTGGCCCAAGAGATAAAGCGATGCTGAAAGAGGGGGACTATGCTGGAGATACTAGTGAAGAGATCATACTGAACATAAGTCTAGTATAAGGGAACAGGACATGCATCTCAGCCAGTGGGTCGAGGCTGAGCATAAGGATTCTTCTTCCTGAGAGTGCGCAGGCGAGAAGTGGGCCAGCCTGAATAGTCAACAGGCATGTTGGGAGAAGAAAAGAGAGAGCGATGGCAGCTTGTCTGGCCTTGACTGTAGTTGGCGGCAATCTTTCTATATGCCCGATGCATCCTCAAAGACTAAGGCAGTAAATGAAGAGAAAAATAGGCTGGGTTGTCAGATAGTCTGAAAGTTCAATGGACAGTCTGAAAAATGCTAGAGCTGTCAAATGAAGAACGTGACGGAGACAGCCGTGGAGGAGTGCCGAAGAGCAGTGGAGTGACAATGGCCGACAATTATGAGAATGCAATTGCAAGAGATGGCGACTCTGAAATGTGATGGCGAGCGGAGTGGCGGCAGGACAACAGCTAGGGTTTTGTCTAGTGGCGGCTAAAGTGGTGGTGGTGCAGTTGCGTGTAACAATGGCATGAGTGGTGCTGGTGAGGCAAAGCGGTGGTGGGAGAGCGAAGGTGACGACGAACGGAGGCGATGGTGAGAATTGCATCAACGACGAGTGAGAGAATGAGAGGTTAGGGTTAGAGAAGTGGCGAAGAGGTTGAATCGAACCGGGAAGAGTAGTGACGAGGATTGACACCCAAATCAAATCAAATAAATGCAATGTTGGTTTAAGACAGATTCAAGCCAGACACGTGCCTGGCGGTGCGAACTCAAGTCATTCTGAGAAGCATCAGTCCGAGGTCGCAGGCTTTTGCGCGATCAGACCGCAGCTAGTCCGCGGTCAGGGATTCGTGTGCTATACGCGAACAGAATATCGGAGATGTTGCGCGGTCAGCCAACATCCCGCGGTCAGAGCATTTTCGACCAGGGTACTTGGGGTTCATCTGTCCAGCTGTCCCTATAGCGGGAATATCCCAAGTATCCTGAAGATTCTTCCACGTGGAAGACCAACCGTCAGGAGGTTAATACGTGCAGTTATTCATAACACGTGTTAAACCTGCGTGGGGGTTAAGAGAGGTTTTCCAAACCGCATCTAAGCAACTGTTTGATGCAGTTACCACATGGCACCCTTTCGACCAGTATAAAAGGGTGGCAAGATGCATCAAACAAGGAGGGATGAACGTCTCTGATACAAGTGAGATACAACATCTCAACCACTCAAACAGCCAAATCTACGGCCTAGATTAGATAGTTTTTACAAGCCTCTTTGGCTTCTCTCTATATATTTATATAGGAAAAACCCTTCGCCTGCGAAGGTTTATTCCCGCCATCTTGTAAATCTTCATTACGTATAGTGAAATCCCAACAGGATGTAGGGCTATTACTCCCATCATCGAGGGCCCGAACCTGTATAAACCTCTCTGTGCTTTTGTTCTCCATATCTCTACATACCTTCCCGGAGGGTCATCTTGAAAGGTCTCGCTATTATAAATTTTGCATAAGTTCGGTTGAGGACCCCGAGTCCGAATCGCCGACAAGCAGGTTTAGACTTGTCGAATTAGGTAATGTTCCAGATAGTCTGGAAAGAAAACTGATTGTTCAGAATTGTCAAATGTGAAATAGTTGAGTCAAACCAAATTTAGTGAATCAGACTAGATCCTTTTCCAAACAATCCGATTTGAAAACGGATTGTCCGGAAATGCTAGGAAAGCAAATATGGGGAAAAGAGCATCAAGCATTCGAGAGAGACAAAAGAGATGGTTCTTCTAGACTCGTAAAATATAAGATGAGCGAGCCTTGACATCCCCTTTCCTATGCTTTTGAAGGGGATGAGAACATAAGGAGAAAAAAAAGGATTTTTGAACAAAGTTTTGAATTAAAATTTAATTTTCTTTATCAATAATGACAAGAGTAAGTGCATGAGGTGAAAATTTTTTTGATTTGACATGTATGAGTTTGAAATACTATTTTGAATTGAGACAAGACTAGAGATCTCATTCAAATAGCAAAACCCATGTGTTTCGAGTAGAGGACACTTTTTAGGTCAAAATATTTTTTTGAGTTGAAATAGAACTTTTACATGAACCCATTTTTGAAAATGATTTGTAATAGAAAAACCTTCGGAAGAATGAGATCTAGATATTTTGCAAGAAGTATGTTTGGCAAAATTCAAATAGATTTGATTTTTTTTAGAATCCATTTTGCCTAAAAAAAATCTTCGAAGATTATTTTGTAAAAAAAAACTTGGAAATTTTTTTCTTTACTTTTTTTTTTCCTTTGGAAACTTCTAAAAACCTTTTTGGAACTCATTTAAAAACATTTTAAGGCCTATACTCAACATTGTTTGATTTTTCTACATTTAGGGATGTACTACATATGAAGTTAATTATTTCACTCCCCCCTTAATATGTTCCTCATTGCATCCTAACTTTTGGCAAAATTGAGGAGTTTGAAGTTTCTCATGTAACAAAATATGTACATATATATACATATAGACAAGTAAACAAAAACAATCAATTTACATCAGAAAAATCAATGACATTTAATTCACTTCTAAATTTGAAAAATCTTGTCTCATCCAAGGGTTTTGTGAATATATCCGCTAATTGATCATCAATTTTAACATGATTGATCGCTATATCTCCATTTGCCACATCATCTCTAATAAAATGGTGCCCTATATCTATATGTTTAGTCCTAGAATGTTGAACCAAATTAGTTGTAATTTTTACGACACTATCATTATCACACAAGAGAGGCACATGATCAAAATATATACCATAATTCAACAAAGTTTGCTTCATCCACAAGACTTGAGCACAACAATCACCTGTTGAAACATATTCTGCTATGGTGGTTAAAAGTGCTACGGAATGTTGTTTCTTGGATGACCATGATACTAGTGATCTACCTAAAAGTTGACAAATACCAAATGTGCTTTTTCTATTTACTTTGCAACCGGCATAATCTGAGTCAGAATAACCAATAAGTTCAAAGTTTGCACCCTTAGGATACCAGTCCTATGCTAAAATAACATTTCAAATACACAAGAATTCTTTTAGTGGCAACTAGATGACATTTCTTATGAGAAGCTTGAAATCGAGCGCATATGCAAACACTAAACATGATGTTGGGTCTAGATGCGGTTAGATAGAGCAAGATATCAATTATGAAACGATAAATCTTGGAGTCTTACCAGTTTACCTCCTTCATCCAAGTTGAGGTGACCATTTCTTGTCATGGGGGTCTTGATTGTCTTGGCATCTTCCATGTCGAATTGTTTGAGCAAGTCCTTTACATACTTTGATTGACTCACGAACGTTCCATTCTTGAGTTGTTTTATTTGAAGTTTGAGAAAGAAACTTAGCTCTTCGATCATCATTTCATCAAATTCTCGACAAAAGGATTCGTTAGTAGAACCAAAGATAATATCATCAACATAGATTTGGCAAATAAAAAGATCTTTATCAATGATTTTTGTGAAAAGAGTTGTGTCCGCTTTCCCTGTTTTGAAACCTTTTGCTATAAGAAAATCTCTAAATCGTTCATACCAAGCCTGATGGACTTGTTTAAGACCATAGAGTGCCTTTATAATATTGTAAACATGATTTGGATGTTTTTGTTGTCTTCAAAACTTGGAGGTTGTTATGCAAAAACAAGTTCAGAAATTTTTCATTTAGAAAAACACTTTTTACATCCATTTGCAATAGTTTTATGTCAAAACTAGATACATATGAAAGAAGGATGCAAATAGCTTCTAATCTAGTTATGAGAGCAAAAGTTTCAACGAAATCCAAACCTTTCACTTGTGAGTAGCCTTATGCAACCACTCTTGCGTTGTTTTGAACAACCACTCCATTTTCATCTTGGTTGTTTTGGAATGCCCACTTTGTGCCTATGATGTTGTGATTCTTGGGTCTTTCAATGAGTGTCCAAACTTCATTTTGAGTGAAGTTGTTTAGCTTCTCATACATAACATTCACCCAATCCGGATTATTTAGAGTTTCATCTATACTCTTAGGTTCCAAAGAGGAAACAAACGAGAAATGCTTACAAAAAGAAGTAATGCGAGATCGAGTTTGAACACCCTTGTTAGTATCACCCAAATTTGATTTGATGGATGATTTTTGGCGATTGAGTGATGTTTCCTTGGTGGTTCAACTTAAGATCCCTCATTTTTCTCGGTCCCCGGATTGAAAATTGAGTTTGAGGTCTTATTTTGTTGGATCGGTGTTTGTTGATTGTTTGGAATTTCTCGTCTTCATCTTCATCTTCATCATCATTTTCTTCTTTAGGCTTAATATCTCCGAGTGTCATCTATGTCATTGCTTGTTGAAGATCTTCATCACCTATATCATCATCATCTATTTGCTCCTTTTGAGAGCCATTAATTTCATCAAATTCAGTATCACAAGATTTCTCTATGCAAGATGTGTTTTGTTGAAGACACGATATGCCTTTCTAGTAGTAGAATAGCCAACTAGAAAACCTTTATTGATTATTTTTTGAAATTTTCCAAGATGAACACACTTCTTATAGTAACATTTGCATCCAAAAACTCAGAAGTAACAAATGTTAGGTTTTCGCTCAATTAAAAGCTCATAGGGAGTTTTCTTGAGAAGAAGATGAGTGTAAAGATGATTTACAGAATAACATGCGGTGTGAACAGCTTCCGCCCAAAAATGAGTAGAGGTATCATACTCATTTAGCATGGTTCGAGCTATTTCAATTAGTGTTCAATTTGTCTTTTCTACTACTCCATTTTGTTGTGGAGAGTAGGATGAGGAGAATTTATGCTTTATGCCAGGAGAATTTATGCTTTATGCCTAGAGAATCACAAAAATCATAAAAATTAAAGTTTTTGAATTATTCACCATGATCATTACAGATCTTTTTAATGGAAAGATCAAACTCATTTTGAACACGTTTTGCAAATCTTTCGAAAACATTGAGGGTTTCGGATTTTTGAGAAATGAAGAAAACCCAAATGTAGTAAGAAAAATCATCAACAATAATGAAACCATAATTGTTCCCCCAATACTTTGAAACTCGGAAGGTCCAAATAAATCCATATGCAAGAGTTCCAATGGTTTAGAGGTTGATAAAACATTTTTGGCTCGATGTGAGCTAGCTACTTGCTTGCCGACTTGACAAGTGATACAAAATCTATCTTTGTCAAACTTCACATCCTTTATGCCAAGAACCAATTCATGTTTCAAAAGCTTTTTAAGTTGATGAATTCCTGCATGTGCAAGCCTACGATGCCAAAGCCATCCTTTAGAAAGTTGTGCAACCAAACATGTAGAAAGAGATGCATCGTTTGAACCAAATCAACCATAGATTTCCAAATTGAAAGCATTTGAAAATTAAAGAATTGCCCTTCATACTCTCATCCAAAATATTTTCAGAAGAGAATATGCATCGAAAACCAAGATCACAAATTTCTATAACCAAAACTAAGTTAAAATTTAAAGATTCAACAAGAAAAACATTTGATATGGACAAATCATTTGAGATAGTGATTTTACCCAAGCCTACCACTAGTCCTTTGCAATCGTCATCAAATGTGATCTTTTGGTCTTGACTTGCGTTGCTTGAAAATGAGGTGAGCATATTATTATCACTGGTCATGTGTTGAGAGCATTCGCTATCAAGCACCTAATTAATGTCTTCTGTCGGTCTTGTAGTTCACCTACAAAATACAATCAAGTCTTTTTGGGTACCCAAATCTGTTTGGGTCCTTGCATGTTAGCAACTAAGATCTTGGGCATCTAAGTAGCCTTTTTCTTTTCCTCTAACATGGGTGCACCGACAAACTTAGCAATTACTTTTCCATTTCTAGACCTTTTGAGCATATAACAAGAGTTAAGGATGTGAGATATAGACATCAAAAGACATGCATCCGATGAGTGACCTATATCATGATATCTGTACATGCTTTTACAAAAACAGTCTTATTGTTTGATTTCTTCCCCTTTTTAGGAAAGTACCCAAGGCCTTCCTTTCTAAATGAGCATCTTTGCTCACTTAGAAGGCGATCAAGTGTAGCCTTCCCATTATAGCAACTTTCTAAGGTTTTGTTTAGCTTCTTTATTTGGGCCTTAAGCTCGGTGTTTTCATGAACAATTGATAACATGTGCTCATTTGAATTACTAGTGCTAGATGATGCAAGAGATAAACATAGCAAGTCAAACGAATCATTACAACTAGTATACATGTCAATCTTATATACTAAACATGAAGTAGGAGCAACACAAGTCATATCATGAAGAATGTCACAAGAAATGCCTATGTCAACTTTGGTAGAGGAGTTTACAAAGTTCTTGACAAGTAGGGCTTCATGAGAGTCCTTCAACTCGTTATATAAAATGTCTAAGGAGGAGTGTTCTTTCTTAAGCACTTTATATTTCTTCTTTGCCATGTCAAGTGCTTCATACAACTCCTCAACCATTTCAACAAGATCATTGTATGAAGGATCAAGAGAGGATATCTTTGCATCTCCATTTTCCATGAGGCAAAGGGATGAATTAAGCGAGGTTGATGGCTTGGCAATTGCTACTCTGGCCATTCCCTTGGAATAACCACTTTTGTCATCATTGGAGTTGGACTCAGAGGTTTCATTGCTTGACATCCATTCACCAAAGAATGCTTCTTCCTTTCCATCCTTGTTGTATAACTTCTTGAAGTGCATCGTTCTGTTATTGGGATCTTTCTTCTTGTCCCATTTATCTTTGTAGTTAAGACTCATGAGGCAATATGTCCCTTCTCATGGCATTCAAATAAAATTATGTTCTTGAAGTTTGGTGACTTCGAACTTGGTTGCTTTGAGTCAAGGTTGATGCCCTTCTTGTTGAGCTTGTGGAGCACCTTCTGGGTCTTCCTCACAAGTAATGTGAAATCTCCATCGGATGACCCATGATTTGATTGGAATTCAACCATGACTGGATTAGCTTGATCCGATCACGTACTGAACCCAAAAAGGATGTATAAACTGGATTTACTCGAAAGTACCAAAAATTCAGTGGTCGAGTCACAGATTCAAATAAAATAGCACAACTCTTTATTGAAAAGAGGATTTGGTACAAGTCGACAGTTAATCGATTCGATCCTTGTTGATGAGTTTTAAATCTAAACTCTATCTATCATTTGATAATCTATCTAATCTATTACAAGGTATATGTAGCACATCCGTTCGAAGACGTACATGACTCGACTGTCCCTAGTCGTATCAGATTCAGCCACTAGATCGTATCAGACTTAGCAACTGATCAGACAATATCGGCTACTCGAAATCGACCAAGTCACAGTAGTAACCCGAACCCGACAAACGACCAAATCTAATAGACTCGCTTGATCGTCCCGGATTACGACTCCCTGTTAAAAAGAGCCAACTCCCATTGGTGATCAAAACTGAAGATGTGGGAACTTGGATTGACCATCTTCTTGTGTATACCACTTTGCCGTACGTGTTCGTTGATCTTTTTATCCCACTCAAAAAGTATCCCGTGTGCCACTGTGAGTAGTCGTAACTTTGTTCTCCAGAATCACATCTTTGGTTAGAGGGGTTTCTCGTTGATAGACCAAGTCTTCAACATATGGTACTATTGTATCGGGCTCATCATCCAGCATCGAAGGCTCAAATAGTTTAAGGTGCTCGACATTGACAACCGAGTAAATATCCATATACAGAGGTAATTCGAACTGGCAAGTATTATTAGCAATTTTTGCAAGATCTTGAATGGACCATAATGGATAGTGTTGGGGCGCCGCCGTCGGGCACGGGGCCTCCCTCGTCCCAGACATTGCCCCGGGTAAGGGGCCTCCCCCATCCCGGGTGTTGCCATCGGACATGGGGCTTCCCCCTGTCCCGGACACTGCCCCCGGGTAAGGGGTCTCCCCCGTCCTGGGCACCACCGCTGGACACGGGGCCTCCCCCATCCCGGGCGCTGCCACCAGACACGGGGCTTCCCCCCCCCCCCCCCCCCCCCCCGCGTCCCGAGCGCTGCCTACGGTAAGGGCCCTCCCCTGTCCCGGGAGCGTCCTCAAAAATTGAAGCCTGCACGTGTCAAGCATCCAGGCTCCCTGATCCGTGAAAAGACCGTTGCGTCCCCGATCCGACGGTCGAGGCTGGGGCGTTTTAGTCATTCTGCGTCTTTTTGGGGCTATTTATACCCCATGTACTCCTCTTCTGTAACCTAAGTCTCTCATTTGCAGTGAATACACTAAGAGAATAGGCGCGTCTAGGAGCACTCTCCTCGTGAGAGAGCCTCCCCAGTCGACTCGTGTCGGGGGGCGTGTCGATAGGTTTAGGGTTCCCACTAGGACCCGAACCTGTATAAATCTTCTGTGTCAATCTCTGTGCTTGCCCGATGGGAGGTGACCGGTCGTACAGTCAACTTGCGTCGCTGAACACGTGTTACGCACATTCGAAAACCTGTCGAGGTATTTTTAATACCACGACAGATAGGTTTAAGCTTTTTACCTTCACCTTTTAGCCTCTCTTTGCTCAAATGTAGCCAAACCAAATTACCTTCTTTGAATTGAGCTTCAACTCTATGTCAATCACATGCCTTGTACTTGAGCTAAGCTCTATAGAGATTCTGTTAGACCTCACCATGGAGCCTTCGAATGCCTTCTAAAAATTGATGTGCTTGATCCTAATTAGACTCTTCTTTGGTGTTTGGAGCTAAGGTTGGGATAATGAACTCCAGGTCGAATGAACTTTGTGGCAAGAATTCCAAACATACCTCAAAAGGTGACTTCTCGGTCGAGCCATGCACTGCTCGATTAAAAGCAAACTATAGATATGGTATGCTTTCGTCTCAAGTTTTGGGATGCTTTGAGTTATATCCTCTTAGTAGATGAACAATTGTACGGTTGACTACTTCGGTTTGACTGTCTGTTTGTGGATGAAAAGTGGTACTTTTTTCAGTTTGGTATCCATCATCGACCAGAGCGATCGTTAAAAGTGGTTGAGGAATCGAGTATCATGATTAGACACGATCGAAGTTGGGAGCCCGAAATGTGTCCAAACATGCTAAAAAAATACACGAGCTGCTTCTTCTCCCGTGATGGTCTTTTTACAAGGTATGAGAATTATCATCTTGGAGAACCGATCAACAACCACGAAAATATAGCTGTTGCCTCGTTGGGTCTTGGGCAATCCTTCCAAGAAATCCATGGAAATACTCTCCCAAGGTCGTGCTGGAACCGACGAAGGAGTATACAAACCCAATTTTTGGTTTGCCGCTTGGAGATACTATAAAGACCACATCCTTTGATGAAACTGGACACATTCTGCTGCATACGCGGCTAGAACACATATCGATGAAGGTTCTGAAGGGTTTTTGTTATCTCGAAATGACCAGCAACCTTCGAGGTATGTGCTTCCCGTAGCCACTGGATTCGAGGTGCTCCACAAGGTACACAAAGCTGATTACCCTTATATAAGAGTCCTTCTCGATGAACAAATTCTGAAGGTCGCCTGGTTTCGAGCTCGATTAGAACCAATCAAAAAACTGAATCTTCTCTGTACATTGTGGCATAGTCCTCATGGCATGAGAGTTCGACCTGCATATATGTTGATAAGCACAGAGAAGCCACTGGTGGTCATGAAAACATGTCAGCCAACTTGTTGTGTACTCCTCTTTTGTACTTGATCACCAGATTAAACTATTATAGATACGATATCCACTTCATATGACAAGCTTGTTGCAACTTAGATTGAGTTTGCAAATATTGAAGTGGCTAATGGTCGGTGTGTACAATGGTTTCTTTACCCAAAAGGTAGCAACACCAATGTTTAACAAGTTGATGCAGTGCACATAATTCCTTATCATATGTTGGATAATTCTTCTGCGCTCCTTGCAACAACTCAGAATGATAAGCCACTGGTCGACCATCTTGCATGAGTACTGCACCCACTGCATAACCCGAGGCATCTGTCTCCAGCTCAAAAGGCGTTTGCAAATTTGGTAGAGCAAGAATAAGAGCCTCACTGATCTTTTTCTTTAACAGGAGGAATGTGTCCTCATGTTTTTCACTCCACTCGAACTTTTGGTCGATCTTGGTCGATGCATGTAGCGGAGAAGCCAACACAGAGAAGTGTCGAATGAATTTACGAAGGTATTGGCATGCTCCCATAAAGCTACTCACCTCCATTACTATTCGTGGTCGAGGCCACTCACGGATCACTTTCACCTTGTCGGGGTTGATTTGCAATGTACCCTCGCTGACCACAAATCCCAAATAAAGTAGAGTTTGACGACCAAACTTGCACTTTTTGCTATTGAGGCGAAGTTGGTGCTGCCTCAACTGTTCGAACACTTGCTTCACGCGATTCAAGTGCTCCTCCCATGACTGACTAAAAACCAAGATGTCATCGAGGTAAACAATCACGAAGTCGTCGATGAACGTGTGAAGAACATCATTCATGAGACGCATAAAAATGGCCGGGGCGTTACATAGACCAAATGGCATGACTAGCCATTCGAGCAAACCTTGTCGAGTCTTAAACACGATTTTCCACATACCTCCTCTCGGATGCGCACCTGGTGATACTAGATTTTAAGTCCAGTTTTGAGAAGACCGCAGCATGCTTCAATTGATCCAGCAGATCATTGATTCGAGGAAGAGGATATCGATTCTTAATGGTGATCTTATTCAAGACTCGGTAGTCGATACACATTCGCCATGTACCATCCTTTTTCGGGACCATAACCACAAAACCACAAGGCGAATTACTTAGTTGGATCACATCATCATTTAGCAATTCTTCGAGTTGCCTTTTAATTTCTTCATTTTCCAATATTGAGTTACGATACATACTCAGAATGGGAAGTGGTGCATCCGAAATAAGCTGAATATCATGTTCGACTGGTCGTTTTGGGGGTTGACCCTGAGTATTTTTGAACAAATCGCTATATTCCTCCAACAGTCCCGACAAACGACCACTATCCTCTCTGCAGGCTAAAGACACTACCGTCCGAGTACTATCACCTTGGTTAACTGGTCGAATCATACCCAATACACATTTTTGGCATGCGTTGATGATTCGTTTGGCCTGATTTGAAGTTATCAAGTTCGAAGTGTTGACGTGGTCGTCTCTACTGATAACGAACTTAACTCCATTCTTGGTGAGTTCGTACTCTTGAGCTCGTTGGTGGTAATGGGCATCACGGTCATATAAGAATGGACTCCCAAAGCTCACTTGACAAATATCGATACGAACAACGTAGCATTGGACCTCATCGATATATCGAGTAGAGATTGCAAACTTCAACATGCACTGACTTGTGATCTGTTGGCCCACATCGGATGTGAACCATCCCAGAGGATACGGTCGCGGGTGTGTGGTCCTCTTCAAACCAAGTCATCATACCAGTCTAGCGGAGACCAAATTCTTTTGGCTCCCGGGGTCGAATATAGCCGCAACTACCTCATGCTTCAAATGGATATTGATAGTGAACAGTTCCTCCATTGGATGATGATCTAAAGGTGAACTCAAATCTATCTCCTTCGGCATTGCCATCAGAGACAAGGTTGTGTCCGTCTTTTCAACCGAATTTACTCGAACAACCTCTTCTTCGGGTGGAGCCGTGGTAGCTATGAGTATTCTTTTCTCTGGTCCATTCTTCTTTGGTCGATGCTCAGGATTGTAACATCCTGAGTTTTGGGGTGAAAGTTTCTTTCTTAAAAATCATGCATGCATATGTCTCTTCTAGATCAACCAAATCAGCCTCAGCTTTATTCTGTTCTAGCCCTAAAATCTCCAAAATCTATCCTGTGACCCCAAGTCAAGATCTGACTTTCCAGATTTGATCTATCAGTTATCCTAAATCTAAAAGCCTTCAGAACCCAGATTCAATTCTATCCCTAATTTCCAGATTTATCAACTCCTTTCTGTTTTTGAAAACAGAAATATTTTATAATACTTTTTACCCTAAGTTTCAGAAATTCAGATTTAATCAAAATCTTAGCCAAGATCAGACCAGATTATTCTTGGATTATGATCAAGGGTATGCCAATACCTTAACCAAAAAGTTGGCAGCCAGATTTTACCATCTAAACCTTTTTCGCAAATCAGTCCAAGAGTATCGCAGATCAGTCCTTTTTCCAGATTTTCTAAAAGCCAGAAAAGGCAAAATGTTGCAAACCATCTTCAAATTCAAATCTAATTCAGGGAACACCTCCCAAATGCTTTTCAACACAAATTCTTCTTTTATGAGTATCTCAAAATCAAACCCTAAATCCCAGAATTCGAAATCAATTGAAATTCAGATTTCAATTACCCTAAAATACCCTATTTTCAGTTCATATCAAATATCATCCAAACATTTCAAATTTTATCTTCAATCTGTGCCAAATCATCTGTTGAATCAAGTTTACCAAATCAGCAGAATCAAAATTAGATCAAACCTTCCAAATCATCAGAATTACAGATCAGTCCAAATCAAGAATTGGAAATTGCAATCAGGCCCTAATTCGACCAGGGCATCAGCCAGTTCACGACCAGAGCCTCGCCGTGCGTTTGCGCCGTGTTTGCTCGCCGCCAGCCACGCCTCGCTTCGCCTGAGCTCGTGCCCACTTGAATTTGCATGTGCACAAGCGTCCACGCCCCAGCCATCGCCGTGGCAACGCCGTGGCAGCACCGACGACAGCATTTGCTCCTGTGCGCGACCAGCAACAAGCTTTTGTCAGAAACACCGCGCCACGTTGCTTTGCATTGCCAGCTCCTGTTGCCACTGCTTGCACCGCCCGACAATGTGGAGTTCCAACGAGCCGACAAGCTGAGCAGTAGTCACCTCGCCTGAGCGCAGTCGCTTCACCGCTCGCCGTTGTTGCATCTGCGCCCGGCAAATCTTGTCATCTGACGCCAAATTCATTGCTGTTTACACCTTGCAAGCATCGCCCACTGGTCTATATAAACAGCCATACCTTGTGTCACTTCCTCATCACCAGAACTTAGCCAATTTACAAATCTCCTCGTCGTCGTCTTCTTCTCCGGCGAGTCCAGCAGGAGGCTTCACGGTGCCAGCTTCACCCGCTGCATCTCTCACCAAATTAACAGCACCAGAAGGTATAACTCATCTTCCTCATCGTGCTGTACCAACTAATTTAACTCTCTTACACCTTATCGCCGGTGATCGCCGGAAATGGCTGAAATTCGAAGAATGCCCTGTTCCGGCAATGCAGGCCAAATTACTTCGAATTAGCTTTCGATTCTGTGGAAGAAAATGATCAGTGAGCCATTTCCAGCAAGCCTGTGCATCAAGATCTCTAGATTGAGCTTCAATCGAAGCTTTCCCCAATTTTGAGCTTCTCCAGACACCGGCGATCGTCGCCAAACTTCTCCAGCCATCCTCTAACAAAATTTACCATCCTAGTAGCTCCCTTATACTCCACAGATACTCCCTGAGCTTGGAATTAAGTTCAAACCCCCTACAGTAAAAACCCCCAAATCCTATGTCTTCTTCTCCGGCATAGTTCACCAGAAAAGTTTTCCCGGCCGTTTCAGCTCAAATCACTTTGTCCAGCGTGTGTGCCTTAACCCCCTGAGTATTTTTGTCTTCTAGCCCGACACCTAAATCAGCCTAGATCAAAAGATATAGCCATGCCAAAATCTTGTCCAGAACTGCTCCAGTGCAGCCAGTTCACCTCAGTTCATCCCTGAATTTCATCACTTTTCAGCCATTTCATGCCCTAGATTCTGTTGACTTAATCGTTCCTGTTACCAATGCCTACCTCCCAGACAAAGTGGTGCATCATTTGGAGCTCTAGATCAAAAGTTATGCCAAGCCCTAGTTTCTGGCCATGTCAGATTCAATGCCAGACTATGTCAGTCAGTGGCATTAGCCCTTTTCACTTCCTTCCAGATGTGCATTTTGGGCATAACTTTGTCCCTTAGATTCCTGAAGTTGTGATGAGCATTTTCTTCTTCTATCACAACTTGATTTGAGCCCTTGAATTATATTTGCTGCTAAATCCTAATTTTTGACACTATCTCAGTGCATGCCAGCCAATGGCATTGGCCTTGTTTACCCACTTCTGATTGTGCATTTTGAAAGCCACTTTGTTCACTGAATTTGTAGAGTTATGATCTACACTTTCTTCTACTGTCATAACTTGAGATAAGCTCTCTAGTTTTCCTTGAAGTTATGTCAGAATCTTGATCCGAATGTCAATCTGCTGACATTCGCTGTTTTTGATCAAACCAGCCACAAAACTGATGTTCTTATTGCAACCTTGAGATCCTAAGAGCATCTAACATCCATTCTTAGCCAATTCCTTGAAACCCTAGATCTTGACTCAATTCAGCTTGCAATCTCAATTATCTCCAGTATTGTTCAGTCACTCTTGTAAAGCATATCTGCATATAGATCATAAACCATTTTAATATATTAAGTAATATTTGTGTGTATTGTTTGGTTTGTCGTCGAGCAGATTCAGAAGCTGAATTTGAGGACTTCACTGTTGATCCGTCATCAACTGCTGTTTCTTACGACGCGGAAGGCAAGTCATATCCTTGGCCATCTTGAACCTATATTTTAAACGTTGCTAAAACATAACCTTGAATATAGATAATACTACATGAGAAAGATTGAGAATGGTTGATTTATGAATTGGCAGTACTAAACTGGTTATCTGTGAAATGTGAAATAAACAAGTTTTGAGCCATGAACTATTATATGTATTTATATATTTATATTCATGAAATAAAACCCCTAGCCGTGACCAGAAAAATGGTATGGAATGGCGGTAGCACTGGAGGTGCTAAGCTGCGAAGGAATGCAGGCACTGGAGGTGCAGGGCTGTGGATGGTCTGGTCACTGGCATATAAAGACTAGAACCTTGTGTTGTGCGTCTAGTGGCATGAACAACGTGCTAACCGCAAGCCTGGTATGGGACAGGCCTGAACAAGTACTTATGTGGATCGCACATGCCACCCCTGCTGGAATTGTGTAGTGATGCACGTTTGGGCACGGAGGACGGCTCCCACACATATCACTGAAGGTGATCTCGCATGTTGATCCAGTAATGAAATATATGTAGGGGTGGAGGTTAGGATACAACCTACCACAACTGTGTCTCGCGGAGAGCCACAGGGTCAGGGGTGAATTGTGAGTGAGACATAACAAAAGTTCTTGTTATCTCCACCTTGCCACTCACACATGGTTGTGAGGAGGGGTCTAATCATTTTGATAGGATGGGCTTGAAAGTGGAATATCTTGCGGGTAAATTGGTACCTCTCTGCAGAGTTAAAAACGTATTCGAATACTCCGAGCTCCCGGGTTTATAGGAGTCTGCTGTGGTGGATTAAATCCACGGGGTGTGACACAAGTATATTTTCTAAATAAAATGTGTTAAATCAAGATTACCCAAATGACATGTGTTGTCATGATAAGGAGTGCTGCCGTGGGCTGTCGTGTGTCGACGTGTCGCGGTAGTGCTATAATCTAGTGAACATGATTGATGATGTTATATTATGAAAAGTGCTGCCATGAGCTGAAATAAGATGAGATGAGAAAGAAAAAGATTATTTTATAAACATCCATAATTCTTGACTAGTCTAGGTTCATATCATCACTACTATATGTATCTACTCTTATCTATGACTTGCTGAGTACGTAAGTGCTCACCCTTGCAACCTACAAATCAGTAGATGGAGCGTTCAATGATCAAGATGAAGGCGTGGAGAACTTCTTGGATCCAGAAGGAGAAGAGTCAGTCCCATCATTGCCCTGATGTGTGTTGTTCTGCCGTCCACTTCTCTTTGTGGGTGGGTCACCTATCTTCTACTGTGTAGTTGTTATTTTGCTAAACCATGTATGCCGTGAAGGCATTGTAATCTCTTTATTTAATATTAAGGCCAGCAGGCCACACTGCTTAAATATTTTGTAAGTTACTCTGTTGCAATGTGAATATACTCCTGTGCTTGACTTATCCTGGGAAGTCAAGGGTATGTGTATGCTATGCATATATGGGACTAGCTGCAGCGAGCTAGGTCTCTACAGGAGTAGTCGTAGTCCCAGTTTCGGGGCGCGACAAGGATGTAGTTTATAGCACTTATCTCTTGTATGCCCTGCAACCTGAGAATGCTCACAAGAGATCCCCGTGTTGGATTTGGTCGTGCTTTTCTTTGGACTTGTCTTTCCTTTTGACGAGGTCGAACTCTCTTTTGTGTTCTTGTCATTATGGGACTTATTATTCTTCTCAATCGCCATAGCAGTTGTGCTCGCGGTCGCGATGTCCTGGATGCCGAACAGGCTTAACCTAGCACTTATCATATTCTGTAGATGAGACGTGTACTTTCGGAACACCTGAGGGTCATACAACGAGATGCCAATGATCATTGCTCATCTCTAAAATTCTGTCGTATAATCATGAATGGTTTGGTCGCGCCGTTGATACAAACGGTGCCATCGATCCCATCTCTCTTCAAGATATCCCATTGGGTGGAACTCTTGTCGTAGAAGCCGTTTAAATTGACCCCACGTGAGGTCGTCTGCTTCCCCACTGGCTACAAGGAACTTCCACCACGTCTTGGCATGGTCCTCATTTTTAAAGGTGCGAACCTCAACTTTTGAGCACTACTGAAGACCCTCGTAGGTCGAAGTAGGTCTCAAGCTGGTCGATCCATGAATCCAATTTTTCAGCATCGATCACCCCATCGTATATGGGTATATCAATCTTAGCTTCGACCTTGAAAGATCTGATAGCTAAGGAGGTGATGGTGAGGTTGTCGGCCTTATAGTATTCTTCATCTAACCTGTGCGAGCTGCTCCCAATCTTGACACCAGTTGCCTTGACCTTCGGAACATCATCTTCAGAAGGCACGGCCATGGCCTGCTGCTTGATCCAAGTAAGCACGATCTCCATATTGGCGGAGAGCTTGACCACTTGTTTGGCCAAATCAGCTTGAACGGAGGTTTCTTCAGACATGGTCAGAGATGCGACTGTCGGTGCCGTCGAATGTTCGCCTTTTGTCGTATCAACTTCTTGAGGAATCTCGCTAGACTTTTTATATCCGAAATGAGTTTTCACCATCCACAGGACAAGATAGTGCTCTGATACCAACTTGATCCGATCGGAATTCAGCCACGACTGGATTAGCTTGAACCAATCACGAACTGAACCCAAAAAGGATGTATAAATTGGATTCTACTTGAAAGTACCGAAAACCCAGTGGTCGAGTCACATATTCAAAGAAAATAGCACAACTCTTTATTGAAAAGAGGATTTTGTACAAGTCGATAGTTAATTGATTCGATCCCTGTCGATGAGTTTTATATCTAAACTATATCTATGATTCGATAATCTATCTAACCTATTACAAGGTATTTATAGCATATCTGTTCGAAGACGTACATGACTCGACTATCCCTAGTCGTATCAGATTCGGCCACCAGATCGTATCAGACTTGGCAACCGATCAGACAATATCGGCTACTCAAAGCTGACCAAGTCACAGTAATAACCCAAACCCGACAAATGACCAAATCTAATAGACCTGCTTGATCGTCCCAGATCAACCCTTCACTTGAATCATCACCCTCATCAGTTTTTATGACTTTGGCTTTGAAAGCCAAGTTCTTCTTCTTTGGTTCGGAGGTCTCCATAATGCTTTTCTTGTTCTTCTAATGCATCTCATGAGTGATGAGGTTCTCATAGAGATCGGTCTGTGTAGTTGAGGACAAATCCAAGTTGGTGAGAACTGTCACAAGAGAGTATCGAAATTTTCCAAAAGTACCCTAGCATTTTCTTTACAAACTCAATGTTAGTAATCACAACTTCTAGGTCTTTGAGTTTATTCACTATATTATTTAGCCGAGTATACATGGCACCGATGGACTCGGTTGGAGACATAGTGAATGTCTCATACTTTTGTCACAAAAAAAAAGCAATTTTGCCTTCTTGACCTTTGTTGTCCCCTCATGAATTTCTTCAAGAGTTTTCCAAACGTCGTGAGTAGTTTTGAGGTTGCTCATGCGATTGAACTCATTTAGACTCAAGGTGACAAAAAGCGCGTTCTTAGCATGGGTGTTCAAATGAAGGTTTCTCCTACCATCATCATAAAGACGCGCCTGATTGTCCGGAGGAGAAATACCAAAATCAACAATCTCCTAAACATCAAGCTCTATAGCCTCAAGAAACACAGATATGTGCACTTTCCAATATGGAGAGTTTGTGCCATCAAAGATAGGAGCTCAACTGTTGTGCTTGGTACGAAATCTCTCATCAGAAGCCATCCTATTTCAAGGTGGTGAAACCTCTAACATGAGAGACCAAACTCTGATACCACGTGTAGATCAAGGATGACGGCTAGAGGGGGGTCAATAAGAGGCTTTAAAAATCTCTCTCTTAAAACTTGATTTTTGCAAGTAAGCAGGAAATCAAATTTTTGCAAAAACATGGGCTAGAACAACTAAGGAAAGAGTGGTCAACAACAATGCAATATGAAAATGCAAGCAAGAAAGAGCAAGAAAAATAAACTGAGCACAAGGATGTATCCCAAGGTCTCGGAGACTCGCCGATCTTTCCTACTCCTTGTTGAAGTGTTCTCACATGTTTTTCTTTGATTCCACTGAGGTTGCTCTTCTCCTCTGCGGATAGGTGAGCACCAACCTTCACAAACACTTCCTGAGTCTCTTCGACAAGCTTCGACGGTAGAGAGATCACAAAATCGACCCAACCGTCTAGGTGTGGGTGAACACCATGAGTAATAAGCCTGGGATGCTCACTTGATTTTAATCAAGCACCAAGAAGCTTAAATATGAGATGAGAAACACAAATCTAGTGAAACTCACTCTCAAATGCAATGACCACAAGTGTTTGTATGAGATTTTAAGCTCAATTAAGAAAAATTGAATTCTAGTTCAAGTCATATACAATAGAGGGTTAGATAATTGCTAGAAACGAGGTCAAGTGGTGAATATATAGTCCTCCTAGAGGTTCTAGCTGTTGCAAAAGGTGTATATATGCAGAAATCAGCCTTTTTGGACAGTCTGAGAAAAAAATTGGATAGTCTAGAACAGTTGCAACTACTACTGACTATCTTCAAAACTAACTGTTGAAGGCAGGTGAGAATGCAATCGAACAATCCAGAAAAGTTTCGGATAGTACGCTACATACAAAGACTCTAAGAGAAAAACATCACCCTTACTGGAGAAATGTCTGGGACAAATTTTCAGATAGCCTGGGACGATATGAGAATTGTCTGATACAAAATGAAAATTGTCTAAGACAAGTGCAAGGATTTTGGACCTAAAACACACTCCACTTTAGATTGTTGGGAGATTTTGAGAATTGTCCAGTACAACAATCAAAATTTTAGCTGAAAAAAAATGTAACCATATTGTCCAAAACTTATTTCAGACTGTCCGGAACTAGTAAAAATTCATAGTTCAACAGTTTTGAGTCTAGTTTCACTCTAAAATCAAAACTTAAACTTGATCTTGATATGTGTGCATAAAAGAATGAGAGTGAGTAACTAAACACAAAAATATGGCACGAGCTTTTTGGCACAAGTTGGAACTCGAGTAAACTAGTTCAGAACCTATCTTAATAGTACAGTGAAAAATTAAAACAGAATCTAATCAATTCGGCCGTACTTATCACACCAATACCGATAAAAAATAGAAAATGTGTTCTTAATCTTCATGAATTTACCTCTCAAGAGGTCTCAGTTGCATTAATTTGATATGTCCATAGTCGAAACATAACCAATTTGAGAATTGCTTTCGGATTTGTATCTTTAATCACACTTAACAAATATATTAGTCTGAAATATTTGATGTCATTAATCATCAAAATCAAGAATTTTGGGGGCCTAGATGCAACAATAAGTAATGTTTCTGACAGAAATTTAACATAATATGTTCCATTCCTTTGTTTATTGCACTTGACCCGTTTGTTTTTTATTATTTGTACCTCCATCTTCTTTACTTTGTCTAAATTTGGTTTTGAGTTGACCCATTTGGAGCATTTGAATTGTTTGGTAGATTTTTCTTAAAAAAAATTGACCGAATTATTAATTTTAGTTTGAAGATTTTAAAAACGGATTGACTGAATTAAAAAAAAGTTAATCCTTTCGGTTTGTTCTATTATCATGATCGTAGAAGATTAGATTATCTTAATTCAATCAAATGCATAATTTTCTATTGCATTCATAAAATAATTCATATATCTATACTACTATAAGGGTTGTCTAGGGGACATATACATATTTTTTTCTTTAAAATCTTATATTATCTAGATCATACATCTAAAATTAAATTCAATCTCTACTCTCAATTTTTTCTTACCTTCTTCCTCCTCTTATTTCTTTCACACTACCACTGCCACCATCCATTCTCCTATACTCCTCCAATAGTTGAGGACTCGATCATCATATTAAGATGATCCTTATTTAAGTTTTAATTGGATCATTCCAATTGGGCTCGGAATTTTCTGTCTGCTATGTAAATCAAGCTACATCCTAGGGAGTTCTTGCACATGCCCTCTATCTATCGTCTTGATCTTGAAAGTTTGATGGGTGAATTATGATATGTAGAAAAGATTTGAGAGAAGTTGCAATAAGTTAGAAGCAAGTTCTTTTTTAATTGCAAGAACCAAGAGCATGGAAATTAAATTAGGGATATTTTATGAATAACAAAGATAGTGTTTTTTAAGAAAAGAATAACATCGTTGTACGTATTATTAACACAAAACCCATATTCTGAAATTAATAATATTTTTGGCGAAATTTACAAATAGAGGAGGAGGAGGAGGAGGAGGAGGAGGAGGAATTAGATTATGTAGACACATCATTTTCTTAAAAAAGTTGATGAAACAGTGAACGAGGGTACATGCTTTTGGCATTAATTGTACTCGCTTGGTGCAGCATATGTTTATGCAACTTAACCACAAGTTTTTGGTTTGAATTAATTAATATAGAAGTACATGCGTTAATTGTGAAACGACAACAAAAGAGGCTTCAAGTGGCAACTTGACCGGCAGGATGCTGCAAGGAAACACTGTCCTCTCTACGTTGCAAGCTCAAATGATTTAATAAACGACATGTTCATAACTCTTTAATTTTTTTTGATCCGTTTTATCTAAGTTTTAACTGCTCGATAAACTATAGTTAGACTAAATAGGAAACTTAAATTTAAAATTTATTATATAAATTTTAAACTTTTTTAAATTAAAAACCTCAAATTAGTTTAAATCCACTTCCACCGACTCATTGCATCCATAAAATTAAATTAATCTAAATCAAGAATGTCCTAAGTTGAGTTTTATGCACCAATCAATTCACTTAAAATTTAAAATATTATTAAAATTATACTAAGTTGAGTTCCATAAACTGATCAATTAATGCAGATTTTAAAGTTGTTAGAAAAAAGATGCCCAAGTGAGTATCATGTACCAACTAGTTCACTCAACATTTCAACTATTAGAAAAAAGTCATGACAGTACAACGTAGAGTATTAACTCGCATGTCTAGACTCGACTAAACTTACAACGTGGACTTGACTTAGGTCCAAAACGTGATCCACCACTAGGTCCTTCTTAGTTTTATCTTTAGACTTTCAACTATCATAATTTATTTTTATCATAAATACACAAACCAAGTTTCGAATTCAGGACCATTGTATCTGGTACTAGAATAAATTTTATAGGTGAACTAATTAAGTAAAAACCTTAAGCTATTAAGAAAAAAAATTAAGCATTGATGAACTGATAACATATGAGATAGAAAGACAGAGATGACTGACAGGAAGAGAAGTGAGCACATGTAGCCCCGAGCATGAGAGATCATGCAAAGAAACAACCACTTGTGCTCACTCTCTTCTGTCACCCTCCATTGCAAACCTTCTCACTCCCATCTTTTCTCTAAGATAGGCCCATCAAATCTTCTTGCTTTCCTCTTGCTTTTCCTTTTGAGTCTAGGCAATCTTCCTGTTCGGATTGGATTTTTTAAAAACCGGCCAGTAAGAAGGTTATTTCTATGCTATTTTGCTAGATTATAGAAAATAGATAATTATGTAGGTTAGGAAAAAACGCAAAAACTTGAGAAAATGAGAAGTCAAAAAAAAAAAAGTGGACCGCGAAAAACGGAAACCGGTAGCTTCCCAGCTTACAGGTGGGGGCGGGATTTGAAAATTTTGAGGAAATGGAACACTGGTACTACCTTAATTGCTTCCTTTCTTTTTGTTGTGCATGTATGCTTTCATGCAGATATGCAAGATGTACTTGTGATCAGATGGTTTTGAGTTGCTGTGTTGAGGAGAAATCAATGGAGGTGTGAGGGTTTATATAGAGGAAATACTTAGATGATGTTTGCATACGTTATTTTGGATGGAAATGTTTGATTGGTGATGGCAAAGCTGCCAGAGTGATTCTTCCCTTTAATCTACTCTTCTATATTCATTAATATGATTTATATCCACATCTCACAATTATTCCTACATTCTAGCCACCCATCCAAGATCTGCTAAGAATTATCCATATCCAAATTAAAGAACTTCACCGAATGATCTCGTTTCATCTCATCCTCTCAAGAACTAAAACACAGATCATGCATGTCAAATCCTCAGATATTCATGTGCTTTAGAACATATATAATTTTTTTTGTTTTCATGGGGTATGTACAGAAGCATTTTCAACTCGCAGAACTGCGCCGAAGGCCAATCTACTACTCTCTTTTTTGGACAGTTAAATAACCCCACTTGAAATCGAAGCAAATAAAGTCTATCTACTATTTGAGTTGGTGCAATCGACCCTTCACTAATCCTTTGATAATTCCCTAAAATATTGGTCACTGTCACGTTGGCTTGCACATTAGTTGCAGCAGTCTGGACTTACATGTTCATGATGCAATATATTAATGGAATAAAAAGATAATTGGACATTGGTTGATTGCACCATTCGGAATGGTAAAAAGGTTTATATACTCGATTTAGATGAGTTTTATTATAAAAAAGTGATAGTAAATCGGCCTCTGATACAATTTTGTTTATTGAAAATATTGCTTAATTGAAGGGATCACTCGATTTGTATAAGAAATAATTTCCAGGGGGGCATATCTTCTGCAAACCACCAATTTGATGTAAGCATATAAAACACGCTGATGTGGGTAAATTTCTCAAAAAATTTTAAACATCGTATTTACAATAATTTACCACTACATGAAATTTTAAGTTTAAACTCAATCGGCTCTAAGAGAAAAAAAAATTATGACAATTTTAGAAATAAAAATAATAAAGACAAGAGCTACTCTTTACTCCAAACTTCTTTTTTTTTTCTCCCCACAGCAATAGAATTTGGACTTGAAATTTTAAATGTCGGTAGTTCACTGTATAAGCTACCTTCTCAATTTCTTTTTGAATATTTCACATTTATTTGATGGATAAACTGGTATGGTTTGTACAGTTTTACTAATGTTTTAAATCACGGATCATGATCCGTTGTAGTGAGGACTTGTAAAAAGTTATAGAGGCTATCACAGACTATCACAAAAATTACGTTATATGTCGTAGTTTAAATAAATTTTTTATTAATATATAAGTATTATATCTATAAAATTATTAATATTAACATCCAAGTGACAAAAATATGTCATTAGCATTAGTCAATTGAAATATCAAATATTACAAATAGTTATAACCATTTCACATTGAGTATGTATATTGACTAATAATAGCAACAAAATATTCAAAATATTTTCTAAATTTCAAATATTAAGTTCATTAAACGAGTAATATTTTGTTTTATCATTTTATTTTAGAAATTTGTAGTCAAAATTTAACTCATAAGACATATGTAATATAGCAGACCGATATAGTTGCACTGGGTTATAGGTTATATTAGTTGCTACTGTCATCATAGTGGTTGTTATGGAGTTTGTGGATTTTTTTTTTATAGTATAGTGTATATGATTTGTAAATATTATCACAGGTTATTTAGAACATTGAATTTTACTGAATCGATGGTGTGCGGTGGAAAAGGATACCAGTTTTAAGGTGAAATAATTAGTTGTGTGTCTCAGGAGACCAGGCTGCTCTTTTTTTACTTTTGTTGCTATATTCGCATTCGTCTCCTCTAGTCCGCTGTCGTAAGACCATTGGTTCTTGTTGCTTTGCACCTTCTGTACAGAATTTTCTTTTCATACTCCACAATCTTTAATTACATTAATTTGTTAAGACTTTTTTTTGGGAAAATTTAATTTTGATAAGACTAATCACAACAAAGTTGCAATATCGAATTTTTTTCTTTTTTGGGCGAATAGTTTTGGTTTACATTTGTACGAACAGCTAAAGTTTCCGCATATGGCTAAATGTCCGGTGGTTATATAAAAAAACGTGCGCTTTTGAGTGGGGTATTGGATTATATTCCATGGGTGAGATCAATGGCCACTTATTAAATTTTGATTCGACATGTTTAATTAAGTTAATAGAAATGATTCTTATGCAATATAGATGTACCTAATTAAAAGTGTTCTCGTTTTCTCCTTGGAAGAAAACAGGAGATAGAGAAGCTATGTTGAGAATTGGAACATTGATTCTGTATTATTCAATTTTGGTGTCAAAAATTAAAAATTTTGCATCCTAAGTCAAAAATTAAAAATTTTACATCCTAATTTTTCTATTTATTTAAAATCATAATTAGGTCTACTTAACAGAAGTATTTTAATCATTTTTCAGAATTGATCGGTCAAAAATGATATAAAATCTTAGGCAAAATCGAATAGCATATAATAAAAAGTCCAAAAGTTAGTAACATATTTTCAAAAATTGAAAACTTTGCTCCTCAGTCTTTTTATTTATTAAAAGGCAATTAATAGAAATATTTTGATCATTTTTTCGAGTTGATCTATAAAAAAATACATATGATATTAGGCAAAAGAATTAATTTTCCTGTCTAATATTGTGGTGCACCTATACATGGATCTAGGAATTTGAGGATAGGAGTGCAGAGATAAAATCAAGGGCACAATGCACTTTTTGCACCTCATTTTTATGTCTAGACTCATTTTATTCCTCTCTATTTTGAAATAGCTCAAATTGATCTTTCTATTTTCAATATTGTTGGGAAAAACGATAAGTCTCTCACAGTGGTTTCCTAGGTAGAGACCGCACCTTCCCCAGACGGCTTCCCAGACGCAGGCCCTGCCCTCTCCGGATGGTTCTCCGAGTAGAGGTATGAGGCTCTGCCCTCTCCAGATGGTTCTCTCCGGTAGTTTCTCAAGCACAGGCCTCATCCTCTTCGAGTCCCGCTACCCGGAAAAGGAACGTAGCTACTACCGAGAACCCCCAGTCTCCTGGTGTCTCGTGACATGCATACGTGTCGAAGATCCAGGCCTCATGCCCCACAAAAGAACCGTTACGTCCTCGATCCGACAGTCGCAGTTAGGGTAGTTTAGTAATTTGTATTTTTTTAGGGTTTATATATATCCTTATACCCCTCTCTTGTGACACAACACTCTCATTTGTATCTAATACACTCAAAACAATGGGTGCATTTGGGAGCCCTCTCCCAGTGAGAGAGTCTTCTCAATCGGGTTACGCCGGGGGCGTATCGACAGGACTAGGGTCCCCATCGGGACCTAAACCTATATAAATTCTTTATGTTACTCTCTGTGATTGCCCAACGTAGGGTGATTTGTCTCACGGTCAGCTCACGTTGCCGTACGTGTATTCCACGTCATCAAACCTACCGTGGGGTTCGTAACACCACTACAGTTGGCGCCAACCGTGGAGACCCGTGACAATTCGCCATGGCTCCTCCAAGAAAAATGAGGAACTTGTCCTCCCTCTCCAGCAACACCGGCCCTAGGACCCGTGTGCAAGCCCCGCAAGGGACTGTCTCCTCGGACCCCCTCCTGTGAACTCCCAAGGGGAAGGAGCGCCTCCTCCTCCCTCTACTCCTGGTGGGGGCATTATGCAACCAAGCTTCCCGAGGCCCACGCAAGGGGCCACCGCTCTCCCGAACCAAGTAACTCTAACTGGGTTAGGGGAGCCAAGCTCCTACCAAGAGACCCCAGGGACTTCTGGGATCCCATTCTAAGGGCCTTGGTGGAAGGCCAAACTCGCACCCAACACACTTTGGAAGAGTTGTTGCACGTCGTGCTGCAGCCTCCAGCGCCCATGTACCCTCAGCCATTCCCATACATGGGGATGCCACCTCCGTTCCTGATGGGACCCTCGGCAAGAGCCTTCCTCGCTTCGTTCTCAGCTTAATTGTCGGCGGCCTTCCTCGCACCGGTGCCCGCACACCCGACGCCCCTAGCATCGGGGACCCCATTACGAAGTAGTGCCCCTGAGGCTCCTTGCACACATCAGCCCCCTCCTCTCAAAGAGCCTGAGCGAGAGCCCTTGGGAGGTCGGCCCCTCAGGTCACCACCCCGGGCTCCCCCTGCGGATCAGACTCGCTTCACCCAGGAGGAGGTAGAGCACATGCGCACCACAGGTCCTGGGGGTGTCCCCTCGCGCCACCGCTCAGAGCTGCTCCCAGAGCGTAACCCCCGTCTCTCCCAATCGCGACGAGCCTCGCACTCACATGAACAAGGGGAAGAGGCTGGCCGTTAAAGCCACCGCCACCTCTGGGAGACACCGAGAGGTGCAAGAACTTAGCTCCACCAATCCCGAATAAAACGTTACCGTCGGACTGGCGACCAGTTGGGACTGCTCCCTGAGTCGAACAATGAGCGTGCTTCCCTGGTCAAGGGGGACAGCGACTGGGAGTCTCCCCGTGAGGTGGAGGGGGCTAACCAGCCTCTGTGCTGCTGCCTCCGGCACATCATATGGCCACAACCGTACTGTTCGCCACACATTAAGCACTACAATGGGGAAGCCAATCCCTATGAGTTTGTGTAGGTGTACTCCACCGCCATCTATGCGGCCGGGGGGACGAAAGCGTTCAATGTAGTGTCTTCCCCCTCTAACTTTCTGGGATCGGCCAGTCTTGGTTCTACAACCTGAAGGAAAGCTCCATCAAGTCTTCGTGCAACTCAAGCATGAGTTTTGCGTGAACTTCCAAGGGAATTACTTTCGTCCCCTGGATTCGTTACAGCTCTATACTGTCAGATAAAAGATGGGGAAGACCATCCGGAGCTTCTTCAAGTGCTTTGCACAGGTCAAGAATAAGGTGGCTCACGTCCCTGACTCTACCGGCATTGAGTCGTGCAAGAGTGGTATTCTACCTGGGGAGCTCCATCGAAGGCTCTCCCGGAGCTGTCCCGCCTCCGCCGACGAGCTCTTCAACGTACTCGAAAAATACACTAGAGCGAAGGAGAATGACCTCTGGAAGAAGAACCAAGGAGCGCCCACCCCCGCGGAGTGGGACACTACGAAGGACTTGTCCTGCAATCGCCCCAGAAGGGGATACCGCGATGAGCCAAGACCTCGGGTATGTCCTTGAAGGTGGAGGTAGCTCTCACAAAGCCAACCGAGGCAACCACTCCTTCTCCAAGCCAAAGGGCGGTGGAGGAGGCCAATCTCCCACACCAGAGAAGGCCCCAAGTCAGGAGGTAAGGAGACTGGGGCCACCCTGTGGTGTGCCTTCCATCGATCTACTTCCCATGCTACCCGAGAGTGCAAAGCTCTCCTTGAGAACTTCGCAGCCTACCTCGAGCAACATGGGCAATTGGGGGGGGGGGGCGGGTTGGGGGGAACCTTGCCTCCTTACCCCCTCCACCGGCTCTCCCTGCTCCAGCTGGGGGACAGTAGGGGCGAACGCAAGGAGGGGCCCCTAACAAAGAATTTCCCTTCCAAACGTCACAGAGATATGTTAATGTCATCCTGGGGGGTTTCACCTCTAGACGGGACTCCAAACGTCAGCGTAAAGAGTACGTGCAAGAGGTCAAGACCATGGTGGTTCTCAACACGTCCTAGCCACTAAAGTGGTCGGACGTCCCCCTCGCCTTCACCGCAGAAGATGCATGCGGGGTTTGTTTCCCCCATGACGATGCCCTTATCACCTCCGCCACTGTCTTCAACTGCCGACTCGTCCACATCCTCGTGGATGGTGGAAGCGCCACGGACGTCCTTTATCTAAAGGCGTTCAAGGAGATGCAGGTCGACGAGAAGCTGCTCCAGCCTGTGGCTGGCCCCCTTTCAGGGCTTCGTTCCTAGGAAGGAAATTTACCCCCTGGGGAAGGTAGATCTCCCCATGACATTCGGCATGCCGAACGACTACCAGACAGAGATGGTCTAGTTCGACATAGTGGATCTCCCCTCGTCCTACAATGCCATTATGGGGAGAACCACTATCAATCGCTTCAGGGTGGCGATCCATCAAAACTACCTTAACATGATCCCCAGGCCTCAGGGTGTAGTCACCGCCCGGGGAGACCAGGACGCCGCCCCGCCCTCTATGAGCGCGCCACTGCTATCATTGGGGACGTCAACCTGATCAAAGCCTCGGAGGGCTCCCCCTAACTCCTGAGGCGTCGATCCCTCTCCTCGAGAAGTTCCTCCCGAAGCCGCGTCCCGAGGGGGACCTTCGCAAGATCCAAATCTTCCTGAGGGACGAGGAGAAGACCATCAAGATCGGGGCCGACCTTCTCAAAGAGTATGCGCATCAACTCACTGCCTTCCTTCACGAAAACTCTGATGTTTTCCCATGGAAGCCGGCGGACATGAAGGGCATCTCCTAGGATGTGATCGAGCATAAGCTCGTGATGGTGCCTGGCCACCATCTCCCCAATGAAGCAAAAACTAAGGAAGCTCTCCCTCGAGCGTCAGGAGGCCATCAAGGCTGAAATTTTGAGACTATGGGAGTTGGAGTTCATTCAGGAGGTCCTGCACTCCGAATGGCTAGCAAACCTCATCCTTGTTAAGAAGGCCAACGAAAAGTGGAGGATGTGCATGGACTTCACCGACCTTAATAAGGCTTGCTCGAAGAACAACTTCCTACTCCCGCGAATGGACCAACTGGTGGATTCGTCCACAGGGTGCAAGTTGATGAGCTTCTTAGACGCTTATTCGGGCTACCACCAAGTCCAGATGTCAACAGAGGATGAGAAAAAAATGAGTTTTAAACTCCCCTTGGCACCTTCTGCTACTTCCATATGCCCTTCGGGCTCAAGAACGCAGGGGCGACCTTCCAATGCCTTATATGTTCTATCTTGAAGGACCAGATCAGTTGCAATGAGGTCTATGTCAACGACACAGTCGTCAAGAGCCTCCTTGCGACTGCCCACCTTGAAGACTTAGCAGAAACCTTCCGCAACCTCTGCGAGTATGGGTTAAAGCTTAACAGGAAAAAAATGCGCTTTTGTCGTTCGTGGTGAGAAGTTGTTGGGTTTCCTCGTGTCCTAGTTGGGTATCGAAGCTAACCCTGAGAAGATCCGGGCTCTCCTGGACATGCCCCATCGCGCTCCATCAAAGACGTTCAGTGGCTGACCGGCTATCTGGCCGGGTTGAGTCACTTCGTCTCGCGGTCGGGAGAATGTGGTCTCTAATTCTTCAAGATCCTTTGTACTCTCAAGGAGTATCAATGGACCCCCGAGGCCCAAGGAGAGTTCGACAATTTGAAGAGGTACCTTATGAGCCTTCCCATGCTTATGAGCCCGCGCCAGGGAAAGCCACTACTTTTGTACCTCGTAGCCACCCCAATGGCCGTTAGCGCATTCCTCGTTAGGGAATAAGATGGATGGCAACACCCCATCTACTACGTGAGGGAAGTGCTCCAAGGCACAAAGACAAGGTACACTGAGATAGAAAAGGTTTTCTACGCCTTCTTGATGGCTTCAAGGAAGCTTCATCACTACTTCCTTGGCCTTCTTCTACTTCTTCGGAGAGATCAATGAAAACTCAAAAAATAAAAGCGGACGTTCATACGATAGCCGGAAAAGTCAGTTCTCACGCCAGCTATTCAAAAAAGAAATACTTACTTATTCACAAACTTCCTTTTATCGAGCATAATAGCTCTTATACGCTTGTACTTCAAAGTCTAAAACAGTGTGTGTGTGTGTGTGTAGGTGCTTAGTATTCTACAAAAACATTAACATCCTAAGCACTGTAAGCTTGCTTTCTCTCCCACTGATAGACAAAGAAAATATTTTTTTAGACTAGTCTATGGTAGGCCTATGGTAGTTGAATATCTTTTTTGTTTGTATTTTAGCTTAGCTCTCTCTATTATTTGCTTAAGCTATCGTGTCGTGTAGATGGATAGCATATCCCTATTCCCACATCCCTGGATATGATTAATGCATGGAAGCTAAGGAATTGGGTCATTGTTCAGCCTAAGATGCAATCATTTGGACTCCATCCGAATATGGCAGTTGAACTCTTATAATAGGTTTGGCTCTGGAAAATGATCTTATCTTGGGCAAAAAAGAAAACAAAAATAAAGAAGTTGTTTCCAAGCGGAACTCGAATGGGCTGCTAGCAGATTTTTTGGGGATGGCAAGTAAACACCATGGCTAGGCTTGCCTTTCACTCGCTTTGGCACATTTTGGTGGAACGTCAACGTTATATATAGTTGAATTCTAGAGGTAAGTTAATGTTTTCAAAAATCCAAATGGAGAAGGATTTGCAAAAATATGCAGATTAAAAGCTAGTATCTCCAGTTTGATGAGAGAAAGAAGAGGAAGAATCGGCGAACAACCTAGCCAAATGTGACTTTTGTATCAATCCGATAAAAAAGAAACATATTCTATTGTGTGTTGATCACCGGGAAACGAATGGATTAAGATGAAGACAGACGGTTCAATTAGAGAGCATGGGAAGGCTTGTGGAGGTTTAGCAAGAGACGACAAAGGGGATATATGCATTCTCTCAAACAGTTAAGAACAAGAACATACTCGAAGTTGAGCTCTTTTGCATTTGAACATGTATTCAAATAGCAGCTGAAAAGGAGCGCCAGAGGATTTGGATTGATTCGGATTCCCTAACGTAAGACATGGTCTACTCTCAAGATCCCAAAGTCCGCAGCTAAGGAAAGCCCGATCATAGTTCCCTCATCCCTTCCCCTAGGAGAGGTGTTGCGGAACAAAGAGGACACTGGCCGAATCGGGAAATGGGGGCCCGAATTGGCTCCGTTCTCTCTCTCTCTCTGACGGGACGCTCGGCCATAAAGTCACAAGTCCTCACATATTTCATTGCCAGTGGACTTTCTCCCCTGGGTCAGAGGAGGAAGCTAGCCCCTGCCGCACCACCCCGATGGAACGACCACTAGAACCTCTTCTTTGATGGCGCCTTGTACCTTGCCGGAGCAAGCGTGAGAGTTGTCCTGTAACCTGAGGGAAGAACTCTCGAATACGTCGCAAGGCTCGAGTCCCCGCAACAAACAATGTCACCGAGTACGAAGCTCTCCTCCTCGGGCTGCGTCTTGCGCGCTCCTTGGGGACTCGGAACCTCGTCGTGCAAGGAGACTCCCAGGTCATGGTGTGCCAAATGCACAAGTTGTATTTGTGCCATAACACGAATCTTGGCCTCTACCTCGGAGATGTCCAGAAGATGGAAAAACATTTCGAAGGCCTCAAAGTGCAACACATACCGCGAAGAGACAACGATTGTTCTGATAGCCTTGTGCGAGCGGCAAGCGCCCGAGGGGCTCTTCTCGGGGGCTCTTTCCTAGAGGTCGTCCTGAAACCCTTGGTGACCACTCCTAACCTGGACGTCGAGCCCCGCAACCTAGAGATTTTCGAGATCGTTCGGGCTACGTCATGGATGGACCTCCTCATCTCTTTCACCAGGGGGGAGGAAGAGCCCACTGGAAAAATTGAGGCAAAACGCCTCCACGCCAAGGCGCGAGCATAGCTCTTGCTCGACAGGGCACTCTTCAAGCAGGGGGCTTCCGCTTTACTTCGCTTCCTCCCGTGGGTGATGGAGATCCGATCCATCAGGGGAGTTGCGGCTCCCACTTTGCTCCACTGTCGTAGCTAGAGTAGTTTAGTAATTTGTGTCTTTTGGGATCTATATATATCCTTACACCTCCTATCTTGTGACATAACACTCTCATTTGTATCTAATATACACAAAGCAATAGGTGCGTCTAAAAGTCCTCTCCTAGCGAGAGAGCCTCTCCAGCCAGGTTACGCTGGGGGCGCATCAACAGGACTAGGATCCCCACTGAGATTTGAATCTGTATAAATTTTTCATGTCATTCTCTGTGATTTCCCAATACGGGGTGACCCGTCGCACAACCAGTTCACGTTGTCGTACGTGTGTTCCATGTCATCAAACCTGTCGTGGGGTTCGTAACACCACGACAAATATCATATTTCTTTTAGTCTCTATGCACTTTCGTTAGTTGTTTTGATGACATGGAGTATTTTATATCGCTATTGTACGAAAGAATATAACAATTATAAGTTAACTAGGATGACAATTAAGCAAGACCATAAGCATCAGTATAGCACCATAATGTTTTCTACAGTGTCTACGACATCATCCATGTTGACGCATCGTGCTACTAAACCTATTGAGAGAGAAGAAAATAAGATGATTTTGTGTTGTTAATATATTAATATGTATATAAATCACTACATCATGAATGGACCTCAAGTGATGTAATCAAAACAAACCATAAATCTGCTTAGAATTAAAAAAAGATTTGGTTTTGAAAACAAAGAGACTAATATGAACTATTTTGAAGTAGAGGGATCAAATTTAACCTGAGAGTAAAGCAGAGGCTTGCCAAAAGTGATGATCAACCCAACATTTTTTAGAAAACAACTCTTACAAATAATATTACCCACTATATTGGTAACACACATCTCCACCCTCACACAGACTCGCACACCCCAGCATAAAACACTCCAATAGAACCCATATAATAATAGAGAAGATCAAAAATGAAACTCATGATCTCTTTGTGTGGACACATGCTCTAATTGTCTTGCTTCTTACTGCATCAGCCCAATATTTTGTTTGGTTCTTCAAACTATAGCGCCTGCCTGAACCATAATTTGCCTGTTAAATCCTATAACGTTGGGCCAGACTCACTGGGCCAACTTGCAGCAAGAATCAGGCCCATACTTACATCAGGCCTTTCACCCGCACCCGTGTCACTGACACGTAGGCCGCCCCACTCCTAAGGCTGCCGAGTCACGCCCCTCCCGCCTCGCGAAAAGCGAACCATATCCATGTTTCGTGGGGCCCTGACCAATCACGGCCAGCCACGTGCCACTTCCTGGATACCCTTCTAAACGGCCACACTCCTACTCCCCCTCGTCCTCTGCTTCCTCCTCCCACCCAAACAAATTTGTAATTTTTATACAAAAAAAATACACAAAAGCATACAGCAATGGAGTTCTCGGTGGCCACGATCTCAACTCCGTTCGCATGTCGCGGGTGGCGCGGCGGCGAGAGGCGGCAGGGGGTGCGCGGTGGCGGTAGGAGGAGCAGGGCGGCCGAGCAATGTTGGAAGGTGAGGTGCGTGGCGACGGAGAAGGAGACGGCGGGGGCGGGGGAGGCGGAGAAGGTGGCCGGAGGGTTCGCTGACGAGGAGGACTACATAAAGGGAGGAGGAGGCGAGCTGCTGTACGTGCAAATGCAGGCGACCAAGCCCATGGACAACCAGTCCAACATCGTCTCCAAGGTCTCTCTTTCTCTCTCTCTCTCTCTCTCTCTCCATATATGTTTATCTGCTTATTTGAGAAGAGTTTTTAATTTGTTAATGACATGTACAGAACTTAGTTAGAAATGCATTCTGCACTGAAATTAAAAAAAAACTATACTAGACATTTTTAGTAGGTTTGTCAAATCATAATAAATTCAAAGATGATGTAAAATGTTTGATAGAAACCTAAATAATACTATGTGAGGCCTGTAAATTGAACCAATGTATCATTTGGCTATGAGATACACTCGTATACAGTTCTAATTTTGTTTAGGTGGAGTTTTTCAATATGTCATTATGTGAAGGGCTCTTTTTTTTTTCTTTTTTTTAGAATGCAGGAATTTCCTTTTTCTTATGCACGATAAGAGTTTAATGGTTATTTCTTGAGAGGAGATAACATCTAGGGTTTTTCGTGATATCTTCAAATCTCATCATACCTCTCTTTATATAGAGTATTGTAGAATAAATCTTATTAAATTATATTTTTTGATGTGATATGATATCACATAACGAATCTTATCTGAATTGTATGTGGAGTCTAACATTAGGTCTCTTAGTCTGATACAAAAATCTCATTACAGATCAAATCTAAATTTATTTGTTTCAACCCGTTAAATGTGACCCTTTAGATTCATACATATCTGGTCACACCCGGAAATACTTACCCGAATTGTAAGTCAGTAGTGGTTCCTAGTAGGATATATCACTAACATAAAGAGGGAAAGCAAGAATATTTCATTATACCCAGACTTTAGGTAGTGTACAATTAGCACAATTAATCTGAAAATAGCAACAGAATAAACAATTGCTGATTTGATTGTCACCAACAAACAATGAACAAGTCCAGGACTTTATGATGCATATGATCAGTGTTATCTTTCATACATTTTCAGTAATCTTAGATTTTTGTACAATCTTGTAATATTACCACAAATGTCTAGATTGTCGCAATGTAGTTGCATGAAGATGTGGAAAAATGAGACAAGTTATTTCAAATTTGTCTGAAAAGAGTTGCTTTGGAGGCATTTCCTTTAAGCATCACTTTACAGTCCAGTATGACAATCTTGACTTTCTTTAGTTCAAGTAATCAAGTAGTTGGCATACACTTTTCCTAAAATCATGCTATTTTTCTGAGATCTGCCTCCCAATTACCTGCCTCCAATCACTGCACATAACTTCCAACTCAAGCTTTAGTACAGTTAAACTATGATATTACTGAAACTGGGCCCATAAGTAGTATTCTGAAGCTGAAGGCAATTATAATCACAGCTTCAAATGTAAATGGCATTGGTGTAAATATTCTGGTGTCTAGTATACAGCACACTTCACAGAAATTAAGTATGTGTGTTGCATCTGTTCTTGCAGCTGTTGCCCATATCTGCTGAAAATTCAGTACTTGACTTGGTTGTGATTGGCTGTGGTCCTGCTGGCCTTGCCCTGGCTGCAGAATCAGCAAAGAAAGGGCTCACCGTCGGCCTCGTCGGCCCCGACCTTCCGTTCACAAACAACTATGGTGTATGGGAGGATGAATTCAAAGGTAGAATGATCCCCAGCACCAAACACTGCTTTCTTGCATTAGATTTTCACATGCATACTCTAACATTCTGATGTGTTTGGTCAGATCTGGGTCTAGAAAGCTGCATAGAACATGTCTGGAACGATACTATTGTCTACTTGGACAACAACAAGCCGATACTTATCGGTCGTGCATACGGTAGGGTTCACCGAGACTTGCTGCACGAGGAGTTGCTAAGAAGGTACATTTCTTGTTGCGACATTGGGATGTCATAATATCAGACAACGTGATACAAACATGACTGACAAGTAACAAACAACACTTGAACATTTCGTAGATGTCATGAGTCCGGTGTAACATATCTAAACTCGAAGGTGGACAAGATTGTAGAATCACCAGATGGACATCGACTAGTCTGTTGCGAAAGAGACCGGCGGATACCTTGCAGGCTTGCCATTGTCGCGTCTGGAGCAGCATCTGGGAGGCTTCTGGAGTACGAGGTCGGAGGTCCTCGCGTTTGTGTCCAGACTGCGTATGGAATAGAAGTTGAGGTATATCTAAAAATCTGAACAAGATGCATATTTTGATTCACATTATGCATTTTCAGATGACTCTTTTGCTTATAGTTTGCCACTGCATGTTATTTGGGTACTAGTTGTTTTTGTTCTTTCAGAACTATTTGAAATTTTCAGGTGGAAAACAATCCATATGATCCCAGCTTAATGGTTTTCATGGACTACAGAGATTGCTTCGAAGACAAATTCTCACACCCTGAGCAAGCAAATCCCACATTCCTTTATGCTATGCCATTGTCTTCCACACGGGTTTTCTTCGAGGTCTATTGGAAACTTCTTGGCACAGTGAATTTGCACCCTGTACTTCCCATTCCTTCAGGTTGCTGACAGAATCACTTGATCACAGGAAACATGCTTGGCCTCTAGAGATGCAATGCCATTTGATCTCCTCAAGAAGAAGCTCATGTGTCGATTGGAGGCCATGGGAGTTCGTATATTACAAGTTTATGAGGAGGTAACAAAGTCATGCAGTAACAGTATTGGTTTGTATTTCAGATATATACTGCAATTCAGTTCATGTCTGAATATTGATTTCAGGAATGGTCCTACATTCCTGTTGGAGGATCCTTACCAAACACAGACCAGAAAAATCTCGCGTTTGGTGCCGCGGCAAGTATGGTACATCCTGCAACCGGTACAAACAAATCCTTCATTCGATCTCACCGTTCCCTTTTCTTTACATGATTATTGATTAAAACCAAGCAAAATTAACACTGTTTTAGAAAATTCATAGGATACTCGGTGGTGAGATCATTGTCTGAAGCTCCAAGATATGCATCTGTAATATCTGATATCTTAAGAAACTGTGTCCAATCCACACAATATTTTCCTGGAAGTGCTCACAGTTCAAGTCCATCAATGCTTGGTATCAACAATTCTTTGGCATTCACGGAATGTAAAATTTCACTGAAATATGAGCAAAATGTTCCATCTACCAACTGTTTTCTGATGTTTCAGCATGGAGAACACTATGGCCTCAAGAACGAAAGCGCCAGCGCTCGTTCTTCCTCTTCGGATTGGCGTTGATAATCCAACTGAACAACGAAGGCATCACAACATTCTTCCAAACATTTTTCAGATTGCCCAAATGGTGGTCCTTCTGTTGATCACATTGCTTTGTTGTTTTGTGCATACTGAAAATTACCTTCTGACAAGTTTGATTCACTGAGATGTTCTTGAGCAGGATGTGGAGAGGATTCCTCGGTTCGACGCTTTCGTCTGTGGATCTCATACTATTTGCTTTCTACATGTTTGCAATTGCTCCAAATCAGCTGCGGATGAACCTCGTCAGACATTTACTTTCTGATCCGACCGGCTCCACCATGATCAAGACCTACCTTGCCTTGTAAAACAACTCCATTGTTCAGAAAAATAATGCAACGGTGTACAGTTTTGTAGCTGTAAATAACTTAGATAAAGGAATTGTGGGGGTTAATTTGCATGCTTGAGTTAGAATATCCTACAAAAGATTATGTTGAATTTGGTGATGTGATAGGTCCTTTGGATATGGAAAGAGGAAGCACTTTGAATGTTTACCCTCCTTGTTTATGGTACAAATATGCATACTGTCGTGGTATTAAGTTACCTCGGTAGGTTTATGACGTGTGTAACACGTGTTTCGCAACACGGGATGACTGTGTGACGGGTCGCCCCGTGTTGGACAATTTCAGAGATTGACACAAGGATTTATACAGGTTCAGACCTCAGTGGAGGCCCTAGTCCTGTCGACGTGCTCCCGACACGAGTCGGCTAGGGGAGCTCTCTTGTGGGGAGAGTGCTTCTAAGCACGTTTTTTGGTTTTTTGTATTGGATGCAAATGAATTGAACTTAGGTTACAAGAGGGGTTACAAGGGTATATATAGACCCCAAAATACGCAAATTACAAGACTGCTCTAGCTGGAACCGTCGGATCGAGGGCGTTGCGGTCTTTTTGCACGGTACGATGCTTGGATCCTTGACATGTGGCCACTCCAATTCCCGAGGGAACTCCCGGGTAAGTGGAGCCCCTTACTCGGGGCCAAGTCTGGGGAAGGGAGGGCCCCTTACCCGGGACCACGTCGGGGGAAGAGAGGGCCCCTTACCCGGAGCCACGTCCGGGCGGAGCCCCTTACCCGGGACCAAGTCTGGGGAAGAGAGGGCCCCTTACCAGGGGCCACGTCCGGGTAGCCCCTTACCCGGGACCAAATCCGGGGAAGGGAGGGCCCCTTACCCGGAGCCACGTCCAGGGAGAGCCCCTTACCCGGGGCTACGTCCGGGGAAGAGAGGGCCCCTTACCCGGGGCTACGTCCGGGGAAGAGAGGGCCCCTTACCCAGAGCCGCGTCCGGGGAGTCCCTTACCCGGGACCAAGTCCGGGGAAGGGAGGGCCCCTTACCCGGGACCACTTTACTCGACGGGACCTCATTTTTCCCCCAACATCAGCCCCCTGTGCGCTCGAGGGCACTTCGTGGCGTCGAAGCGTGCGTCTCCACACCTTACCCGGGGGTGTCCCGGTGGCTACTCCCGGTAAGGGGACACGGCGACACTTTTAAATGTCCCCAGGAAACTCTTCGTTATCCGCGCGCCGTTCTGCATTTAGTACCTAGATTCGACGCGGGAAACGAGGCGATCTTCCCCCCCTATAAATATGGGGACCGCGCGTCACTTAACCATCTCCACTTCCCAAACTTCCACTTCTCTCCCGGTAGCGTTAGAGCTCTCCCGGTAAGAGCCTTCCCCGGTAGCGCTAGGCTCCCTCGGTAACAGGTCCGTTCCCGGTAGCAGCAAGGCTCCCAGTAACAGACTAGTCCCGGTAGCGTCAAGCTCCCGGTAACAGATCCTTACCCGGTAGCGTCGAGCCCTAGGAACGCAAGATGGCTTCGAAAGGGCGAGGAAAGGCCGCATAATTGTCTCCCGAGAAGCTAACGTCCGATTTCTTGGGGGTCTCCAAGTTCACCTCCCAGGACTCGGCGGCCCTCGTAGCTCAGAGGGTTTTCGCCGAAGGGGACGTCCGTGTCCTGGGGGAGGAGATCGTTCTCCGCCCCCGGGAAGGGGAGGTCGTCGCCTTCGATGCATTCGTCGACGCAGGTCTCCGGCTCCCGTTACATCCCATGATCCGGGAGTTCTTGCTGCAGCACAACGTGGCGCTCAACCACCTCACGCCGAACGTTCTGGTTCGCATGGGGCTCTTCATATGGTTGTGTGAGACCGCCGCTGAGACGGAGGGCACGCTGCGTCTCTTCCAGCACTTCTACAAGACCACCGCGCGGAGCTCCCCGGTGGTGCGCCACGGGCCGAAGTCCACCTTCGGTTCGGTGGTGGTGAAGCTCCTCCCGTCCCGGGTCGACCAGTACGCGGTCACGGCCTCCCGGGACCATTGGGAGGATTGGTCCCAGAGATGGTTCTATCTCCGGGTAGGAGACCCGGAGATCGTCTATTCTTCGGAGCCCCAGACCCTTACCCGGTCCTCAGCACCTTCGGCCCCCAAGCTGAGCACCGGTGAGGCTGCCCTCATCGAGAAGATGGTCGAGGCCCGGTCTCGTCGGAGCATGAGGGACCTAGCGGAGGAGCTGCTCCTTCTCCCGTTCAGCCCCTTCGGGCGCGTCCGGAGGGGGCTGGGCCTTTCGGCGGAGAACCGCCCTCCCCGTTACCCGGTGTCACGACGTGAGTTTTTCAAACTTCACCCGGAAGGGCTTTTGCCTAGAGGGGCTACACGTTCTAACTTTTCCCCTTTGCAGTGCACTCGTACGAATCATCCTGGGAGAAAGCGGAGCATCTCCTTGGGAGGTACTTCGAGGACGAGCACACCCGGTGCCGCGCGGTCATCGGTGACGGCCCCCCTCGCAACTTAGTAGCTGAAGTATTCGGGCTATCCCTGCCCTCTAGTACGCCGCTCCCGACGCCGAATTCCCACAAGAGAAGGGAGGCGCTCGGCAGCCACGGGGCGAGGCGCGCCAAGAACCCGAGGGCCACCGAGGATAGCCCGGGGATGGCCCGGACGAAGTATCCCGCTCCGGCGCCAGGCCTGACCGAGACCCCCCAGGCCCCCATGAAGGCGAAGGCGCCTTCTCTGGTAGTGGGGCTCACCGACAGCCCTACTAACACGGCCTCACTGGTTGCCCAGCTCGACGTGTTGGGCGCCTCGGGGGTGCTGGACAGCATCCGGGTGGAGTTGGACTCGGAGGATTACGCCCCATCCCCTTCTCCGAAGAGAGACGTCCGGGCGACATCCTCGAGCACGCGCCCGGTCCCGGACATGCGTTACCGGATGCCTGGCGCCTTCCGGTTCCGTGCCTTCTTGGCTCCTTGGGCCGGGACGTCTGCAGCGCCGGCGGCGCCGGCCCCGGCCGCACCGCCTTCGCCGGGGCTCGGGGGGCACGCAGCTTCTTCCCCGGTGGAGGCCACTCTACCCGAGGAGCGAGGCGTCGGGGCTACCAGGACTTGGGGGAGCAACGTCGACGCCCTCGGGGAAGGGGCGCTCTTCTCCGCTGATGAGACGAGGCGGCTTTCCTTGGGCCTCCTCACTCCTCGGGTGTGGGCTCGCATGGCCGAGGGGGGAATCGACGACCGGTACAAGGACGCCATCTCCCTCTCGCTTCAGGTAAGGAGTTCTTACGTTGTTGGTTGATGCCCGATTAGGGGCTTTCCTAACCGTGTTGCCTACGTGACAGACCGCCGCCACGGTACGCGCCTTCCGGGGTCGACTTGCGCGGGAGACCGAGGCTGCGGACAAGGAGATAGCCACCCTCGAAGCCTCCCGGGATGAGGCGGTCCAGGAGTGGGACGCGGTCGTCGAGGAGCTGGGGAGAGCACGGTCGCAGCAGCTGGCTCCGACCGAGTCCACGAGGGACGCCGCGGCCCGGGAGCTGGAGCTCGTCCGGGCGCAGCTGTCGGCGTCGGAGGGAGCCAACTCCCGCCTCCGGGAGGAGTTGAGCGCGGCATTGGGCGCCGCTGATTCTTCCGTGGCTCGATCCTTGGTTTCGGCCGGGAACCGCGTCCGGGCCGCGCTCATCACACTGGGACTCGAGTTCCTCTCGGAGGCCAACCCTCGGAACCCGTTGGCCTCGGTCGAGGAAGCGACGAACTTCCTCGTTCGGCAGGTGTCCGCCATCTCTGCCGCGGCGGACCTTCGAGCCAGGGTTCTTGCCGTCCCCATGATCGCCGCTGCCTGCTCTCGCGGAGTACAGAGGCGCTGGAGCTCGGGCTCTTGGGGACTTCGCCGCCCCGGGCTTCCCCGACTTCTACGAGCCTCGGCAGAGGGAGCTGGAGGACCGCGCCGAGCTCTTCTTCGACCGAGTCCTAGGGACGTTGCCCGCGGCCGCTCCGGACGAAGCCTCCTCCGGGGGGGGGGGGGTCACCATGGGCAAGTATGAGCCTTCCCCCCCCCCCCCCCCCCGGACCTTAGTTTAGGTTTTTGCAAGGATTTCCTTTTTTGTTGCTTACGGCGCTCCTTCGGCAGGGGCCCAAACACTTGTAGAAAATTTCGATGATTGAATAGAACACATTTTTTGCTGAACTCGCTATATTGGACTTGAATGGAACATATTTTTTTGCTAAACTTGCTTGATTGGATGATAGGTTGGTGCGAATGTCCCGGATAGGGATTCCGAGGAACTCCCTGTTGCGGGGGTTCCCGGAGAGGTTGTCACTTTGCTAAGGTGGCTTCCCGAGTGGCACATGGCCAACTTCGATGATTATCGCGCCGAGTTGCCTTCACCAGAGGCTGGGGCCCAGAGGATTTTTCCACTCCGGATCCTACCACCAGATGGTTATGAGAGGTGGCCCGAGGACGCGCTAAGAGCGGCGTTCCGAAGGGTCCAAGGCTTGTACAAGGACATTTCCGAGGAGTTTGCCAAGGGACGTGGAAAGTAATTTCCCGGTTCCCACCGTAGTGGGTTGTCTCCTGGGTTGTCTCCATGGGGATTTAGGTCCCCAACTTGCATGTTTCTTGCCCACCGGGGAGGGTTGTTCCCTGGCCCGTTTCATCAATAAAACATGTTAATCCACCCTCCCGGGGGAAATAGTCGTCCGGGTGAACGAACGGTTCAGGGTTTGCAAGACCCTTACCGGGAACCACGTCCGGGGAAGAGGGGACCCCTTACCCGGGACCACGTCCGGGGAGGAGAGAGCCCCCTTACCCGGGACCAGGTCCGGGGAAGAGAGGACTCCTTACCCGGAGCTACGTCCGGGAGGGGAGAGGGCCCTTGGTCCCGTTACATCCACGGTCAAGTTTCTTGATTATGGGCGATTCACATATAGGGGCCTGATTTGTCCCCTCCCCCTGCAGCGGGGGGCGACTCGAGTCAGATGACCCACGCTGACTTTCTAAGAGAAATCCAGGCCGCCATTCTCATGCAGGCATGGGGATTCAATTAGACTGGTCGGTCGAAAGCGACCTAAATTGCTCCCGGAGGAGGAAGAGCGTAAATGATCTCTGGAGTGTATGGGGGGGGACTAGTCCCCCAAAGTGACTCGTTACCTCGGTTTCCTTTGAGAACTGGGTTGCCGCTTACACCCTCAGTCCACGAGGGGATATTGTAAGCCGCCCTAGGGGGACCGAAGTTCCCTCCATCGGGACTTTTAAAGGCTGAGCTGGAGCCTGTAATCTCCTCATAATGAGGGCATCCTCACAGGGAAGGGACTCCCTGTGACGGGGGCGTCGCCTCAAGGGCGGTTAGGAAACACCTGCAAGAGATTGACACGGTAGGGATAAAAGCCATTTTCATTGATCCAAATGAGCCGATACAACGCCTCCCCTTCGTGTAGTCGCGAAAAGAAGAGGGAATGGCCTTAGGCCAGTGTTACAACTCACCGCGCCTTCCCCTTGCGAAGTCGCAAAGGGGGGAAGGGGGGAGGTCCGGAGACTCAAGTGTAGAACTTGCGGAGCAAGTCCGCATTCTACGTATGCTTTAGCTCTTGATCTTCGAGGGTGGAGAGCTTATAAGCCCCCGAGCCAAGGATCGTGGAGATCCTGTATGGCCTTTCCCACTTAGGGCTGAGTTTCCCTTGAGCTTGAGGGTCGGTGACGCGCTTAAGGACAAGATCTCCCAGGCGGAAGGCCCTCCCCCGACCACGCTTGTTGTAAGCGCGCGCCATTTCACGTTCGTAAATGGTGTTGCGGAGGAGGGCTCTGTCCCGCTCTTCTTCGACGAGATCCACCTCCAACCTCTGGTTATCTTCGTTAGCTTGGAACGCGGCGGCTGAGACTCCCTCGAGGAGTTCGACTCGCAGCGATCGGAAATTGATTTAGGAGGGGAGTACTGCCTCGGCCCCGTACGCAAGGGAGAAGGGGGTACGTCCCGTTGCTCGACTCGGGGTCGTCCGCATGGAGCAGAGTATGCTCGGAAGCTCATCCGCCCATGCCCCGCGCCTGGAGGCGCTTTGCTCCAGGCGGCGACGGAGTCCTTGGAGGATAACTCCATTGACGCGCTCGACCGCCCCATTGCTCTTGGGGTGAGCCATCGAGGCAAAGTGGGGGGTCGTGCCCAAGTTCTGACAGAACTCGCGAAAGATCGCGGAGTCGAATTGGGTTCCATTATCAACGGTGATCTCTCGGGGACCCCGAAGCGGCACACAATGTTCTTCCAGAAGAGCCTTTGCACCGCTGGATGTAATGGTGGCCAAGGACTCGGCCTCCACCCACTTGGAGAAGTAGTCCACGGCCACAACCGCGTACTTGTATCCCCCCGACACTGAGGGGAACGGGCCTAGGAGGTCCATTCCCCACCGCGCGAAGGGCCAAATGATCGGGATGGCCTGTAGAGCGGCGGAGGGTAGGTTGGAGCCCTTTGCCATTTTTTGGCAAGCCCCGCAGGCAGAGACGAGGTCTCTCGCGTTGTGGGCAACCGTTGGCCAATAGAACCCCTGGCGAATGGCTTTTGTCGCGACGGCCCGTGGGCCGAGGTGAGAGCCACAACACCCGAGGTGGATGTCCTCAAGGAGTTGAACTCTTTCCTCTCGCGAGAGACAGCGAAGTAACGTGGAGGCTCCTCGCTTGTACAGCGTCCCTTCTACCAACACATACGCACGCGCTTTGGTGCGGAGGCGTTTGGCTTCGGTGTCATCGGAGGGCTCCCCTTCTCCCTTGATGCAAGAGATGAGGGGGGCCATCCAGGATGTGGCCAGGACGATTTCCGTGACGTCGGGGTCACAGGACTCGGAGTCCGGGTCAGGGGCCACCGCGGAAGGTTTTAAGATGACTTCCAAGAAAGCCCCCTCGGGGAGGGGCCCTCGGGCGCTTGCTGCTCGTGCGAGGGCATCGGCGCGGTCGTTGTCCCTACGTGGGATACGACGCGCCTCGAGACCTTCGAAATGACTTTCCATCTTTCTGACCTCGTCAAGGTAGAGGCTCAGATTCGGGTCATGGCACAAGTAGGACTTGTCCATCTGACAAACCACGAGCTGAGAGTCCCCCTTGACGAGGAGGCGTCGAATGCCCAAAGAGCGGGCGAGGCGGAGCCCTAGGAGGAGGGCCTCATATTCCGCGACATTGTTCGTCGCGGGAAACTCGAGCCTAGCGGCGTATTCGAGGGTTCTCCCCTTGGGGCTTCGGAGGACTACTCCCGCGCCGGCCCCTGCCAAGCACAGGGAACCGTTGAAGAAGAGGGTCCAATGGTCATCGCGTGGTGGTAGTGTGGCACGCATTTCTTCCTCGGGTCTGGGGACCGGAGCCCACTCAGCCACAAAGTTGGCCAGGACCTATGACTTGATTGCGGACCGTCCGGTTAGGGAGAGGGAGAAGGGGGCTAGCTCGGCCCCCCACTTCCCAATCCGGCCAGTGGTTTCCTTGTTCCGAAGTACTTCCCCCAAGGGGAGAGAGGAGGGCATTGTGATAGGGTGGCCCAAGAAGTAGTGGCGAAGCTTTCTGGATGCCATCAGGAGGGCATAACAAACCTTCTCCATCTTCGTGTATCTTGTTTTGGCACCCTGGAGAGCCTCACTCACATAGTAGACGGGGTGTTGATGCCCATCTTCTTCCTTGACAAGGACTGCGCTGACGGCAACCGGGGTAGCTGCGAGGTAGAGGAGCAGGGGCTCCCCCTGACGCGGGCTCACAAGCATTGGAGGGCTCGTGAGATATTTCTTCAGGTCTTCGAACGCAGCCTATGCTTCGGGGATCCAATGGAACCCCTCAAGGCCACGGAGGATCTTGAAGAATTGGAGGCCTCGCTCCCCCGAGCGCGAAACGAAGCAACTAAATGCGGCCAAGCGGCTGGTAAGTCGTTGTACATCCTTGACAGAATGCGGTGGAGGCATGTCGAGGAGGGCCCGAATTTTTTTGGGATTGGCTTCGATGCCCCTTTGGGACACAAGGAAGCCAAGGAGTTTTCCTCCACGAACGCTGAACGCGCATTTTTCTGGGTTAAGCCTTAACCCATACTTGCGGAGATTGTGGAAGGTTTCTCCCAAGTCTTTGAGGTGGGTAGCCGAGAGCGAACTCTTGACGACCGTGTTGTTAACGTACACTTCCACATTGGGGCCGATTTGATCCCTCAGGACTAAGCTCATAAGGCGCTGGAAAGTTGTCTCCGCATTTTTCAACCCGAAAGGCATGTGGACATAACAGAAGGTGCCGAGGGGAGTTATGAAACTCGTCTTTTCCTCATCCTCCTCCGCCATTCGGACTTGGTGATAGCCCGAATAGGCATCCAAGAAACTCATCAGCTCGCATCCCGCGGTGGAATCCACCAATTGGTCGATCCGCGGGAGTGGGAAATCATCTTTTGGGCAAGCTTTATTGAGGTCGGTGAAGTCGACGCACATTCTCCACTTGCCGCTTGCCTTCTTTACGAGGACGGGGTTCGCCAACCACTCGGGGTGTAGGACCTCCCAAACGAACCCCGCCTCCCGGAGCTTAGCGATCTCCACCTTGATGGCCTCCTGCCGCTCGAGGGAGAGTTTTCTCATCTTCTGTTTTACCGGGGGATGGCCGGGCATTACCGCGAGCTTGTGCTCGATAACATCCCTGGGCACACCCCATGTCCACGGGCTTCCATGCGAAAACGTCTGCGTTCTCACGAAGGAAGTTGATGAGTTGTGTCGCGTGCTCCTCAGGGAGGTCGGCCCCGATCTTGACGTTCTTCCCCTCGTCCTGAAAGAGAGAGACTTCCCGGAGTTCCCCCTCAGGGCGAGGCTTGGGAAGGAACTTTCCGGGGAGCGTGACCGGCACGTCTGGGGCCGGGGAGAAGCTCCCTCCCCCCGAGGTCTTGACTAGGTTAATATCCCCGATCACTGCGGTGGCGCGCTCGTAGAGGGAGCGAGCCACATCTTGGTCACCATGCACGGAGATTACCCCGCTCGGCCCGGGGATCTTCATGCAAAGATAGTTGTGGTGGACCGCAGCTCCTAAGAGGTTGATGATGGTTCGCCCCATTATGGCGTTGTAGGAGGAGGGGAGATCCACCACGTCAAACCGAACCATTTCGGTCCGGTAATTATCTGGGGTGCCGAATGTCATCTGGAGGTCGACCTTCCCCACGGGGTGTATAGTTTCCCCCGGGACGAATCCTTGTAGAGGCCCCGCCGCGGGTTGTAGGAGCTTCTCGTCCACCTGCATTTCTTTGAACGCCTTTAGATAGAGGACGTCCGCGGCACTCCCACTGTCGACCAAGATTCGGGCGAGACGACAATTGAACACGGTGGCGGAGACGATTAGTGCGTCGTTGTGGCGGAAGCGCACCCTGCGCGCGTCTTCCGCTGTGAATGTCAGCGGGACATCCGACCATTTTGGTGGCCAGGACGTGTTGACGACCCCTATTGCCTTTACTTCTCGCGCATATTCTTTGCTCTGGCATTTGGAGTCTCGCCCGGAGGCAGATCCTCCCAAGATGACATTAACATGTCTCTGGGAAGTTTGGAAGGGGAGCTCACCGTTCGAGCCCCTTTCCTGGCCTTGCTTCTGACCTCCCCCCAGCGGAGCTGGGAGTGCCGCCAAGGCTGGCGACGGAAGGGGTAAGGAGGTAGGGCCTCCTCCCCTTGGCCCATGTTGCTCGAGAAATGCCGCGAAATGTTGGAGGAGGGCTTGGCATTCTCGGGTTGCATGGGAGTTAGACTTGTGGAAAGCGCACCATAAAGTGGCTCCAACCTCCTTGCCCCTCGGCTTGGGAGCCTCTCGCGCACGGGAGGATTGGCTTCCCCCGCCGCCTTTGGGCTTGGAGAAGGGTCGCTGTCCCTGGTTAGGATCCCGGGAGCCACCTCCGCCTTCGAGGACGAAAGCATCCCGAGGCCTTGGCTCATTGCGGGGTCCTTTCCGGGGACGTTTGTGGGAGGGGTCCCTTGAGTCCCTCTCACCAGGGCCGGGGGTGCCCTGATTTTTCTTCCAAAGGTCATCCTCTTCGGCTCTCGCGTACTTTTCAAGTACGTTGAAGAGCTCGTCCGCAGAGGATGGGCAACTCCAGGAGAGCCTTCGGTGGAGTTCTCCCGGGAGGATGCCGCTCTTGCATGCTTCAATCACCGTCGAGTCGGGAATGTGGGCCACCTTGCTCTTGATTTAGGCGAAGCGTCTGAAGAAGCTTCGTATCGTCTCCCCCGACCTCTGGCGAACGGTGTATAATTGCGACGAGTCCAGGGGACGAATGTAATTTCCCTGGAAGTTCGCGCAAAACTCGCACTTCAGTTGCGCGAAGGATTTGATGGACCTGGTTTTAAGGCTGTAAAACCACGACCGGGGTATCCCGGAGAGGTATAGGGGGAAGACGTTGCATTGGACGCTTTTGTCCCCTCCAACCGCCGAGATGGCCGTGGAGTACACCTGCACGAACTCGTAGGGGTCGGCCTCCCCATTGTAGTGCTCGATATGGGGCGGCCGATACGGCTTTGGCCACCGAACACACCGGAGGCGGCGGCAAAGGGGTTGATTGGCCCCTTTCACTTCCTTTGGGGAGGCCGCGTCGCTATCCCCCTTCACGGGGGAGGCGCGTTCGTTATCCGAGTCGGGAAGGGGTCCTAATGGACCGCCTACCTTTCGATATCGTCTTCATTCCTTGGGGTCAGTGGAGCTCACCTCCTGCACCTCGGGGGGGTCCCCGGAGGTGACGGAGGCGTCTTGCATGGGTCTCTTACCCTTGTCCGTTAGGACGCGAGAACCACGCCTGCGCGCGAGAAGCGATTCCTGGCCGCGGCGGGGTGGGGCGCCTTCAGACCTTGCCGCGCGCATGCGCTCTACCTCCTCCGGGGTGAACCGCGTTTGGTTCATCGGGGGAGCCCGGGGAGGAGGCCCCGGGGGAGGGAGCTGATGTGCACCCGCTACTGGCGCGGGAGAGGAGTCACGAGCCGGAAGGGTAGAGCCGGAAGGGTTCCGGCGACGGAGACGGCCCGCGGCGTAGGAAAACTTCCCAGCAGGGGAACGGCTTGCATCGCGGGCGCTGCACCGGAGACACCTCCTGGGACAGGCGCGGTCCCTGGGAGGGGAATCCCTTCCGGGGTAAGGGACAATCCGGAGATGGGAGGACGTTCGGGGAGCGGGAGTCCCCCGGGGAGGAATAGCACCTCCCGCACTCGGGGGAGGAGGTCCGCCGGAGACGGACGCTCCTCCTGGGAAAGGATAATTCCCGGGTGCAGACGTACTCCCAGGGAGTACGAGTCCCCCGGGGCCTGGTGCTCCTACCGGGAAGGGATAGCCCCCGGAGACGGGCGTACCTCCCAGGAGCGGAAGTCCTCCGGAGGTGGGAGCACCTCCCAGGAAGGGGAAAGCCGCCGGAGCGAAGAAGGCTTCTGGGTGTCCCATCATGAATGGAGGTGCCATTCCTCCGAACTGGAACGGGTGGAGGTACGCGGGGGCCAGAGGCCACACTATGGCGCGCAACAACTCCTCAAGAGTATGTTGTGCGTGAAGCTGGCCCTCCACCAGCGCTCCGAGTAGTGGGTCACCCGAAGTCGAAGGCATTGCCTGGGGGACATTTGGTCCCCCCAAACCGGGACCCTTAGGCAGGCTCACGGGAGCCGTTCCCCCACCAAGGGTGACGGGAGAAATGAGTGTTGCCTCCCCCCGAGTGTCCTCGGGAGGAGGTGTCGCGACGACAGCCCCTTGCGCCGGCAGTGCAGGGTTGCTAGGGCCGGCGTCGTTGGAGATGGAGGTCAAGTGCCTCGTTCTTCTTGGAGCCATGACTATTTGTCACGAGTTCCCACGGTCGGCGCCAACTGTCGTGGTATTAAGTTACCCCGGCAGGTTTATGACGTGCGTAACACGTGTTCCGCAACGCGGGATGACCATGTGATAGGTCGCCCCGTGTTGGATAATCTCAGAGATGGACACAAGGATTTATATAGGTTCAGGCCTCAGTGGAGGCCCTAGTCCTATCGACGTGCTCCCGACACGAGTCGGCTAGGGGAGCTCTCTCGCGGGGAGAGTACTCCTAAGCACGCCTTTTGGTTTTTTGTATTGGATGCAAATGAATTGAACTTAGGTTACAAGAGGGGTTACAAGGGTATATATAGACCCCAAAAGACGCAAATTACAAGACTGCCCTAGCTGGAACCGTCGGATCGAGGGCGTTGCGGTCTTTTTGCACGGTACGATGCTTGGATCCTTGACATGTGGCCACTCCAATTCCCGAGGGAACTCCCGGGTAAGTGGAGCCCCTTACCCGGGGCCAAGTCTGGGGAAGAGAGGGCCCCTTACTCGGAGCTATGTCCGGGGAGCCCCTTACCCGGAGCCACGTCCGGGGAAGGGAGGGCCCCTTACCCGGAGCCACATCCGGGGAGAGCCCCTTACCCGGGACCAAGTCCGGGGAAGGAACTACCCCTTACCCGGGGCTACATCTAGGGAGCCCCTTACCCGGAGCCACGTCCGGGGAGAGCCCCTTACCCGGGACCAAGTCCGGGGAAGAGAGGGCCCCTTACCAGGGGCTACGTCCGGGGAAGAGAGGGTCCCTTACCCGGAGCCGCGTCCGGGGAGCCCCTTACCCGGGACCAAGTCTGGGGAAGGGAGGGCCCTTTACCCGGGACCACTTTACTCGACGGGACCTCATTTTTCCCCCAACACATACTAAACTAGGAACTTCGCAAAAATGCCCAAATGCAGTGGAGACGAGCCTCGTGCATTGCACTAACGCGCATCTTCACAAGTGGCATTGCAGAAATGGCAATCATATATTTGCACAAATACCCATTTTGAAGAATAGGATAGGGTTTTTCACAATTTTAGATTGACATTGCAGAAATGACGATCATATATTTGCACAAATATCCATTTTGAAGAATAGGATAGAGTTTTTCACCATTTTAGACGAACACATTTTCGATTGGCTTCTTCATTGCTTCGAATCCAGTAACATTTCACGATGCTTATATCTCAGCTTAATGCAGGAAGCTAGATGCCAACCATCCTCCTTCCACGGTACAAATAAGTCATGCAATTTCAATTAATTAAGAACACCCACAGCTCAATTAAAAAAAAATAAAGAAGTTGCAATCTTGACAAGAAACCCTAGAACCTTATATTATACATGCATGTGCATATTCCATTCTGGCATGCAAGGAACAAGCATTAGTAAGTAATGGCACACGTCAAAAAAATTCAGAATGCATGACACGAAAGAACTAGTGTAAAACTATTGCTGACCAAAACTTGAAAATACAGCAGGGCACACTTATGCATGCGCCACTACGTACTATTGGTACAATACATTTCTTGATTTCCTACGCCTGCATGGAGCCGACGATGACCTCCCGAAGCGAGCGGCTCGAGCGCTCGCGGTCCCGGAAAGTGATGAAGGGCTGCGCCATCAGCTGCTTCACCGTGGAGAGCTTCGCCGGGTCCCACTGCAGGTAGGCTTGCAAGAACATCAGGAACCCATTCGTCGGCAGCTCAGCGTCGCGGGTATCGCGCATCAGGTCTGCCAACGTCGGCACCTAGGCGGAGGGCAGGTCGTTGAGCCCGCACAATTAGAGCTCTAGCAAGGTGACCCCGAGTGACCAGACGTCGGCGGCGAAGGCGCCGGTCATGCATGCGCGCGCGCCATGCACGAATCGCTCGTGGCTCATGTACACGGTCGTGCCGGCGGTGATCTTGAGGCAGTGGTTGGGTGCGCAGAGCATCTGGGACAGGCCAAAGTCTCTGATCTTGATGTCGTTGCTGGACCTCGCGAGGAGGTTGCCCGTCTTGAGGTCGAGATGTGCGATGCCGAGCGACTGGAGGTGAGCGAGCCCCAGTAGGCACTGGGCCACCACATCCGCGACCACTGGCACCGGGAAGCCGCGGTGGCAGAGGACGCTATGGAGGGAGCCCATGTCCATGAGCTCAAGCACAAGGCCGAGCTCGCCAGAGGAACCGGGGAGGGCGGCGTAGAGGTGCACCACGTGTGGCGAGCCGGCGGCGACGCTGAGGGCCCTCGCCTCAAAAACCACAGTGTCATCGGCGTAGAGCGCGGTCTTAAGGGCGTACACACAAATATTATATATATATTGTTGGGGGAAAAATGAGGTCCCGTCGAGTAAAGTGGTCCCGAGTAAGGGGCCCTCCCTTCCCCGGACTTAGTCCCGAGTAAGGGGCTATCCCCGGACGTGGCTCCGGGTAAGGGGCCCTCCCCCGGACGTGGTTCCGGGTAAGGGGCCCTCCCCTCCCCGGACTTGGTCCCGGGTAAGGGGCTCCCCGGACGAGGCTCTCTGGGTAAGGGCCCTCCCTTCCCCGGACTTGGTCCCCGGTAAGGGGCTCTCGGACGTAGCCCCGAGTAAGGGGCCCTCTCTGCCCCGGACTTGGTCCCGGGTAAGGGGCTATCCCCGGACGTGGCTCTGGGTAAGGAGCCCTCCCCCGGACGTGGTTCCTGGTAAGGGGCCCTCCCCTCCCCGGACTTGGTCCCGGGTAAGGGGCTCCCCGGACGTGTCTCCGGATAAGGGGCCCTCCCTCCCCCGGACGTGGCTCCGGGTAAGGGGCCCTCTCTTCCCCGGACTTGGTCCCGGGTAAGGGGCTCCCGGACGTAGCCCCGGGTAAGGGGCCCTCTCTTCCCCGGACTTGGTCTCGGGTAAGGGGCTATCCCCGGACTTGGTCCCGAGTAAGGGGATCTCCCCGAACATGGCCCTGAGTAAGGGGCCCTCTATTCCCCGGACGTAGCCCCGGGTAAGGGGCCCTCCCTTCCCCGGACTTGGTCCCGGGTAAGGGGCTCCCGGACGTAGCCCCGGGTAAGGGGCCCTCTATTCCCCGGACGTAGCCCCCGGGTAAGGGGCCCTCCCTTCCCCGGACTTGGTCCCGGGTAAGGGGCTCCCGGACGTAGCCCCGGGTAAGGGGCCCTCTCTTCCCCGAACGTAGCCCCGGGCAAGGGGCCCTTCCTTCCCCGGACTTGGTCCCGGGTAAGGGACTCCCCGGACGTAGCTCCGGGTAAGGGGCCCTCTCTTCCCCGGACTCGGCCCCGGGTAAGAGGCTCCACTTACCACCACCATGCGATGACCATTGGACCCTCTTCTTCGATGGTTCCCTGTGCTTGGTAGGGCCCTTCTCCTAGGACTGCGCCTCGCCCGCTTTTTGGGCATTCGACGCCTCCTCGTCAAAGGGGACTCTCAGCTCGTGGTTTGTCAGATGGACAAGTCCTACTTGTGCCATGATCCGAATTTGAGCCTCTACCTTGATGAGGTCAGAAAAATAGTCATTTCGAAGGCCTCGAGGCGCGTCGTATCCCACGTAGGGACAACGACAGTGCCGATGCCCTCGCGCGGGCAACAAGCGCCCGAGGGCCCCTCCCCGAGGGGGCTTTCTTGGAAGTTATCTTGAAACCCTCCGCGGTGGCCCCCGACCTGGACTCCGAGTCCTGTGACCCCGACGTCACGGAAATCGTCCGGGCCACATTCTGGATGGACCCCCTTATCTCTTTCATCAAGGGAGAGGGGGAGCCCTCCGACGACACCGAAGCCAAACGCCTCCGCGCCAAAGCGCGGGAGTATGTGTTGGTGGAAGGGATGCTGTACAAGCGAGGAGCCTCCACGTTACTTCGCTGCCTCCCGCGGGAGGAAGGAGTTCAACTCCTTGAGGACATCCACCTCGGGTGTTGTGGCTCTCACCTCGGCCCACAGGCCGTTGCGACAAAAGCCATTCGCCAGGGGTTCTATAGGCCAACGGTTGCCCGCGATGCGAGAGACCTCTTCTCTGCCTGCGGGGCTTGCCAAAAAATGGCAAAGGGCTCCAACCTACCCTCCGCCGCTCTACAGGCCATCCCGATCACTTGGCCCTTCGCGCGGTGGGGAATGGACCTCCTAGGCCCGTTCCCCCCAGCGTCGGGGGGATACAAGTACGCGGTTGTGGCCGTGGACTACTTCTCCAAGTGGGTGGAGGCCGAGCCCTTGGCCACCATCACATCTCGCGTGGTGCAGAGGTTCTTCTGGAAGAACATTGTGTGTCGCTTCGGGGTCCCCCGGGAGATCACCGTTGACAACGGAACCCAGTTCGACTCCGCGATCTTTCGCGAGTTCTGTCAGAACTTGGGCACGACCCCCCACTTTGCCTCGGTGGCTCACCCCAAGAGCAACGGGGTGGTTGAGCGCGTCAATGGAGTTATTCTCCAAGGACTACGTCGCCGCCTGGAGCAAAGCACCTCCAGGCGAGGGGCATGGGCAGACGAGCTTCGGAGCATCCTCTGCTCCATGCGGACGACCCCGAGTCGAGCAACGGGACGTACCCCCTTCTCGCTCGTGTACGGGGCCGAGGCAGTACTCCCCTCCGAAATCAGTTTCCGATCGCTGCGAGTCGAACTCCTCGAGGGGGTCTCGGCCGCCGCGTTCCAAGCTAATGAAGACAACCAGAGGCTGGAGGTGGACCTCGTCGAAGAAGAGCGGAATAGAGCCCTCCTCCGCAACGCCATTTATGAACGTGAAATGGCGCACTCTTACAACAAGCGTGTTCGGGGGAGGGCCTTCCGCCTGGGAGATCTTGTCCTCAAGCGCGTCACCGACCCTCAAGCTCAAGGGAAACTCAGCCCTAAGTGGGAAGGGCCATACAGGATCTCCACGATCCTTGGCTCGGGGGCTTACAAACTCTCCACCCTCAAAGATCAAGAGCTAAAGCATACGTGGAATGCGGACTTGCTCCGCAAGTTCTACACCTGAATCTCCGAACCTCCCCCTTCCCCCCTTTGCGACTTCGCAAGGGGAAGGCGCGGCGAGTTGTAACACTGGCCCAAGGCCATTCCCTCTCCTTTTCGTGGCTATGCGAGGGGGAGGCGTTGTATCGACTCATTCAGATCAATGAAAATGGCTTTTATCCCTACCATGTCAATCCTTTGCAGGTGTTTCCTAACCGCCCTTGAGGCGATGCCCCCGTCACGGGGAGTCCCTCCCTGTGAGGATGCCCTTTCGAGGATGCCCTCATTATGAGGAGATTACGGGCTCCAGCTCAGCCTTTAAAAGTCCTGATGGCGGGAACCTCGGTCCCCCTAGGGCGGCTTACAATATCTCCTCGTGGACTGAGGGCGTAAGCGGCAACCCGGTTCTCAAAGAAAACTGAGGTAACGAGTCACTTTGGGGGACTAGTCCCCCCCATACACTCCAGAGATCATTTACGCTCTTCCTCCTCCGGGAGCAATTTAGGTCGCTCTCGGCCCACAAGTCATTGAATCCCCATGCCTACATGAGAATGGCGGCCTGAATTTCTCTTAGAAAGTCAACGCGGGTCGTCTAACTCAAGTCGCCCCCTGCTGCGGGAGGAGGGAACAAATCAGGCCCCTATATGTTAATCGCCCGTAATCAAGAAACTTGGCCGTGGAGGTAACGGGACCAAGGGCCTTTCTCTCTCTCCGGACGTAGCTCCGGGTAAGGAATTCTCTCTTCCCGGACATAGCCCCGGGTAAGGGGCCCTTCCTTTCCCGGACTTGGTCCCGGGTAAGGGGCTCCCCGGACGTGGCTCCGGGTAAGGGTCCTCTCTTCCCCGGACCTGGTCCCGGGTAAGGGGGCTCTCTCCTCCCCGGACGTGGCTCTGGGTAAGGGGTCCCCCTCTTCCCCGGACGTGGTTCCCGGTAAGGGGCGTGCAGACCTTGGACCGTTCCCTCATCTGGACGACTATTTCCCTCAGGAGGGTGGATTAAAATATTTTATTGATGAAACGGGCCGGGGAACAACCCTCCCCGGTGGGCAAGAAACATACAAGTCGGGGACCTAAATCCCCGTGGGGACAACCCAGGAGACAACCCCCTACGTTGGGAACCGAGAAATCAGTCCCCATGTCCCTTGGCAAACTCCCGGGAGATGTCCTTGTACAAGCCTTGGACCCTTCGGAACGCCGCTCTTAGTGCGTCCTCGGGCCACTCCTCATAACCGTCTGGTGGTAAGATCCGGAGTGGAAAAATTCTCTGGGCCCCAGCTTCTGGTGAAGGCAACTCGACGCGACAATCATTGAAGTTGGCCATGTGCCATTCGGGAAGCCATCTTAGCAAAGTGGCAACCTCACCAGGAACCCCCGCAACGAGGAGTTCCTCGGAATCCCTATCCGGGACATTCGTGACAACCTGTCGTCCAATCAAGCAAGTTTAGCAAAAAAATACGTCCCATTCAAGTCCAATCAAGCGAGTTCAGCAAAAAATGTGTTCTATTCAATCGTCAAAATTTTCTACAAGTTTTTGGGCCTCCGTCGAAGAAGCACCGTAAACAAAAAAGGAAATCCTAGAAAAATACTAAACTAAGGGCCGGGGGGGGGGGGGGAAGGCTCATACTTGCCCATGATGACCCCCCCCCCCCCCCAGAGGAGGCTTCGTCCGGAGCAGCCGCGGGCAGCGTCCCCAGGACTCGGTCGAAGAAGAGCTCGGCGAGGTCCTCCAGCTCCCTCTGCCGAGGCTCGTAGAAGTCGGGGAAGCCCGGGGCGGCGAAGTCCCCAAGAGCCCGAGCCCCAGCGCCTCGGTACTCCGCGAGAGCCGCGGCAGCAGCGATCATGGGGACGGCGAGACCCCTGGCTCGAAGGTCCGCCGCGGCAGAGATGGCGGACACTTGCCGGACGAGGAAGTTCGTCGCTTCCTCGACCGAGGCCAACAGGTTCCGAGGGTTGGCCTCCGGGAGGAAGTCGAGTCCCAGGGTGATGAGCGCGGCCCGAACGCGGTTCCCGGCCGAAACCAAGGATCGGGCCGCGGAAGAATCAGCGGCGCCCAGTGCCGCGCTCAACTCCTCCCGGAGGTGGGAGTTGGCTCCCTCCGACTCCGACAGCTGCGCCCGGATGAGCTCCAGCTCACGGGCCGCAGCGTCTCTCGCGGACTCGGCCGGAGCCAGCTGCTGCGACCGCACCCGCCCCAGCTCCTCGATGGCCGCGTCCCGCTCCAGGACCGCCGCATCCCGGGAGGCCTCGAGGGCGGCTATCTCCTTGTCCGCGGCCTCGGTCTCCCGTGCGAGCCGACCGTGGAAGGCGCGTACCGTGGCGGCAGTCTGTCACGTAGGCAACACAGTTAGGAAAGCCCCTAACCGGGCATCAACCAATAAGGTAAGAGCTCCTTACCTGGAGCGAGAGGGAGATGACGTCCTCGTATCGGTCGTCAATTCCCCCCTCAGCCATGCGGGCCCGCACCCGGGGAGTGAGGAGCCCCAGAGAAAGCCGCCTCGTCTCGTCGGCGGAGAAGAGCGCCCCTCCCCCGAGGGCGTCGACATCGCTCCCCCAGGTCCTGGTGGTCCCGATGCCTCACTCCTCAGGTAGAGCGGCCTCCATCGGGGAAGAAGCTGCGTGCCCCCCGGGCCCTGGGGAAGGCGGTGCAGCCGGGGGCGGCGCCGCCGACGTCCCGGCCCCGGGGGCCAGGAGAGCACGGAACCGAAAGGCGTCCGGTAACGCATGTCCGAGACCGGGCGCGTGCTCGAGGATGTCACCTGGACGCCCCTCTTCGGAGAAGGAGACGGGGCGTAATCCTCTGAGTCCGACTCCACCCGGATGCCGTCCAGCACCCCCGAGGCACCCAACGCGTCGAGCTGGGCAACCAGCGAGGCCGTGTTAGTAGGGCTATCGGTGAGCCCCACTAACGGAGAAGGCGCCTTCGCCTTCACAGGGGCCTGGGGGTTCTCGGTCAGGCCCGGTGCCCAAGCTGGAGACTTCGTCCGGGCTGTCCCTAGGCTATCATCAGTGGCCCTCGGGGTCTTGGCGCGCCCCGCCCCGTGGCTGCCAGGCGCCTCCCTCCTCTTGTGGGAATTTGGCGTCGGGAGCGGCGTCCGAGCGGGTAAGGATAGCCCGAAGACCTCAGCCACCAGGCTGCGCGGGGGGGGGGGGGGGGGGGGGGGGGGGGGGGGGGGGCGTCGCTGATGACCGCGTAGCACCGAGCGTGCTCATCCTTGAAATATCGCCCGAGGAGATGCTCCGCTTTCTCCCGGGACGATTCGTATGAGCGCACTGCGAAAAAGAAAAAAGTTAGAACGCGAGGCCCCTCTGGGCGAAAGCTCTTTCGAGCAAAGTTCGAAAAACTCACGTCGTGACACTGGGTAACAGGGGGGGGGGGCGGTTCTCCGCTGAAAGGCCCAGCCCCCTTCGGACGCGTCCGAAGGGACTGAACCGGAGAAGAAGCAGCTCCTCCGCCAGGTCCCTCATGCTCCGGCGGGACCGGGCCTCCACCATCTTCTCGATGAGGGCCGCCTCACCGGTGCTCAGCTTGGGGGCCGGAGGTGCTGAGGACCGGGTCAGGGTCGGGGGCTCCGGAGAATAGATGATCTCCTGGTCTCCTACCCAGAGGTAGAACCATCTCTGGGACCAATCCTCCCAATGGTCCCGGGAGGCCGTGACCGGGTATTGGTCGACCTGGGATGGGAGAAGCTTCACCACCACCGAACCGAAGGTGGACTTCGGCCCGTGACGCACCACCGGGGAGCTCCGCGTGGTGGCCTTGTAGAAGTACTGGAAGAGGCGCAGCGTCCCCTCCGTCTCGGCTGCAGTCTCGCACAACCATATGAAGAGCCCCATGCGAACCAGGACGTTCGGCGTGAGGTGGTTGAGCGCCACGTTGTACTGCAGCAAGAACTCCCGGATCATGGGATGTAACAGGAGCCGGAGACCTGCGTCGACGAATGCGTCGAAGGCGATGACCTCCCCTTCCCGGGGGCGGGGAACGATCTCCTCCCCCGGGACACAGACGTCCCCTTCGGCGAAAACCCTCCGAGCTACGAGGGCTGCCGAGTCCTGGGAGGTGAACTTGGAGACCCCCAAGAAATCGGACGTCAGCTTCTCGAGAGACAACTCCACGGCCTTTCCACGCCCTCTCGAAGCCATCTCGCGTCCCCGGGGCTCGACGCTACCGGGTAAGGATCTGTTACCGGGAGCCTCGATGCTACCGGGTAAGGATCTGTTACCGGGAGCCTTGGTGCTACCGGGTCAGGATCTGTTACCGGGAGCTTGACGCTACAGGACTGGCCTGTTACCGGGAGCCTTGCTGCTACCGGGAATGGGCTTATTATCAGGAGTCTTGCTGCTACCGGGAACGGGCCTGTTACCGGGGGAGCCTAGCGCAACCGGGGAAGGCTCTTATCGGGAGAGCTCTAACGCTACCGGGAGAGAAGTGGAAGTTTGGGAGTGGAGATGGTTAAGTGACGCGCGGCCCCTATATTTATAGGGGGAGGAGATCACCTCATTTCCCACGCCGAATCTAGGTACTAAATGCGGAACGGCGCGCGGATAACGAAGAGTTTCCTAGAGGCATATAAAAAGCGCCACCGTGTCCCCATACCGGGAGTAGCCACCGGGGCACCCCCGGGTAAGATGTGGAGACGCACGCTTCGACGCCACGAAGTGCCCTCGAGCGCACGGGGGGCTGATATTGGGGGAAAAATGAGGTCCCGTCGAGTAAAGTGGTCCCGGGTCAGGGGCCCTCCCTCCCTTCCCCGGACTTGGTCCCGGGTAAGGGGCTCCCGGACGTAGCCCCGGGCGGGTAAGGGGCCCTCCCTTCCCCGGACTTGGTCTCAGGTAAGGGGCCCTCCCTTCCCCGGACTTGGTCCCTGGTAAGGGGCTCCCGGACGTAGCCCCGGGTAAGGGGCCCTCTCTTCCCCGGACTTGGTCCCGGGTAAGGGGCTATCCCCGGACGTGGCTCCAGGTAAGGGGCTCCCGGACGTAGCCCCGGGTAAGGGGCCCTCTCTTCCCCGGACTTGGTCCCGGGTAAGGGGCTATCCCCGGACTTGGTCCCGAGTAAGGGGCTCTCCCCGAACATGGCCCCGAGTAAGGGGCCCTCTATTCCCCGGATGTAGCCCCGGGTAAGGGGCCCTTCCTTCCCCGGACTTGGTCCCGGGTAAGGGGCTCCCGGACGTAGCCCCGGGTAAGGGGCCCTCTATTCCCCGGACATAGCCCCGGGTAAGGGGCCCTCCCTTCCCCGGACTTGGTCCCGGGTAAGGGGCTCCCGGACGTAGCCCCGGGTAAGGGGCCCTCTCTTCCCCGAACGTAGCCCTGGGCAAGGGGCCCTTCTTTCCCCGGACTTGGTCCCGGGTAAGGGACTCCCCGGACGTAGCTCCAGGTAAGGGGCCCTCTCTTCCCCGGACTCGGCCCCGGGTAAGAGGCTCCACTTACCCGGGAGTTCCCTCGGGAATTGGAGTGGCCACATGTCAAGGATCCAAGCATCATACCGTACAAAAAGACCGCAACGCCCTCGATCCGACGGTTCCAGCTAGGGCAGTCTCGTAATTTGCGTCTTTTGGGGTCTATATATACCCTTGTAACCCCTCTTGTAACATAAGTTCAATTCATTTGCATCCAATACAAAAAACCAAAAGGCGTGCTTAGGAGCACTCTCCCCGTAAGAGAGCTCCCCTAGCCGACTCGTGTCGGGAGCACGTCGACAGGACTAGGGCCTCCACTGAGGCCTAAACCTGTATAAACCCTTGTGTCAATCTCTGAGATTGTCCAACACGGGGCGACCCATCACACGGTCATCCCGCGTTGCGGAACACGTGTTACGCACGTCATAAACCTGCCGGGGTAACTTTAATACCACGGCATATATATATATATAGTGTATGTATATATGTATGTGTTGGGGGAGAAATAATGGCTGCAGATAGTTCTCCAGGACAAGGAGCCCCTCATCCTGAACAGTTCTCCGGGATAGGGGCCTTCCCTACCCCGAATGGCTCTTCGGGTTGGGACACTGAAACTGATGCAACCATATGTCAAAGATCCGAGTCTCATACTTTGCGAAATGACCGCGAAGCCCTTGATCCGACTATTGTCGCTAGGGTAGTTTCGTAATTTGTGTCTTCTGGGGTCTATATATACTCTTGTACCCCTCTAGTATGGCTAAGACTCTCATTTACATCCAATACATTCAAAGCAATAGGCGTTTTTAGGAGCCCTCTCCCCGCGAGAGAGCCTCCCCAGCCAACTTATGTCGGGGGCGCGTCTACAAGACTAGGGTCCCCACCGGGGCCTGAAACTGTATAAATCCTTCGTGTCAATCTCTGTGATTGCACGACGTAGGGTGACCTGTCGCATGATCAACTCTCGTCATCTTACGCATGTTCCATGCCCTAAAACCTGTTGTGGGATTCATAATACCATGACAGTACGTATATGTTGGGGAAAAATATTAGCCATGCCAAGTGTACCAACTGGGGACGGGAGAAGGATCTTCTCACCTCCGAGCTAGTAGGTGGCCTTACTCCTGGACCTCGTCCAGGTGTGGAAGGGCCCTCACCTACGGCCCCGTCCTCTGGGCTAGGGGGTGGCCTCACTCCCGGACCCCGTCTGGGTGTGGATGTGCCCTCACCTCCGGACCCGTCCTCTGGGTCAAGAGGTGCCCTCACTCCCGGACCCCATCCAGGTGTGGGAGTGGCCTCAGTCCTGGACCCCGTCCGAGTGTGGAAGTGGCCTCACTCCCGAGCCCCGTCCTCCGAGCGAGCGGGTGGCCTCACTCCCGAACCCTGTTCGTGTGTGGAAGTGCCCTCACCTCCGGCCCCCTCCTCCGGGCTAGGGGGTGCCCTCACTCCCGAGCCCCGTCCTCCGGGCTAGGAGGTGCCCTCACACCCGGACCTCATCCGGGTGTGGACATGGCTTCACTCCTGGACCCGTCCAGGTGCAGACGTGCCCTCACACCTCTGGACCAATCCTCCGGGCTAAGAGGTGCCCTCACTCAAGGACCCCGTCCGGGTGTGGGAGTGGCCTCACTCTCGGACCCCGTCCGAGCGTGGAAGTGGCCTCAGTCCAGGGCCCCGTCCTCTGGGCGAGTGGGTGGCCTCACTCCCAGACCTTGTTCGGGTGTGGAAGTGGCCTCACTCCCGAACCCTGTCTGGGTGTGGAAGTGCCCTCACTCCAGCCCCGTGGAAGTGGCCTCACTCCTGGGCCCCGTCCTCCGGGCTAGGGGGTGGCCTCACTCCCGGACCCTGTCTGGGTGTGGAAGTGGCCTCACTCTCGGGCCCCGTTCGGGTGTGGAAGTGGCCTCATTCCCAGGCCCCGTCCTCGTGGCTAGGAGGTGCCCTCACTCCCAGACACCGTCCGGACGTGGAAGTGGCCTCACTCCCAGACACCGTTCGGGTGTGGAAGTGCCCTCACCTCCGGACCCGTCCTATGGGGTTGGCGCCTCCTCTCCCGGGACCTCATCCCGGAGAAGGGGCACTGAATTCAAGGGCGGTCACGTGTCCAAAATCAGTGCCCTGGGCCTTGCCAAAAGACCATCAGGCCCTCGATCTGACGGTTGTAACTAGGGTAGTCTAGTAATTTGCATATTTTGGGGTCTATATATACCCTTGTACCCCTCTCTTGTAACTTAGGACATTCATTTGTACTCAATTCACAAAAAAGAATAGGCGTGCTTTGGAGCCCTCTCACCGGGAGAGAGGCCCCTAGCCGACGTATGTCGGGAGCACGTCGACAGGACTAGGGCCTCCACTGAGGCCCGAACCTGTATAAACTCTTGTGTCAATCTCTGAGATTGTCCATCGCAGGATGACCCGTCACACGGTCAGCTCGTGTTGAGGAACACGTGTTGCACACATTATCAAACTTGCCGGAGTATTTTTTATACTACAACAGTATATATGAGTGTGTGTGTGTGTGTGTATTTTGTAACACCCCAAAATTTATGGTATAAAAATTCCATTTTAGTTCAAAACCATGCATGCATGTATCTTCAGAAATTATGGTTAGGTCCATTTAAGTCCTTATCAATCCCAAAAACTTCCAAAATTTTCTTACCAGATAAGATCTCAAATTAGACTATTTAGATGTGGATTATTATGTATCTTGTACAAATTCGCCTTTAGAAGCGAAATAAAATTCGACTTCTAAAGCCTAGAAACCATACCTCCGAAAATAGAAAATTCTTAATTATATTAAATTACACTAATTACTCTAAGAATTATTAAACTAATCTTACATATTGTTGTATAGATCTTGGGTGGATTATTTTGAAAACCTAAACTATACTATGCCTGCATACCAGTCCAAAAAGTTATCAACTAAATTCATTCATTTAAGCCCTTTTCACAAATTAGTCCTTTTTATTGAACGACTACCTTCCATATACTATTCAATACAAGTTTCTTTGTTGTCACAACTTCGAAATTGAATCCTGTCATGGTATTACGAATCCTACAATAGGTTTTAGGCTGTGGAACATGCATACGACAATGCGAGCCGACCGTGCGACGGGTCACCCTGCGTTGGGCAATCACAGAGATTAATGCAAAGGATTTATCCACATTCGAGTCTCAGTGGAGACCCTAATTCTGTTGACGTGCCCCCAACGTAAGTTGGCTAGGGAGGCTCTCTCGCAGGGAGAGGGCTCCTAAACACACTTATTGCTTTGAGTGTATTGGATGTAACTGAGAAAGTTAGGTTATGTCGTGGTATTACGAATCCCCACGGCAGGTTTTAGAATGTGCGTAACACGTGTGCAATGACGCGAGCTGACCGTGCGACGGGTCACCTCCCGTCGAGCAATCATAGAGATTGACGCGGGGAATTTATACAGATTCGGGTCCCGGTGAGAACCCTAGTCTTGTTGACACGCCTCGGACGTAAGTCCCGGGGGAGGTTCTCTCGCGGGGAGAGGTCTCCAGGGGAGTGCCTGTTGCTTTGAGTGTGTAAAAATGAAATTTGAGAGTCCTTACAAGAGAGATACAAGGGGATATATAGACCCCAAAAATGCAAAAAGACTAAAGCACCCTAACTACAACTGTTGGATTGAGGGGCATCGTCGCCCTTTCACAGGGCGAATGGCTTGGATGCTTGACATGTGTCGGCGCTAGTTCTCGAGGCACCCTTGGCGTCACCTGTTCCCTGATCGTCGGTCCCAGAGGTCCCAATTGCACCCGAGGCCCGAGACCCAACTGGTGGTCCTTCGACCGGGAAACCCAGGGGCCTCCGTGTAATGTCACGAGACCACACGGCACGGATGTTCCAGCGCCCCCAGTGGCCCGGGGCCACGGGGCCCGTGGCTCCCAACGGGGAGCCCTTGGAGTCACCGTGGGTGGCCACGAAGGGCCGTGAGGACCACTGTGTAGTGTCACGAGGCCAAGCAGCCCGATCGTTCTGGCGCCCCCAGCGACTCGGGGCCAAGGGGCCCATTACTCCCGACGAGGAGCCCTTGGAATCACCGTGGGCGGCCACGGAGGGCCGTGAGGGCTACCGTGTGATTTCACGAGACCAAGCAGCCCAGACGTTCTGGCGCCCCCGACGACCCAGGGCTAAGGGGCCTGTGACTCCCAACGGGGAGCCCTCCGAGTCACCGTGGGCGGCCACGGAGGGCCGTGAGGGCCGCTGTTTGATGTCATGGGACCAAGCGGCCTGGACGTTCCGGCGCCCCCGAGGACCCGGGGCTAAGCGGCCCGTGACTCCCAACGGGGAGCCCTCGAAGCCACTGTGGGCAGCCACGGAGGGCCTTGAGGTTCACTGTGTCATGTCACGGGACCAAGTGGCCCGAACGTTCCGGCGCCCCTGGCAGCTCGAGGCTAAGCGCTCCCGTGGTTCCCAACAGGGGGCCGTTGGGGTCACTGTGTGATGTCGCAGGGCTGTGGCCCGAGCGTTCCGGCGTCCTTGATGACCTGGGGCTAAGGGGCCCGTAACTCCCAACAGGGAACTTTCCCGGGCCTATGAGGACTACCTCAGTACCGACTTGGAGATTGTCAGGAGGAACCGGGGGGACCACTTGGGGAGCTACCGAAGCATCCCGGCCGAGCAACCGGGGTGGCTCTCCAGAGACCTCTCCCGGTGTCGCCAGCTCGGACCTCCTAGAGGTCGGATATTTCCCCCAATAGGTTACAAGAGAGGGGTACAATGGTATATATAGACCCCAAATGACGCAAATTACTAAACTACCCTAGCCGCAGTCGTCGGATCAAGAGTGTTGCGGTCTTTTCTCAGGGTGTGAGGCACGGATCTTTGACACATGGCTGCATCAACTTCAGTGCCCCGCACCCAGAGAACCGCTCGTAGGAGGGAGGGCCCCCTTTCCCAGGGCGCATTCCGGGGAAAGGAGCGCCGCTGTCCCGGAGAGCCACCTGGGGAAGAGAGGGTCTCTATCCCGGCACGCTACCTGGGGAAGGGAGGGAACCTTTCTTGAGGCACATTCCGAGGGAGGAAGGACCCCTTTCCTAGCGAACCATTCTGAAGAAGGGAGGGCTCCTTTCCTGGGGCACGTTCTAGGGAAAGGAGGGCCCCTATCTCAAAGAGTCACCAGGGGAAGAGAACGCCTCTATCCTAGGACATAACCCAGGGAAGGGAGGGACCCTTTCCCAGAGAACATTCTGGGGGAGGAAGGGTCCCTGTCCTAGAGAACCACTCGGGGAAGTGTCGCGCCCCGAGCAGGGTACCACGACTACTCCTGTGGAGACCTAGCTCACTGCAGCTGGCCTCATACATACATACCACTGACTTCCCAGGATAAGTCAAGCACAGGAGTTCATTGCAGCAGAGCAACTTACAAAATATCATTCATAAACAGTATGGCCTGCTGGCCTGGTACAATAAAAGAGTAATACAATGCCTTCACGGCACAAATGGTCCAATTAAAACAAAAAGACAACTACTCGGCGGAAGCTAGGTGAAACCCCCACAGTCGTAAGAAGTTGACAGCAGAACAGCACACTTCAGGGTTCTGGCAGAATTGGCTCTCTTCCTTCTGGATCCACGAAATCTTCCAAGGCTTCGTCTTGGTATTGTAGCACTCCATCTATTGTTGATAAGTTGCAAGGGTGAGCACTTACGTACTCAGCAAGTCCTAGGTAAGAGTAGAGATACATATAGTAGAGATGACATGATCCTATGCTATTGAGGGAAAAGAGGTGAGAGAGTTTTTCCACAAATACTTTTCTTCCAAGCTTTTCAAATCTCATGCTCATGGCAGCATTTCATGTACTTAGGGCACAATCCACGTGCCTCTTAGCTATTATATGATCACTAAATTATGATACTACCGCGACACGTCAACACATGACAGCCCACGGCAGTACCCCTTATCATGACAACACATGTCATTTGGGTAATCTTGACTTAACAAATTTTAATTTATAAAACAATACTTGTGTCACACCCCGTGGATTTAATCCACCGCGGCATACTCCTAAAACTAGGGAGCACGAAGTATTCGAATACATTTTTAACTCTGCAGAGGGGTACCAATTTACCCGCAAGATATATCCACTTTCATGCCCTTCCTATCACAAGGATTGGACCCCTGACTCACTTCATACTGTGAGCGGCAAGGTGGAGATAACAAGAACTTTTGCCATGTTTCACACACAGTTCACCCCAGACCCCGTGGTTTTCTTCACGCAAACCACAGTTGTGGCAGGGTTACACAACCCCCACTAAATTGGCATCTTCCCCTCAGGGTCAGCGTGCATGATCACATCCTGTGATATGTGTTGGAGCGCACCCTGTGTTTAATCATGAGTTTGTCATATAGGGGTTTCATGTGTGATCCACATACTACTTGTTCAGGCCTGTCCCATACCAGGCTTGTGGTCGGCACGTTAATCATGCCACTAGATGCACAACACAAGGTTCTAGGTCCTTATATGCCAGTGACCAGATCATACCACAATCCATGCACTTCCAGTGCTGGCACATCCTGTGCGACCAAGCACCTCCAGTGCTTTCACCATTCCATACCAAAATACTGGTCACGGCTAGGGGTTTTATTTCATGAATATAAATATACATAATATATTAGTTCATGGCTCATTATTTGATCAATTCACATTTCACAGGCATCAGCCTGATGCTGCCATTTCATAATTCAACTATTTCAATCTTTCTCATGCAATATTATTATTTTATAATCAAGGTATATTCTAGCAATTCATAAAATATAGGTTCAAGATGTTCAAGAATATGACTTGCCTTCCGCGTCGTAAGAAACAGCAGTTGATGTCGGGTCTGTGACGAAGTCTTCAAACTCAGACTCTTGCTCTGAACAAGGATCAAACAAGCAAACAGGCATTACAATCAATCCTACTCTTACTAATCCACTATATGTGATAATGCAAGGTGAAGGTGTCTTGGCGACACAAGATTTGGATTCTGGAAAGCGATTAGGGTTAAACTATGGAAACTAGGGTTAAGATTAGTTGTCAGGGGTTTACAAGGTTCCAAATGTCCCAAAATATCAGAATGATATCAAGGCTGCGGCTGGTTCGCTCAAAAACAGCGAACGTCTTTAGGTCGACATTCGGTTCAAGGCATCGACATAGGTTCGATGGATGATAGAGGGCTCAACTCAAGTTGTGACAGTAGGATAAAATGTAGATCACAACATCAGGAGTCTAAGGGACAAAGTTATGTTCAGTTTGCATACCCAGAAGGGGTCAAACTGGCCCAATGCCATTGGCTGACATAGGCTGACAAGGGCTGACAATGCCGAAGAATGGCATTGACATGGTTTGAATAGTTCCCAGTGGACAAAATGGGATTTGATTCAAGAATATGGTGCACAAGGTAGTGAGGCAACTATTTGACAAAGTATTTTCTGTTTTTCATGACCAGAGGTGGGTGAACAGGGCTAATGCCACTGACTAGCATAGTTTGACATAGAGTTGACATGGCCAGAAACTAGGGTTTGCCATAACTTTTGATCTAGGGCTCCAAATGATGCACCACTTTGTCTGGTAGTTAGACATTTGTATCAGGAACAAATGTCTCAACAGGATCTAGGGCAGGAGATGGCCGGGAAGTGATGAAAACCGGCAAAGAAGTTGACTGGCCTGGAGCACATGCAACATAAACAGTGCAGTAACTAGGGCATAGCTATATCTCACAATCTAGGCCGAATTAGAAGTCGTGATAGAAGACAAAGTTGCTCAGAATGGTCCAAAACATCTAAATGGCAAAGTGGCTAGGGCTGGATCGGCTGGATTTGGAAGATACTAGCTGGAGAAAAGATGAACTCAAATCTGATTTGGGCATTTCTGATTTAAAGTGATTGAACTCAATTCCTTGCTTGTGCATGGTACTCAGGGTACTAGAAATTCATTGGTGAAGTTAGATTAACAGATTGCTCAACAGAGAAGCTAAATCAGTAAGTACAAGTTCATGTTCATGGCTGGAAATTGGGGGTTTTTGTTTTGCAACGAATTTGTTCAAACCAATAGCTCAAGGGTCTTAAGTGAGCTATTCTAAGCATCTTTCACTACTGGCTCGAAGATCAATTCAATTTAGGTGAGGGTTAATTGCTCATCGGAGTTTTAGATGAAACACGGCGATTGCCGGTGACTGAGGGTATTTAAACTAAATTCCAAGCTCGAAAAGCATGAGGGAGATGAGAGAAGCTCACTGGGGGTGTTGGATCGAAGTATGAAGCAGTGGAGAAGCTTGGCACCGAAGCTCCCTTTGCTGCTCGCCGGGGGAGAAGAAGAAGACGGCGAGTTTGAGAACTGAGGTGTTTCTGGTGGGTGTGTGGTGTTTCACTGAGACCAGGGACTATTTATAGAGGATTTGGAGGTGTTGCAACGGCTAGAAGTGCTCGGGGAGTTGTAGCCGGCAAGGAAAAGACGAGATGCGACTTCACGGCGAGCTGGCGTCGAGGGGACTGGTTCAGCGGCCGTGAGAGCTTTTGCAGGTGATGAGAAGGTGAGCTGACGGCTGGCCGCGGCGAGTTCTCCACGTGGCTAAGCTTTCCTGCTGGAGCCGTTGCCGGTGGCGTGCAAACGGGAGAAACAGCTGGCTGCGTGTTGCGCCGGGGAAGATCCACAGTGGCCAACGCCGAGCACACACGTGGCAGCAGGCGAAGCAACCAGCAGTGGCGCGCTCGAGGTCGAAGGCTCCCGTGCTCGTGAGCTGTTCTAGGTCGTGGTTGAAGTCCCAGGCGCTGGTCGAAGACAGCTTCTGGTCGTGAACTGAGGTGAGGTCAAATCCAGGGGTATAATTGTGATGATTTCGGTTGCAAAGTGGACTGATTTGTAAATCTGGTCTTAGAGAGGTTCAATTTGGGATTTGGTTTCATGGCTGCGTATAATATTTCTATTAATACTCATTTAGCTCAAATCTGGAGAAAATTTGATAAGGTTTGAGGGATTTCACCTATTTTCGAAAATAGGGTAAAATTAGGGTAAACTAGATCTGGATTTTGTCGATCTCGAATTCTGGTAATTAGGGTGAGATTTGGAAGTCTGATCAGAAGGGAAATCTATATCAAATAGTATTTGGGAGGTGTTCCCTGAAGAAATTCTGAGGTTGGCGTTGATTCGTGGATTTTAGCCTTTTCAGGCTTCCAGGTAAACAGAGAAAGGACTTATTCGCAGTAAAATTTGGACTAAACTGCGAAAAGTACTTAGATGAAACAATCTGGTTTCCAACTTTTTGGAGCAAGTTGAGGATGCATCTAGGAACATATTCCAAAAGATACTTGAGTCTGGATAGGGTTAAACCATGATAACTCAGTTATCTGGAAACTGGATACTTGAGTCTGTTTTCGAAAATAGAAAGAGACTTAGATACTGGGAGTTAGGGTTAGAATTCAATTTGGTTCCTGAAGACTTTTATCTTCAGAATAACTGGTAGGTTAAATCTGGATGGTCAGATCTTGATCTGGATCTAGAGAATAGATTTGGAGATTTTTAGGGTTTGGGAGAGATTAGGGTTCAGCTGATCTGGCTACAACTACAGGGATACATGCATGCAGGATTTTATGCAAAAACTTTTCACCCCCAAAACCAGGGTGTTACAGGAAGAGAACGCCTCTATCCTGGGACATAACACTGGAAGGGTGGGACCCTTTCCCAGAGCACATTCCGAGGGAGGAAGGGCCCCTGTCCCAGAGAACCATTCTGGGGAAGAGAGGGCCTCCACCCCGGGATACAACCTGGGGATGGGAGGGTCCCTTTCCCAGCGCACATTCCGGGGAAGGGTGATCCGTTTGAGACCTAGGCTTGGTTTTCGCACTAGGCTCGCCCAGATTCTAATATGCGGAATAAGTGATCTTACTCAGAAATACCGAAACCCAAAGGTTGATCGAAAATGAAACCCAAAGTAATTGCAAAACTCTTTATTTTCAAGAGGGCTTTACACGTCGAACGTTAGGCACACTTGCCTACGTCGAAGGAACTATAAGTGTCCAAAACTCAAATAAGTTCTATGACTTTTCGATTGTATTCGATGATCTAAACTAGTCCTATTACAAGGTATTTATAGTCCAATCGTATGAGTACGTATCAGACTCAATAACCTAAACGTATTAGACTCATATAACTAACTAATCCTAAACGGATAAGTTTAGTTATACATATTTGGATCGGATTACAATTCCGAACAGGGAACGAATTCCTTTTCATGGTTGCAAACCAATCCATGGTCGCGGACCCATCCATGGTTGCGAAACCTTTCCGAACACAGTTAAGGTCGCGAAGCCATATGCGATCAGGACTTGAAGATCCTCCCGGATCATGACTCCCTTGTTGAGAAGGAACCAACCCCTGTTGCGACCTCTCGATCAAACTGGAGATGTGAAAATTGGGCTTGTCCATGTTCTCTGGTGTACCACTTTGCCGTACGTACTTGTTGACCTTTCCGACCGATTCGAAAGGTCTCCTTTATGCCACTGAAGGGTGGTAGTCACCTTCTTCTCCAGAATCACATCTTCACGTAAAGGTTCGTCTCGTTGATAGACCAAGTCTTCAACAGATGATACTATAGTATCTAGCTCATCATCCAGCATTGAAGGCTCACAGAGTTTGAGGTGCTCAACATTGACAACCGAGTAAATATCCATGTATGGAGGTAACTCGAGCTGACAAGCATTATTACCTATTTTCCGCAAAATCCGAAAAGGACCATAACGAATGGGTTTGAGTTTTTTACCTTCACCTTTAAGTCTCTCCTTACTTAGATGTAACCATACCATATCACCTTCTTGAAATTGCGCATTAACTCGGTGCCGATCATGTTGCGCCTTGTACTTAAGTTGAGCTTTCAGTAAGTTCTGTTCAACTTCTCGATGGAGTCGTTGAATACCTTGCAGGAACTTTTGTGCTCGGTCCTGATCAGATGCTTCCTTGCTGTTTTGTACTGAGGTAGGGATCAAAAACTCCATGTCGAATGGACTCTATGGTAGATGTCGTGGTATTGCGAATACCCCGACAGGTTTTGTGAACGATCCTAGCGAAGATTACGCGGCGCGGGTTGACCGGATGACCGGTCCTCCCCCGCCGGACAAACACAAGAAATGACACGAGGATTTATACAGGTTCGGGTCCCGGTGGGGGCCCTAGTCCTGTCGGTGCGCTCCCGACCGGAGTCGGCTGGGGAGGCTCTCTCCGGGGGAGAGACTTCCAGAGCACACCTGTGAGTTTAGCTATTCCAATCAATATGAATCACTTGCTTACAACTGAGGGGTACAAGGGCTATTTATAGCCCCAAAAAGAAGCAAAAAGTCTAAACTACCCCGGAAGCCACCGTCGGATTGAGGGGTAGCGACGTCCTTCTCCCGGTCAAACGCCTTGGATGCTTGATAGGTGGTCGCTGATTCCTGAGGCGCTCCTCACGTGACCTGCACGTGATCAACAACCAGAGACTTTACCTTTAGAAGGGCGACGAGGCCCGGGACATGCACCGGAGGCCGGGTCCCCGGGCCCAAGGCGGTGCCCGGGGAGGCACCGGAGGCCACGTCATCGGGCCAAAGGCGGCGCCCGGGACCGGCGCCGGAGGCTAGGTCCCGGGAGCCAAGAGGCGGCGCCCGGGACCGGCACCGGAGGCCAGGTCCCGGGAGCCAAAAGGCGGCGCCCGGGGAGGCATCGGAGGCCATGTCCCCGGGCAATGGCAGCGCCCGGGACCGGCGCCGGAGGCCAGGTCTCGGGGGCCAAAAGGCGGCGCCCGGGGAGGCACCGGAGGCCATGTCCCCGGGCAGATGGCGTCGCCCGGGACCGGCGCCGGAGGCCAGGTCCCTGGGGCCAAAAGGCGGTGCCTGGGGAGGCACCAGAGGCCATGTCCCCGGGCAGATGGCGGCGCCCGGGGAGGCACCGGAGGCCATGTCCCCGGGCAGATGGTGGCGCCCGGGACTGGCGCCGGAGGCCAGGTCCCGGGGGCCAAAAGGCGGCGCCCGGGGAGGCACCGGAGGCCATGTCCCCGGGCAGATGGTGGCGCCCGGGACCGGCGTCGGAGGCCACATCCCCGGGCGCATGCGACGCAACTTACCTGGACTTAGTCTCACGGAGATTTCCCCCAACAGTAGAAATCCTAAACAGACCTCAAACAGCGACTTTCCAGTCGAACCATACACTGCTCGATTAAAAGCAAACTGTAGGTACGGTATGCTTTCATCCCAGGTCTTTGGGTGCTTCGAATTATATCCTCTCAAAAGATGAATGACTGTGCGATTTACCACCTCGGTTTGACCATCAATTTGCGGATGAAAAGCAGTACTCCTTTTTAGCTTGGTGTCCATCATTGTCCAGAGAGATCGCCAAAAGTGACTAGGGAACCGGGTATCGTGATCAGACACAATAGAAGTTGGCAGTCCGAAGTGCGTCCAAATGTTTTGAAAGAATACCTGAGCTGCTTCTTCTCCCGTGATAGTTTTTCGACAAGGTATAAGAATAATCATTTTGGAGAACCGATCAACAACCACGAATAGATAGTCATTGCCACGTCGGGTCTTAGGCAATCCTCCCAAGAGATCCATGGATATGCTCTCCCATGGTCACGATGGAACTGGCAAAAGAGTGTACAAACCTAATTTTTGGTTTGCCGGTTTCGAGATGTTGCAGAGACCACAACCTCGAACAAAACTAACCACATCTTGCTGCATACGCGGCCAGAACACATGTCGGTGAAGATTTTGCAACGTCTTTGTAACCCCAAAATTACCATCTACCTTCGATGTGTGCGCTTCTCGCAACCATTAAATTCGAGGTACTCCACGAGGTATGCAAAGTAAATTGCCCTTGTACAAGAGTCCTTCTCACCAAACGAACTCTATAGGTTTTCCTGTTTCGAGCTCAATCAGTGCTGTTTGAAAATCATGGTCTTCACTGTACATATTGGCATATTCATCATGACATGAGGGCTCGATCTGCATGAACGCTGATAAACAGAGGGTCGTAACTGGTGGTCGCGACAACATGTCCGGCAATTTGTTGTGTACACCCTTCTTGTACTTAATCACCAAATTAAACTGCTGCAGATATAACATCCACTTCATGTGCCGAGCTTGCTATAGCTTGGACTGAGTTTGCAAATATTGCAACGGTTGATGGTCGGTGTGGACAACAGTCTCTTTACCCAAGAGATAACACTGCCAATGTTTCACGGCCTGATGCAGTGCACACAACTCTTTGTCATAAGTCGGGTAGTTCTTCTGAGCTCCCTGGAATAACTCAAAGTGATATGTCACTGGTCGACCTTCTTGCATGAGCACTGCGCCCATCGCATAACCTGAGGCATCAGTTTCTAGCTCGAATGGTTTTTGGAGATTCGGCAAAGCTAACACAGGCGCCTCGCTGGTCTTCCTCTTCAGCAAGAGAAACGTGTCCTCATGTTTCCCTGTCCACTCGAACTTTTGATCGATCTTGGTTAATGCATGCAATGGAGAAGCCACAATCGAGAAGTGTCGGATGAACTTCCGAAGATATTGGCATGCTCCCACAAAACTACGCACGTCCGGAACTGTTCGCAGTTGTGGCCATTCGCGAATCACTTTTATCTTATCCGGGTCGATTTGCAACGTACCGTTGCCGACCATGAATCCAAGGTAAAGTAGAGTTTGTTGACCGAACTCGCACTTCTTACGGTTGAGGCGAAGTCGATGTTGCCAAAGCTGTTTGAACACCTTTTCGACATGAATGATGTGCTCATCCCACGAACGACTATAAACTAATATGTCGTCGAGGTAAACGATCACAAAGTCGTCGATGAACTGTCTCAATACGTCATTCATAAGACGCATGAAAGTTGCCGGGGCATTGTAGAGACCAAACGGCATGACTAGCCATTCGAACAGACCTTGTCGTGTTTTGAACGCGGTCTTCAATGTATCCTCCTCTTGGATGCTGACTTGATGATATCCTGACTTAAGATCCAATTTGGAGAAGATAACGGCATGCTTCAATTGGTCTAGCATGTCGTCAATACAAGGAAGGGGGTAGCGGTTCTTGATGGTGATCTTGTTTAGTGCTCGGTAGTCGATGCACATACGCCAAATCCCATCTTTCTTTGGCACTAACACCACAGAAGATCCACAAGGTGAACTACTCAGTTGAATGACACCATCGTTTAGCAACTCACCAAGTTGTCTTTTGGTCTCTTCATTCTCCAATACTGAGTTGCGATACATACTCAGATTGGGCAATGTCGCATCGGACACAAGTTGAATTTCGTGCTCGACTGAATGTTTCGGTGGACAACCCTGGGTAGTCTCAAACAGATCACTGTATTTCTCTAGCAGTCCCGACAAACGACCAGAATCCTCTTGGCACGCCAATGACAATTCTGGTCGAGTACCCTCACTTTGACCAATGAGTCGAATCATGACAAGCACATACTTGTGACATGCATTAACAATTCGTTTGGCTTGATTTGTGGTAATCAAGTTCGAAGTGTTGACGCGGATGTCTCTACTGATTACAAACTTAACTCCATCTTTGGTGAGGTCATACTCTTGCGCTCGCCGATGGAAGTGAGCGTCTCGATCATACAGATACGGACTCCCAAAGATCACCTGACAGATATCGATAGGGACAACATCGCATTGCACCTCATCGATATATCGTGCAGAGATTGTAAACTTCAACACACACTGACTCGTAATCTGTTGGTTCACATCGGATGAAACCAACCCAGCGGATATGGTCGCGGGTGTGTGGTTGTCTTCAAACCAAGTCATCGAACCAGTCCAACGGAGACCATTCTTCTGACTTCCGGGATCGAATATCGCTGCGACCGTTCTTATTTGGACTCGGCTTTTTCTTTGTCGAGGTCGCACTTTCCTTCGTGCTTTTGTCACTGCGGGATTTGTTCTTCTTCTAGATCGCCGTCGCAGTTGTGCTTGCGGTCGCGATGTCTTGGACGCCGAATAGACTTAGCTCAGTACTGATCATTTTCTGAAGTCCAGATGTGTATTTCTGAAATACCTGAGGATCGGACAGTGATATGCCGATGACCATTGCTTGTCTCTGGAATTCCGTAGTATAGTCTTAGAAGGTCTATTCGCGCCGTTGGTACAATCTGTGCCAACGCTCCCATCTCTCCTCAAAGTAACCCATCGGATAGAATTCTTGTCACAGAAGTCATTTGAATTGACCCCACGCAAGGTCGTCAGCTTCACCACTGGCGACAAGGGCCTTCCACCAGGTCTTGGCGTGGTCCTTCATCTTTAAAGGTGCGAATTTCACCTTTTGAGCGCTACTGAACCCTTTCAAGTCAAAGTAGGTCTCAAGCTGGTCGATCCAAGAATCCAGTTTCTCGGCATCGATCACCCCATCATATATGGGTATATCAATCTTAGTGTCGACCTTAAAAGATCCGACAGCTAAGGAGGTGTTGGCGAGGTCGTCGGTCTTGTGGTCGCCTTCATCTTTATTTTCGTCTGTCTTGCGCAAGTCTTCACCAGTCTTCACACCCATAACCTTCCCTACTTCAGGAGGTACAATCATAGCCTGCTGCTTAATCCAAGCAAGCACGGTTTCCATGTCAGTGGAGAGCTTAGCCACTTGTTAGGCTAGGTTAGCTTGAACGGAGGTATCGTCAGACATTGTCGGAGACGCGGCTATAGGAACCATCGATTGATTGCCTGGATTTTCACTGGAGGTTTTGTAACCTTGGCGAGTCTTCACCATCCACAGGATAGGAAAGTTGCTATGATACCAACTTGATCCATTTGAGACCTAGCCTTGGTTTTCGCACTAGGCTTGCCCAGATTCTAATATGCAGAATAACGAGATCTTACTCAAAAATACCAAAACCCAAAGGTTGATCGAAAATAAAACCCAAAGTAATTGCACAACTCTTTATTTCAAAAAGGGCTTTGCACGTCGAACGTTATGCACACTTGCCTACGTCGAAGGAACTATAAGTGTCCAAAACTAAAATAAGTTCTAGGACTTTTCGATTGTATTCGATGATCTAAACTAGTCCTATTACAAGGTATTTATAGTCCAATCGTATGAGTACATATCAGACTCAATAACCTAAATGTATTAGACTCATATAACTAACTAATCCTAAACGGATAAGCTTAGTTATACATATTCAGATCGGATTACAATTCCGAACAGGGAACAAATTCCTTTTCATGATCGTGAACCAATCCATGGTCGCGAAACCTTTCCGAACACGGTTAAGGTCGCAAAGCCATATGCGATTAGGACTTGAAGATCCTCCCGGATCAAAGGGAGGGCTCTTTTCCCGGGGCACATTTCGGGGAAAGGAGGGCCTCTGTCCCGAAGAGCCACCCGGGGAAGAGAAGGTCTCTATCCTGGGACACAGCTCAGGGAATTGAGGATCCCTTTCCCAGGGCACAATCTAGGAAAATAGGTGGGCCCCCTTTCTCAGAACATCGTCCTGGGGAAGGGGGTGTCCCTATCCCGGAGAATGGTCCGGGAACGCTTCGTCCATGACTACTCCTTTTCCCCAACAGCAGCCCCCCGCACCCCTGAGGACATTTGATGGTGTTGGGGGGTGCGATGAATTGCACCCGGGGAGAAAATAGCTGATCTGCGAAAATCATCCGGGAAAGGAGGGTCCCCGTCCCGGGGAAGGGAGGGTTCCCGAGGGAGCATCCCTGTCCCGGAGAACAGTCCGGGAGAGGGCGTCCCATTCTCGAGGGAGAGAACACTATTTATACACGTTGTGCGTCGCTTCGTTTCCCGTGCGCCCTTTTGAATTCATAGTCCGGATCCTTCCGTGTGACATGTGGCGGCCATCGGGGGCGCCTTTGTTCTCTATATAAAGGGGGCTCAGTGTTGGAGAGGGCAAGCCCCTCTCTGAGTTTCCACTTATAAGCTTTCGCTTTTTAGCCCTGGAACTCTCCCTGTTGAGTACTTTTTTCAGAAGGGAGAAGAGAGATTGGCGCTCAAGGTGTGAGGAAAAGCCGTCGAGATGGTGATAATTCTCATATTTGTACATATTTTCTGGATATTTCCCCTCATTCATGCTCATTTTAGTCATAAAAATCATCAAATACTCAAATATATTTGTATTGGCTGTCGTTCGACCTCGACTGTGTGTTCTGTTTATTTTCATCGCAGGTCGATACATTCAGGCAATTTATGGTTGAATGGATGAGCTTCATCGACTGGATCTGGCAAACGGACGAATCTGCACAGAAGTGTGCATCGTTACGGACGCGTAGGAGCTGACCGCGTCAAAATCGGAGTCTTCGGGAGTCTAGAACAACCAAACCTTACAGCCTAGGACCCAATTGAAATTTCCTGAAAACATGAGGGCCTTTTTGCAAAATAGCCAAAACACTAAAACCCTCGGCCGCACTGTTGCAATTCGGCCTAGCACATACCCACAACCCCCTTCTTCTCTCCCAACCCCGGCAAGCTTGCCGCCGGTGGCCAAGTCCACACCGACAGTAAACCGCCGGCCTCCTCCCCGTTCTACCTTCCCCTCTTCTTCCTCTTCTCCCTCTCCGGTGGGCCGCCGATCTTCTCCCTCTTCGTCCTCTCTCAACACATTTCATCTCCTCCTCTCTCGTTCGTCTCCACCGCCGGCGATCTCCCCTTTTCCTTCCTGTCTTGCAACTCCACATCTCCCCTCTTTTATTCCTTCCTTCTCCTTCTCCCTCCTCCTTCTTCCTCCTTTCTTCTTCCTGCCTCTTCTTCCCCCAAATCCTCCACTCCTCTTCTACGGGCCGCCCGATCTACCGCCGGATCTGCGCCGGAGCCGTCCTTTGTCACCACGCCTCCGTCCCGAGCCGCACCTCCACAGCGCCGTCGCCACAGCTCTGCCGCCGGATCTCGCGCCATCTACACCGACCACACCGGAGCAGCGGCTGGCGCCGCCCAATCTGCCACCCGACGCCGCCTCCTTCACAGCCGCGGCCGCTGATCTGATCCCACGCCGCCCTTGCCGCCGGCCCCGATCTTCCCCACTGCACCGCCATCTCCACGGCGCCGCCGAGCCACTCCTCTCCTTCTCCATCGCAGATCCAGGCCGTGTAGGAAATCGAGTAAGCTACACTAGCAGAATTTCTAATAATTTACTCGAAAACTGCAAGTAATAGATCATAGATTAGATTGTTACCAGTAGCGGAAGCAGATTTGATGCAACGATCGAATGTTCGCAACAACCGTTTGCGGATCGTCCAGAACAGTGGATGTAGATGACAACGATCGCTCACGGATCGTCCTGATCAGCGCAGCAATTGCAGCAGCGCCTCTACCGGTATCCACACGTACTGGGATGAAACGTTGTGCAATGGTGTGCTAGCACCAATGTGCACAACAAGGGTTTTTAGGGCTATTACTTTAGAGGAGGTAGCAGCTAGGGCTTTTCTGTGTGTTTTCTCAAGGCCCATCATACCTCTCTATATATAGGGCCAAGCAGGAGAAATCCTAACAAATTAGGTTTCCTGATATTATACGAATCTTATCCGAACTGCCCATGCAGAAGAAATCCTAATAGATTAGGTTTCCTGATTTTATACGAATCTTATCCGTATTGCAGGATGAGACTAATATTAAATCTTCGTATTTGATACGTTAATTTCATAACAGACCCAATCCGGATCTGATACGAAAACCCATAACAAACCCAATCCGAATGTATAAGGAGTCTAATATTAAGTCTCCGAATCTGATACGGAAACCTATACCAAACCCAATCCAAATGGATAAGGAGTCTAAACCCAATCCAAATACATAAGGATTCTAATATTAAGTTTCCGAATCTGATATTGAAACCCATATCAAACCCAATCCAAATGCATAAGGAGTCTAACATTAAGTCTCCAAATCTGATATGGAAACCCAAAATAGACTTAATCCGAATTGCATTGTTCCAACCCGTTAAGTGTGTGACCCTGTAGGTTCATGCATTGTTCCAACTCACTTAGGTTTCCATTTAGGAAAGCCGTTTTGACATCCATCTGCCATATCTCATAATCGAAATAGGCAGTAATAGCTAGGATGATCCTGATTGACTTTAACATAGCAACGGGCGAAAAGGTTTCATCATAATCAACACCTTGAATTTGCTTGAAACCTTTTGCAACTAATCGTGCTTTATGGATATAAACATGACCATTCATGTCAATCTTTTCTTATAAACCCATTTGCACTCAATGGCTTTTACACCATCAGGCAGATCCACCAAGTTCCACACTCGATTGTCATGCATGGATTCAATTTCGGATCTCATGGCTCCAAGCCATTTCTTAGAGTCAGGGCTCATCATCGCTTCTTCGTAAGTCTTAGGTTCATCATTATCTATCAATAATACTTCACGCTGCTCCATTGTAAGGAGCATGTACCTTCCAGGTGCGTGACGTACCCTTTCAGACCTACGTATAACCGGTGCTTGTCCTGCATCATTTTCTACATTGTTTTGCAGGTCTTGCTGAGCTTCAGTGGGTGCTGAAACAATTTCCAGTGGTTCCCGAATTTCTTCAAGTTGCACTGTGCTCCCACTTACTCCTTTTGAAAGAAACTCTTTCTCCAAAAAGACACCGTTTCGGGCAACAAACACTTTGTTTTCTTCTCGATTATAGAAGTAATATCCTTTTGTTTCCTTAGGATAGCCCACAAAGAAGCATTTATCTGATTTGGGTTTGAGCTTATCAGACATTAAACGTTTTACATAAACTTCACAACCCCAAATCTTAAGAAAAGACAATCCAGGACGCCTTCCATTCCATATCTCATATGGTGTCTTTTCTACGGCTTTTGATGGAGCCCTATTTAATGTGAACGCAGCTGTTTCTAGAGCATATCCCCAGAAGGACAATGGAAGATCAGTTTGGCTCATCATTGACCGAACCATGTCCAACAAGGTCCTGTTCCGTCGTTCTGACACACCATTCCATTGAGGTGTTCCTGGCGGGGTCAATTGTGGAACAATTCCATGCTGTTTTAGATGATCACCAAATTCTTGGCTCAAATATTCCCCTCCACGATCAGATCGTAGGGTTTTGATTGTTTTGCCAAGTTGATTTTGTACTTCATTCTGAAATTCCTTGAATTTATCAAACGTTTCAGATTTATGCCTCATTAAGTAGACATATCTATATCTACTAAAGTCATCGGTAAAAGTTATGAAGTACTGAAAGCCACCTCTAGCTGTTGAACTTAATGGTCCACATACATCAGTATGAATAAGAGCCAATAAGTCATTGCCCTTTCACTTTCACCCGTGAAAGGTGCCTTTGTCATTTTGCCAAGTAAACAAGATTCACACACATCAAATGATTGAAAATCAAATGAGTCTAGAAGCCCATCTTTCAGGAGTTCCATGATGCGTTTCTCATTGATATGGCCTAAACGACAATGCCAGATAAACGTGGGATTCAAATCATTGGACCTAAGCCTCTTAGTACATATGTTATAGACAGGTAATTCAAGATTTAGCTGATAAAGCCCATTCTCCAATGAGGCATTGCCATAAAACATATCATTTAAATAAAAGGAACAACGATTGTTCTTTATTCTAAATTCATAACCCAGCGTGTCCAAACACGACACGGATACAATGTTTTTGCTTATGGCAGGAACATAATAACAGTTATTAAGTTCTAAAACTAATCCTGAAGGTAAAGCTAATATAAAAGTTCCAACAGCTAAGGCTGCAACTCTTGCTCCATTGCCAACGCGAAGTTGAACCTCGCCCTTAGCCAAATTTCTACTCCTTTTAAGCCCCTGCATCGAAGTGCAAATATGAGCAGCCGATCCGGTATCAAATACCCAAGAGTCGGAAGGAGAAGTAGCTAAATGAACTTCTATAACATATATACCTGAAGGAGTCTCACTTTCCTTCTTTTTCTTTAAATCTTCCAAGTATTTCTTGCAATTCCTCTTCCAATGGCCAGATTCCTTGCAATAGAAGCATTCAGTAGTAGGGGTGGCACCTGGCTTGGACTTTCCTTTGGAATTAGGTTTAGCGCTAGAGGATCTTTCTAGAGCTTTGCCCTTTCCCTTAGCCTTGCCCTTGCCCTTCTTCTTAAAGCTTTTTCCCTTTTGAACCATCACTACATTATTTGGGTTTTTCTTAATGTTCTGTTCCGCTGTTTTAAGCATCCCATGCAATTCGGTCAATGATTTCTCCAGATTATTCATGTTATAATTCATGACAAACTGGTCATAGCTCGGAGGGAGCGATTGGAGAATCATATCAGTAGCCAACTCTTGACTAAGGGGAAAACCAAGTTTTTCCAAATTCTCAATGTAACCAATCATCTTGATCACATGAGGACTGACCGAGCTTCCTTCTGCCAACTTGCAATCATGCAATTTCTTGGTGGTCTCATATCTTTCCACCCTGGCCTGCTCCTCGAATAAGTTTCTAAGAGACATGGCCATGTCATAAGCTGTCATGTTCTCATATTGCTTCTGAAGCTCAGAGTTCATCGTGACAAGCATTAGACAGCTGGCATCAAGTGCGTCATCAGTATGCTTTTTATAAGCATCCTTTTGAGCACGTAAAGCACTAGCGGCTGGTTCATCAGGTATAGGAGTCTCTAGAACATAGTCCTTTTTCTCTTGTTTGAGAACAATTCTCAAGTTTCTATACCAATCAATAAAATTTGTTCCATTGAGCTTTTCTTTATTAAGGACAGATCGCAAACTGAAATTGCTTGAGGAGCTACCACTATCCATGGTCTACAACAGTAAAGAAATGCAAAATTATAGCATTATATTTATGAAAAGTCTTTTATTAAACAATTCAATAAAAGATGTACCAACTATATATTTTAGAAAAAATCCCTCAAAGAAATATATATAGTAGGCCAAGATCCATATTTCACTAAGTTCTAGTGAGCTTTGGCATCACTGCTAGAAACCTAGTTATTTAGGTAAGCAACTCCTTACTAATTATATTATATATAACTCTTGTTTGTTGGGTGTCATCCCAACACCATGCCCCAAATCCCAAAACCGTTTTGATGGCTTTGTTAAGTTAAACCAATTCTATGCTTATGGGTGTCCAACACACATCCTGCCTTATTAAGATAATTGATGGTGCCCTGATTTGTCAGACCCACCAAGCAACGATCAAAATCTTGACAGGTGCAGCAATTGGAAGGGTATAATAAACACTTAATTTTTATGAGGGGTTAAAACATGGCAAAACATCCATATGCATGAAAATAACCATCAGCTAGATGATCTAATAGGTGCAATTTCGACTATATTTAACTTCCGTTGGCAGTAACCTTGGCCAGGAAAGACCGCAACTGTTTTCGCTCACACCATGAAGGAAAGCGTTCCGTCAAGCGGGGCTTATTAAGAAAAACCTTATGATGTGTTCTTTCCTTAGACACCAAAGTTGACAGCTTCTGGTTGTCAAGTATAATCTTTATGTTTCATGAGGGGTTAAAAGATGTCACAACATCTATATGCATGAAAATAACCATCAGTTAGATAATCTCACATGCATAACTACGACTATATTTAATTTCTGTTGGCAGTAACCTTGGCCAGGAAAGACCGAGACTGTTTTCGCTCACACCATGAAGGAAAGCGTTCCGCCAAGCGGGGCTTTATTAAGAAAAACTTATGATGTGTTCTTTCCTTAGACACCAAAGTTGACAGCTTCTGGTTATCAAATATAATCTTTTTTTTAAAATTAATCATATTAATCAAATTTTCGAACCAATCTGATTGGTTTAAATCCCCTTAAGTCATTCATATTAACTCCAATATGAATATCTAGAATAGGCAGCTAATGTTATATATAGATCCAATCTATACACATATGATTTAGAAGATCTAATCTACTATTGTCATATAAACCCTAACATCACCTCCCTCTGACCTATGCTAGGATCATTAGACATTAGTTCATATTAAAGCCGGCCAAAAATTGTTCATCACAACACTTGGATGTCAAAACAAACATGTATAATGAAACTTATACGGTAACAGATTAAATGAACTAGTAGATCTAATCTACTATAACTTCATATATCACATATATATATATATATATATATATATATATATATTATTAATCCAGATCTAATACTATACAGGATGGCTCTGATACCACTGTAGGAAATCGAGTAAGCTACACTAGCAGAATTTCTAATAATTTACTCGAAAACTGCAAGTAATAGATCATAGATTAGATTGTTACCAGTAGCGGAAGCAAATTTGATGCAACGATCGAATGTTCGCAACAACCGTTTGCGGATCGTCCAGAACAGTGGATGTAGATGACAACGATCGCTCACGGATCGTCCTGATCAGCGCAGCAATTGCAGCAGCGCCTCTACCGGTATCCACACGTACTGGGATGAAACATTGTGCAATGGTGTGCTAGCACCAATGTGCACAACAAGGGTTTTTAGGGCTATTACTTTAGAGGAGGTAGCAGCTAGGGCTTTTCTGTGTGTTTTCTCAAGGCCCATCATACCTCTCTATATATAGGGCCAAGCAGGAGAAATCCTAACAAATTAGGTTTCCTGATATTATACGAATCTTATCCGAACTGCCCATGCAGAAGAAATCATAACAGATTAGGTTTCCTGATTTTATACGAATCTTATCCGTATTGCAGGATGAGACTAATATTAAATCTTCGTATCTGATACGTTAATTTCATAACAGGCCGATCTTCCCATCACCCGCCGTGGCCTCCCTCCGCGCCGTGCCGCCTCCATCTCGCACCGCCACCGAGAGACGCCGGCCTCCACACCAGACACCGCCACGATCCTCCATCGCCACCCGACGCCGCCTCACTTCCACAGCTTGTGCCGGCGCCAGATATGCCACCTTCACAGCGCCATCGTGCTGCTTCGACCTCGGTGACTTCATCTCCCTCGACAGCGGCCATCTTCTCCAACTTCGACAGCTTCGACCAGCATCTTCGACTGCTTCTTCCACAGCAAGCCTCCCTGGCCATCATTGAGCTCCAGCAACAGGAAATTGGTGATCAAATCTCTTTCCCATACCTTGTTCTTCAATTTGATTGAACTACCTGTGATGTATGAAATTCGATGAACGTTTGTGGTTGCAAAGAATTGGAACTCACTTTCTAAAACACTGGAATGTTTAAAGTGTCAACTTCAATTGTGTGCTATTGATGCTGAGAGCATGGTGAATTCAACTCCAGTGTTCTTGGTCTTGCTTTCTTTTGAAGTGATTTGAAACGAAGAACTCCCATTCCTGAGCATCCCATAGTTTGCATATTGATAAACTGCCTGCATGTATGAGATGCTGGATGCTGGAATGTGTTGAACTACAGTATTGTTGTGAAGTTTTAATTTATCCACACTAAATTGAATCCAGAACAGATTTCTGTGAACTTGAATTTAAGTATCTCTGTCAATTCAATGAATTGAAGGTTTTTGTGACCTAGTAATTTGAATCTATTGAGTTCATTCCTTGATGTTCAAACGTTGATTTCTCTGTTAATTTAACATCAGTGATACTGTTGCTTTGCCAATCTGCCACATTCAGTAAATCCTTTGTCCATCTGTAGCTGGGACAATGTGACGATTTCACAGTGCATCGCACATTCTATTGAGTTTCAATTTTCAGTTTTGGCTATAGTTATTTGAATTTGAAAGTTGTTAGGTTTGGACTTTGGATTGATAGCATCATATGTTAGTGATCAAATGTGCTATTTGACGAGGATCCTTCATTTCCTGTCTTTATGATTGGTCATTAATAGAATGCTTTTGGGGCTGTGGTGAAATTCAATTATTTGCTGTTATGGTCATGGCTGAGGAGATCTGTGGATGATTGGTGTTTGTTTTGTACTCGTGATTCGCCTATACTCGCTGTAGATTGCGATCGATGATGGTTGTTTGCGCTGCCTCTCGCGCAACTACTACACGATTTCTTTCTATTGCTCGTATTACGAACGCCAGTCCAGAATGAACATTAGTCGCGTGTCGAGGAGACTACCCCTCTTTCTCTTTATTTCTTCTGACACTTTCTCCCTCATTCATTCATCCGTTTGGTTTTATTATCCACTGATTTAGTTTAGTTTTACATGATTCGTTTTCTTTAGTCCCTGTGGAAAGAACGACTAGAATACTCGCCTACTGCTTCGATCTCGTTCTATTGCGAGACGGTCTAGGCTGGTATCAAATGGCTCCCAAGGAAGTGACTTCGGACTTCCTCGGGACCATGGAGTTCACACTCGCTGATCAGGACATGTTCGTGTCCCTGAAGGTCTTCTCAAAAGGGGACATCCTCGTCCCAAACAAGGGGGACATGACTCCCAGCCTGCGGAGCAGAGAGACAGTGGCCTTCGAGGCCTTCGTGGACGCTGGGTTGTGTCTCCCGATACATCCCACGCTTCGGGATTTCCTCCGGGAAAACGGAGTGGTGCTCAACATTTGACCCCCAACATCTTCTCCGAATGGGGTTGTTCCTGTGGTTGTGCGAGACCACGACCGGGAAGGAGGGGACCTTCCGTCTCTTCCAATACTTCTACAAGGTCACCACAAGAAGCTCGTCAGTCGTGAAGAACAGGCCGAAGTCTACTTTTGGCTCGGTGATGGCGAACAACATCCCGTCCTGGGTTGACGAGTACTTAGTGGCCACCTCCTGAGATCACTGGGAAGGGTGGTCCCGGAGATGGTTCTATCTCCGGGCAACGGACCTGGAGATAGTTTACTCCCTGGACCCTCCCATCGTCAATCAAACGTCTGGCAATCCTCTCCCAAAGTGGTCCGGGGACGAGATGGCTCTCATCGCCAAGATGACGGAAGCCCACTCCTAGAGGAGCATGAAGGACTTGGCGGAAGAGTTTCTCCTGCTCCGGCTAAGTCCCTTTAGCTGGGTAAGGAGGGGTTTGCGGCTCCGCCCAAAGTACCGGCCCCCACACTTCCCGGTGTTGCGGCATAAGTATTCTCACCCCAAGAAATATTCGGGAGAGGGGGTCCCCACATCCGAACAATCGTTCGAAGAGGGGAGTGCCCCGCTCTCGAAAAACAAAAAGCTTGCTTACCCTCGATACCTTTTTGCAATGAGGTCATACGAGTCTTCCTGGGAGAAGGCAAACCACCTTCTCGGGACATACTACGAGGACGAGCATGCTTTGTGTTGTGCTGTCATAGGGGAAGGAGCTCCTCGAAACCTGGTGGTTGAGGCCTTCAGGATACTCCTCCCCTTGCGGGTCCCACATCCCACACTGGTGAAAGGGATCTAGGATATCGACTAGAGGGGGGTGAATAGGCGATTTTAACAATTTAGCAATTAATCAAACAATTTATAGATAATGAGAGCAAATAAATAACACAATATGAACAAAGCACAATTCCAACACAAGGATATATCCCGTGGTCTCGGTGATTTGTCGATCACCCCTAATCCACGTTGAGGCAAACTCAAATCTCTAACCGCTCCTCTATCTAGTCAACCTTCTCTCAAGAAGTGACCTAGATCTCGAGCCGGATTACTGTGATGAGTTATCCAAACCTCGATTTCACTAAGGATGCACTTTACCGCTCCGGCAAGGTGTGCTCAACCCTTTCACAAGACGTTTTGAGGCTTCTTCACAATCTTCCTTGAAGAGCTCTCCAAAACCCTTCTCCTAGCCGTCTAGGAGCCGGCAAACTCCAAGAGTAACAAGCCGATGATGATCACTTAGCCTTCTTCTAGTGCCACGAGGATGATTTAATGATCTAGATGCAATGCACTAGAAGATCTCAAATGCACGCTATCACAAATTCGAGAATTTGAACCCTAGAGTGTATGAAATGTACTAAATCGCTCAAGGATGATGACAATGCTCAAATTACGCCAAGTATTCTGAACAGGGCCGTGCATGGGAGTATATATACCCCCCTCAATAAATATAGTCGTTACAGGCCGTTGGGAGAAAAAAATCACCTGGCGGTCAGACCGCAGGTATAAGCTCGGTCAGACCGCCGCAATTGCAACGGCATTAAACAGGTGCAATAAATGCTCAACTGCCCTTGTCAGGCACACACACGGTCAGATCGGAGCCTATTTCGGTCAGACCGTGAAGTTGTCCAGAGACGACCTAGTTTCTGGACACCTTATACGGTCAGGCCGATAAAAACGGACAGACCGGCCATACGGTCAGACCGTAGTTCAAAATCACGGTCAGATCGATTTCTCGGTCAGACCGGTCTAATAAAACGGTCAGACCGTCATAACTCAAAACAACAGAAGGATAGGTCATGAAGTTCCAGGAGACTGACCTAGGTTTTAACTACGGACAGACCGACCTTATAAAGTTATATACTATACTAAGACATAACGTCGGTCAGTCCGAGAATTCTAATCGGTCAGTCTGTGAATTCGGTCAGACCGGTCCAACATACGGTCAGACCGACTGAGACAGTACTGAGCAGAAATGAGCTGAAACAAGCATATTCAAAGTATATGACCTTCTAGTATGCAATGCAAGTTGATTTTATGATTTGTGGCACATAGATGAAGTATTTTGTGATACACCACATGCTCCTCTTAATAGTACGACAACTATCCTAAAATCCGGTCAAAATTCTTCTCTAATCACCTTAGACCGGTAAAAATGGAAAAGACCCTATTTCGTACCTTTTCCCTTTTGATCAATGCCCTTTCTTCATCATGAGGCTCTTTCTTCGCCTTTCATTAACCTGTCTTATAAGTTTCTTCTTGACACAACTAGGCAGGTAACGTTAGCGTAGCATTTGTAGTTGTCATTAATTATTAAAACACTCTTTAGGGGCCTAGAAGCTACAATCTCCCCCTTTTTGGTAATTGATGACAACATAAAGAGTAGATGAAGGAGTTTTAAGCATAAAATGAATTTTACAATAAGCATCGAAGAATAAGACACTCCCCCTAAATGTATGAATAAGAGAATTTTGGCATTTTAGAGGAGTTCAAGCATGTGTATACGATGCTATCTCAAATCATTCATTATATGAGCATGAAGTATCACAAATAAGACACTCAACATTCAATTCTACAACATGATATCATCAACACAAGGTCATATGAAACTAACATAAGCATATCTCACATATCAAGTAGTAACAATCTCATACAAAAGTCAACCAACATAAGTGAGATATTCAACTTAAACAAGTTAATTAAAACTTTACACCCAAAAGTTTTCATTTAAGGTTCAACTCTCATCATCTCTCCTACTCTTCTACTCTCTCCTCTCCCCCTTTGGCATCAATTGCCATAAAAGCTAAGAATCGGCTGGAGCATCATCATCGGGAGGATGGTGAGGAGGAGTCTGAGGGAAACGGGTGTAGAAGTGAGTGGAGAAGGCGTCGAAGCGCTGCTCGAACTGATCCTGGCGCGACGAGAAAGTCTGGAACTGATCATTCAAAGCCGCCACGTCCGAGCGAGCGAGCTCAAGCCCCTGGAGAAGAGTAGTAAACTGATCCATCATCGTCTGATGGAACTGCTGCTGGAACTGTGGAAACCAGGCGGGGGCTTGGCTAGACTGAGCTGCCTGCTGTGCCTGAGGTAGAGGAGGAGGAGGCATAGGCTGAGCCTGCTGCTGCTGCTGCTGATGCTGTGCTCCATGGCCTCGAGCCAAGACGCGCGGGTTGACACTAAACGGCTTATAGCCGAGATGTCTGATATCACACGAACCGCGAGGGAATTTTGTCTTCTGGAGCAGCAAAGACATGATAAAAGGAGCATAGTAGAGATTCGGCGGAGTGGTCACCGAGACATCCTCAATTGTCTTCAATATGAAAGAGACAATGTTGATCCAATGACTCTTGAGGATGTGGTCGATGAAGTTCCAGTAGTAATCCCGAACCGCTTCTTGGTTTCCACTCTTTGGATGGATCGTGGCTCGTACGATTTTGTTGACTACAGCAGGGAGGACTTTGAGACCTGTAACAGTGCCAGGTACAATCCGCTGTCCACCTCCCGGCTGCTCATAAAACTGGAGCCAGTCGTCCTCATGGAGGTAATCCTCATCCTCCATATCGATCCCCTCCTTCATCTCCTCATAGTTTAACTTGTTTGCCGCAGCAAACTCCTCAAAGGTGGCCTCATACCGCCTAGAACCTGTCATCCATATGATCTGCTGGTCCGCCCATCTGATCTCGACCGTAGCATAAAACTGTCTGATGGCAGTGGCGTTCCATGGGCACTTGTGCTCCACAAAGTCATATAGCCCTATATCCTTGAAGATATGCACTAAAGGAGCCATGATGGGCTGATTCACAACATAAGCCCATTCGATCCATTTGTGTTCGAAGATATTCTTGTGGATCAAGTGACCGTAGAAGGCATCCTGCTGTGTCATAGTGTGGAAATGAGGAGTAGAGGCGTCATTCTCGTGATTGTAGGCGTAGATGGTTCTAGCCTTGGTATAGTCGCTTGAAGTCCAATTCCTCTTCGGGCCTTGATAAGCGTGGACGTTTATTTCATCGTCCTTACTCTCGATGTCCATGCCCTTGTGAGATGATCCACCACGATGTGATGACTGTTCTGTCTCTGAATCTCCGGCCGAGGGCACCCAATCGTCATCGTGACTGTCGCTATTACTCGAGGGTAGAGCCCTTTTTGGCCGCTTTGCCAATTTCTTCTTATTGGTTCGGATGGAGACATTGCCTTGAGTACCTCGACCACTATAAGATTTGGAAGATATGCAACAGGAAAGATACTAGGAAACAGGAACAACGAAACGAATCGATAAGATATCAGATCAGTAAACCATTGCTCTGCTGTTTTTGGTGGTCAGACCGAACAGGGACGGTCAGACCGGCGCAACCGTAGAGTTAGGGTTTGACAAGATTCCTGGGATTTAGTTGATTTTAGATCATAAACAGAGTTGCTACACAAGGATAATCATTTAGAGTAATAAGAGAATGCATCAATTTAAGGTTTTTCACAGATTCAACACTAGGTTTATCAAGAATTCTTGGAATCACGAAATATGGGAAAAAAGAATTTGAATCCAAAGAGATGAATCCAAGAAGAATACCTAGAAGACATGATTGGAGGTGATCTTGATCAACGGTTTTCCGTGCGTTGCTAGGGTTTGACCGGAGAAGAAGATTCCAAAGGCTTTTGGGGCGCATGTGAAGGAGACAAGTGGGAAGAGGGTGAAAAGGACAGAGATTCGGGATAAAAAGGTCTCTAGTCATGAAAATTCGGTCAGATCGTGGATAAGATACCGGTCAGACCGCTGGAAGCAGGAAATTTAAGATGCTCTCTAGAGATGAATTCGGTCAGACCGCAATTGGTTCGGTCAGACCGCTGGAAGGACTGAAAAACTTCGAGGAAATTGGTTGATTTGATGCTCATAAGTGATATGGATAGGATAATATATATAAGATAATTATAAGTAAGATATAGACAATATCACCAAAGGGGAAGAATTTATCTTACAACTTAACATATTTTTGGTTTATTTCACTCAATTGCCGATAAAGGAGCCTAAAAAGCCCTAAAAGAGGAAGTTCATGCAATCAAGTGATACTTTAAGCACAACCAATATGAGTTCAACATTTCAAGCCACATTTGATATATCAATGACGTTAAGCTCATTTCGAAGTTTGCAAAAATGACTTTCATCTAAGGGCTTAGTGAATATATCCGCTAATTGATCTTCGGTTCTCACATTATCCACCACCACATCACCTTTGCTAACATGATCTCTAAGGAAGTGGTGTCGGATATCTATATGCTTGGTCCGAGAGTGTTGAACTGGATTTGTGGCTATTTTCACCGCACACTCATTATCACACAAAAGAGGCACTTTTTCAAATTTTATTCCATAATCCAACAATGTTTGTCTCATCCAAAGCAATTGTGCACAACAACTACCCGCGGAAACATATTCCGCTTCGGCGGTTGATAAAGCTACAGAGTTTTGTTTCTTGAAGGACCAAGATACTAAAGATCTTCCTAACAGTTGACAACTGCCAAATGTGCTTTTTCTATCCACTTTGCATCCCGCATAATCGGAATCAGAATATCCAATTAATTCGAATTTTGCACCTTTAGGATACCACAACCCTATGCTAGATGAATATTTTAGATACCTCAAAATGCACTTAACGGCCATTAAATGACTTTCTTTAGGAGAGCCTTGAAATCTTGCACACATACAAACACTAAACATAATATCGGGCCTAGAAGCAGTAAGATATAATAAACTACCAATCATAGATCTATAAAGCTTTGAGTCTACCGGTTTACCTCCTTCGTTAGAGACAAGGTGACCGTTTGTAGTCATTGGTGTCTTGATTGGCTTTGCTTCTTCAAGTCCGAACTTCTTGAGTAGGTCCTTCACATACTTGCTTTGACTGATGAAGGTTCCTTCCTTGAGTTGTTTGACTTGTAGTCCGAGAAAGAAACTTAGTTCACCTATCAAAGACATCTCGAATTCCCTGGACATCATATTACCAAATTCCTCGCAAAAATCTTGGTTGGTAGATCCAAATATGATGTCATCAACATAAATTTGACATACAAAGAAATCATTTCCAATTTTCTTAGTAAACAATGTAGTATCAACTTTCCCAATTTTAAAGCCTTTTGAAATTAAAAAGTCTCTAAGTCTTTCATACCAAGCACGAGGTGCTTGTTTAAGACCATAAAGAGCCTTGGAGAGTTTATACACATGATTTGGCTTTGTAGGATCTTCAAAACCGGGAGGTTGTTTAACAAATACTAATTCATTAATTTTTCCATTTAAAAATGCACTTTTGACATCCATTTGATAAAGTCTAATATTATGAGATGAAGCAAAAGCAAGTAAGATTCTAATAGCCTCAAGTCTAGCTACGGGAGCAAAGGTTTCACCGAAGTCCAAACCTTCAACTTGAGTGTATCCTTGAGCCACTAATCTTGCCTTGTTTCTTACTACCACTCCGTTAGCATCTTGTTTATTCTTGAAAATCCATTTGGTTCCAATGACATTATGCTCATCCGGATTTGGTTCTTCTACTAATTCCCAAACATTGTTGCGGGTGAAGTTGTTTAATTCTTCGTGCATAGCATTCACCCAATCCGGATCTTTTAATGCTTCATCTACAAGTGTGGGCTCAAAAGAGGAGACAAAAGAGTAATTTTCACAAAATGACGCAAGACGAGAACGAGTTTGGACACCCTTACGCAAGTCACCAACAATTTGATCGACGGGGTGATCTTTGGAAATTGAGTGATGAATTCTTGGATGATCAACCGGAATTTGTGAAGTAGAGGTAGAAGGTACTTCTGGTTGTTGTTGAGAGGAGTCTTCCATATTGACCACTTCAACTATTTGATCTTCATGTTGAGGAGTTGATGAAGAGGGGATAGCTTGAGTGGTTGGATCTTCATCTTGATCACTATCTTCTTTCGGCTTGATATCCCCAATGGTCATGTTCTTCATTGCCACTCTCAACCCTTCATTACCTACATCATCCAAATTGTCTTACTCCTCTTGAGAGCCATTAGTCTCATCAAATTCAACATCATGTGTCTCCTCAACCAAACCGGAGTTTTGGTTGTAGACACGATATGCTTTGCTATTTGATGAGTATCCAAATAAAAATCCTACATCACATTTACTTTGAAATTTAGATATAGCACTTACATCCAAACACACGGAAGTAGGAAATGTTTGGCTTCCTTCCAATGAGAAGCTCATAAGGAGTTTTCTTTAGTAGTCGATGACAATAAAGACGATTTGATGCATGGCACGCGGTGTTGATTGCTTCAGCCCAAAAGGTGTCCGAAACATTGTACTCCAAAAGCATAGACCTTGCCATGTCTATCAATGTCCGGTTCTTTCTTTCGACTACTCCATTTTGCTCCGGTGTATACTTGGCCGAAAACTCATGTTTGATACCTTTATTATCACACCAATTTTCAACCTTGGTATTCTTGAATTCGGAGCCATTGTCACTTCTCACTTTCTTGATCTTGAAGCTAAATTCATTTTTGGCCCTTTGAGCAAAGCTTTTGAAAGTGTTAAACACAATTGACTTATCATGTAAAAAGAATATCCATGTATATCTAGAAAAATCATCTACAACGACAAGACAATAACTATTGCCACCAATGCTCACAAAAGTAGTTGGTCCAAATAAATCCATATGCAATAATTCAAGTGGACTAGAAGTTGACATGGTGCTTTTAGTTGGATGTGAGTTTGCAACTTGTTTTCCGGCTTGGCAAGCACTACATAATTTATCTTTTTCAAACTTTACATCTTTTAATCCAACAACTAAATCATGTTTAACTAGTCTATTTAGTTGTTTCATTCCAACATGCCCAAGCCTTCTATGCCATAGCCAACCTTTAGAAGATTTAGTAAACAAGCATGTACCAAGATTAGCATCATTTGAATTGAAATCAACTAAATAGAGGTTGCCATGTCTAAAACCTTTCAAAATCAACCTATTATCATCAATACTAGTGATAATCACTTCTTTTGGATAAAATGCACATACAAATCCAAGATCACAAAGTTGAGCTACGGATAAGAGGTTGAAATTTAGAGATTCAACAAGCAATACATTGGATATGGAGAGGTCGTTTGAGATGGCAATTTTACCTAAACCTTTTACCTTTCCTTTGCTATTGTCTCCAAACGTAATCTTGTCATATTCCGCACATTCGTTATTTAGAGAGGAGAACATGTTGTGATTACCGGTTATATGTTGAGTGCATCCACTATCGAGCACCCAATGTTGTCCTCCGGCCTTGTAATTTACCTATAAAACAAAGTTAGGTCCTTTTAGGTACCCAAATCTTTTTGGGTCCTTGGAGGTTAGTTACCAAGGATTTTGGGACCCAAATGGCTTTCTTTTTGGCACCAATGATCGGGGTTCCAACAAATTTGGCTTTAACATTGCCATTGTTCATTTTCTTTAAAACATAGCAAGAATTGAATACAAGAGATGAATTACTTTTGCTAGCATGGCAATTCTTTTCAATGTGACCTAAACTCTTACATTTGTTGCAATATCCCTTTTCTTTTACAAATACGGTTTTAGATGGGACAAAAGCATGTTTTCCCTTTTTAGGAATGTACCCTAGTCCTTCTTTTCTTAAGGAAAACCTTTGACTATCTAGAAGATGTCTTAATTTTGATTCTCCTACATAGCATTTAGCTAGATCATTGGTTAGTTTTTCAATTTTGTCCTTAAGTTCATTGTTTTCAAGACTAAACACATTATCATCAATTTTAGGTCTAGAAGGGAATTCAATTAAATCTTCACAAGATGTAGATATGCTAGAAGTAGACATCATGGGCAAGTCATTCAAAATATTGCAAGTGATGCCTATTTCATTACCCGTTTTGTCGGCTTTATGAGTAAGTAGTGAGTCATGAGCTTCCTAAAGCATCTCATGAGTTTCCTTGAGACTCTCATGAGATGTGTTTAGCTCCTCATAGGAATTTTGAAGAGTTTTGTATCTCTTCTTCAATTCCTTGAATTTTTCTTTCTCTTTACTCATATAGTCATCAAAATCAGTGATCATCTCAACTAGGTCATCATAAGTGTATTCATCTTCGTCACATGATACCTTCGATTCTCCTTTAGCCATGAGGCAATGAGGAGTGGAGAATAGAGATGGAGCTTCCTTGATAGCTACCCCGGCGAGTCCTTTGGGTGATGCTTCATCTTCATCATCGGAATCAGAACTTGAAGCATCCGAATCCCATTCAATGAAGCAAGCTTGTCCATCCTTCTTCTTCTTATAATATTTCTTGAAAACCTTCTTCTTGCTTTCTCCTTTTTCGTACTTCTTCTTCATTGATTTTTCTTCTTCCTTGTTTTTGCATTGTGTGGAGATGTGACCCTTTTCACCGCAATCAAAGCATCTTCTCTCTTCAAATGGGTTCCTCTTGGATGATTGTCCTTTCTTGAAGGACTTTCCTTGATATCTCTTCTTCATGAACCGCTTGAACCTTCTCACAAAGAGAGCCATTTCCTTATCGGTGTCTCTCTCATCGCTTTCTTCTTCATTGTCTTCCCTTTTGGAAGCTTGAGCTTTTAGTGCTATGCTCTTCTTCTTGGAGTCGGAAGCCTCATCTTTCACTTCTTCTTGAGATTTCTTGAATATGTCATGAGTGAGAATCTCACTCAAGACTTCCAACGGAGTCACACTCTTCAAGTTTGAACGCACAAGCAAGGTTACAATTGGATAAATAATTTAGCATCCTTGACCATCGAGGTTCCTTCATGAATATCCATAAGATTTCTCCAAATATCATGAGCCGTTTCAAGTTTACAAATTCTATTAAATTCACCTAGATTTAGAGCACTATAAAGAACATTCATGGCTTGAGCATTAGCTAAGGCATTATCTCTATCTAGGTTGGTCATATCATCATCATCAAGAATTGCAAAACCCTCATCCACCACTTTCCAAATCTTTCCACCCATGGCTTTAAGATAAACCATCATTCTAGTTTTCCAATAAGTATAGTTAGATCCATCAAAGAGTGGTGGTTTGCCAATATTGATCCGACCCTCACTAGCCATCTTTATCCTACTCCGGGATGGTTAAATCCACTAAAAAGGAGTCCTTGCTCTGATACCAATTGAAAGGGATCTAGGATATCGACTAGAGGGGGGTGAATAGGCGATTTTAACAATTTAGCAATTAATCAAACAATTTATAGATAATGAGAGCAAATAAATAACACAGTATGAACAAAGCACAATTCCAACACAAGGATATATCCCGTGGTCTCGGTGATTTGCCAATCACCCCTAATCCACGTTGAGGCAAACTCAAATCTCTAACCGCTCCTCTATCTAGTCAACCTTCTCTCGAGAAGTGACCTAGATCTCGAGCCGGATTAGTGTGATGAGTTATCCAAACCTCGATTTCACTAAGGATGCACTTTACCGCTCCGGCAAGATGTGCTCAACCCTTTCACAAGACGTTTTGAGGCTTCTTCACAATCTTCCTTGAAGAGCTCTCCAAAACCCTTCTCCTAGCCGTCTAGGAGCCGGCAAACTCCAAGAGTAACAAGCCGGTGATGATCACTTAGCCTTTTTCTAGTGCCACGAGGATGATTTAATGATCTAGATGCAATGCACTAGAAGATCTCAAATGCACACTCTCACAAATTCGAGAATTTGAACCCTAGAGTGTATGAAATGTGCTAAAGCTCTCAAGGATGATGACAATGCTCAAATTATGACAAGTATTCTGAACAGGGCCGTGCATGGGAGTATATATACCCCCCTCAATAAATATAGCCGTTACAGGCCGTTGGGAGAAAAAGATCACCTGGCCGTCAGACCATAGGTATAAGCTCGGTCAGACCGCCGCAATTGCAACGGCATTAAACAGGCGCAATAAATGCTCAACTGTCCTTGTCAGGCACACACACGGTCAGACCGGAGCCTATTTCGGTCAGACCATGAAGCTGTCCAGAGACGACCTAGTTTCTGGACACCTTATATGGTCAGGCCGATAAAAACGGACAGACCGGCCATACGGTCAGACCGTAGTTCAAAATCACGGTCAGACCGATTTCTCGGTCAGACCGGTCTAATAAAACGGTCAGACCGTCATAGCTCAAAACAACAGAAGGATAGGTCATGAAGTTCCAGGAGACTGACCTAGGTTTTAACTACGGACAGACCGACCTTATAAAGGTATATACTATACTAAGATATAACGTCGGTCAGTCCGAGAATTCTAATCGGTCAGTCCGTGAATTCGGTCAGACCGGTTCAACATATGGTCAGACCGACTGAGACAGTGCTGAGCAGAAATGAGCTGAAACAAGCATATTCAAAGTATATGACCTTCTAGTATGCAATGCAAGTTGATTTTATGATTTGTGGCACATAGATGAAGTATTTTGTGATACACCACATGCTCCTCTTAATAGTACGGCAACTATTCTAAAATTCGGTCAAAATTCTTCTCTAATCACCTTAGACCGGTAAAAATGGAAAAGACCCTATTTCGTACCTTTGCCCTTTTGATCAATGCCCTTTCTTCATCATGAGGCTCTTTCTTCGCCTTTCATTAACCTGTCTTATAAGTTTCTTCTTGACACAACTAGGCAGGTAACGTTAGCGTAGCATTTGTAGTTGTCATTAATTATTAAAACACTCTTTAGGGGCCTAGAAGCTACAACCGGGTTCTCATAAACAACGGGAAGTGAATGCCATCCTAGAGGCCAGGCGTGCCAAGGTGGCGCAGACTCCAGGAGGCAGCTCAAGGAGTGACTGATCCGAGTCTCCGGCTTCGGTCCCGAGCCAGGCAGCGACGCCTCGGGCCTCGGAGAAGACAAGGACCCCTCCGGCACGGGCCACCCCTGCGCGGCCGACAGCGCCATCTCCTGGTCCCACGCCAACCAAGAGCCCGACCGACACGGCCACACTGGTCGCACAACTCGATGGCTTAGGTACGTCAAGCATGTTCGACGGCGTGGAGGTCAGGGAGGAGTCTGCGTCAACGGTGTTCGATGAATTTTTGTAATGAAATTCATTAGAAAAGTCTCATACGACCAAAAAGGCTAAAATGAGAATACATGTATATTTTGACTATAAAAAATGATAAAAAAATCAGGACAAAAACTCCATTGGTCAAAAAAGGTCAAAACTGGACTGGTCAAACGTGGTCAAATCTGGTCAAAAATAATCAAAATTGGACTGGTCAAACCTGGTCAACAGCCTAGTCAAACTGGTCAAACATGGTCAAACTGGTCAACAACCCGGTCAAACCCAGTCAAAACCGACATGCAGCCCGAGTTTGAACTGGATTTATCTCTAATTTAAATAACAAAAATATATCTCCTATTCAAATTCAAAAGAAGATAATTTCTCTTTATCTTTTTGTTTATTTAAATAACAAAATATATCTCCCATTCAAATTCAAAAAGGAGATAATCTCTCTTTTTATCCTTTTGTTTATTTAAATAACAAAGTATATTTTCTATTTGAATTTAAATCCCATAAAAATCTCTAGTTGTTGGATGGTTGTAACCAACCAGAAGCCTCTATAAATAGAAAGGGGTGCTAACCTTTTTTGACAACGGGCACAAAGGCATGGGAGGAGAAAGACAAAAACATGTGCAGGGCAAAGGTGCGAACGGGCCAGAAGACGACGTGAAGACCAGAAGCTCTTCTCCTTGTCCCCTCTAAAGATGATCAAGTGCTTATCATAAGCATAACATTCATCATGCATCATATCAGAGGTAGAGGCCTGTTCGTTGGTGCCTACCCGAGCCCGACTATGAAGCAATATTGAAGATTATAGTTCATTGCACAAGGAAGCCTTGAGTTAGCAAGTGCCTCGATCAGATCCAGAATTGCTTTTCGATCAAAGTTTCGCGAACTCAGTTCGAGTAGTAGATCTGATTAGCATTCGATCTGATCACATCCGATCAAGATCTACATCGCTTTTGATCGAAGTTCCTTGAACCCAGTTCGAGTAGTAGATCTGATTAGCCTTCGATCTGATCACATCCAATCAAGATCCACAATGCTTTTCGATCAAAGTTCCTCGAACTCAGTTCGAGCAGTAGATCTGATTAGCATTCAATCTGATCACATCCGATCTGATCCAGAATCGCTTTTCGATCGAAGTTCCTCGAACTCAGTTCGAGTAGTAGATCTGATTAGCATTTGATCTGATCACATCCGATCAAGATCTACATCGCTTTTTGATCGAAGTTCCTCGAACCCAGTTTGAACAATAGATCTGATTAGCCTTCAATCTGATCACATCCCATCAATATCCACAATGCTTTTCGATCGAAGTTCCTCGAACTCAATTCGAGCAGTAGATCTGATTAGCATTCGATCTGATCACATCCGATCAAGATCTACATCGCTTTTCGATCAAAGTTCCTCGAACCCAGTTCGAACAATAGATCTGATTAGCCTTCGATCTGATCACATCCCATCAATATCCACAATGCTTTTCGATCGAAGTTCCTCGAACTCAATTCGAGCAGTAGATCTGATTAGCATTCGATCTGATCACATCCGATCTGATCCAGAATCGCTTTTCGTTCGAAGTTCCTCGAACTCAGTTCAAACAGTAGAACTGATTAGTATTTGATCTGATCACATCCGATCAAGATCTACATCGCTTTTCGATCGAAGTTCCTCAAACCCAGTTCGAGCAGTAGATCTGATTAGCCTTCGATCTGATCACATCCAATCAAGATCCACAATGCTTTTCGATCGAAGTTCCTCGAACTCAGTTCGAGCAATAGATCCGATTAGCATTCGATCTGATCACATCCGATCTAATCCAAAATTGCTTTTCGATCAAAGTTCCTCGAACTCATTTCGAGCAGTAGATCTGATTAGCATTCCATTTGATCACATCCAATCTGATCCAGAATCGCTTTTTGATCGAAGTTCCTCCAACCCAGTTCGAGCAGTAGTGCTGATTAGCATTCGATCTGATCACATCCGATCAAGATCCATAATCGCTTTTCGATCGAAGTTCCTCGAACTCAGTTCGAACAGTAGATTTCATTAGCATGCGATCTGATCACATTCGATCAAGATCCACATCGCTTTTCGATCGAAGTTTCTTGAACTCAGTTCGAGCAGTAGATCTAATTAGAATTAGGTCTGATCACATCTGATCTGATCCAGAATTACTTTTCGATCGAAGTTCCTCAAACTCAGTTCGAGCAATAGATCTAATTAGCATTCGATCTGATCACATCCGATTAAGATCCACATCGCTTTTCGATCGAAGTTCCTTGAACTCACTTGGAGTGATAGATCAGATTAGCATTCGATCTGATCACATCCAATCAAGATCCACATTGCTTTTCGATCGAAGTTCCTCGAATATATATTTTCGAGCAGTTGATCGCATCAGTATTCTATCTGATCTTCAATTGCGTTTTCAGTCAAAACCGACAAGTATTTTCGGCCAGAGACCAAATACAGCAGCTTGATTGAAATAAAGTGTGTTTTCGGTCGAAACCAAGTATTTTCGGGCAAAGACTTGAAAACAACAATATGATCTTACTTGTTCCATGGGAGAATATCAATGATAACTTCTAATCCAGAAGTCCGATTGATCCCAAATATTTATGGTGAACAGAGGGCTCTATGAGAAAACTCTCCACCAAGTTTCAAGTCAATAAGAAATATCTAAGATGCAATTTGACCAAAGGAGATGCTCTATTTAGAAACTTATTTACTTTGTCCCACGGAGAAGATCAATGATAACTTCTGATCCAGAAGTCCTATTGACCACAAATTTCTATGGAGAATAGTAGGTTCAAACTGAAACTATTCCTTCAAGATTCACCTTGATCAGATGTTCAAAATATCATCAAAACCATTGCAAATAGCTCTGTCTCGCATGTTTCACTTAAGATAAACCTGCCGTGGGCTCCTAATACCACGACATCGACTAACGATGATAACAGGCCCCCTAGGGGTATATATGAATATATGATACACCAGCTTATTGACTTGCTAGAAGAATGCTAATTTAGTCCCATGTTGAAGCTTAAGATGTATTAGATGGTATGCAATACCAAACGGAGCCAACAATATTAAAATCGAATAACCTATTTCGCATAAAGTGGGAATAAAAGTGCACTCATGTGTGTAGCTTATCCAAAGTGAGAGTAGGGGGATTATTTTAGGGCATCTCCTATTCTAGGGGAGTTAAGGTGGGAGCTAAAGAAGAGAGAGGGTGCGCCACATCATCTTAGCCTTCCTCTAGCTTCTCCATAAAATTCTCTCCAATGCAAGAGGCTACAAATGAGAGCAAGAAGGGAGAGAAAATAGCAAAAGAACAATTTTACTTATACTGCTGGAAAGAGAGTAAGATTATAAGTCAGAGATGAAGTGCATAGAAATGGAGACTGTGGGCCCTCCTTGTTGCGCTTGGAGCCTCTGCCACTGCAAACTGCGCTTGCTACTTGCATGCGCTGAGGTGGCTACAAAAAAAAATTTTGACTTAGGATATTTTTTGCTCCTGGGAGTTCGTTTGGAGGAACCCTGGAGACTTGTAAATCCACATTTTGATGAAATGAAAGAATTTTTTGGCTAAGTCTCGCACATGGTTGCTAACAAGTGTTTGGAACGGGTGTACCAGGAAAGGTGATGAGGGTCCTTCCCGCCACCGGGACTCCCGTTCCTAGGAGCCCGGGGAGGGGAGACTCTTGATAAGTGGTTGCCACAATGGCACTTGAGAATTTTGATGACTATTGCTCCGAGTTGCCCCGCCAGGGGCCAGGACTCCAGAAAAATTCCTTCTCTCCAGATCCTGCCGCGGTTGGTATGAGGATTGGCCCGAGGATGCATTGAAGGCCGTGTTCCGGAGGATCAGCGGTCTGTACAAGGGCATTGCCCAGGAACTCGTCGAGGGACTCAGGGAGTACTAACCCATTTCTTTTCTAACCGGAGGGGGTTGTCCCATCTGGGTTAGTCTGGGGGGGGGGGGGGGGGGTGGGCGGGGGGCGGTTTGCTTCACTCCCCCGGTCATATACGTTCACTTGCCAGTGTGCCACCACCTAGGGATGCAACTTTGCCTACCGGGGGAGGCTGTCTCTCGGCTTATTTCTATCAATAAAGTGTTGGCAATTTTACTTTCTCTTGATTTGAGTAGAATGCTCTCTCCCGGTGGCGCCCGGGGCAAAAGCCTCCCGGGAGAGAAAATAGTCGCGTCCGGGTGGCACGGAGCACCCAGACGAAAAAAACTTTTGTCCCGGAACGAAGACCCCTCGGAGAGAAAATAGCCACGTCCAAATGCATCTGACTGTTAGACTGTGCTTGTGAAAATGCAATTCAAGCTAGGCGTTCTGTGAAGTAGCAAACAGTCACGTTCGATATCGTGTGCGTGTCCATGTATTAGTTCATTCTGTGCGTGTCCGTGTATTAGTGTCATCAAACAAGAAGTAGTTATCTGTGCTTTCAGTTCATTCTCATGTATCTTCGTATTTTTAAACAACTAATTGTCCGTGCTTTGCATCAAACAAGTCAAGAGTGAGGTTTTAACATACTATCATGTAAACAAACCACATGTCTGTGTACCATCGTGAATGTTTTGCTTAATTTCTTTCTCCTCCTGAATAGTTTGGTTATGGTGGGATTTATGTTAGGTCATTCTCATCCAAATTCAAATTCAGACATGAACTAACTGTTGGTTCTGTCTTGATGGCCTGCAGACCATTCCTCGAATCAAAATTCAGACATGAACTGAATTTCAATATCTATCTGCATTGAAACAGAAACGTAGACTGTTATCATGCATGACTTTGTTACCTTCTCACAAACTTGTCACATGCATACTCCCATGGCTTCCAACCGAGACATTAGGAGATCAAATGGCATTGCATCTCCAGAGGCTAAGCATGTTTCCTGTGATTAAGTGATTTTGTCAGCAACTTGAAGGGATGAGAAGTACAGGGTGTAAACTGGACGTCCCGGCGAGCGACGAACGGGTGCGTGATCGATCAGCTGCCTCACCCAAGAACCCCAGAAGCTCCGACGATCAGCGTCGCGGTGCATCAGGTTTTCCATGGTCGGCGTCTCGCAGGCGGGCAGGTCGTTGCACCGGACTTCCAAACTTCAAAATCAGTATGGTACATGTACTTATAAAATATACTGACTGCAGGAGTCCACCATGGTGCAACTCATGCAATTTCAACAAATTAGGAACACCCGCAGCACAATAAACAAAGAAATTTCAGACCTCACAAGAAGAAACCCTAGATTATATATGTGCAAGGAACAGGAATTAGTGATTAAGCTGGGTAATGGATTCTAAAAAAAAATTAGTAACTAAGCACTTCAAAATTCAGATTCTGACAGGAAAACACAAGTATTATTGCTGACCAAAGCTTCCATATACAGACTGACGTCAAGATTTGAACATACAAAGAGAAGAAGCATGCAAACGTAGGCATGCAGTCCTACTAATGGCACAACACATTTCCTTATTCCCTACGGCGGGATGGAGTCCACTATGACCTGCCGAAGAGCGCAGCTCCAGCGCTGGACGTCCCGGCGAGCGACGAAGGGGTGCCGGATCAGCTGCTCCACCGTGGCGCGACACATCGGGTCTGTCTGCAGGCACGCCTTCAAGAACCCCAACAGCTCCAACGAGGGCAGCTCGGCGTCGGGGGAGGCTTGCGCGCATCAGATTCCAGCAGGTTGGCATCTCTCTGGGTGGTAGGACGGGGCGCCGGGCAGAGAAGAGCTCCAGGACGGTGATCCCGAGGCTCCAGACGTCGGCGGCGAAGGCGCAATGCCAGGACGCGTGCGCGTCGTGCTCGAACCGCTCGGGGCCCATGTACGCGGCCGTGCCAGATGTGATCTTGACGGAGTCATCGGGGCCGGAGAGGATCTTGGACAGGCCGATGTCTGCGATCTTGACGTGGCCGCGGGAATTCGCCAGGAGGTTTCCCGGCTTGAGGTCGAGGTGCGCGACGCCGCGGGATTGGAGGAGGTCAAGCCCCGCGAGGCACCGCGCGGCCACCTCCTCGACCGCGGGCTCCGGGAACCCGCGGCCGCCGCGGCTCCGGAGGACGCGGCTGAGGGAGCCAGCGTCCATCTGCTTCAAGAGAATGCCAAAGACGCCGGAGGGTGGCGTGGCAGCGCACCACGTGCGGCGAGTCGGCGCCGAGTCGGAGGGCCCTCGCTTCGACATGCGCGGTGCCGTCGTCGTAGAGCGCGGTCTTGAGAGCGTAGACGGCGCCGGTCTCCCGGTGGCGGACCTTGAAGACCGCGCCGAAACCCCCCTCACCGAGGACGCCAATCTTCTCCAAGTCGGACAGGCGGAGCTTCGTTGGGGCCGACGGCGGCGAGGCGGTGGCCGGGCGAGGCAGGAGGCGCTGGATGACGTCTAGGGGGATGGCGGAGGCGGCAGCCATGGCGAAGCAAGATCAAATGGGATGGTTGGTGACTTGTGATCAGTTGGTGTAGTGCTGTAGGGGTTCTTGCTTATATATAGGCGCGAAGTCAAGTCGGTTCGGAGACACCACTTGCTTCAACGTCAAGCCAAATGACAAGAGTGAACTCAGTGAAGCTAGGGTTCCGAGTCGGACAGGCTGTGGGTGTACGTGTCTTCATGTCATTGGCCGAAATAATAACAAAAAATGGTAATTAGTTCCAGGGTTAGTTGTTATTGGTATTTTTGAAGTGTAAGTATAATTTTGATTCGTGTTCTATGAAAGATCAATGTTGTTTTATGTCTCTCTTGAAGCACAGCATACTCCTCAGTCCTATGTTTAGTTTTGTCAAATAGTAAAAAAAAATTTCTAGAAAACACCGGCCTTTACTAAGATCAGGCAGAAAAATTTGTCAGTCTCAATAATTCAAAGTTAAAATGTTCAAAAATCTTGCTCATAGATTTTGTTATGGTATAAAAAATACCCCGGCAGATTTGATGACGTGAGTAACACGTGTTCCTCAACGCGTGCTGACCGTGCGACGGGTGATCCCACGTTGGACAATCACGGAGATTGATACAAGGGTTTATACAGGTTCAGGCCTCAGTGGAGGCCCTAGTCCTGTCGACGTGCTCCCGACACGTGTCGGCTAGGGGGATCTCTCCCGGAGAGAAGTATCCAGAGCACGCCTATTAGCTTTTATGATTGGAGTCAAATGAATTTCTTAGGTTACAAAAGAGGGGTACAAGGGTATATATAGACCCTGAAAGACGCAAATTACTAAACTACCCCTGCTACAACCGTAGGATTGAGGGCAGGATAGTCTTTTGGCGAGGTCCAGGGCACCGATTTCTGACACGTGGCAGCCCTCGAAATCAGTGCCCACCACAGGAGCGCCGGGAGAAAACTCTCCCGAGCCCGGAGAAGGGGCTCCGGGAGAGGGGCTCTCCCTAACCCGGAGGAGGTGCGCCGGGGGAAGCCTCTCCCGAGCTCGAAGGAGGGGCTCCAGGAGGGGTCTTCCCCGGCCCGGAGAAGGGGCTCCCGGGGAGGGGCTCTCCCTAGCCCGGAGGAGGTGCACCGGGGGAAGTCTCTCCCGAGCCCGGAGGAGGGGCTCCGGGAGAGGTCTTCCCCGGCCCGGAGAAGGGACTCCGGGAGAGGGGCTCTCCCTAACCCGGAGGAGGTGCGCCGGGAGAGGTCTTCTCCGGCCCGGAGAAGATGCGCCGGGAGAGGGCTCTCCCTAGCCCGGAGGAGGGGCTCCGGGAGAGGCTTCTCCCGAGCACGGAGGAGGCGCACCGAGGGAAGTTTCTCTCGACCCCGGAGAAAGGACTCCCGGGGTGACGTTTCAAATGTTTGCTAGTATTTTCCCCCAACAGATTTCATGGTCCAAAGTAATACTCTGGGTTAACTCTTTTAATTTCCAAACATAAGCGAGTTAGTGCTTGTGTGTAGAATATTTGGTGTGGGGTAGTCGGACATGTGTTGGACCCTAAGGCGTTAGTGTATTATAGATTATATATTCAAAGCGGGCTCTTATCTTGTTGATGCCATGCCACCATGACAAGCGGGCAGATCATTGTAGATGTCACTGGGTGGGGAGATCAACAGAGAGGGCTGATCTTGTCATCTCACCCATCCTAGATGGTGTACAACAGTGTCTATGGACTATTGGGAGATACCTTCAATCCTCCAATCACAGTCCCCCAAGAAGAACCTAGGCCTCTGGGCCAAAAGACACCCGGAGAGACCTCCAGTTCTCTGGGTCACGGTCTCCCGGACAGGACCTAGGCCACCGGGCTAAGGGACATCCAAGGAAGCCATTAGGCCGCCTCTAGGCTCAAAGATACCCGGGGAGACCTCTAGCCATCCGAACCGCAGCATCCAAAAAGGGCCTGGACCTCCGAATGATATCGCTCCCAAGGGTACCTCAAGAGCTGAGAAGGACACACGTCAAAGATCCACGCGTTATGCCCGGTGAAAAGACCAGGCTAGGACCCCCTCATTTGTAAGATAATCTTCATCCAAACAATCAATAAACACTAGCCAATAGTCGTGTCTAGGAGCTCTGTCCCCGCAAGGCAGTCGCCCCCGTTTGCTCACGCTGGGGGTGCGCCGATAGGAGTAGGGCTCCTACTAAAACCTGAACCTGCGTAAACCTCTGTGTCATCCTCTTGTGATTAACCGACGCGTGGTGACCTGTGACACGGTCAGTTCGCATTGTTGATCGCGTGTTTCACTTAAGATAAACCTGCCGTGGGCTCCTAATACCATGACATCGACTAACGATGATAACAGGCCCCCAGGGGTATATATGAATATGTGATACACCAGCTTATTGAGTTGCTAGAAGAATGCTAATTTAGTCCCATGTTGAAGCTTAAGATGTATTAGATGGTATGCAATGCCAAACGAAACCAACAATATTAAAGTCGAATAACCTATTTCGCATAAAGTGGGAATAAAAGTGCACTCATCTGTGTAGCTTATCCAAAGTGAGAGTAGGGGGATTATTTTAGGTCATCTCCTATTCTAGGGGAGTTAAGGTGGGAGCTAAAGAAGAGAGAGGATGTGCAACATCATCTTAGCCTTCCTCTAGCTTCTCCATAAAATTCCCTCCAATGCAAGAGGCTATAAATGAGAGCTAGAAGGGAGAGAAAATAGCAAAAGAACTATTTTACTTATACTATTGGAAAGAGAGTAAGATTATAAGTCAGAGATGAAGTGCACAAAAATGGAGACTGTGGGCCCTCCTTGTTGCACGCTTGGAGCCGCTGCCATTGCAAACTGTGCTTGCTACTTGCATGTGCTGAGGTGGCTACAAAAAATATTAACTCCTCACTAAGCAAATAATAAGGTAGAAAAGTTTGTCAGGTTCAAGCATCCAAAATAAATTAAGCATGTTCCAAAATCCTTGCTCATAGAGTTCCTTGTTCGAAATATTACTCTGAGTTAACTCTTTTAATTTCCAAAGGTAAGTGAGCTAGTGCTTGTGTATAGCACATTTGGTGTGAGTTATTCGGACAGCTGTTAGATCCTCTAATGTTAGTGTATTATAAATGATATATTCAAAGTGGGTCCTTACCTTGATGTTGCCACACCACCATGAGAAGTGGGCATATCACCGAAGTGGACCATTCCTAATCATCTATTAATTATTGTAGATGTCGCCGGGTGGGGAGATCGGAAGAGGGATGATCTTGGTCATATCACCACCCTAAGTGGTATACAATAGTGTGTATGGATTGATGATGACAACTAGTCTTTCCATTGGTAATACACTAGCCTATTGAGTTGCTACAGGAATGCTGATTTAGTCTAATGCTGTACAACCCTAGATGACATCTTGAGGACAAAAGTGCACGCATGTGTATAGCTTATCCAAAGTGAGAGTAAGGGAAGCATTTTAAGGCATCTCCAATTCTAGAGGAGCTAAGAGGGAACCTAAAGAAGAGAGAGGATGTGCCACATAATCTTAGCTCTCCCTCGAGCTTCTCCAAAAAATTTCTTACAATGCTAGAGGCTACAAAGAGAAGCCTGAGATTAGAGGAAATAGCAAATTTATACTATTGAAAAGAAAAAAAATAAGATTATAAAGATTAGACTATGGGCCTTGTTTATGCATTTTGAGCCACTGTCGCCACAAGCTGCGCTTGCTACTTGCATGCGCTAAGGTATGCAATGCCAAAGAGGGCTAACCTTATTAAATTCGAAAAAACTACTTTGCATGAAGTGAGAAAAAATGCATGCATGTGTGTAGCTTACCTAAATTGAGGGTAGGAGGAGCATTTTAGGGCATCTCCAATTGTAGAGGAGCTAAGAGGGAAGCTAAAGAAGAGAGTGAGTGTGCACATCATCTTAATTCTCCCTCTAGATTCTTCAAAAAAATTCTCTTCAATGCAAGAGGCTACAAAGAGGAGTTAAAGGTGAGAAAATAGCAAAAGAACTATTTTATTTAAACAAATTGAAAAAAGAATAATATTATAAGAGTCAGAGATGAAGTGCACAAAAATCAAGACTGTGGGCCTTACTTGTTGCACACTTGGAGCCGTTACAAGCTACACATGCTACTTGCATGTGCTGAGATGGTTACACAAAAAAAAATTACTCCTTGCCTAGAAAATCTCCGCATTGGAGACGTCCTTAGGGCCCAAGGCATTACAAGTATGATGTTAATGAGAAATATGATAATATAAATTTCATTGTTTCAATTAAAATTGGACAGATTTAAGAAAAACCTCCCCAATTCAAACAACTTGAATTGCATGCTCAATGGGCCACACGTTTGCTATTTTTAGATCTTTCCTTTGTTTTTCTGTCTGTTTCAGTTTTTAATTTTTTTTCACTACCTCCCCAAAACAGCCTCATTGTTGGTTGCTCAGTCAAAATATTGTTCCAACAATTTTATCAAAAAAATAGAAAGAAAAAGACAAAAAATTACAAGAATAGTATGAGGTTGTCCTTATTCCTTTGAGATGGCATTTGGTTGCAAAATGTAGGTAAAGAATAGAGTCAGAGAAGGAGAAAGTTAGAGGCAAGAAAGACAAAGGAGAGGAGATGCACCTCTCTGGTGCCTCCCTTCCTTGCTCTTTCTTCCTGTTTTTTTGCTTCTTTGTATCCATCATATGATTCATTGCTAGTTCTATTAGCTGCGGTCAACATTGGACACAATGCAAGACGGGCTGCACAGCCCCAACAACCAATGGGGCACCGGTCTGCACAAGCCGTCGTCCACAATAGTTGTGGCCATCAACCATGATCGGAATAGCCAACTGGCAGTGAAATGGGTCGTTGACCACCTCCTCTGTGGCAACTCCCATATCATCCTCCTTCACGTCGCCAACCACTATGCTCTTAACCGTAGGTACCATTTCCTTGTATCAAACACCCTAGGATCATTGGTTGGTTACTACCGGTACTAGTTATCTTGGCCACGGTTAGGTCTTTTTTGAAAGAAAATCAATTTACAAGTATATTAAAATTAAATTGAAATTGGACAACCATGGTGTCAAATTGATGTGTGCATGCTATGGATGCATTTAGTTCTTGATATGGCATTGTCATTGAGTTCGATCAAATTCAGTTCTTGTTTAAGAATTAATTTTTGTTTGTTTCTTAATTGATGGATGTGTTACATTACAAGCATGTAACTGCTGTGGTGTTTATTTGTTTCTGTAGATGGATTTGCGATGGCAGAGACAACGCAGGTCGCCCTTGAGGCTGAAATGAAGGAGATCTTTCATCCTTACAGAGGATTCTGTGCTAGGAATGGGGTAACGAATTCAAATTGTCTTCATTTGATCAGCAATAGAAGCAAGATTTGCTTGATTTGATTGACTATAATTTGAACATAAAATATTTTGTATTTGTGAATGATGTCTTAGATATCCGGGGTAATTACACACCCCGCAAGTCATGGGTCTTGCATCATTTTCCTGACAGTGATTCAATTATAGTTTCAAATCTCCCGTTAGATTCCCGTTAAATTTAAACTGAATATATGCATTTGGAGTAAAAAAAAATTTTGCAATTGAGAATCATGTCTTAAAATTATATCTTTATTAGTAAACTCAACACACAAATTCTGAATTTACATTCATGAAACAAGATCAGGAACCTCTAATGTGCAAACCAAAATATAATGCTCAATTTGTAACATTGCATATCTTCGATGAGAGGTAGCGGCGGACCCACAATAGAGTAAGAGTGGGCAAGTGATCTCTTGATTTCTTTGTAGTTGCAAAGAAGTCCTCTTTGGTAATAATTATTACATAGAATTTGGTCCTCCTAACTTTTCAAAATTAAGTATAAGTCTCTCAAATATTAAAGAAAAATCCTTCAATTTAATTTTCTTATAGAATTTTACTCTTGTAAATTTTAAAATAGGAAAATACCACAAGAGATCTCTCTATCATCATCATCTGTGCAATCAAATTCGTCTACTTTAAATTAGAGCATATAAAACCTTCTACTATTTGAATAGGAGAAATTAGACTCTTATTCCAATTTGTTGTTAACTTATTTAATATGTTGAATCACTGACATGAAAACAGTATATGAGGACTGTTATGTGAGATCAATATGTTAGTGATAGTGACAATTATTTTAATAAAATTAGCAAGGGATTGGATCGAATGGGCTAATTACTCCCACTGGAGTGGTTGAATGACTTATCTACTCCAATTTAAAATAGATGAGTCTAATTGTACAAACGATGATAACAGAAGAGTCTCTATTGTTATTTTCTCTTTTAAAATCATCTAAGTTATCTAGTATTAAATATAAGTTGTGCCCTTCTGAGTTTAGTTTCGGCCGCTACTGGTGGGAACCTAGTGCAAAAGATGTTTTATTGTGATTAATTTGAAGAGCAAATCATACACTAATTAATGAATTGCAATATGGCTCTCATTGCTGATACAATATGATATTACCAGGTGCAATTATCAGAGGTAGTTTTGGAAGAGACGGACGTGCCAAAGGCCATCATAGAATACATCACTGCAAACAAGATCCAGAGCATTGCTCTTGGTGCATCCAACAGAAACGCATTCACAAAGTAAGAATATACTGTGACTCCATGTTTTAAAAAAAATAAAGATGTGTTTGATTTGTGATCACAAGTTGAATATTTTAAATTAAATATGTTATATCAAGTTAGACTATTATTTAATTTACTACTATAGTTTGGATCGAACACTAGATTTTATTAGAAATTTTGAAACCTTTATCACACATTTTTTTTTGTCAAAAGTAGGATGCTGAAAATGGAATTTTTTGTACAGATAATCTAGAATTAAAAAAAAATTTAAAAATAACGTGTAATAAAAAATAATTACAAAAATGACCTAAGTCGCCATATGGGATGGCGACTTATGGCATTTGGCCTTCAGTCGCCAACCAGGATGGCGACTGAAGGCCACATCATCAGTCGCCACCTTCAGTCGCCATCCTGGTTGGCGACTGAAGGACCATATTCAAAAAATCGGTTTTTCTTTAAAAATAGCATTCACAATTGTGTTTCTTTTAAAAATAACATTGAAAATTGTATTTTTTTTAAAAAAACATTCAAAATTGTGTTTTTTTCTTAAAATAACATTCAAATTTGTGTTTTTTTAAATTAACATTCAAATTGTGTTCTTTTTTAAAAATAACATTCAAATTTGTGTTTTGTTTAAAATTAACATTCAAATTTGTGTTATTTTTAAAAATAGCATTCAAATTTGTGTTTTTTTAAAAATAACATTCAAATTTGTGTTTTTTTAGAATTAACATTCAAATTGTGTTCTTTTTTAAAAATAACATTCAAATTTGTGTTTTTTTTAAAATTAACATTCAAATTTGTGTTTTGTTTAAAATTAACATTCAAATTGTGTTCTTTTTTAAAAATAACTTTCAAATTTGTGTTTTGTTTAAAATTAACATTCAAATTTGTGTTTTTTTAAAATTAACATTCAAATTTGTGTTTTTTTAAAAATAACATTCAAATTTGTGTTTTTTTAAAAATTAACATTCAAATTTGTGCTTTGTTTAAAATTAACATTCAAATTTGTGTTTTTTTTAAAATTAGCATTCAAATTTGTTTTTTTTTTAAAAAATAACATTCAAATTTGTGTGTTTTTTTAAATTAACATTCAAATTTGTGTTTTTTTAAAATTAACGTTACATAGTTGACTGGCTGAGAAACTAAGGAGGAAAAGATCCGTGGTTGGCCGCGTTAATTGATCAGTATATTTCGTGGTTGGTTTAATCTGTCTAGTATGATGTTCCCAAAAACCAAAATGAACATAAAAAAGTAGTGAAAATATGAGAATACTAATATAATCGAAAATAATACAACCATGAGAATCCATATCATGTTCCATAAAAGGAGAATATAAAAAAAAACTACTGTCGGCCCCTCTTCGGACGATGCCTCCGGTCGCGCTGAAACGGCGATGGCGAATAGGTGCTGCGCGGATGCACTGTCCTCTGCGAGGGCTGTCAACTGGGAGGCTGAGCACTCGGCTGACCAAGGCCTGTATCAGGAGCATCCATCGGGTCCTGCGACGGTGGAGGCGCCTCACCAAGTTGCGAAGATGCCAATTGATGTTGGCTCTGATCGGCGTCGTCTCTCATCTGCAACATATCGGCATACTGGGCATATGATGGGTCGCGGACCACCTGGGGGTCGGCACGGATCGACTGACTAGGAATGTATGGTGGGTGCCTAGCAGGAGACCGAAGCGGACCAGCCGACGAGATAAGCACCGTTTGCTCAGACATAGCGATGTACTCGTCGTCTGAGTCGAATGTGACGTCGAAGCCCAAACTAGAATCAGAAGTGTGTGCAGAAGGCGGCGCACGGGGACCCTCAGAGATCCGTACACCACCACGCGATGAGAAGTCCACGTGAGGTGCAATACCTGTACGGTACGAGCGAGCCGGGGGCACACCGAGATAAATGGGTGCGGCGATGGCCGTGCCTGAAGGGCCGGCTGTGTCGGGATGACGAGCGGCTGAGTGCGACGGCGTATGACTGGGTCGGGCCCGTGGACGTGGAGGTGCAACAAAAGTCGACGAAGTGGCGGCACTCTCAAGGGTCAGCTGCGAGGCGAGTCGGTCAACGTAGGTGATGGCCTTCTCGTACTCGTCGGGCGTGATAGGCAGACCTGCTTGCCTCCGCTGGACTAGTGGCCGTGTCACGGAACTGATCGCACGGATGCCGTCAGCCTGCAAGACGGTAAGACAATAGGAGGCAGAAATAAAAATAACAAGTAGGTCATGGGCTGGCGGCATGTACCTGGCGGTGTACCCGAGATGCGTGATGTCGGTCGTATGTCTGATGCACGCTCGGAGCAGGCACGTCTTAGGCGCCGGAGGTGGCGGGGCAATGCGAGCTGCGGTGCGAGGGAGGTACCATCGGAGGTAGTTGCCGTATGTCGTGGAATCGTATGCCCTCTCCTCACGCACGACATCTATCGCTGCTGTCTGCTCCCAGCAACGAGTGTAAGGAGACGTCGGTCCTCCCAACTGACAACCTTCTTGCCCTTGCGACTCTGCCTGCAAAAAAAACAAAGGTGTTCAGTTATTTCACAGAGGCAAAACACTATGCGCAGAGATAATCGAGAACTTACTCGTGCTGGTCATGCGACAAATGATGCGGGGCGTCTGGAGGAGGGATCGTCTGGAACAAGCCAAACTGGCGCATCACCCTCCATGGAGCATACACCTCCAACATATGGCTGAAGACAAGAATACAGCGGGTGAGCCATAACTCCCGGTCCTCCGTACACACCATAGAGATCGCGCCGCCGGCTGTGCTCTCGATATAGCTTGTCGTCCAAACCCTCCATATAACACACGACGGATGCAACAACTCCAACTTGCCGCTGTACGCACTATAGCATGCATGCACCTGAACTGTGGCCCACTGCAGCTCATGTTGCAACCAACGATCCCCCATAGTAGGGCGATCGATCTCATCCTCTGCATCCCTAGGCGGGTGCCCCTCCAGAAGTGCAACGGGCGTGTCGGTGATGAGCGGTCGTCCGGCAGGTATGTGCTCATACGACCACAGCACAAGAAGTAGAGGAGATCCGGCCATATTCGCCGCTCGGGCACGCCGAACGCAGGCGTCGCACAACCCTCGATACGTCGCACAGAGTACCGCTGACCCCCAGCTGATGTGCGGGATCTGATCGATCGCGTGTCCGCGAGCATCTGCGCCAGTGGAACAAGCCAACGATCCACTGTGTCGCCGTGAGTACCTGTAGAAAAGAAAAAAAATAGGAATTAAATTCAACAAGAGAATGGAAATAGCTGTGCCTATATCAGGTTTAAGCATACCAGTGAACATGAAGCCCCCGAACAAGTGCAGCAAATACGCCTCGAAGTGTCGGCTCACAGTCTACTCATCTGCATCTGCTGGGCACGTCCTGAAGTGAACAAGCCAAGTCGCAGGAACTCCGACGTCATGGTGGAAGGGCTCCTGGCCCAGAGGTAGTGGATGAAACCTCTCGGCGAGCATGCCGTCCCATCCGGTAGGAGTGGGTGGTGGTACCCAGGCCTGCCCACGAATCGGGAGTCCGAACAACATCGCCACATCCTCCAGGGTAATGGTCATCTCCCCCCACCGGAAGTGAAATGTGTGCGTCTCGGGTCTCCACCTGTCCACCAGAGCAGAGACCAGTGATCGGTCGTGCCTGAAAGTCTCCAGTCTGGTGATCGTCCTGCAAAAAGGAAGCAGCCCCGCCGCCCTCAGCCGTGCGATGTATCTCCTGTCAAGAGGCCAAGACGTGCCGGACGATCGCAAGCGGAATGGCTGAAGCTCCTCTCCGGATCGCACCACTCGAGACCGATGACGATCGTCGTAGTAGTGATCAAGTAACTCAGGAAACTGTAGACGAGGGTGAGCCATGCCTGCAAACAAGAACATTAGGTTAGTACATCATCAAATACACAAGAGGAACGAATAAGTGTTGCACAACATTACTAAGTCATGTTCGATTAGGTCCGGATGCATCAGGACATGTCCTCCTCGTGTGGCCAGGTTGTCGGCAAACGGCACACTTTGGTAGCTCATCGCGTTCTGCGTTATCCATGTCATTGCCAATTCGCATTTTCCGCCGTCGTCCAGGGCCTTTCCGCTCCAAGTGCGGTGGTGGAACATATCGGATCTCGCCTGCCCTACACGACCGCTCTCTGTAGTGCTGCTGAGTCCCCCAAATCTCAAAGTCTGCAGTCCATGTCTCGGCAAGGTACCGTGAACCATAGTAAACTGACAGGTACATCTCGCTCGACTTGTTGTCGTGCGCACACGCGGCCATCACATGAGAGCACGGTTTATGCAATAGAGTTGGCTTGTTACAAGTGCACTTGACACCGTCTTCAAATGTCACTCCTTGCCTCTTGATTTGTCGCATGTATCCACCCCCCACGTTCTTACTGCGCAGATAAACGACCCAACTTTGCGTTCTGCTGTTAGGAATGTACTCGACTGAGTGTTTCTGAGCGGCCGCGGCTTTCATTTCTAAGTACCTTTGTACTTCATGAGGAAATTTTGGTGGTGTGACTCGAAGCAATGCTCTTGCAGCTGTACCTCTCTCGTAGAAGTATTTGGCCGTGCGATGCCATGTAAATTCCACAATTCCAGTGAGCGGCAGACCTCGCACCCCCCTCAACACAAAATTGTATACCTCCACCATGTTAGTTGTCATTACGCCATATCTGGCACCTCCCTCATCGTGCAATAGAGACCACTTCTCAGGAGCTTTGTCACTAATCCATTCACTAAATTTCTTTGGCCTTGACCTTCGGGTGCGTCGTCTCGCCACATCTGTAGTCTCCACGACATTTTCTTCATCTTCTGGATGTTGTGAACTGCTTGCCTCTGACCTTTGAGATTTACCTAGATCTGAAGTTTCTTGTTCTAACTCATCCCAAAGTTGTTGGAACTTATGGCTTTGGTTCTGATTACACAACCGCTTGAACTTCTTCATAAGCCGTGCGCTTTTGTAGTGTGTGAAGAAGTTCGCCGCAAGGTGTCGTTTACACCACCGACTGATCAAGTCATTCCAGCTGTACTGCGGGTTCTCAGTGGACAACATGAACTCAATGGCACTTAACAGACCCTTGTGTCTATCATGGATTACACATACATTCCGTCTGTCTTTCACGACGGTTTGTTTTAAGTTTGCAAGGAACCATACCCAGCTTTCTGTACTCTCTCCTTCCACTAAGGCGTACGTCATGTGAAGTAGCTGGTTGTTTGCATCTGCAGCAACTGCTGTCATCAGAGTTCCCTTGTACTTCCCAGTTAGAAATGTGCCATCCACGCAAAGTATTGGCCGCATGTACTTGAACACAGAGATTACTTGACCAAATGACCAAAATATACGCTCCATGTACTCAGCTCCAGGAACTATCTCACCATTTCTGCCGACAACTGGGCTATGGACCATATCCATCACAGTGCCAGGGTTGGTGTCAACGATTTGTTCGATCAATCTGGGCACATAGTTATATGAATCATAGAAAGATCTAAATAACATCTCAAGACCAAGTTGCTTGGCTCTCCATGCCTTCCCATATTGAATGATGTACCCAAATGTGTCATTGATTTGGCTAACAATTTGTTTTGGTGGCATATCAAGATTTGCATGAAGGTTCGACAAAATTACACGTTTCACAAATGTGGACGACATGTTCCTATGACTTTATGATACTTCTGTCACCGAACAGTCATGTTCGGTGATCCTGGAAACAATGAAGTGTTCATTGTCCCTGTACCGAGCAATACAAACATAAAATTGACATCCTTCCACCTTGCACTTCACTGCGTATAGTCGCGGATTTGTTCTGTCAACCTTGAAAGACCGACGCAGTGTCACGGACCACATCGCCACGGCTTGCTTAGCCTCCTCCTTGCTTCGAAAATGTTGTCCCAATATTAATCTGTGCTCACTCCCTGCCCACTCCGAACTGCGATCGTCGTGGATTCGCGCATGCTCAAAACCACTAGGATCTAGCCATTGTTGTGGAGGTCCCATTCCACGATAGTCTTCTTTACTAGAGGAATCCGCATAGTCTGCGTCTACCTCCGACCCTTCGCTGCCTGAAACTTCCAGACCCTCGTCTTCACCTTCGTCGGCATAAGCCTCATCCCCAGGCCACAAATACCCGCCCATGAATTATGCGTTGGGCATATCCGCAGAATTATGGGTCATGGTTGGATCAATGTTCGTATGTTGTCCTCCAATTAATGGTTTGGGTACAAGTTCTGCTACCGGTTCTGGTACATTGTCTAGCTTTGTCACATACAGTATGCAGTCATCTGGCCCATGATTAGGATTTATCACCCTCCTAACAAGAGAGCCCCATGATCTATCGCCTCTAAGTTTACACAATTTCCAACAAGATGTCAAACCAATAGGCATCATCGCTTCTATGAAAATTTTGTGTAAACATGGGTCAATATTTAAGATGTCTATGACTCGGGTCTTAAGGTCTTCAAAATTAAGAACACTAAGATCATTCAATTTCATGTATATACGGTGACAGCCACTTAGGTCATCTCCAGATGGTCCATTTCTAATGATTTGTTCCCCGTGGAAAACATAGACTACTCTTGTTTCCGACATTGTCTACAACATAAGTATTATAAACATCAGCTATCATATCTCCAATATATTTTGCACATTACTCTATACTCATCCTTAAGACATGTGCGACTTATTTTTTAACATCTCAACTAATCGAGGTACACTGCATTAACGACATCGCATCACATCTAATCTACAATTCCTATATTATCATCTCACATATCAATAATTTAATTATTTACTACTCTTAATTAATACACATCTCACATCTCATTCATAAACATATGAAATTTACATAATATTACACAACAAATCAAAATTATATATACATTATATTTATAAATGCCCAACATATTTAAATACGGCACAAATCAAATATGTATTTCTGCACATTTTCTACGAATAAACCGTATGTCCTAAATTATCGATTCACTATTTATTAATCTAATTTATTCGCTTAATATATAACATTTCTACATAACATATCTATATTTACAACACATCTACATAACAGATCTACACATTTCTAAAACAGATCTACAAATTTCTAAAACAGATCTACACATTTCTAGAACAGATCTACACATTTCTAAAATAGATCTACACATTTCTAAAATAGGTCTACAAATTTCTAAAACAGATCTACAAATACAACACATCTACATAACAGATCTACACATTTTTAAAACAGATCTACAAATTCCTAAAACAGATCTACAAATTCCTAAAACAAATCTATAAATTCCTAAAACAGATCTGCATTCTACACTAATTATCACTAAAAATTTTTGATTGTACCTTTCTTTCCTCCTCCTTCTTCTTCTCCTTTCTTCTTCTTCTCCTCCTCCTCCTTCTCCTCCTCCCCCTCCTCTTCTCCTTTTCTTTTCCTCTTCTTTTTTTCCCCTCCCCTCCTCCCCTCTCCTCTCTTCTCCGGTTCTCCCTCTCTGCCATGAGAAATTTGGTTACTGTTTTTTTTTTCGCTTTTCCAACTTCAGTCGCCACGGCCCCCACTATATAGCCCCCATCAGTCGCCATCCCAGATGGCGACTGATGGGTATCCCGCAGTCGCCATCCCGTATGGCGACTGATGTCCCCTCCGTTTACTTTTTGCGGTAAGTCGCCCGCGGGATGGCGACTCAAGTCATTTTTGCAATTATTTTTTAGTACACGTTATTTTTAAATTTTTTTAACTCTAAGTTATCCGTACAAAAAATTCCTGAAAATGAGTGCCACACTATTATCACACTTCTTAATACTTTGTCGTAGGAATTGCTATAAACCAAACAACTCTAATTAACAAGATGCAGAGTATAGTCATATTGCCCCATTTATGCAGTACCTTTGTGGTAGCTAATGTGTAGTAAATTATGATAGCCAACTAAACATGTCTTAATTTACAAAAATCCTCAATCAATAGTGGAATACTTGGTAGTTGCAAATGATAACTTCAATTTGCTTAAGAAGAGGTGCAATTCAATTTTTGAATTAAGCACTTCCCACAAAATAAACCCTAAATTAGCTGAATCGTTTGCTTCACATGCATCCTTTTAAGTTTCAGCAATCTTGCCTGAAGCAATGTGATTGGCAATGTAAACTAACTGCAGCTGCACACCAATTAATATTTGTGGGATGCAGGAAGTTCAGGAACGCCGACGTGCCTTCGAGCCTGATGAAAGGTGTGCCGGACTTCTGCAACATCTACATCGTCGCCAAGGGGAAGTCGGTCAGTGTCAGGCTAGCCAAGTGCGGCATGCCGACCGGCGCTGGAGGTCCTCGGGGCACCACTGAAGATGGCGATTCCATTAGGTTGTTTCGCACTTCACTTTAACTCAATAATAGTGCGCGCACGCGCACGCGCACGCGCACACACACATATTGTTGTGGTGTTAGGAACCTTACGGTAGGAATTTTCTTACTTAGAACACCCGTAAGGCAACGCGAGTTCACCATATGAAAGATCACCCCGCATTGGGTAATCAAAGAGAAGTGACACATAGAATTTATACAAGTTAGGGTTCTAGTACAAACTCTAGTCTTGTCAACACGTCCCCGGCGTAAGTCGGCTGGAGAGACTTTCTCACAGGGAGAGAACTCATAGACGCTCCTATTTCTTAGTGTGTATTGAATACAAATGAAAGTTGTCTTACAAGAGGGAGGATACAAGAGTTATATAATTCTGAAAAAAGAAGAAACGTTTCTACGTAGTCATTTCGTACAATTAATGGTCACATTAACTTATATCTTGTAAACCATGAAGTTAAGAATGGAAGGAGTACACTGACAACAAAACAATTCCCTTCAATTCTTAACATTTTGATGCTATGTCTGTATCTCCATTTCAATCTCTATGATTCATGAAATTGTTCTCTTGAGTCTTTTGTTGCGTAAAGTTTGATGTCACCTGGTTTTGTTATTGGATTTATTATTATAATTTAGATGGTGTTTGGTTTAATAATGATCATAATTATAATCAATTTAGTATCTTTAGAGGTGAGATATAATAGATTAGATATATTAAAATACATTTTAAATACATATATTATTATTATTAAGGAGCATTTGAACTAAAAAGTTTCTACGAGTAATGAAATGTACAAAACAACTTCTCTGAACGAAACGCCTCCAAATAGCACATATGATATGACTGAATTGTTTCTGTTTCCCAATCCAGGGGAGGAGGGCCGTTCGCCAGGAGGGGCTCCAGGACTCAACTGCCGCCGGCCACACCGGACGTCCGGCGATCCATCGACAGCCGGACAACCCCCGAGCTCACTACGAGGCCGCCGTTCCGCGAGCGGTCGCTGCAGGCCTCGTCGACGAAGCCCGTGGCGGGGGGCAAGCTGGCTGGCGTCCCCGACACCGGCGAGGGCTCCAACTGCTTGACACGGCGGTCCATCTCTCACGACTCCCTCGGGGAAGACCTCGACTTCGGCCAGAGCATGCGCTTCTCCTCCATGGACTTTGGCGACAACCTTGACATGTCCATCCTCGCCGCCAGCCCTAGGGCGCCGAGCTCGCCGTGCTCCGGCGTCAGTACAGATACCATTTCTTGCCATGATCTGTTTCTGAAATTTTTCTGAGATTAACAGCTTGCTTCTTGCGAAGTTGCAGACACAGCGAGAGCTCGAGGCGGAGATGCGGCGGCTGCGGCTGGAGCTGAAGCAGACGATGGACATGTACAACGCCGCGTGCAAGGAGGCCATCAACGCGAAGCAGAAGGCGAAAGAACTACACCGGATGAAGCTGGAGGAGGCGAGGAGGCTGGAGGAGGCGAGGCAGGCCGAGGAGGCGGCTCTGGCGATCGCCGAGATGGAGAAGGCCAAGTGTCGGGCGGCGATGGAGGCAGCCGAGGCGGCGCAGCGGCTGGCCGAGCTGGAGGCGCAGAAGAGGCGAAACGCGGAGGTGCGGGCGCGGCGGGAGGCCGACGAGCGGGTGCGTGCCCTGGACGCCATGGCGCACCACGACAATCGGTACCGCCGGTACCACATCGACGAGATCGAGCTCGCCACCGAGCGCTTCTCCGAGAGCCTCAAGATCGGCGAGGGCGGCTACGGCCCCGTCTACAGGGCTTCCTTGGAGCACACCCCCGTCGCCATCAAGGTGCTCCGGCCAGATGCCCAGCAAGGCCGGAAGCAATTCCAGCAAGAGGTATATATACATATAGTACATTGCCATGGTGTCATGCCATGCTAAGCTTAGTTCAATGCAAACATATGACAACCGTCTTCACGTAAGAACCTGCTCTTTTGCCGTCAGAACAGCATGAACTGCGCCAATCTTTTACTGAAGGTACATACTTGTGTTTTGTGTAGGTGGAGGTGTTAAGTTGTATACGGCATCCAAACATGGTGTTGCTCCTGGGGGCGTGCCCGGAGTACGGGTGCCTGGTGTACGAGTACATGGACAACGGCAGCCTGGAGGACCGGCTGTTCCGGCGTGGTGGCAACCCGCCGATCCCGTGGAGCATGCGGTTCAAGATCGCCGCGGAGATCGCAACGGCGCTGCTGTTCCTGCACCAGGCGAAGCCGGAGCCGCTGGTGCACCGGGACCTGAAGCCCGCCAACATCTTGCTCGACCGCAACTACGTGAGCAAGATCAGCGACGTCGGGCTGGCGCGCCTCGTGCCGCCAGCGGTGGCGGACAGCGTGACGCAGTATCGACTGACGGCGACGGCCGGCACGTTCTGCTACATCGACCCGGAGTACCAGCAGACGGGCAAGCTGGGCGTCAAGTCCGACATCTACTCCCTCGGCGTCATGCTGCTGCAGATCGTCACCGCGCGGCCGCCCATGGGACTCACCCACCATGTCGAGAAGGCCATCGAGGCCGGCACCTTCGGGCAGATGCTCGACGTCACTATCAAGGACTGGCCGGTGGAGGACGCGATCGGGTACGCCAAGCTCGCGCTCAAGTGCACCGAGATGAGGAGGAAGGATCGGCCCGACCTCGCCACCGTCATTCTGCCGGAGCTCAACAAACTGAGGAACCTCGGCCACGCCTACGAAGCACGCATCAGTGCCGGCGGCGGCTCCGACGTCGGCGGTGCACCCAGCCAGGTAAGCTGTGACTCATTTGTGATCCATATGCTTAACCAAGTTTAACTAATTCTTTATATGTTACCATGGAATCATTAGGAGAAGGCGACGACGATGAGCTCGCCAAGCGCGGGCTCACCGTGGAGAACTGCGGCGCAGAGCTAGCCGGAGAAGTCACGGAGTTAGAGAGCAAGCCTACAGGAAAGATGGAATTGTTTGTATAATTTTTTGTGGTAAAGACATGATGTGTACATTTCTGTGTGTGAATTAAAATTTTTTTTGCAGTGCTGGCTCTTTCATGGCTAAAATTAGAATTTTTTTTCCAAATAACCCTTAAAAAAAAAATTTGAAAATTAACCCCTAACTTTTAAATTTTGCAAAAACAGCTCTCTGTCGCGAAGCCAGCCGCGCGACTGATCTTCAGTCGCTAGCCTGGCTAGTGACTGAAGACGTGGCACGGCACAATGCCACGCTGGCCCCGTGTCGTGCCAGCCAGCCTTCAGTCGCTAGCCGGGCTAGCGATTGAAGGCTGTCTTTTAAACTCCTGCCGTCCCTCTCACAGTACTGCCCACTTCATTTTTTCGAATTTTTCCAGAAATTACTGAAATCTGTTTAGAGGGAAAGAAGGAAGAGAAGAAAGAGGAGCAGAAAAACTTTTTTCGGAGATGCTTCAAATCTGTTCGTTGAGGTATATTTTTTTAACTCGTATATTTAAATTAATTAGATCGTAAACTCGTAGTATTTAGATATGATTTAGAATATATTTTTATACAGATGGTAAATGCGTGAATGTGATAAAAAAAAATTTAGGGTTAGGGTTAGTGTATGTTCGCATATTAGGGTTAGGGTTAGGGTTAGTGTATGTTCGCAGATTAAGGTTAGTGTATGTTCGCAGATTAAAAAAATTGAAGAACCCCTAAAAAATGTGATGTTTTTCAAATTTGAATTTTATTAGTATGCATGTAGATTAAAATATTTGTTAATATGTAGATGTAAACATTTGTGATTATGTATATTAAAATGATTGTTATTATTAGGGTTAGGGTTAGTCATCACCGCTGTCGCTTCTTTTAGTTGGGGTTAGGGTTAGGGTTAGTGTTTGGATTAGTCATCACCGCTGTCATTTCTTTTAGCTATTGTTAGGGTTAGAGTTAAGGTTAGTCATCACCGCTGTTGCTTCTTTTAGCTAGGGTTAGGGTTAGTCATCACCGCTGTCGCCCTCACCGTCTTGGCCTTTCCCGCATGGGTTTAGAGGGAGAGGGGTTATTTTTTTTTAGGGTTGTAGGGAAAAATCATGTAGCCCAATAGCGACTGAAACGGTATTTAAACACCGTGCGTCGCTTTCACACAGTACGGCCATTTCATTTTTCTGAAAATTCAGAAATTAGCAGAGAGAAAGAAGAGAAGAGAAGGAAGAGGAGGAGAGGAGAAGAGAAGAGAAGAGAAGGGTTGGTTTTTTTGTTAGGTTTAGGGGTAGGGTTGTCAATCAGTTAGGGTTAGGGTTAGGGTTAGGAATCGCGGCCTCATTGTCGTAGTCATCACCGCTGTCGCCCTCACCGTGTTGGCCTTTCCCGCATGGGTTTAGAGGGAGAGGGAAAAATTTTTGTTGTTTGAAAAATCATGTTTTTTCTAGTACTATGAGCAATGTTGGTTCTCTAATTATACACTCTGATACAGCTATGGAGCAACCCAGTACAGTTTGCGTTATTATGGAGCTGGTGTAATCCGTAATGGACCAAACGGTGATGATCTTGGTGGTTGTATGTATGTTTACAGTCAAATGAGGCAACCACAGTCAATGTCTTTCAATGATTTGAAGATGTGGTTAGTCGATTTGTTACAACTCAATGTTGCGACGGGTAATCTCAGGGTGGAGGCATGGTTCCGGATGGAAACAAATGGGTGCTAAAGAGACTGAAAGGTGACAAATCATGGGGTTCGTTTGGACGATTTGTGACAAATCCAGGCTATGTTGTCGGAACCATCATATTGTACGTTGAAATGTTAGTACATAGTTCGGAGGGCAGCCATTCAGTTGAAAGAGAAAGCACTAATATCTGTACCGAAGGTCACGATGGCGGTGGCGATGCCGATATCGGTGCAGGTGGCAGTACCAATGTCAGTGCAACTGGCAGTGTACCTTTGCAAACTTAAGAGATACAATTCAATTTGGTGGCCATCAAGTAGATGCAGCTGAAGAACTACCAGAATTGGAGGAGAATTTTAATGAGGAGGAGTATACTGTTCCATCAGAAATGTATGAATCTCCTGTTGAACCCACGGAACAGCAGAATCCTATAAGTGAGTGGACTGATCCATTATCCTTGAATAATGCTGTGGTTCGTGATGAGCTGGGTTCGCGATGGTCTTATAATGAATCAACCATCCAGCTTGGACAGTTGTTTCGGAATAAAAATGATGCAAAGAAAGCCATAACTGCATGGGCTGTCTCACTAAATAGGCCATTCCGGGTGGTCAAATCAAATCAGAGCCTGTGGACTGTGAGGTGCTTAGTCCAGAATTGTCCATGGTACGTATGTGTCTGGCGGCCAAAATGGCCCATTCTTTCGAGTGACCAGAGTTGAAGACCACGGATGTCTGGCTGAGGGTATGGTGCAGCATCATAGAAATATCACTTCCAGTTTTGTTGCCAGTCTGATACTGTCAGTAGTGAAGGAAAATACGGCAATAACACCGAAAGTGATAATTGCACATGTCGCGGAGAAGTACGGTTATAATATCAAGTACGCGAAGGCATGGAGGGCTAAATAGGAGACGCTGGAGGAGCTTTTTGGTACATATGTTGAGGCATACAACTTAGTACCGAGACTGTTGCGGCGCATATGCGAAGCAAATCCAGGCACAGTCACCGCAATTGTTGATACGCCGGCAATCGGCTCCGAGGGTGCTGTGATTCCTGGGTGCATGGTACTGCGGAGATTTTTCTGGGTATTCCAACAGTGCGTTGCATCGTTCAGGTACATGAGACCCGTGCTTTGCATTGACGGAACATTTTGACTGGAAAATACCAGGGAACTCTACTGACTGCCGTGGCTGTTGATGCCAATGACCAGCTTCTCCCCATAGCATATGCTGTAGTCGACGGGGAGAACTATAGCAGTTGGTTGTGGTTCTTGGTCACTTTGAAGAATGAGGTTGTGAAAGACCGGGAGCGCGTGTGCTTGATTCATGATCGAAGTGGAGGAATGCTGAGTGCGATGGAGTACATGCGATCGGGAGAGGATCCATCGCTGAGTTGGGATGATTTGTAAAGTCGTTGGTGCTCACGGCATCTTGGCGCGAATTTTCACAGTCGTTTCAAGAGTAAGTGCCTGATGCTTGTGTTCAAACGGCTTGCCAAACAGAACCAACAGTCAAAATTCTCACAAATCTGGAAGTCACTGGAGGAAAGTACGTTGGGGGAATTGCGAGAAGCAGGGGTTGCAGAAGATCGCGGTGATACCGGCGCGGGAAGCCGCCGGGGTCGTCTCAGTTTCAGTTAGTGGATTCAGCCCAAACCAATGGAGAAGTGGGCGTTGCTTCACGACACAGGTGGGGCTCGGTACGGAATCATGACGACAAATCTGGCCGAGGTGTACAACTTTGTCCTCAAAGGTGTGCGATGCTTACCATTTACTGCAATAGTTGAAATGACATTCTATCGCACAGTAGCGTACTACGACAGCAGGGGTTTGGCGGCATCAAGCATTTTGCATGACCTCTTAGCACACTGGCCCAAAAAGATTAATGATTACCTCGAATTTCGGACAAGAAAATCGTTGACACATGATGTCACAGTATTGAGTCGCTTGCACGGGAAGTATGAGGTTCGGCTAAGGCACAGACGTGTCCGTGGCACACTGCGGGCTGGTCGGGTCCACGAATGTCGAATTTCAAATGTAGATGCCCATTGCACATGCAACAAGCCTCAACTGCTGCACATTCCTTGCTCGCATGTCATCGCTGCCTGCTCTGTTCCTGGGATCGATCCGGCGCGGTACATCCCAACCTATTATACTCTGCAGTACCTGTGGAAAACCTGGGATGGTGTCTTCAATGGGTTTGCGGCGGGGGAAAGCTATCGACAACTATCCCCGGAAGATGCCATCATCGTTCTCCCAGCTCTGCGTTTGAGGACACCGCGTGAGATGTGGCCTCTAGATGAGCGGTTCGCGCCTTATTTGCTCGAGGCCGGACTGTTGCCGTTCACTCGCATGGTGGATCAGGCAAGGCGATTCCCTTTCGACCAAGCCCTCATTACTGCGCTTGTGGATCGATGGAGGCCCAAGACGCACACGTTCCATTTCAGTTTTGGCGAGCTCACTATCATGCTGCAGGACGTCAGCATTCTGCTTGGCCTGCCTATCCGCGGGGAGATATATGTCCCAGTGGCCACCGAGAGAGCTACATGGCGCCTAGATTTCCTACAGCGCTTCGAGGGAGTAGGGCCAGTGGGGGGGTTCGCGCAGGACGCGGGAGTTCCCCAGAGTTACCTTTGCGCAGTGCGCGATGGTGCGCTCCCCTTGGCCGCTCCAGAGGAGGTCTTCAGGCGCCACCTTGAGGCGTACTTGCTGTACCTGTTTGGGTGGTTGCTCTTCCCTTGTACCTACGGAGACATCTGCGAGCGACAGTACATTCAGCTCGCCAGGAGTATTGCCGACTCGGCCCTGGGCCACGTGCCGAGGTTCAGTTTCTGATCTGCCGTGCTCTACCACACCTACAGGGGGTTGTGCGACGCCACGAGCAGAGACCAGGTCAGCTCTCTTTCCGCTGGGTGCGCCATCCTTTTGCAGATGTGGTCGTACGAGCATTTCCCCATCGGTCGACCGCTGGTTCCGCGGGATCAGTTCGCGTTAGCCGGGGATGCGAGAGACGGCCCCGTGATGGGATGGAGGTGGGCTAGGCTGAGTTTGAGGTGGGCCACAGATCAGGCGCACCTCTGTTATCCTTTGTACGCCACGGACTTCGATCTGCTTCTCGACGACAGCGTCATCTGGGATCCGTGGACCACCGTAAACCTCCAATCCGTCGCTCCAGTCGGCCTTTCTTCTCTTTGTACGAAGGATGCTGTGTACTGGCGCACCCAGGTTCTGCTTGTCTTCTCGCACATGATTGAGGGTTACTCACCTGAGCGAGTTATGCACCAGTTCGGCCTACGCCAACTTGTCCCCGTGCCGCCTCCTCGACAGATCCCGCACCATATCCACGAGTACGTCAAATATGCATTACATTCACATGTTATTTTAACGCCTATCCTTGTTTGCAAACCAGCAGCCACTCAGATAACCGAGGTCTTACCAGAAAGTCCCGTGTGCGTTGAGAAACGGCTTATTTAGGAGTGACTTGTCTGGAGGCGGTCATGAGATCGGCCAGTGAATCCGACTAGAACGTTGTCATGATCTAACCGCCGGCGACCAGCCCCCGAGCCGAATTCGCAACAAATGGGCATAAAGGGAAATATTCATCGTATGAAACCAAAACATTTTTTGTTTTATGAAAAAATGCTAATTGAACAAGAAAAGGGATTGAATACTTACACGTAGAACTTGCGAAGTTGATCGATGTTCCAGGTATTGGACAAAATTCGACCATCCTCCATGGCTAACCGCGAGGATCACGGTCACGGCACTGAGACAACAGTATAAGGGCCTTCCCACTTCGGGGAGAATTTGTTGCGATTAGACTGGTCTTGGATTTTTCGTAACACCAAGTCGCCCACGTTAAGCCTACATGGTCGCACCCTTTTGCTGTGATATTTGCGCAAAGCTTGCAAGTATGCCGCGGATTTGATCAAAGTGCGATCACGCCTTTCTTCTAAGAGGATGAGATCTTGTGATCGCTGTTCGGACTGATCAACTTGTTCGAATTGTTTTGTCCGAACAGACCCAATACTAACTTCCATAGGCAACACAGCCTCAGCCCCATAGACCAGATGGAAGGGTGTCTCACAGGTGGCTCGACTAGAAGTAGTTCGTAGTGCCCATAGAACGGTATAGAGCTCGTCTGCCCAAGCCCCCGAGCGACTCTTAAGGCGATCAAAAACACGTTTTTTATGTCTTGTAGTATCTGCCCATTGGCCCGTTCTACAGCACCATTGCTTTGCGGATGTGCCACAGAAGCAAAGCACATCTTGGTTCCGATCTGATCGCAGTAGTCTAGGAAAAGACCACTGGCGAACTGAGAACCATTGTCGGTGATAAGACGGTTTGGAACACCAAATCGAGCAACAATGTTCTTATGAAAGAACTTTTGTGCTGCTGACGCGGTAATATTTCGTACCGGTTCGGCCTCAATCCACTTTGTGAACGTGTCAATGGCTACGAACAGAAACTTGTACCCGTTGACGGCTTGTGGCATAGGACCGACAATATCCATTCCCCAGACCGCGAAAGGCCATGCAAGGGGAATGGTCTGTAACGCATGGGCAGGTTGATGAACCTGTCTCGCGTGGAATTGACACTGAGGATACATCTTGACCATATGCTTGGCATCATCGAGTGCCGAAGGCCAGTAGAATCCTTGTCGGAAAGTTTTTCTGACCAGTGTCCGATATGACGCATGCGCACCGCATACACCGTCATGTATTTCTTTCAATAGGGATTTTCCTTCCTCCTGAGATATGCAACGCATGAATACTCCTTGAGTACCCTTTCTGTACAAAATCTCATCTATGAGCTTGTACAGACGCGCTTTTCGAATTAACTGATCACTTTCGGTTTCGTCCTCGGGTAGGGTCCCATGTTCAAGATAGACTCTCAATGGATGAGTCCAATCCTGTTCCTGACCGAGGTTGGTAACGCAGGCTATTACCGGATCATCCTCGACCGAAGTCATGATCGAAGGACGGTCCAAGTGTTCAATGAACACTCCTGCTGGAGAGGATGTGCGTGAGGACCCAATTTTGGATAATTGGTCTGCGAGAATGTTGTCCTTTCGCGGGATGTATTGGACTTCGAAATGACTGAAGTGTTTTTCCAATCTCCTCACTTCCCCCAGGTAATGAGCCATTGTCTCATCGGAGGTGCTGTACTCCTTGTTTACCTGGTTTACGACCAGCTGTGAGTCTCCCCTCACCACTAATCGACGGACTCCGAGGAATTTTGCTGCCCGGAGCCCTGCTAGAAGACCTTCATATTCTGCCGCGTTGTTGGTCGCAAAAAAGTGTAGTTGGATGACATACTTAAGCTGTTCGCCCTGAGGCGTATCTAAGACCACTCCAGCCCCCGAGTGTTGAAAACTACGGGAGCCGTCAAAGTACATTGTCCAGTAATCGAGGCATTCCAATTCTTCTGGCACCTGCACGGGTGGCTCAGGGTTGGTCCATTCGACCACAAAGTCGGCCAAAACCTGAGACTTAACCGCCGTGCGGGGAGTGAAATGGATTTCGAAGGCACCGAGTTAGACCTCCCATTTAGCGATTCGACCAGATTTCTCTGGATTTCGGACAATATACCCCAAAGGAAAGGAGGAGGGTACTGTGATCCTGTGAGCTTGGAAGTAATGCCGTAGCTTACGGGAAGCCATCAGTAGTGCGTAAAGTATTTTCTGGACCTCAGGGTAACGCTTACGGGAGACACCAATACTGGCGGACTGGATAGATACGTCTTTACCTCCTGAAACACTTTTTCGGCCTCATCCGACCATGTGAAATTGTGATGCTTCGCAAGGCTTTGAAGAAAGGTAATCCCCTTTTGCCTAGTCGCGATATGAAACGACTCAAGGCCGCCATGCGACCAGCCAGGCGTTGAACATCTTTCATGGTCGAGGGCGATCTCATTTGTTCAATGGCCCTGATTTTCTCAGGATTAACTTCAATGCCCCTGGAATAAACAAGGAAACCAAGAAGTTTTCTTGAAGAAACCCCGAAAGAACATTTCTCCGGGTTTAATTTTATTCCAAAGCGATTTAAATTACAGAAGATTTCAGCGAGATCGTCCAAATGAGACAATCTCTTGGTACTTTTTACAACCAAATCGTCTACATATGCTTCAAGATTACGCCCTATCTGGGAAAGAAAGGTCTTTTCCATCAAGCGCTGGTACGTGGAACCCGCGTTCTTGAGACCGAACGGCATTCTGATATAGCAGTAGGTGCCGAACAGGGTGATGAAGGCAGTTTTCTCTTCATCTTCTTCTGCCATGCTAATTTGATGATATCCTGAGTAAGCGTCCAGGAAGCTCATCAGTTCACAACCCGCAGTTGAGTCGACCAGCTGGCCGATGCGGGGAAGGGGAAAGTCGTCCTTCGGACAGGCACTGTTGAGGCTAGTGTAGTCGACGCACATGCGCCACTTGCGGTTTGACTTGCGGACCATGACCGGATTGGCGAGCCATTCCGGGTGATCGACCTCGCGAATAAACCTGGCCTTTAGGAGTTTGTCCAACTCCTCTCGGATGGCTTCCTGTCGGTCAACAGCAAAATGCTTGAGTTTTTGCTTTATTGGTCGTTGTCCAGGTCGAATTGCTAACCTGTGCTCGATCACTTCCCTTGGGACACCGGGCATGTCGGACGGTTTCCACGCAAACACATCTGCGTTAGCCTGGAGGAAAGTAATGAGCTCGAGTTCCTATTTGTCATCCATACCTGATCCGACTCGAATTGTCTTGGATGGATCTTCTGGGTACAATGGAACCAGTTTGAGTTTCTCATCTGGTCGAGGAGCAGTCTTGATCGCGTCGGTGGCGACGGTGGCGACCTAGGCGTCCCGGGGGGGAAGTTGATCGACCATCTCCAAAGATAGCCGGTCGCACGTGAGTGCCACGTTGCGACTGCCTCGGACCGAGATGACACCTTTGGGGCCAGGAAATTTGCCGCACTGGTAAGCATAGTGCGTTGCCATCATGAATTTAGCAAGAGTTGGCCTGCCAAAGATTGCATTATAAGCTGAATCACAATCGATTACGTCAAAAGTATCCAATTTTGTTCGGAAGTTGTCCGGTTCTCCCAGTGTGACTGGGAGGACCACTTGTCCCAACGGCATCATGGAGGAGCCTGGGATTATCCCATAAAATGGATGGATTATGGGCTTGATCTTCGAACGAGGAATTTGCATCTCGTCGAGTGCCTTGACCAATAAAATGTCAAGGGAGCTGCCTCCGTCGATCAGGACCCTTTCGACTCTCGCATTGCTGATGATTGGGGTAATGACCAGAGGGAGCCTCAATGGTCGAGTAAGCCCCGCGGGACAATCAGCGCGATCGAACGTCAAAGGTGTATCCGACCAACGTGGGTATTGAGGTTCACCAAGAGATGTCTCCGTTTGGTTAACCTCTCGGTAGAAGGCTTTAAACTGCCTTTTGGAAACGAAAGAGGAAGAACCCCCGAAAATAACATTAATATGATTTTGAGGTACCTGGTAGGATATTTCCTCGTCTCCGTCGGTGTCTCTAAGTCCGCACGCCTGTTCTTTAGCTGGTAAGGTTGGCATCGGCGCAACTCCTTGGTAGAAGTCATCCAATTGCTTCAACCAACTCCTGCAGTTCTTGAGGTCGTGGCCTGCGGAGTTGTGGAGTGGACACCACTTCTTGCCTTCCTGCGGATTAGTTGACTTTTCTGGCTGGTCGGCACTATGACCACCAGAAGCAGTTTTATTTTTAAATGAAGGCTTGTTATCTTTGGTCGAAGGCCGCTTCTCTGTGACTGCGACCTCGCGGTACTGTCCAGAGCGGTTCCTCTTCGACTTTTTTGACTTCCCACCCGACGAAGATTCCGGCTTCTTGCTTGAATCTTCTTTCCTGGCGTCCTTGAAACCTGGTTGAGGTGGTAGGTCTCCTTTGTCGACCATCTGGTTCCATTCGACCGCTTCGGCTGCGTCGGAATATCGATCGGCCATGTCGAACAGATCGGCCACTGATCGAGGAGGGTGGATAAGCAAGTCTTCGGTAAATCTCCGGTATCGAATGACATGTTTAAATGCCCTGATAACGGAGCCATCAGATATGTTCGGGATGGTATTCCTCACCCCGGCAAACCTTTTGACAAACTGCCAAAGGGTTTCGGTCAAAGTTTGTCGTAGCCGATGAAGATCGTCCTCTTTACCCGGCTTTTGATAACAATTTTGGAAATTGCTGAGGATGGTGTCGCACAGCATTTCCCAATTGTAGATGGAACCCTCGGGCTGATTAAACAGCCAGGTTCTAGCCGGTCCTTCGAGGACGGTAGGCAGGTAGTTGGCCATGACCCGGTCATCGCCTCCCGCCGCTTGGATGGCAGTGATGTAGATTTGAAGGAACTCTGATGGGTTCTGAGTTCCGTCGAACCTTTCAATGGCCCCTGGTCAAAACTTATCAGGCCAAACGACTGCACGTAGGCCGGGTGAGAAAGCTTTACAACCGACGTAGGGACTGTGAACTGCCCTGTGACTCTCGACCGGGTCATGGGCAACTTCACGCAATGGAGAAGTTATCCGTGGTCCCAAACGAGAGTGGACAGGGACCCGATCCCTACCATGAGAATCCTGCGTTCGCTTGTACTTATCCTGTCGAGATGGCACAGGCGGTGGGTAACTTCGCCGACCAGAACCAGAGTGAGAACACTCTCGTTCGCGGGAACGTGTTACCGACCGAGAAGAGGCCGTTAGAGTCGCCTCCGACGCGACCTCATCCAGTCTCTCCGCCAGGATCTTGGTGAAGGCCGGTTTCTGCGCATCCGTGACCGTAGGAGGAAAGTTACGCATGACTTCCGCGATAGATCGCAGTCGACCATGGGTACTTCTCCTGGGGGCACCAGGTGTCATCGTTTCTTCATCCACCGGGAAACGCTCCAGAGGGAAAGAAGGGGTCTGGTCGCGTTTGCGACCACGTGACCATCGAGAAGAACTAGGAGCAGCATCGTAACGAGCCTGCGCATCTTGAAGAGCCTCTAGGGCAGTTCTGCGCAGTTCGTTGTTTTGTTGCTCGAGATTTTGATCCTCCTTCTGTTTGTGATCCCGTTCTTCCCTAGCAGCCTGTTGATCGGGAGTCTCCTCCGACAAGGCAGCGAACTGTCTAGGGAGAGAGGTGGTCGATGGAGAAAATATCTTGGTTTGTTCCGAGTCAGACTCGAAATCAAAGAGACGGTGAAGGTTATCAGGGTCGAACCTCCCCGGGCTGATTTCCAAGTCGGTATCATGCTTCCCCTCAGCATGGTCGTATGACGGACCGGATTCACCCTCTAGCGCATTAAGAACCTCTGTGGGTTCTGACCTTGCGCTAGTCGCTCCCTGGTCGATGGACATGACCTGGAGAGATGATTCAACCTCTGGAAGATTCTGGCCTTCAACCTCTTCCATCGGAACAGGATCGCTTGGAGAAGGCATTGGGATGTGAGTATAATCCTCGAGATCAAAATCGTTCTCGGAATCATATACTCCAGCCATATTTCAGCGAACCTCAGGATTAAAATTAGGATGCCTTGAGAAAGGCCCCACGGCGGGCGCCAGCTGTCGACGATTCGGACTCGGGGTCCTCATCCGAACTTATGCAAAATTTATAATAGCGAGACCTTTCAAGATGACCCTCCGGGAAGGTATGTAGAAATATGGAGAACAGGAGCACAGAGAGGTTTATACAGATTCGGGCCCTCGATGGTGGGAGTAATAGCCCTACGTCCTGTTGAAATTTCACTACAGGTAGTAAAGATTTACAAGATGGCGGGAAAAAAACCTTCATAGGCGAAAGGTTTTTCCTATATAAGTGTACAGAAAAAAGCCAAAGAGGATTGTAAAAACTATCTAATCTGGGCCGTAGACTTGGCTGTTTGAGTGGTTGAGATGTTGTATCTCGCTTGTATCAGAGATGTCGATCCCCTCCCCTGTTTGATACATTTTACCACCCTTTTATACTGGTCGAAAGGGTGCCATGTGGTAACTGCATCAAACAGTTGCTTAGATGCAGTTTGGAAAATCGCTCTTAACGCCCACGCAGGTTTAACACGTGTTATTCATGAATAACTGCACGTATTAACCTCCTGACGGTTGGTCTTCCATGTGGAAGAATCTTCGGGATACTTGGGATATTCCCACTATAGGGACTGCTGGACAGATGAACCCCAAGTACCCTGGTCGAAAATGCTCTGACCGCGGGATGTTGGCTGACCGCGTAACATCTCCAACATTCTGTTCGCGTATAGCACACGAACTCCTAACCGTGCGAAGCCTGCGATCTGATCGCGCAAAGCCTGTGACCTCGGGCTGATGCTTCTCAGAATGATTTGAGTTCACACCGCCAGGCACGTGTCTGGCTCGAATCTGTCTTGAACCAACAGTGCATTTATTTGAACTGACTTGGGTGTCAATCCTCGTCAAAGGGTATATATATATAGACCCTAAAAGACACAAATTACTAAATTACCCATAGTAGCGATCGTTGGATCGGGGGAGTAGCTAGCGGTCCTTTTGCGAGGTGTGAGGCCTGGATCTTCGACACGTGGTTGCACCGGTTTCAGGGCCCCCGTTCCCAGAGGGCGCCCGGGAAGGGGAGGTTCCCCGTCCCGGAGAACCATCCAGGGAGGGGAGGGTCCCCGTCCTGGAGCACCGTCCGAGGAGGGGAGGTTCCCCGTCCAGGAGAACCATCCAGGGAGAGTAGTGTTAACCTAACACTCTCATTTACACTCAATACACAAAAACCAACAGGCGTGCTTAGGAGCACTCTCCCTGGGAGAGAGCCCCACTAGCAGACTCGTGTCGGGAGCACGTCGACAAGACTAGGGTCTCCACTAAGGCCTGAACCTGTATAAATCCTTGTGTCAATCTCTCTGATTGCCCAACATAGGGTGATCCGTCACACGGTCAGCTCATGTTATCGAACACGTGTCATACACGTCATCAAACCTGCCTAGGTATTTTTAATACCATGCCAATTGGCACCGTTCGTGGGGACTCGAGACAAATTGTCATGGCTCCTCCAAGAAGAATGAGGCACTTAGCCTCTCTCTCCAACGCCGCCAGCCCTAGCAACCCTGCACCATCGACGCAAGGGGCCGTCATGGCAGCGCCCCCTCCCAGGGACCCTCGGGAGGAGGCGGCGCTTCCTTCTCCCTCCGCCCCCGGCGGGAGCATGGCTACTTCGATCCAACCCGACGCAACTGCGCTGGTGGGACCAAGTGCCCCCAGGCAATACCTTCGGCCTCCGGAGACCCGTTACTCGGGGCACTTGTCGAGGACCAGTTTCACGCGCACCGTACCATGGCCCCCGGCCCCTGTGTACCCGCCTCCATTCCCGTTCATGGGACCGCCACCGCCATTCATGATGGGGAACCTGGGCGCCTTCTTCGTGTCGGGGGACTTTCCCCTTCCTGGGAGGTGCTCCCGTCTACGGGGGACACCTTGCCCTGGGAGGCGCCCCCACCTCCGGGGCTTTTCCCGTACCGGGAGGCGCTCCCGCCTTTGGGGACTGCGCCATCCTGGGAGATGCTCCCATTCTTGGGACTCTTCCCGTACCCGGCATGGTCCCCACGACGCAGGCCGTGCCCCCAATGGGAACCTTTCCCGCAGCAAGGGCCATCTCTGTCGCGGGAACCACCCCAGCACACATGGTTTCCCCTGCGCCAACGGTTGACACGCATCAGTTCCCTCCCTCGGGGCCACCTTCTCGGGTCCCCCGGCGGATTAAACCCGATTCATTAGGGAGGAGGCCGAGCGAATGCACACAACAGTTTCAGGGAAAGCTCCTCCCCTCCGTCGCCCAAAACTACTCCCGAAGCATGGGCTTCGCTCCCGCGCCCTGGCGGACAAGGGAAAGAGACCCATGCAAGAGGCCACTATCACCTTCGGGGACTCCCCCAAGGTACAGGAGGTTAGGCCTACCAATCCCGAAGAAGGGAGGCATTACCAAAAGGCAAGTGGTCCATTAGGACCCCTTCCCGACTCGGACAATGAACGCTCTTCCCTCGTGAAGGAGGACAGTGATGCGGGCTCCCCGAAGGAGGTGGAAGGGACCAACCAACCCCTTTGCCACTGCCTCCAGTGCGTCCGATGGCCAAAGCTATACCGGCCACCACACATCGAGCACTACAATGGGGAGGCCAACCCCTATGAGTTCGTGCATGTTTACTCCATGGCCATCTCAGCAGTCGGGGAGGACGAGAGCATTCAATGCAACATCTTCCCCCTTTACCTTTCCGGGATAGCCCGATCCTAGTTCTATAACCTCAAGGCGGGCTCCATTAAGTCCTTTGCGCAACTCAAGCATGATTTCTACGCAAATTTCCAGGGGAATTATGTCCACCCCCTCGTTGCAGTTGTACACCATTCGACAATGGTCGGGGGAGACAATCCGAAGTTTCTTCAAGCGCTTTGCCCAAATCAAGAGCAAGGTGGCTCATGTACCGGACTCGACGATGATCGAGGCGTGCAAAAGCAGAATCCTACTGGGAGAGCTCCACTGGAGGCTCTCCCGAAGCTACCCCTCCTCGGATGAGCTTTTTAACGTGCTCGAGAAGTATGCAAGAGCGGAGGAAGATGACCTCTGGAAGAAGAGCCAGGGGACCTCCGGCCCTGGGTAGAGGGACTCCAGGGACCTCTCCCACAAGCGCCCCAAGAGGGGACCCCGTAATGAGCCTAGGCCTTGAGACGCTTTCATCCTCAAAGGCGGAGGTGGCTCTCGAGATCCTAACTGGAGGCAACGATCCTTCTCCAAGCCAAAAAGCGGCGAGGGAGGCCAATCTTCCCATGCACAAGAGGATCCTAAGCCAAGGGGCAAGGAGGACAAAACCACCCTGTGGTGCACATTCCATAAGTCCACCTTGTTGCATCTAGGCCTTCATGCCTAACCCTAATTTTGATGATTAATGAAAACAAAGTGTTTTTGACTAACCGTGCTTCTGAGAGTTTTGATACAGAGTTTGCTCGGGAAGAATTACGAGATGATCAAGATGAAACTGACATGAAGTGAAGCACGAGGTGCAGAAGATCAGAGACAAGACGCAAATCATGAAGATGCGAAAGACCTAAGGTATTATGAGTTTTTATTTTTACCGATCTCGGCGTTTGGAGATGATCGGTTAGGAAAATTATTTTTTTGTTTTAACCGTACTATAAAGAGGGGTGGCGAAAGTCCTCTCTTTATTCCCAACATAAACCGAGAAACTTAGGTCATTGCATTGCATCTTTTTGGTTGGATTTGATTTGAACTTAATTTGAAAAATCTGGTTTTTCAGTTCAGTTTTTGACAGCAGAAGAGTATTTGCAATTTTCAGAAAGATCTAGGTAGATCTGGTTTTTGCTTCTGTTAACAAAAATGTATCCCTTGAAATTATCTTTCAAACGAGCTATTAAACACCTCTTTTGGATTTCTGGATTTAAAGTTATCTCTATTTTTTTCAGGCTGACTGTCAGTTTGCTGAACTGACTGTCAGTTTGAATGTCAGTTCGTGTTAACTGACAATTGTCCAGAGAGGGTGTATTTTGGGCTCAAATTTTTTGTACTAAACTGACTGTTAGTTGGGGTTTCGACCACAGTGTTTTTAACTGAGTTTCTATTTGGTTTTGGTCGAGTATGTGGTCGAACTAACTGTCAGTTTGCATAACTGACTGTCAGTTGTGGGTTTCAACTTTCCTTAAACGACCACGAACGGCTAGCAAAGTTTCATCTGTAAATTTTGTCAGCCGTTGTGCACTGAACTGACTGTCAGTTAGGCAAACTGACTGTCAGTTTGAGTTGCTGATTTTCAGCCCTAGCTCCAACGGTTCATTTGATTCTTGAGGCTATAAAAAAGGGCTTTGGGCATAAGTTTTATATAACAAGCAGTAGCATTTCTTATACACTCTTGAGCTTTAGTTTTCCACTTAAAATCTTGATCTTTTGATCAAGTTGACTGTTTTCCGATCCACCGAGCACTTCAGTTCATTTGCATTTGCATTCACTTAGTTTCTCGGTGCGTGTTTGGAGGTCTAGAGAAGACCTTGTTGCCTGTTACTCTTGGTGAGCGCCCTCACCTAGACGGTTCGGAGGTGTGGCCGTTGACCTCTCCAGATTGGAGATTGTCGGAGCGGCTCGACAAGTTTGTACAAGGCATTGGTGCTCGCCTTTCTGGAGTGGACAAGGAGCAACCTTAGTAGATAATACTCTTCGTGAGTATTGAGGCAAAACTCAAGTGGCTGGAGAGCTTCAACGAGGACTAGTGGAGACTGGGCGAGTCTCCGATACCTCGGTAAAAATAGCTGTGTTCGTTCTCTATCTTCTCTCTTTAATATATTAAATTTCATTTGGTTCTTCTTGGTATAAAAACTTGTTTTTATTTGAAGTTTTTAAAAGCCTTCCATTCACCCCCCCTCTAGTCGGCATCCTTGATCCAACACACCTCCCACGCCACTCGAGAGTGCCACACACTTCTTCAACACTTTGTGGCATTTCTCGAGCAGCATGGGCCGGGGGGAGGGGGCCTTGCCTCCTTACCCCCTCCGGCGTCAACCTAGGCGGCACTCTCCGCTCCCTGGGGGGGGCATCAAAGGTAAGGCCAAGAAAGGGGCTCGAGCAATGAGCTCCCTTTCCAAACCTCCCAGAGACATGTTAATGTCATCTTGGGAGGATCCGCCTCTGGGCGAGACTCCAAACGCCAGCACAAGGAGTATGCGTGGGAAGTAAAGGCAATAGGGATCCTCAACACATCTTGGCCACCAAAATGGTCGGACGTCCCCCTCACCTTCACCGCGGAAGATTCTCATGGCATTCGCTTCCCCCTCTCCTTCGTCTAATGCATTGGCTTACCCTCTTATACTGGTCGAAAGGGTGCCAAGGCATAGTGGCATCGAACAGTTGCTCGGGTGTAGTTTTTGTAACTGCCCTTAACCTCCAAGCAGGCTTAACACATGTTATTAAGGAATAACTACATGTATTAACCTCCTGATAGTTGTCTCTATACGTGGAAGAATCTTCGGGATACTCGGGATATCCCTGTTGTAAAGTCTAAGCAATCCTGCGTCTCCTGGTCGAGGGTGTTCTGACCGCGGATTGCTTGCAATTATCTGACCGTGCACTATCTGCAGCCTTCTATCCGCGTATTTGCATACGGGCTTCTGACCGCGCACTATCTGCGGTCTAATTGTGTAAGCTTGCGATCACGTGTCCACGTGCCTCGGAGTAGCTTGAGTCCATATCAATGGACACTCATCTGGTTCGAATCTGTCTTGAACCAGATGTGCATTTATTTGAACTAGCTCGGGTATCAATCCTCGTCACGCGCCTAGACAGTATGCGCTACGGCGGTGGTCTAAAACCTGAGGTGACCGAATAAACGAGACGAGTTCACCGGAGAAGGATCCTTACTTGCAAGGCAAGGGAGATAACCTCCCCGTAGCACTCTTCAATATCCCCTTCTCGGATGTGGGCCTCGACCTTGGGGGTAATGAGGCTCAAGGAGAGTTTGTGTGTCTCCTCCGGAGAGAAGAGCGACGCCCCCCTCGCAGCGGAACCGAGGTCGCCACTCATTGGCGTGTCCCCCCCCACCCGTCACCGCCTCCACCCGGAGGATCGCTCCCTCACGGCCTCACCACCCAGGGGACGGAGTCACTACCCCCTCCGGGGCCCCGACGTGTATCCTCCTCTGGGCGTGGAGTATTAGTGCCATCATCCCCTATCGGGAGTAGGCAATGGGAGGTCCGTGGAGTCTCCCTCTCCGGACGCGGCGTTGCTGAGCTAGTACCCCCGGCCGAGGCCCGAGAGGTCTCTGCCCTAGGGAGTGGTGTTGGTGAGGGGAAGACATCAGGGGCGAAGAGCGCGTCCAAACGCGGAGGAGCGCCATCCCCCTGGAAGTACACGACCAGGGGATCCTCCCAGAGAGCTTGCTTCGGGGAATGGGTTGAGCCGTAGTCCTCGAAGGTGGCCTTGTCCTCCCCAATCTCCACATGGTCATACACACCCGAAGCCCCCAAGGCATTGCGGTATGCAACCAACCTGGCCATGTCCATTGGGCTCTCAACATGCTTCGACTCTGGGGCTGAGGCGTCCCCGTGGGAGTTGCCCGCGCTGGAGAAGGCCTTGCTCCCTCCGGCGCCCAAGATGTTCCAGCAGGAGTTTCTCGCGCCAGAGAAGGCATCGCCCCCACGGGAGTCGCTCGTGCGGAGGAAACCCTCGCCCCTAGAGGAGACTTGAGGCGTCCCCACAGTCCTCCACGCCGGAGGAGGCCTCGCCTTCTCCAGGGCCAGGGCCATCTCTACCGGCCTCCGTGCCGATACTGGGTATTTGGAGAGGGCCTGATCGGAACTCCCACCCAGAGGGCCCCCACGTCCTTTCGCCTGTGGGAACCTGGGGTCGGAAGAGGAACCCAGACAAGGAGAGTCATCCCAAAGGACTTGGCCACCAGGTTCTGGGGAGGGCCCTCCCCAATGACGGCGAGACACAAAGCATGCTCGTCCTCGTAATACCTTTCAAGGGGGTGATCTGCCTTCTCCCGGGTTGACTCGTAGGACCTAACTACAAAATGTGAAGACAAGTTCAGTAAAGTGAATTCCCGCTGGCCCCGAGCGCCCCCTGGATAGGGACCCTTCCCATCCTGGAGGCCATTGGGACAGCAACCATTTTTGTCCCCAGACTTCCACTTGGAGGAACTCCGGTACCTCCCCATTCCCCAGAGAAGAAGAAATTTACATCGAGACACCGGGAAGTTTTGGAGCGTGTACTCCAGGCTAAGTCCCAGCCCTCTCCGATTCTGGCTGAAGGGGCTAAGCTAGAGGAGAAGTAGCTCCTCCGCTAGGTCCTTCATGCTCCTCTGGGAGCGGGCCTCAGCCATCTTGGCGACGAAGGTCATCTCGTCCACGGTCAAGGGTGGAGGGCCAGAGGAGCAGCCAAGGGTGGTGGGCTGTGAGGAATAGGTCACCTCTGGGTCCCAAGCTAGGAGGTAGAACCACCTTCGGGTCCAGCCCTCCTAATGATCCTGGGAGGCCGCGATTGGATACTCCTCCACCCAGAATTGGACGTTCTTCAGCATCATTGAGCCGCAAGTCAACTTCAGCCCGTGTTTCACCACCGGGGAACTCCTTGCCGTCACCCAGTAGTAGTAATGGAAGAGGCGGAGATACCCTTCTACCCCGGCGATGGTCTCGCACAACCAAAAGAATAGCCCCATCTGGACAAGGACGTTGGGAGTCAAGTGGTTGGGTGTTATCTTGTGCTCCAGAAAAAAATCACGAAGCACGGGGTGAATCAAGACTCGGAGACTACCTCCCCATCCATGAAGGCCACTACCTCCCCATCCCGGGGACTGAGAGTAACCTCCTCCGCCCCCGGGACACAAATGTCCCCATCCGCAAAAACCCTCCGGGAGATGAGGGTGTCCTGGTCCTCTGCCGAGAACTCTGTAACCCCGAGGAAGTCGGAGGTCACCTCCTCTAGGAGCATGTCCACCACTCTCCCACGTGCTTTCGACGCCATCTCCTTTGCCTTCCCCGAAGAGGTTTCCTAGTCGGGGGAGAAGTCACTCGAGGAACTGTTAATGGGGAAATGGAAGTTAGGAAGAGGGCTTGCCCTCTCCAGCATCGGGGGCCCCTTTATATAGACAATCAAGGCGGCCCCAATGGCCGCCACGTGTCAACCCAAGAGATCTGAGCAGTGAATATGGAGAGGTGCACGAGAATCAAAACGATGCATGGCCGACTTAAATAGCGTTTTCCTCTCCCGGGAGAGGAACGTTTCGTCTCCCAGAGGACTCTTTGGTAGAAGTATGTTTCTCCTAAAGTGCTAGCTTGTCATACCCTCCGATGACATCAAATGTCCTCCGGTGTGTGGGAGGCTGCTGTTGGGGGAAATATTGGTGGTAGGGACCTCCCTCCTCCAGCCCTCGAGTCCTTCAGTCCTTTGGGATAGGGGTTCCCACCTCCGGTCCTCTGGTCCTCCGTGCTCCGAGATAGAGGCCTCCCTCCTCTGGTCCTATGGGATAGGGGCCTCCCATCTCCGGTCCTCTGGGACAAAGGCTCCCCCCCCTCTGGGCTCCGCGATAGGGGCCTCCTATCTCTGGCCCTCGGGTCCTCCAGTCCTCGGGGATAGGACCTCCCACCTCCGGTCCTCCAGTCGTCCATGCTCCGGGACAGAGGCCTCCCTCCTCCGGTCCTCCAGGATTGGGGGCACTAAATTCGAGGGCGGCCACGTGTCCGAGATCAATGCCCGTGCCCTGCCAAAGACCACAACACCTTCGATCCGACGGTCGTAGCTAGGGTAGTTTAGTAATTTGCGTCTTTTGGGGTCTATATATACCCTTATACTCCCTCTTGCAACCTAAGACTCTTCATTTGCACTCAACACACAAAAAGCAATAGACGTTCTTAGGAGCCCTCTCCCCAAGAGAGCCCCCCCTAACTGACTCGTGTCGGGAGTACATCAACAGGACTAGGGTCTCCACTAAGACCCAAACTTGTATAAACCCTTGTGTCAATCTTTGTGATTTCCTAACATGGGGTAACCCGACAACACGGTCAGCTCGTGTTGTCGTACACGTGTTCCACTTCATAAAACTTGCCGAGGTGTTCGTAATACCACAACAAAAATCAATATCCATTTTGTTATTTTAGTGGATATCTGGGGGATATCCATCGGATACAGATATGGAATCGGATATTGTTCTTCACGTATCCCACCCAGTATTCGAAAGAAAATAAAAATTAGATTTGTTGGGGGAAATAACCGGACAGTCTCGATAAAAGGCCACGTCCGGGCCCACGTGGCTGTGCCTGTGTCCGGGGGCTCAACATGCGCCCGTGGAAGGGCACGGGCATCTTCGCCCCGAGCGGTCCGGGTCACGCCCGTGCTTGGGGGCTCAACATGCGCCTGTGAAAGGGCACTGGCGTCCTGCCCCGGATGGTCCGAGACGCCCCCGCGTCCGTGTCTGGGTGACCGTGCCCGTTGTAGCTTCTAGGCCCCTATAGAGTGTTTTAATAATTAATGACAACTACAAATGCTATACTAACATTACCTGCCTAGTTGTGTCAAGAAGATACTTAAAAGACAGGTTAATGAAAGGCAAAGAAAGAGCATCATGATGAAGAAAGGGCATTGATCAAAAGGGCAAAGGTACGAAATAGGATCTTTTCCATTTTTACCGGTCTAAGGTGATTAGAGAAGAATTTTGACCGGATTTTAGGATAGTTGCCGTACTATTAAGAGGAGCATGTGGTGTATTACAAAATACTTCATCTATGTGCCACAAATCATAAAATCAACTTGCATTGCATACTAGAAGGTCACATCCTTTGAGAATGCTTATTTCAGCTCATTCTGTCTCAGTCGGTCTGACCGTTTGTTAGGCCGGTCTGACCGAGAAATCGGTCTGACCGAGTTGTAAACTACGGTCTGACCGATTGGCCGGTCTGTCCGTAGTAGAGACCAAGGTCAGACTCCTGGAACCTCTTGTTTTATCCTTCTGGTATTTTGAGCTATTACAGTCTGACCGTTTGTTAGACCGGTCTGACCGCGAAATCGGTCTGACCGTGTTTTTGAACTGCGGTCTGACCGTTTGGCCGGTCTGTCCGTATATATCGGCCTGACCGTATAAGGTGTCCAGAAACTATGTCGTCTCTGGACAGTTTCACGGTCTGACCGAAATATACTCCAGTCTGACCGTATGTGTGCCTGACAAGGGCAGTTGAGCATTTATTGTGCCTGTTTAATGCCGTTGCAATTGCGGCGGTCTGACCGAGCTTGTGCCTGCGGTCTGACCGCTAGGTGATCTTTTTCTCCGAACGGCCTGTAACGGCTATATTAATTGTGGGGGGTATATATACTCCCATGCACGGCCCTGTTCAGAACTTTTGGCATAATCTTGAGCATTGTCATCATCCTTGAGAGCCTAAGCTAGTTTCATACACTCTAGGGTTCAAATTCTCAAATTTGTGAGAGTGTGCATTTGAGATCTTCTAGTGCATTGCATTTAGATCATTGAATCAATCGTGTGGCACTAGAAGAAGGCAAAGTGATCATCACCGGCTTGTTACTCTTGGGGTTTGCCGGCTCCTAGATGGCTAGGAGAAAGGTTTTGAAGAGCTCTTCAAGGAAGATTGTGAAGAAGCTTCAAAACGTCTTGTGAAAGGTTGAGCACGCCTTGCCGGAGCGGTAAAGTGCATCCTTAATGAAATCGAGGTTTGGATAACTCATCACACTAGTCCGGCTCAAGATCTAGGTCACTTCTCGAGAGAAGGTTGACTAGATAGAGGAGCGGTTAGAGATTTGAGTTTGCCTCAACGTGGATTATGGGTGATCGGCAAATCACCGAGACCACGGGATATATCCTTGGGTTGAAATTGCTCTTTGTTCATCGTGTGTTATTTAATTTGCTCTCATTTACTACAAATTGTTTGATTTATTGTAATTTGCTAAAATCGCCTATTCACCCCCCTCTAGTCGATATCCTAGATCCTTTTTACCCGTGCCCGGGGGGCTCAACATGTGCCTGTGAAAGGGCACGGGTGTCTTCACTCGGGATGGTCCGGGACGCCCCCATCTCCGAGTCCGGGTGACCATGACCATGCCCGGGGGTTCAACATGAGCCCGTAGAAGGGCACGGGCGTCTTCGCCCCGGGTGGTCCAGGACGCCCCCGTGTCCGGGTCCATGTGACTATGCCCACGCCCATGGAAAGGCACGGACGTCTTCACCCCAGGTGGTCTGGGACCCGCCCGCGTCCGGGCCCGAGTGACCGTGTCAGCCCCCGGGGGCTCAGCACGCGCCTGTAGAATGGCACGGGCGTCTTCACCCAGGATGGTCCGGGATGCACCCGCGTCCAGGTCTGCGTGACCGTGCTCGTGCTCAGGAGCTCGAGTTGTGCCCGTAGATGGTTACGGGTCTTCTCTCCCCGGGTGCCTCGGGAACTGAAAAAGACTCGTGTTGAACATCCGAGTCCTTCCCCCTGTGGAAAGGCGACGGTGCCCCTCGATCCGACGACCATGGCTAGGGCATTTTAGTCTTTCTGTGGTTTTGGGGCCTATATATACCTCTTGTGTCTCTCTTGTAAAGAACAACTCAATTCATTCTACACATACACCAAACAATAGGCACTCCCCTGTAGACCTCTCCTAGCAAGAGAACTTCCCCCGGGACATACGTCCAGGGCGTGCCGATAGGACTAGGGTTCCCACTGGAACCCGAACCTATATAAATCTGTTTCAATCTTTGTTATTGCTCGACGGGAGGTGACCCGTCATACAGTCAGCTCACGTCGTTGTACACGTGTTACATACGTCTTAAAAACTATCTATTGGATTCGTAATACCATGACAGTTGGTGTCGACCGTAGGGATCTGTGACGACTTGCCATGACTCCTCCAAGAAGAATGAGGAACCTCTCCTCACTATCGAACAACGCCGATCCGAGTGACCCTGCGCAAGGTACGGTTGTCCCGGTGCCGCTGTCCGGGGGCACCGGGTGGACGCGGGGCCCCCGGCTCTGATCGCTCCCGAGGGAAGCCTCCCCGGGTCAAGCGCACCGACCACAGCCGTGCTCGTAGGGCCTAGTACCCCCCAAGCGGGGCTCCCAGTCACTGGGGACCCGTTGTTGCGGGCGCTGCTCAAAGGTCAACTCCGCGCCCAGCGCATGCTAGAAGAGCTCTTGCGGGTCCTGGCGTGGCCTCCGGCACCCATGTATCCGCCCCCATTCACGTTCATGGGGGAGCTATCTCTGTTTTTAATGGGGCATTCGGCTGCCTTCCCGGCATCAGGGGCATTTCCCGCTCTGGGGGCCGTCCTACGTCCGGGGCCTTCCCCGCCTCGGGAGCTTTCCCCGTCCTGGGAGCCTTCCCCACACCAAGAAGCTTCCCAGGGCCAGTGAGTTCGCACGCTCCAGCGGTCGCAATTGTGCCGGGAGGTTTCCCCGCTGTAGCTTCTAGGCCCCTATAGAGTGTTTTAATAATTAATGACAACTACAAATGCTATACTAACGTTACCTGCCTAGTTGTGTCAAGAAGATACTTAAAAGACAGGTTAATGAAAGGCAAAGAAAGAGCCTCAGGATGAAGAAAGGGCGCATTGATCAAAAAGGCAAAGGTACGGAATAGGGTCTTGTCGATGATTCAGACTCGGAGTCCTCAGCCGAACTTATGCAGAATTTGTAATGGTGAGACCTTTCAAGATGACCCTTCGGGAAGGTATGCTGAACAATGGTGAACAGGAGCACAGAGAATTTAGACAGGTTCGGGCCCTCGATGGTAGGAGTAAAAGCCCTACGTCCTGTTGAGATTTCACTAAATATGGTAAAAGATTTACAAGTGGAGGAAAAAGTCCTCACAGGCGAGGATTTTTCCTATAAGAGTGTACAAAGATAAGCTAAAGAAGACTTATAAAAATGCTATATGAGGTGTGCCGTAGACTTGGCTAACTTGGATCTCCCCGGTTGATGTTTCGGATGATCTCTCTCCTTGATTGATGCTTCAGGCCATCCTTTTATACTGTTTGAAAGGGTGCCATGTGAAGGAAACTGCATCAATCGGTTGCACGGACGGTTGGATGCGGTTTTTGGAACTGCTCTTAACCTCCACGCAGGTTGAACACGTGTTATTCATGGATAACTGTACGTGTTAACCTCTTGACGGTTGATTCTCCACGTGTAGGAATCTTCGGGATACTCAGAATATCCTGTTGTATAGGCAACTGAATAGATGAATCCCAAGTATCCTGATCGGCAGATGTTCTGACCGCGGGATATCGGCTGACCGCGCAATATCCCGAATGTGTAGTTCGCGTATAGCCTACGAACTTCTGACCGCGCATGGCTTACGGTCTGACCGCGTAAGCTGCGACCTGATCGCGTAAAGCTTGCGACCTCGTGGTGATGCCCCTCAGAATAGCTTGAGTTCGCATCACTAGACGCACGTCGGGTCCGAACCTGTCTTGAACCAGAATTTTATTAGAAGTGACCCGGGTGTCAATCCTCGTCAGCTAGCCCCCAAATTCGAAGAAAACGGAGATACGTGTTTATTTCGAATTTAAAAAACCGTGCATTGGATTTTTAACCCGGCCCTTTAACTTCTCCACTTAGTGGCGCACTAAGTGAAAACGGTTGGTTTTTCAAGACGGGTTCTGACATTACGTGACGGGCAATGATGGCGCCGTAGAGATTTTTATCTCGAGGTAAAATTGTAAATGTCTTAACGAAACTCGAGGTGTCTGGGAGGCGAACCGTCGACCTGGCGGCTATAAATACCAGACCCCTGGACATGTAAAGATTTACAATTTCCCTCTCACACCTAAGTCTTTTTCTTGTTACCTGGCCTCCTTCCTTTTCACATACTCCTCCCAATGGCAGATCACGAAATCATCGAGATTGAGAGCGATGAAGAGGAAATTGTCGATCAAGGGTCTTAAACGAATGAAGTTCTGTCTCCCTTCAGGAAGAAACCCAAGGTTGACGAAGGATCTTCCAGTGGAACAAAGGTGAAGAACGTATCGAGTTTCTTTCTTCCTTCAGTTTCTTTGATCCTCCCCGTTCATGCCTCTCGGCAAGTTAGGCCTTTATCCTTAGAGAAAGATCCCATTGCGTCCAATTCCCCCATCCTTTTGGGTGATCAACATCCTGGTCGGCAAGCGGTGACCATCCCTCGATCAGATAGTTGCCATATTGGGTTGGCGAAGCAATCTTCTTCTGGGAAGGTTGCACTTCCACCATATGATGATCTTCCTCCCAAGATGGATGTATCAACGGGTTATGCACCGGGACAGGTAACAATTCTTCTCCCTTTTTGCTGATAATTTTAGTTAATATGACTAACTTTTGCAAAATGCAGGAGGTAAGAGGCCCCAGCGATCAGCCTTCTGCTGCTCCATCTCTTCCTTCCGGACAGACTCTTCTGGAAGAGAAGAATGCCCTGGAGAAGAAGACCGAGGAGATGGCCTCGAAGATTCTGCGTTTAGCAGAATGTCTTGATCGATCCCGAGAAGAGGCGCACCATTTCCGTCGAGAGAGGGACTTCGCTCAGCAACAGCGAGAACTCTCTGACTTGATTAGGGACAATAGTGCGTCTGTTGTTAGGGACGATATAGATAGACTTAGGGTAGTCGCTAGTTCCTTGGGGGTTGTCAGTGTAGATCCTACTGACAACAATATGTCCCTTGGGGAACTTTGTAAACTTCTTTCGGAACAAGTCGATGCTTTTATCGACCGTATCCCTTTTGTATGTAAAGAATGTAATAAATAAAGTTTCTTTTATTCATATGAACATTCTTCATACCTTCTGTGCGAAATTATGGCTAAAAGTTTAGTCCGCGACCATTCATACACAGGAAATTTCAGTTCTGCGATTAGAATCGCACTTTAAAAGATCACCATGACCTGCCCTTATGCCGCGATCAGACTTAAGGCCGCGGTTAGAACTGAATTGCGACCAGAGTTGAACATCCGGTTAGACTATTACTTCGATTAGAGACGAAGTTTTAGCCTAGAACATGATTTCGATAAAACCATAACCCAATTAGAAACACTTCAGTACGTTAAAAATTGGGTTACGTGATTTTTCGAATAAAATGTCCAAAGTATAAAAAGGAAAAACGTCCTCTGAAAGGTACTGGAAATTTTTCAGTCTTTTTACACTTTTCAGTTTCCAAAACAAAGAAGCCTTTTTGTTTCAGATCCGACGCCTGAGTACTTTATCGGGTCTATCAGAGACAGTATCCATTATGGGAAATGAATAAAGCACTCAATGGAACGTTTGAAACGAGCCGTTTACCCATTAATGCGTCGCCTTGGGTCTATAAAAAGCAGTAGGTAGCTTCTTGAGGAAGCCACTCAACCGCGAAAAAACCCTTAGAATTCCCGCCGCTCAAAACCCTCACTTTCTTCAGCCTTCATCTTCCCCAAATCGCCAGCTTCCCCTTTGATTCTACACCATAGATGGCGTCCTGGAGCAGGTCCATTCATCATTCTGAGGAGAGCTTGATGGCGCTTGAGAAGGAGGAGATCCTTTCTCCGCGGCTGCTCATTAACTGGCGACCTGCGGAGAAGGACCAAGAAACCCCAACTGTCCAAGAAGGCGAGTTGGTGGTTTTTGAGGAGTATTTTCGTTGCGGGTTCCGATTCCCTGAGAGTCGGTTCCTTAAGGATATCTTTGAGCATTACGGGTGGGAACTGATCAACCTCCACCCCAACGCAATGCTGATTCTTGCAGTATTCCAGCATCTCTGTGAGGCCTTCGTCGGAGTATATCCCAGCGTGGATCTTTTCCGACGATTTTACTTTTCGGCGTGGTCGAAGAGCACCAACGCCGCCGGATGCATCTACTTCTGGCTGAGGGATAAAAAGGAGTATCCCTCCCCACCCCTGCGAGATTCAGTGCACGGGTGGCACCAGAAATGGTTTTACTGCACCCCGCCGACCGAGAGCGGGCTGTGGTTTGAGAATTCGCGGCTGGAGAAAACAAGCGAGTTGGATACTCTCCCGGCGATGAACGCGGAGTTCATGAAGCATGCCGAGGTGATCCTTCACTTAGTCGAACAAGGGCTGACGGCACGTGACGTCATCCGAGACTTTGTGAAGAATCGGGTGAGCCCCCTACGTGAAAGGGCTCATCCGGCTTGGGAGATCACGTCCATGGCGGACACTACCCTGGACTATAATGAAGGTACTTATTTCTGACATAGAAATCCTTTTGTCATTTTTAAAATGTACCAATTTAACTTGTATCCGGGAACAGTCCTGCCCTCAGCTGAGATTGAGAGGCGGACTAACTACCTCCTCAGGGCGTACAACGCCGAGGTAGAGGGCCCCAAGGGATCGCCTCGCCCCCAAAGCTTGATTCATGCTGGCGACGACCTTAAACAGGAGCGCCGAAAGGTAAACTTTCCTCTTGGCCTCTGTTTTGCAGGTTTCATGTATGTCCAGCACTAATCAATCCCATTGGAATGAAAATAGCTCCTAGGGAGGTTCGCGGATGCGACATTCCCAAGTGAGAATGTCGGCTCTCTGAAGAAGCCGGCGGTGAAGAACGTGAAGAAGGTCTCCCAGAGACCCAGGACAAAGAGTCCTGCCCCTAAGAAGACCAAGCTGAACCCCGGGGAGGGGTCTTCACGAAGCGTCCCTCGTCCCGCAAGAAAGACTGCGGTAAGATATCGCATTCCTGCTACTTTTTCAGGCGCGACATGGAATCACTTCTTCGTCGTACAGGGAGAGGGGAGCGAGGAGGAAGAGGATGACGTTCCTCTGATCCTTCGAAGGAGGAAGATCGCGGATCTTCCATCCAGCAATGTCCCAGGCTGCCCCGCAGAGACCACAGCTGCCGAAGAGGTGGCCGTGGCTGACCCTGCGACCACCGAAGATCTGGTGGTCGCGGGTGACCTTCCAATTCCTGAAGCCCCCGGGGTTTCAGGGTCAGTCATCTCTGCTTCCCTGGTCGAAGGGACGACTAAGGTAAAGGATCTTTTCGATCATTCCCTCCATGACTCTTTCTGCGTATTTGACAAGTTAATGTACATACAGGAAGGAGAGCTTCCCCCTGGGTCCACTGGGGATTCCAGGGAGGAAAATCCTCCTCCTCTGCGGACAGAGGAGGAGGTAGACGAACGAAGGCCGGCTGTGACGGTTCCAGCAACTCAGGAATCGTCAAGGCCTTCGGATGAAGCCCCACCAATTAGCCCGGTGGTCCAGGTAAAGACTTATGTGTTTTTACCTGTTCCCTAGGAACATGCCTGTAACGTGACATTTGCAGGGGGGTGCTGTCTTATTTACCATAAGGAAGGCAAGAACCGGAGACGGCTCTCCTTCGCAAGGGGAATTGTCCCAGAAGTCCCAGGAACGAATGGGATTCCGAATAAGGTAAGAACTCTTATTTGACAGTAATCTTATATAAAAACTGTCTGACCCATTCTTCCTGTTAGGCAAAAGAAGACAGCGCCTATACCTTCAACCGCCACTGGAGAGGTTGAAGCTAGGGCTGATGAGGGAGCCTCTAATTAAGAGCGCTCTACTCCCGTGGTTCAGGAAGTCGTCCGGACCGCGGGAGGTGAATCAAGCACGGGGACTAGGTCACCACCAGTGGCCTCTGGGGGTGGCGTCCGGCCGGCACTCCCATCAACTGTCCCCGTTGCAGGCACTTCAGGCGCGCTAGCGAGGATTCCTGCTAGCATGGATGATGCTGCTTTAAATAAGTTTATGAAGGTATGATGACTCCTGTTTCGGCGTTTGAATCGCCTTTAGAGCATACTTGACTCTCTTGCTTTGTGTCACAGGGCTTGTCATGGGTGACGAGCCAGTCGCATGCTGCAATGGCTAGCATGGCGGCTGTTCAAAAAGATCGTGACGGCTTGCGCAAGTGAGTATCGTCATCCTTCTGTTAATATAAGTAGGCTTTAATTGTGACTAACCTGATTTTGCTGCAGAGAGGTTACGTTCTTGAAGGAGTTAACCAAGACAAAGCTGAACTCAGTTACAGAGTTTCAGAAACTACGGACTGAAATCAATAGACTTCAGTCTGAGAATGTTCGTAAGTCGATTCCCAACTTGAGAAGACTTAAAGACGTTTCTTGTTCATAACCTCTTTTCTTTGTGCAGCGCAAGCAGGTCGTATTAAACAGCTCAGCCAGGACAAAATGCTTCTCGAGTCCTCGCTCGACCACACCAATCAAGTGGTCAAAGAGTTGAGCCTACTGGTCTTCGAAAAACTGAAGGCCATAGCCAGCCTTTTGAATACCAATGTGGTAGAGTTGAGGAAGGACAACCCAGATGTCAGCGATTGGGCATCACTGCTTACAACTCAAGCAGAATCACTGCTCGAATATCTCCCTGGAGATTTACGGCGACGTGAAGAGATGATCAGGACGAGAGTCCGATCAGCCGCATCTGCCGTACTCAGCCGGGTTCGACTTCACCATGGCCCAGATGCGAATCTGAGCGCGCTGGTGGGACCGGTTGAGGTCGAGAGTGACGAACTGCTTGACGCCGTCATTGAAGAAGTTAAGCCCTTCGTTGACAAGCTTTTGGCTGAGCTAAGGATCGAATGATCCTTGTATTTTGTAACCAAACAATTGTAATTACAATGCTATGTATGTAAAATTATTTTTTCAAGAGAAAGTGCATATTCACATCATATGTTTCATACTATAAGCATATCCCTCTAGCCCCCGCCTCTGTTTATGAATACTGGAGCCTTAGTATTCTAAGCAGAGGGGAAAACATAAGTATGATGACCAGGAATATGTGCTTCAAGCCGATGGTCGAGATTAAAGTAACATTTTAACCTTATTGCAAACTGATAGCCACCCAGATGACCGAAGACTAGCCAGATAGTCCCGTGTGCGTTGAGAAACGGCTTATTTAGGGGTGACTTATCTGGAAGTGATCATGGGATCGATCAGCGAATCCGGCTGAAAAATGCTGTAATAACCTAACCGCCGGCGATCAGCCCCCAGGTCGAATTTGTATAAGTTGGGCTTAAAGAAAAACACTCATTGTATAAAAACAAGACATGCTTTTTATGAAAAGATGCTAATTGAACAGGAAAAAAGTTATTGGAATACTTACACGTAAAACTTGCGAAGTTGATCGATGTTCCAAGTATTGGACAAAATCCGACCATCTTCCATGGCTAACCGCGCAGATCCTGGCCGCGGCACTGAGACGACAGTGTATGGTCCTTCCCATTTTGGGGAGAATTTAGTGCGGTTAGACTGGTCTTGAATTTTTCGTAAAACCAAGTCGCCCACGTTGAGATCACGTGGTCGCACCTTTTTACTGTGATACTTGCGTAGAGCCTGCAAGTATACCGCGGACTTAATCAGGGTGCGATCACGCCGTTCTTCCAGGAGGATGAGATCTTGCGATCGTTGTTCGGATTGGTTGACCTGTTCGAATTGATTCGTGCGAACAGATCCAATACTTACTTCCATGGGCAACACAGCCTCGGCTCCATAGACCAAATGGAAGGGTGTCTCACCGGTGGCTCGACTAGAGGTAGTCCGTAGTGCCCATAGAACAGTATAGAGCTCGTCTGCCCAAGCCCCCGAGCGGGTCTTGAGGCGATCAAAAACACGTTTTTTGATACCTTGCAGTACTTGCCCATTGGCCCGTTCTACGGCACCATTGCTTTGTGGATGTGCCACGGAAGCAAAGCACACCTTGGTCCCAATCTGATCGCAGTAGTCTAGGAAAAGACCGCTAGCGAACTGAGAACCGTTGTCTGTGATGAGACGGTTTGGAACACCAAATCGTGCCACAATGTTCTTGTGAAAGAACTTTTGTGCGGCTGATGCAGTAATATTTCATACTGGTTCGGCCTCAATCCACTTTGTGAATGTGTCAATGGCTACGAACAAAAACTTGTATCCATTGACCGCTTGTGGCATAGGACCGACGATGTCCATTCCCCAGATCGCGAAAGGCCATGCGAGAGGAATAGTTTGCAATGCATAAGCAGGTTGATGAACCTGTCTTGCATGAAACTGACACTGTGGACACATCTTGACCATAAGCTTGGCATCATCGAGTGCCAAAGGCCAGTAGAATCCCTGTCGAAAAACTTTTCCGACCAGTGTTCGGTATGACGCGTGTGCACCGCATACACCGTCATGTATTTCTTTCAAGAGGGATTTTCCTTCCTCCTGAGATATGCAGCGCATGAATACTCCTTGAGTACCCTTTCTGTACATAACCCCATCTATGAGTTTGTACAGACGCGCCTTTCGAATTAACCGATCGCTTTTGGTTTCGTCCTCGGGTAGGGTCCCATGTTCAAGATAGACCCTCAATGGATGAGTCCAATCTTGTTCCTGACCGAGGTTGGCAACGAAGGCTATTGCCGGATCATCCTCGACCGAAGTCATGATCGAAGGATGGCCCAAGTGTTCAATGAACACTCCTGCCGGAGCGGATGAGCGTGAGGATCCAATTTTGGATAATTGGTCTGCGAGAATGTTGTCCTTTCGCGGGATGTATTGGACTTCGAAGTGACTGAAGTGTTTTTCCAATCTCCTCACTTCCCCCAGGTAATGAGCCATTGTCTCATCGGAGGTGCTGTACTCCTTGTTTACCTGGTTTACGACCAGCTGTGAGTCCCCCCTCACCACTAATCGACGGACTCCGAGGAATTTTGCTGCCCGGAGCCCTGCAAGAAGACCTTCATACTCTGCTGCATTGTTGGTTGCAACAAAGTGTAGTTGAATGACATACTTAAGCTGTTCGCCCTGAGGCGTAACTAAGACCACTCCAGCCCCCGAGTGTTGAAAACTACGGGAGCCGTCAAAGTACATTGTCCAATAATCGGGGCACTCCAGTTCCTTTGCCAACTGCACGGGTGGCTCAGGGTTGGTCCATTCGACGACAAAGTCGGCCAAAACCTGAGACTTAACCGCCGTGCGAGGGGTGAAGTGGATCTCAAAGGCACCGAATTCGACCGCCCATTTGGCGATTCGACCAGATTTTTCTGGATTTCGGACAATATCCCCTAAAGGAAAAGAGGAGGGTACTGTGATCTTGTGTGCTTGAAAGTAATGTCGTAGCTTACGGGAAGCCATCAGTAGCGCGTAAAGTATCTTCTGGACCTCAGGGTAGCGCTCCTTAGGACCATGAAGTACTTCGCTCACATAGTAGACGGGTCTGTGCACTCCTTCCCTTTCCGCGATCAGAACTGCGCTGACCGCGTGTGGGGTGGCCGCCAAATACAGAAGCAATGGTTCATCCTTTTCAGGAGACACCAATACTGGCGGACTGGATAGATATATTTTTACCTCCTGAAACGCTTTTTCGGCCTCATCTGTCCACGTGAAGTTATGATGTTTCCGCAAGGCTTTAAAGAAAGGTAGTCCCCTTTCGCCTAATCGCGATATGAAACGACTTAAAGCCGCCATGCGACCAGCCAGGCGTTGAACATCCTTCATGGTCGAGGGCGACCTCATTTGCTCAATAGCTCTGATTTTCTGAGGATTAACCTCAATGCCCCTGGAACATACAAGGAAACCAAGAAGCTTTCCTGAGGAAACCCCGAAAGAACATTTCTCCGGGTTCAATTTTATTCCAAAGCGATTCAAGTTACAGAAGGTTTCAGCAAGATCGTCCAAATGAGACAATCTTTTGGTACTCTTTACAACCAAGTCGTCTACATATGCTTCGAGATTACGCTCTATCTGGGAAAGAAAGGTCTTTTGCATCAAGCGCTGGTACGTGGAACCAGCGTTCTTGAGACCGAACGGCATTCTGACGTAGCAGTATGTGCCGAACGGGGTGATGAAGGCAGTTTTCTCTTCATCGTCTTCTGCCATGCTAATTTGATGATATCCCGAGTAGGCATCCAAAAAACTCATCATTTCGCAACCCGCAGTGGAGTCAACCAGCTGGTCGATGCGGGGAAGGGGAAAGTCGTCCTTCGGACAGGCACTGTTGAGGCTAGTATAGTCGACGCACATGCGCCATTTTTGCCATTTGACTTGCGGACCATGACCGGATTGGCGAGCCAGTCCGGGTGATTCACTTCGCGGATGAACCCGGCTTGTAAGAGTTTGTCTAACTCTTCTCGGATGGCTTCCTGTCGGTCGGTGGCAAAACGCCTGAGCTTTTGCTTTATTGGTCGTTGTCCAGGTCGAATTGCTAACCTGTGCTCAATTACTTCCCTTGGGACACCGGGCATGTCGGACGGTTTCCACGCAAACACGTCTGCGTTAGCTCGGAGGAAAGCAACGAGGTCGAGTTCCTATTTATCATCCAGGGCTGACCCAACCCGAATTGTCCTGGATGGGTCATCTGGGTACAAAGGAACCTGTTTGAGTTTCTCATCTGGTCGAGGAGCAGCCTTGATCGCATCGGTGGCGACAGTGGCGACCTGAGCGTCCCGGAGGGGAAGTTGATCGACCATCTCCAAAGATAGCCGGTCGCACGTGAGTGCCACGTTGCGACTACCTCGGACCGAAATGACACCTTTGGGGCCAGGCAATTTCCCGCACTGATAAGCATAGTGCGTTGCCATCATGAACTTAGCGAGAGTAGGCCTGCCAAAGATTGCATTATAAGCTGAATCACAATCGATTACATCGAAAGTAACCAATTCTGTTCGAAAGTTATCTGGTTCTCCCAGAGTGACTGGGAGGACCACTTGTCCCAATGGCATCATGGAGGGGCCTGGGATTATCCCATAAAACGGATGGATTATGGGCTTGATCTTCGAACGAGGAATTTGCATCTCGTCGAGTGTCTTGACCAATAAGAGATCAAGGGAACTTCCCCCATCGATCAGGACCCTTTCGACTCTCGCGTTACTGATGATTGGGGTAATAACCAGAGGTAGCCTCAATGGTCGAGTTAGCCCCGCAGGACAGTCAGCGCGATCGAACGTCAAAGGCATATCCGACCAACGGGGATATTGAGGTTCACCAAGGGATGTCTCCGTTTGGTTAACCTCTCGGCAAAAAGTTTTAAACTGCCTTTTGGAAACGAAAGAGGAAGAACCTCCGAAAATGACATTAACATGATTTTGAGGTACCTGGTAAGCCATTTCTTCGTCCCCATCAGCGTCTCTAACCCCGCACGCCTGCTCTTTGGGCGGTAAGGTTGGCATTGGCCCAGCTCCTTGGTAGAAATCGTCCAGCTGTTTCAACCAACTCCTGCAGTTTTTGAGATCATGGCCTGCGGAATTGTGGAGTGGACACCACCTTTTGCCCTCCTGCGGATTAGTTGATTTTTCTGGCTGGTCGGAATCCCGGCCACCAGAAGCAGTTTTACTTTTAAAAGAAGACTTATTACCTTTGGTCGAAGGTGGTTTCTCCGCGACCGCGACCTCACGGTACTGTCCAGAGCGGTTCCTCTTCGACTTTTTTGACTTCCCGCCCGGTGAAGACTCTGGCTTTTTGCTTGAATCTTCTTTTTTGGCGTCCTTGAAGCCTGGTTGGGGCGGTAGGTCCCCCTTGTCAACTATTCGGTTCCATTCGACTGCCTCGGAAGCATCGGAGTATCGATCAGCCATATCGAACAGATCGGCCACTGATCGAGGAGGGTGGATAAGCAGGTCTTCTGTGAATCTCCGGTATCGAACGGCATGCTTAAATGCCCTGATTACGGAGCCATCAGATATGTTCGGGATGGTATTTCTTACCCCGACAAACCTCTTGACAAACTGCCGAAGCGTTTCGGTCGAAGTTTGCCGCAATCTATGCAAGTCGTCCTCCTTACCCGGCTTTTGGTAACAGTTTTGGAAATTGCTGAGGATGGCATCGCATAGCATTTCCCAATTGTAGATAGAACCCTCAGGCTGATTGAACAACCAGGTTCTAGCCGGTCCTGCGAGGACTGTTGGCAGGTAGTTAGCCATGACCTTGTCATCGCCTCCTGCTGCTTGGATGGCAGTAATATAGATCTGAAGAAACTCGGATGGGTTCTGAGTTCCATCAAACCTCTCAATGGCCCCTGGTCGAAACTTATCGGGCCAAACGACTGCTCGTAGGCCAGGCGAGAAAGCTTTGCAACAACGTAAGGACCGTGAACCGTCCTGCGACTTTCGGTCGGGTTTCGAGCAAACTCACTTAATGGCGGGGTTACTCGGGGCCCCAAACGGGAATGAACGGGAACTCGATCCCTACCGCGAGAGTCCTGCATTCGCCGATATTTGTCCTGTCGGGACGGTATAGGCGGCGGGTAATTCCGTCGGCCGGAGCCAGAATGAGGAACATCTCGTTCATGGGAATGTGTTACTGAGCGGGAAGAGGCTGTTGGGGTCGCCTCGGAGGCGACCTCATCCAGTCTTTCCGCCAGGATCCTGAAAAAGGCCGGTCTCTGCGCATCCGTGACCGTAGGAGGAAAATTGCGCATGACTTCCGCGATAGATCGCAGTCGACCATGGGTACTTCTCCTAGGGGCACCAGGTGTTACTGTTTCTTCGTCCACTGGGAAATGCTCCGGTGGTAAGGAAGGAGTCTGGTCACGTCTACGACCACGCGACCGTCGAGAAGAACTCGGGGCAGCATCGTAACGAGCCTGCGCATCTTGAAGCGCCTCTAGGGCAGTTCTGCGTAGTTCGTTGTTTTGTTGCTCGAGATCTTGCTCCTCCTTCTGTTTGCGATCTTGTTCTTCCCTGGCAGCCTGTTGATCGGGAGTTTCTTCCGACAACGCAGCAAACTGCCTAGGGAGTGAGGTTGCCGATGGGGAGAACATCTCGGTTTGTTCCGAGTTGGACTCGAAATCAAAGAGACGGTGAAGGTTATCAGGGTCGAATCTTCCTGGGCTAATTTCAGGGTTACCATCATATTTTCCCTCAGCGGGATCGTATGACGGGCCGGACTCATCACCTAGCACATTAAGAACCTCTGTGGGTTCTGACCTTGTGCCAGTTACCTCCTGGTCGATTAACATGACTTGGGGAGATGATTCAGCCTGGGGAAGATTCTGGCCTTCGACCTCTTCCATCGGAACAGGATCACTTGGAGAAGGCATTGGGATATGAGCATAATCCTCGAGATCGAAATCATTCTCGGAATCATATGCTCCAGCCATGTTTCGGCGAACCTCCGAATTTCAATTAGGACGCCTTGAGAAAGGCCCCACGGTGGGCGCCAGCTGTCGACGATTCGGACTCGGAGTCCTCAGCCGAACTTATGCAGAATTTGTAATGGTGAGACCTTTCAAGATGACCCTTCGGGAAGGTATGCTGAACAATGGTGAACAGGAGCACAGAGAATTTAGACAGGTTCGGGCCCTCGATGGTGGGAGTAAAAGCCCTACGTCCTGTTGAGATTTCACTAAATATGGTAAAAGATTTACAAGTGGAGGAAAAAGTCCTCACAGGCGAGGATTTTTCCTATAAGAGTGTACAAAGATAAGCTAAAGAAGACTTATAAAAATGCTATATGAGGTGTGCCGTAGACTTGGCTAACTTGGATCTCCCCGGTTGATGTTTCGGATGATCTCTCTCCTTGATTGATGCTTCAGGCCATCCTTTTATACTGTTTGAAAGGGTGCCATGTGAAGGAAACTGCATCAATCGGTTGCACGGACGGTTGGATGCGGTTTTTGGAACTGCTCTTAACCTCCACGCAGGTTGAACACGTGTTATTCATGGATAACTGTACGTGTTAACCTCTTGACGGTTGATTCTCCACGTGTAGGAATCTTCGGGATACTCAGAATATCCTGTTGTATAGGCAACTGAATAGATGAATCCCAAGTATCCTGATCGGCAGATGTTCTGACCGCGGGATATCGGCTGACCGCGCAATATCCCGAATGTGTAGTTCGCGTATAGCCTACGAACTTCTGACCGCGCATGGCTTACGGTCTGACCGCGTAAGCTGCGACCTGATCGCGTAAAGCTTGCGACCTCGTGGTGATGCCCCTCAGAATAGCTTGAGTTCGCATCACTAGACGCACGTCGGGTCCGAACCTGTCTTGAACCAGAATTTTATTAGAAGTGACCCGGGTGTCAATCCTCGTCAGGTCTTTTCCTTTTTACCGGTCTAAGGTGATTAGAGAAGAATTTTGACCAGATTTTAGGATAGTTGCCGTACTATTAAGAGGAGCATGTGGTGTATCACAAAATACTTCATCTATGTGCCACAAAACGTAAAATCAACTTGTATTGCATACTAGAAGGTCACATCCTTTGAAAATGCTTGTTTCAGCTCATTTCTGCTCAGCAATGTCTCAGTCGGTCTGACTGTATGTTGGACCGGTCTAACCGAATTCACGGACTGACCGATTAGAATTCTCGGACTGACCGACGTTATGTCTTAGTATAGTATATACCTTTATAAAGTCGGTCTGTCCGTAGTTTAAATCTAAGTCAGTCTCCTGGAACTTCATGAACTATCTTTCTCTTGTTTTGAGCTATTACGGTCTGACCGTTTTATCAGACCGGTCTGACCGTGAAATCGGTCTGACCGTGTTTTTGTACTACGGTCTGACCGTATGGCCGGTCTGTCCGTATATATTGGCCTGACCGTATAAGGTGTCCAGAAACTAGGTCGTCTCTGGACAGCTTCACGGTCTGACCGAAATAGGCTCCGGTCTGACCGTATGTGTGCCTGACAAGGGCAGTTGAGCATTTATTGCGCCTGTTTAATGCCGTTGCAATTGCGGCGGTCTGACCGAGCTTGTGCCTGCGGTCTGACCGCCAGGTGATCTTTTTCTCCCAACGGCCTGTGAAAACACCTTGTGTTCGCCAGGTGCTCTGAGGGCAGTTGAGCACACCTTGCCGGAGCGGTAAAGTACATCCTTAGTGAAAACGAGGTTTGGATAACTCATCACACTAATCCGGCTCAAGATCTAGGTCACTTCTCGAGAGAAGATTGACTAGATAGAGGAGCGGTTAGAGATTTGAGTTTGCCTCAATGTGGATTAGGGGTGATCGGCAAATCACCGAGACCACGGGATATATCCTTGTGTTGGAATTGTGCTTTATTCATATTGTGTTATTTATTTGCTCTCATTATCTATAAATTGTTTGATTAATTGCTAAATTGTTAAAATCGCCTATTCACCCCCCTCTAGTCGATATCCTAGATCCCTTTCACCCGCGCCGGGGATTGTTCCTGATCTGTTTGAGACCTAGTCTTGGTTTTCGCACTAGGCTCGCCCAGATTCTAATATGCGGAATAACGGGATCTTACTCGGAAATACCGAAACCCAAAGTAATTGCACAACTCTTTATTTCAAAGAGGGCTTTACACGTCGAACGTTAGACACACTTGTCTACGTCGAAGGAACTATAAGTGTCTAAAACTCAAATAAGTTCTATGACTCTTCGATTGAATTCGATGATCTAAACTAGACCTATTACAAGGTATTTATAGTCCAATCGTATGAGTACGTATCAGACTTAGAGATCTAAACGTATTAGACTCATATAACTAATCCTAAACAGATAAGCTTAGTTATACACATTCGGATCGGATTACAATTCCGAACAGGGAATGAATTCCTTTTCCTGGTCGCGGACCAATCCATGGTCGCGGACTCATCCAGGTCGCGAATCCTTATGCGATCAGGACTTGGTCGCGAAGCCACATGCGTTCAGGACTTGGTCGCGAAGCCGCATGCGATCAGGACTTGGAGATCCTCCCGGATCAGTTCCCGTGCCGGGGGCCTTCCCTACACCTGCGGTCGCCCAAGTGCCGAGAATTCCTTCCGAGCCAGTGGCCGTCGCCACCCCGGAGACCACTCTACCCGTACAAGCCCCCGTTGACGTGCCGGTGGCTTCCCCCAGGTCCGCGGCCGAGGCGCATCAGCTCCCTCCTCCCCCGGGACTGCCTCCGCGAGCTCCCCCGGTGAACAAGACTAGCTTCACGCGGGAGGAGGTGGAGCGCATGCACACTACGAAGCCCGGGGGAGCTCCCTCCCGCCATTGCTCGAAACCACTCCCGAAGCGAGACCTACGCCCGGCCTACGATCACACGGAGCCACGTCCCCCATTGAGTAGGGGGAAGAGGTTGGCCCAAGAGGCTACGGCCACCTCTGGGGGGTACCTGGACATTCAGGAAGTTAGCTCGACTATCCCAGAGGTGAAGAGATGCTACCGCTGTGCGAGCGGACCGCTGGGACCCCTCCCAGATTCAGACAATGAGCGCGCCTCTCCGATCAAGCTAGACAGCGACCGAGACTCCCCTCGGGAAGTCGAGGGGGCCAACCAGCTGCTGTGCCGTCACTTGCGGCGTATCCGATGGCCGCGGCCGTATCGTCTGCCGCACATAGAACACTACAGCGGTGAGGCCGACCCATATGAGTTCATGCTGGTGTACTCTACGGCCGTCTCGGCAGCTAGGGGGGTGAGATGGTGCAGTGCAACATCTACCCCCTCTACCTCTCTGGAATCACTCGATCATGGTTCTATGACCTGAAGGCGTTCCATAAAATCCTTCGCGCAGCTGAAGCGCGAGTTCTGCGTGAATCTCCAGGGGAACTACGTACGTCCCCTGGATTTGTCATAGCTCTACACTTCCAGGCAGAGGATGGGGGAGACCATCTGGAGTTTCTTCAAGCACTTCGCTCAAGTCAAGAGCAAGGTGGCTCACGTCCCTGACTCCACAATCATAGAGGCATGCAAGAGCGGGATTTTCTTTGGGGAACTCCACCAGAGGCTCTCTCAGAGTTGCCCCACTTCAACTGCGAGCTCTTCAATGTCCGAAAAAATACGCCTGGGTGGTGGAGGACGGCCTCTGAAAGAAAAACCAGGGGGCTCCTGCCCCCGCCGAGCGGGAAGCCATAGACTTCTGGCAAGCGTCCCAAGAGGAGCAACCGCAACAAGCCACGGCCTCGGGACTCATTTGTCCTCGAGGGTGGAGGCGGCTCCCACAAAGTCAACAAGGGTAATCGCCCCTTCCCCAAGGCAAAAGGCAATGGGGGGGCAGTTCTCTCGTGGCTGGGAAGGTCCCAAGCGAGGAGGCTAGGAGGGCGCAGCCACCCAGTGGTGTGCTTTCCACAAGTCGACTTCCCATTCTACCCGAGAATGCAATGCGCTCTTGTAGCACTTTATCGCATTCCTCAACCAGCATGGGCAGGGGGCAGGGGGCAGGGGGGAGGGGGTCAGGCCTCCTTGCCCCCTAGGCTAGTAGTACCAGCTCTCCCTGCTCCCCAAGGGGGGCAGCAAAAGTAAGCCCGAGAGAGGGACCCAACTGAGGAGCTTCCATTCCAGACCTCCTAGAGACGTAAATGTCATCACTGGGGGATCCGCCTCGGGGCAGGACTCTAAATGTCACTGTAAGGAGTAGCACGCGAAGTAAAGGTAGTGGGGGTGTTGAACACGTCCCAGCCACCAAAATGGTCGAACGTCCCCCTCACCTTTACATGGCGGAAGACGCATGAGGGGTTTGTTCCCCCACAACGATGCGCTCATTGTCGCCGCCACTGTGTTCAACTACCGCCTGGCCCGCATTCTTGTGGACAGGGGGAGTGCTGCAGACATCCTTTACCTGAAAGCTTTCAGGGAGATGCACGTAGATAAGAAACTACTACAACCCGCGATTGGCCCCCTATAGGGTTTTGTCCCGGGGAAAACCATATACCCCGTGAGGACAGTTGACCTTCCCATGACCTTTGGCGCCCCGGACAACTACCAGACAGAAATGATCCGTGAGGACAGTTGACCTTCCCATGACCTTTGGCGCCCCGGACAACTACCATATACCCCGTGAGGATCCTTTACCCAAGAGAAATTTACAAAGAAGAGAAGCTATGTTTACCAGAAGCAAAGGAAACCCTTACATGAACATTCAATGTTATCACTGTTGGCAGCGTGGACATCATAGAGAATTTTGTCCTTGGACTCAACTTCCATCATCTATTGCCAGGATACAGGCAAGGACACAACCAGAAGCACCTAGAATACCAATATCACAACCACAGAAGTTTAGAGGAACTTCACTAGGCAGAGGAGGAAGCATGGCCAACCGAGGAGGAGGAAGAGATGGAATACCAACAGCAATGCCAGGAGGAAAGCTAAACTACACTTCCACCCAAGAAGCAGGCAACGCCACCGACATTCTTCTAGGTAGATTCCTGATTCAATTTGCATCTGTCTTAATATTGTTTGATCCTGGTGCTACAAATTCATTCATGTCAACAGCATTTGCATCTGAAGTTGAAATGCATATAGAGCAAGTACCACTAGAGTACTCTATGGTTATACAAACTCTAGGGGCTAGATTATTTGTCTACTCGATCTGCCCAAATGTAACCATCATTATAGAAGGGGTAGAATTTGAGGCAAATCTACTAGTTCTAGAACTGCAAGGTCTACACATTATTTTGGGAATGGATTGGTTGTCCCAACATAAAGGCCTAGTAGACTGTGAAGAGAAAACTCTTAGTCTTGTCAGTAGCCAAGGGGAGAGAGTTCTATTCTATGCAGAAAGATCATCAGTCAGGGAACCACTAAGATCTGTTCAAGCATTGCAAAAATTATGCCTGGAACAAGTGCCCGTAGTGCAACAATATCCTGATGTGTTTCCAGAAGAACTTCCGGGAATGCCACCTGGCAGAGAAATAGAATTCAGTATTGAGCTTAAACCAGGAGCAACACCTATAGCAAAACGTCCCTATAGGATGCCAGTTACAGATTTGGAGGAGCTCAAGAATCAACTCGAAGACTTGGAAAACAAGGGATTTATCAAACCCAGTACTTCGCCATGGGGAGCCCCAGTTTTGTTTGTGAGGAAGAAAGACGGAACTCAACGAATGTGTGTAGACTACCGAGCTTTGAACGAAGTCACTATTAAAAACAAGTATCCATTACCAAGAATTGATGACTTGCTCGATCACCTTCGAGGAGCCAAAGTATTTTCTAAGATAGATTTGAAATCTGGATATCATCAGCTGAAGATCAAGAAAGAAGATATACCGAAGACTGCTTTCACTACTAGATATGGTTTATATGAGTTTATAGTAGTACCTTTTGGCTTGACCAATGCTCCGGCAGCCTTCATGAATGTCATGAACAGTACATTTATGGATTTTCTTGACAAGTTTGTCATAGTATTCATAGATGACATTCTGATATATTCCAAGAGTACGGGAGAACATGAGCAACATTTACACCTAGTCTTGGAAAGGCTACGAGAGAGGCAATTTTATGCCAAGTTTGACAAATGTGAATTTTGGAAGTCAAGAATTTCATTTCTTGTACATGTGTTGACAGCAGAAGGAATTTCAGTGGATTCAGCTAAAATCTCTGCAATCAAGGAGTGGAAGCAACCTACCTCAGTTTCAGAGATTAGAAGTTCTTGGGATTAGCAGAGTATTATAGAAGATTCATTGAAGGATTTTCCCAAATTGCCAAACCACTTACAAATCTGCTAAAGAAGGATGTTGCATTTGAATGGACCACCAAGTGCGAGGAGAGTTTTCAGAAGCTAAAGCAGAAATTGACAACAACACCAGTCCTCACCTTACCATACAGCAAAGAAGATTTTGTAGTTTACTGTGATGCTTCAAAGCAAGGAATAGGCTGTGTGTTAATGCAGCAAGGTCGAGTAGTGGCTTATGCTTCACGTCAATGGAGACCACATGAGGAAAATTATCCAACTCATGATTTGGAGTTAGCAGCAGTAGTACATGCTTTAAAAATATGGCGGCATTATCTCATTGGACATAAGTGTGAGATCTTTACAGATCATAAAAGCCTCAAGTATATTTTCACACAGACAGAGCTCAACATGCGTCAACGACGATGGCTGGAATTGATCAAAGATTATAGTATTCAGTACCATCCAGGGAAAGCTAATGTAGTGGCCGATGCCTCAAGCAGAAAAGTTTACAACCTACAAGGAATGGTTATGTTGAAGAACCCTTACCTACAACAAGAGTTGCAGAATCATCAAGTGGAGATAGTACTGCAGGGAACGGTAGCTACTTTAACAGTAAAACCTCAACCTGAAGAACAGATAGGAAACGCCCAGAAGGAAGATGAAGAAATTTATAAGATCAAGAGTCGAATCAAGTTAAGAAAGGCTCAAGGCTTTACTAAAGATAACCAAGGAATTGTATGGTATCGAGAAAGAATTTGTGATCTCAAGGAAATAATTCTCCATGAAGCTCATAAAACTCCATACTCAATACACCCTGGTAACACAAAGATGTATCAAGATTTGAAGACCAAAATTTTGGTGGGATAATATGAAGAGGGAGATTGCAAAATACATTGCGAACTGTGATACATGTCGACGAGTTAAAGCAGAACATCAGAAAATAGCAGAAAAGCTACAACCTCTACCAATACCATTATGGAAATGAGAATAAATTGGTATGGATTTCATTACAGGATTACCTAAAACTCAAGGAGGATATGATTCCATATGGGTTATTGTGGAATAGACTGCATGAAACCCTAGGAACCCAGCTGGATTTCAGTACTGCATATCATCCGCAAACAGGAGGACAAACAGAAAGAGTCAACCAAATCCTAGAAGATCTTCTAAGAGCTTGTATACTAGATTATGGAGCATCATGGGACAAATGTTTACCATTTGCAGAGTTACATATAATAACAGTTATCAAGCTAATTTACAGATGGCACCATTGGAAGCTTTATATGGACATAAATGCAGAACCCCATTGCATTGAAATGAGCTAGGAGAACAAAAGGTCATAGGACCAGAGATAGTAGAAGAGGCAGAAGCTCATGTCAGACTCATCAGAGAAAGGTTGAAAATGGCAAAATCACGACAAAAGAGTTATATAGATAATCGATGGAGAGAATAATTATTTGAACTAGGAAATTTTATGTATCTCAAGGTCACATTTTCAGGGGATTATCAAGATTCTAAGGGAATGAAAAGTTATCTTTAAGGATACATTGGACCATTTAAGATAATCAAGAGAGAATGAGAAACATCCTATGAACTGGAATTGCCTGTGAGATTAACAGGAGTACACGATGTGTTTCATGTCTCGCAGCTCCGAAAGTGTTTGGAAGAGCCTACTGATCAGATAGATGTACAAGATGTACAATTACAGAAGAATATCACTTATCTTAAGCACTCAATCAGAATCCTAGCATGAATGTCAACTCAGAAAGAAGAAAATCAGATTGTGTAAAGTTCAGAGAGAAAATCATTCATGACAAGAAGCTACTTGAAAGAAGGAAGAGAAGTTTCAGTGAAACCTATCTCTATTCTTATCTTTCCTTGCTTTAGGTAAATCTCGGGGCGAGATTTCTTTAAGGAGGGTAGATCTGTAACACCCTGAGTTAGGGGTGAAAACTTCCTTTTTCATCAATAGCATGCATGCTTGTATCTGTAGTAATAGCCAGATCAGTATCTATCCTAAACCCTAAAATCTCCAAAAACTATCCTGTGACCCTAAGTCAAGATCTGACTTACCAGATTTGATCTATCAGTTATCCTAAACCTAAAAGCCTTCAGAACCCAGATTCAATTCTATCCCTAACTTCCAGAATTATCAACTCTTTTCTGTTTTCGAAAACAGAATATCTGTTATTACCTTTTACCCTAAGATTCAGAAATTCAGATTTAATCAAAATCTTAACCAAGTTCAGACCAGATTATTCCTGGATTATGATCAAGGGTATGCCAATACCTTAATCCAAAAAGTTGGCAGCCAGATTTTACCATCTAAACCTTTTTCGCAAATCAGTCCAAGAGTTATTACAAATTAGTCCTTTATCTGATATCTAGAAACCCAAAAAGGCTAAAATCTCCAGATTAACTCCAAATTCAGAATTTCTTCGGCAAATCTTTTCTAGATGCTATTTGAAACAAGTTCTTCTTCTGTGCAGATTTCAAGATCTCATCCTAATTACCATAATTCGAAATCAATTAAAGCTCAGATTCAATTACCCTAAAAATACCCTATTTTCAGTCTGTATCAAAGACTATTCAAATGTGCCAAATTTTATCAAATGTTCTTGCCAAATATTCTGTTGAATATAATCTGCTATATCAGTGAAATCAAATTCAGTTTAAACCTTCCAAAACTCCAGATTCGCAGATCAGTCCTTCTTCCAGATTTTTCTAAAAGCCAGAAAGGCAAAATGCTGCAAATCATCTCCAAATTCAAATCTGATTCAGGGAATACCTCCCAAATGCTTTTCAATACAAATTCTTCTTTTATGAGTATCTCAAAATCAAACCCTAAATCCCAGAATTCGAGATCAATAAGTTTCAGACTTATTTTACCCTAATCTACTCTGTTTTCAGTTCATATCAAAAATCATCCAAATGTCTCAAATTTTATCTTCTATTTGTGCCAAGTCATCTGTTGAATCAAGCCTACCAGATTAATGCAATCAATTTCAGATTTAACCTTCCAAATCATCAGATTTACAATTCAGCTCGAAATCAAAAATCAAATATTGCAAATCAGCCCCTATTTCGACCAGAGCAGCAGCTACTGTACGCACGACCAGAGCTCACCGTGATCTTTGCGCCGTGCACGCTCGCCGCCGGCCAAGCCCCGCTTGCATTTGTGCTCGTGCATGCTTGCTGTTGCTGATGCGCACGCGTCCGTGTCTTAGCCTTCGCCGTGGCAGCAACGTTGAACAGCAATTGCTTCCGCGCGCGACCAACAGCAGCTTTTGTCAGCAACACGGCACCACGTTGCTTTGCCTTGCCAGCTTGTGTTGCCACCGCCTTGCACCACCCGACATTGTTGAGTCCCGATGAAGCCGACAGCTTAATCAGCTTTGCACCGCCTGTGCGCCATCACGTTACCGCTCGCCGTTGTTGCATCTGCGTCCGGCAAGTCACTGACGCCAATTCATTGCTGTTTAATCCTTGCAAGCTTCGCCCTCTAGTCTATTTAAGCAATCAACACCTTGTGCAATCTTCACTTCACCAGAGCTTAACCAAATTCTCAAATTCCCTTGCTGTCGTCGTCTTCTCCGGCGAGCCATCGAGGAGCTTCACGGTGGCAGCCTCAACCGCAGCATCTCCTGCCAAATTAACAGCACCAGTGAGTTCCCCTTATCTCTCTCATCGTGCTGTATCACTTAATTGGATTACCTTGCACCTTATCGCCGGCGATCACCGGAATTTACTGAAACTTGAAGAATGCCCTGTTCCGGCAATGCAGGCCAAATTACCTCGATTTAGCTTTCGATCCTGTGGAAGAAAATGATCAGTGACTCATTTCCAGCAAGCCTGTGCATCAAGATCTCCAGATTGAGCTTCAATCGAAGCTTTTCCCCAATTTTGAGCTTCTCCAGAAACCGGCGATCGTCGCCAGGCTTCTCCAGCCATCCTCTAACAAAATTGACCATCTTAGTAGCTCCCTTATACTCCACAGATACTCCATGAGCTTGGAATTGAGTTCATTCGGCCTAAATCAAAAACCCCCAAATCCAGAGTTTCTTCTCCGGCGCCGATGACCGGAAAGCTTGTTCCAGCCATTTCAGCCCTCGAAACTTTGTCTAGTATGTGTGCTTTGATCTCCTGAACACTTTTGTCTTCTAGCCCGACACCTAGATCGGCCTAGATTGGAAGTTATAGCCATGCCAAGTTTGTGTCCAGAACTGCTCCAGTGCAGCCAGTTCATCTCTGTTCATCATCAAATTTCTTGCTTTCTAGCCATCTTCTGCCCTAGATCCTGTTGAATGATTTGTTCCTGTTATCATTGCCTACCTCCCAGACAAAGTGGTGCATCATTTGGAGCTCTAGATCAAAAGTTATGCCAAGCCCTAGTTTCTGGCCATGTCAAGATCAATGCCAGACTATGTCAGTCAGTGGCATTAGCCCTTTTCACTCCCTTCCAGATGTGCATTTTGGGCATAACTTTGTCCCTTAGATTCCTGAGGTTGTGATCAACATTTTCTTCTTCTATCACAACTTGATTTGAGCCCTTGAATTATATTTGCCGCTAAACCCTAGTTTTTGACACTGTCTCAGTGCATGCCAGCCAATGGCATTGGCCTTGTTTACCCACTTCTGAATGTGCATTTTGAAAGCCACTTTGTCCACTGAATTTGTAGAGTTATGATCTACATTTTCTTCTACTGTCATAACTTGAGATAAGCTCTCTAGTTTTCCTTGAAGTTATGTCAGAATCTTGATCTGAATGTCAATCTGCCGACATTCGCTGTTCTTGATCAAACCAGCCACAAACTGATGTTCTTATTGTAACCTTGAGATCCTAAGAGCACCTAACACCCATCCTTAGCCAAATCCTTGAAACCCTAGATCTCAACTCAGTTCAGCTCGTAATCTCAATTATCTCCAGTATCGTTTAGTCACTCTTGTTAAGCATATCTGCATATAAATCCTAAAAATATCTTAATATATAAGTAATATTTGTGTGTATTGTTTGGTTTGTCGTCGAGCAGATTCAGAAGTTGAGATCGAGGACTTCGTTGTTGACCCGTCATCGACTGCTGTTTCTTACGACGCGGAAGGCAAGTCATATCCTTGGTCATCTTGAACCTATATTTTAAATGTTGCTAAAACATAACCTTGAATATAGGCAATGTTGCATGTGAAAGATTGAGAATGGTTGATTTATGAATTGGCAGTACTAGACTGGTTATCTGTGAAATGTGAAATAAACGAGTTTTGAGCCATGAACTATTATATGTATCTATATACTTATATTCATGAAATAAAACCCCTAGCCGTGACCAGAAAAATGGTGTGGATGGCTGTAGCACTGGAGGTGCTAGACTGCAAAGGAATGCAGGCACTGAAGGTGCAGGGTTGTGGATGGTCTGGTCACTGGCATATAAGGACTAGAACCTTGTGTTGTGCGTCTAGTGGCATGAACAACGTGCTAACCGCAAGCCTGGTATGGGACAGGCCTGAACAAGTACTTATGTGGATCATACATGAAACCCCTGCATGAGATGTGTTGTGATGATTGACTTGGAGGCTGACTCCTACTATCACTGAAGGTGATCTGATATTTGACCCAGTAATGGGAAAATGAGGTGGGGTGGAGGTTATGATACAGCCTACCACAACTGTGTTTCGCTGAGAGCCACAGGGTCGGGGGTGAATTGTAAGTGATACATAACAAAAGTTCTTGTTATTTCCACCTTGCCGCTCACAGTATGAAGTGAGTCAGGGGTCTAATCATTTTGTTATGATAGGAAAGGTTTGAAAGTGGAATATCTTGCGGGTAAATTGGTACCTCTCTGCAGAGTTAAAAATGTATTCGAATACTCCGAGCTCCCGGGTTTTATCGGAGTCTGCTGCGGTGGATTAAATCCACGGGGTGTGACACAAGTACTATTTTCTAAATAAAATATGTTTAAATCAAGATTACCCAAATGACATGTGTTGTCATGATAAGGAGTGCTGCCGTGGGCTGTCGTGTGTCGACGTGTCGTGGTAGTGCTATAATCTAGTGAACATGAATGATGATGTTATATTATAAAAAGTGCTGCCATAAGATGAGATGAGAAAGGAAAAGATTATTTTACAAATATCCATAATTCTTGACTAGTCTAGGTTCATATCATCACTACTATATGTATCTACTCTTACCTATGACTTGCTGAGTACGTAAGTGCTCACCCTTGCAACATTCAACTCAATAGATGGAGCCTACCTTGATCAAGATGATGACACAGAATACTACGTGGATCCAGAAGGAGGAGAATCAGTTCCGCCAGAACCCTGAAGTGTGTTGTTCTGCCGTCAACTTCTTTTGTGGGAGGGTCACCTATCTTCTGCTGCGTAGTTAAATATTTTGCTAAACCCTGAATGCCTTGTAGGCATTGTAATCCTCTTTATGTAATATTAAGGCCAGCAGGCCACACTGTTTAATATTTTGTGAGTACTCTGTTGCAATGTAATATACTCCTGTGTTTGACTCATCCTGGGAAGTCAAAGGTTTGTGGTTTGGGACTAGCTGCAGCGAGCTAGGTCTCTACAGGAGTAGTCGTTGTCCCAGTCTCGGGGCGCGACAATACTCATACTACACAGACTGTTATAACATCAGAACCGTCTGTGATACTCATACTACCACAGACGGTTTTAATCTCAGAACCGTCTCTGATAATTTGAGTTTCGCAGATGGTTCTGATCTTATAACCATCTGGGATCCTCACATTATCAGAGACGGTTTTGAGATCACAACCGTCTGTGATACTCAAATTATTAGAGACGGTTCTGAGATCACAACCGTCTGTGATACTCAGATTACCAGAGACGGTTTTGACATCAAAACCGTTTGTGATACTCAAATTATCAGAGACGGTTTTGATATCAGAACCGTTTGTGGTACTCATAATACACAGACTGTTATAAAATCAAAGCCGTCTGAGATACTCATATTAACATAGACGGTTTTGATCTCAGAACCGTCAGTAATAATATGAGTATCGCAGATGGTTCTGATGTCAAAACCGTCTGTGATACTCAAATTATCAGAGACGGTTGTGATGTCAGGACCGTCTGTGTATTTAGAGTATCACAGACGGCTTTGAGGTCAAAACTATCTGTGATATTGTCATTATCAGCGACGGTGGTAATCTTGAAACCGTCTGTGATATTATACTCTCAGAACCATCTGTAATAGTGAATATCACATACGGTTTTTAGGTTAGAACCGTCTGTGATAGTGTCATTATCGGTGACTATTATAATCTTAGACGGTTTGTAAGATCAAAACCGTCTGTGCATATGCATATGCACAGACAGTTTTGATCTTACAAACCGTCTGAGATTATAACAGTCACCGATGTCCTCTGTACAAATTGCATTTCATATATACAGTTCATGAATTTCATACATGCACAGTACTCAAATATATACAGTCTCATATATACATGCAAACAACTTAGAAACATGTACAATAGCATTTCATATAAACAGCACAGAACTCAGAAATATGTACAATTGAACAAATAAATGTAATCGACAATTAAAGTCAGTGTGTTAGATGTACAAATAAATGTAAGGCCGCACTAATACGAACCTTGCGGGTCCCTAAACTTCCCCTTGGTTGATATGACTTCCACAAGAAAAAACTCAGCGAGCATCCCTCGGACAATACCAATCTGCTGAGGGTCAAAGCTTTCTGAAGGGAAGTCAACCCACTGCAGCAAGAGTTGGTACATAAAAAATTAGCTGCAGTTGTAAATTCTGTCAAATCGATACAAAGGGGAGCAGTTGTATACCTCGGGAAATCTGGCCGGTGAGGGGTGATGATCAGGTCATACATGTGGTGCATCACGTAGAACCCACATGTATTGTCGTCCGGCTGCTGATGGCACTACCAATTTACAGACCGAGAGTTAGGTGAGGACACGTTATAAAGTAAAACAGATGCCAGTTGAAATTTGTACCGAAAATTGTAACCACTGAAACTTATCGGCTCGCCGCTCGTGTTGTCTCCCTTCCTCGGCAAAGTACTTCGTGAAAGCCCTGTAGATAGTCAAAATTGACAGTTTGAGGATAGTCGAAATTGACAATTTGAGGACAGTAAATCTAGATGCATGCAAGACAGGTCCACATGAATATCATCACCTTTCGAATACATCTCGTGAGCCGCAATACGAGTACCCTTTCCTCTGCAATGACTCAAGGTAGAACACCTTGTTCCTTTTCGGAATAAATAGCAGCAGGATCCAGTGGTAGCTACATATTACACGTAAAGAATTAAAAATTTAATCTAAATTTGGGGGTGTGTACATGGAGACACTAATCTACGGGTGAAGTACTGATGAAAGCACTCACCTCTGGTTATAGGGTACAAGTATATACTCCTTGTCGACCTGAGCAAGCAACCCTCTTTTGATGTAGTCGACAACGAAGTCTGCGTCGGTCCTAAACATCACCTCGGCGACCATCTGGGGGTCCAAGAAACCAACAGGTATGCCCTTAGATTTGGTATAGTTGGTCATGCAGCTGCACGGAAGTAACCAATTAATAAATGACATATATCCGTATATTCACGGATAGTAGGATACTTACAGCACCCAAGACCGTAGGATTGACAAGTCGAGCGCATCTTTGTTCAGTAAATTGTGCAGGTCTTTGAAGGTCACCGACTAGGTCCCAATGTCGTTATGGAACTCTGCCACGGTGTACTTGACCATGATGTGCGTCGGACGCTGCGTCCTGGTCTGGTTTGTCCTCCTCATGTACCATGCATGCAGGCTCTGGCATGCTAACCCCATGCTCGAAATTGCGGTATCCGAGGCCATGGGCATCCCCAGAGCGAACGGTATGAGAGCTGGCGCACTCTGCTCGCTCTCCTTCGCCAGGCTCTTCTTTGCTTTTCCCCTACTAGCCAGCTTCTTGAATGGTTGCCTCTTAGTCGGAGTCAGCTTCGTCATCGGAGGGGTAAGCTGGCTAGTAGGCCGTGTGTCACTCTGAGGGCTATTATTATAGTACGAATTATGAAACTGGTGGGGGAATTACCTCATACAGGACGATGTCTTTCTTGGGCCATTGCACGAACGTGTGCACCGCATCCCCGAGAGTGGTAATCTCGTTGTTCGGCGGCTTCTCCAACGAAAAACCCTTGCAATGGTCAAAGACACTGTCCACCTGGACCCGTGCAAAACCCTCACATAGAGGGGCACCATGGATTGTGGCCTCCGCCGTGCATGGTTGCGCCATCCCACGGCCAGCCTCGATCGGGAAGAGACCGGCCAGCACCATAAGCTTGTAGGAGGCGGGTTCCTACAAACAGTGCGCATTAACATATTGAATTTCACCGCTTTTCACTTTCGAATGAATTAACATAGACAAACGGTCATTACCTGCAAAAAGACCACCGGATACTTTGGAGAGGGCTCCGTCTGCGAAGACCCCGGCGCAGACGCGCAGCTACTACGGTGGCCAAGAATGGGGGTCGGTACTTCCGCTGCTAGAAGGGGGGTGCCCTGGGTCGCCTTTCTTAGCTCTTCATACATGGACCGCATCTCCGACAACTGCTGCAGGAGTGCTTCGTCCCGAACAGCAAACTCCGATCGCATCTCCTCCTTGAGCCGTTCATCGCGGGCTTGGTGGGATCTCTTTCTCCTCTTAGCCGCCTCCTCATCATCAGGGAAACCAAGCCTCCAAGGCACAGTGGCACCGAGGCCGCGCACGCGGCCTGGATGCTCCTTGTTTCCTAGCTCCTGGAACTCTGGCTTGGCCTGGTTAGCCTGGCCCTTCGCACTAAGCTCCTGGAACTCTGGCTTGGCCTTCATCTCGACGAACTGCTGCCATGCCTCGGGAGTCACGAAAGGGAAGTCATCGAAGGGGGTCTTCGACTCCTTCACATAGAGCCTGACAAGGTGGCTCTTGAAGTTCCTCGACGCCTTGTTTATTGACATCAGTGTCCTCCGGTGGATGGTGAAGTGGCGATCCTCGGGAATGTGAAACGCCACCTGCATTTCTTCCCACAGCGCATCCTTGCACTCTGGGGGCGCTTGACCCCAGTCGGAGGTGGTGATGGGCACCCGCTCCCTTGCCACTTTGCCGCATAGTGAGCGGTACTGACCGACAAGTTTGTCCGGAGCTTCCAGCACACCATTGTTGTCGAACTGGACGTGCTGCTTTTCCCGCTTGTCCAGGCGCACGCATGTCGTCCGGCCTCGCCCCTTTCTCTTCTGCTACGGGGTCACGGCGGACGAGGCGACCTCCGGCCCAGGCGTCTCATCGCCAGCGAGGTCACCCTGACTCCCCGAGTGGTGCATTTCGTCACTAGACATAGTTCCTAACATAAGTGAAAGAGAGAACAGTTTAAGTAAATCTGGAACTAATAATTCTATAACATAACCCATATACTTATAATTAACCAAGAATGACAGAAACGGTGGGGAGGCGATGGAGGTGATCACGTCGGAGGCGGGAGGGCGATGGAGGTGATCGCGCCTGACGGTGGAAAGGCGATGCAGGTGATCGCGATGCACGGAGAGGAGGAGAAGGTGGGAGGCGATGGAGGTGATCGCGACGCACGGTGCGAGGGCGGAGAGAGCTAGGGCAAACAGTTGCGAAGTCTGGAAATGAGCGGGACAAAGCCCGCCTTGAACTATTAACCGCGACGAGATTATCACAGTCGGTCCAACTCTCACAACCGTGTGTGATAATATTATCGCAGTCGGTTCTCTCATCAGAACCGTCTGTAATAATCGACATAGCGATAATCACCAGAGAGATTATCATAGACGGTTTTGAGTTGAGAGTCGACTGTGACTCTGATTATTACAGACGGTTTGGAATTGAGAACCGACGGTGCACGTCAAGAACTTGAAGCGTCGGACACTGTTGAAAATATCACAGTCAGTTCTATATCTATAACCGTCTGTGATAATATTATCACAGTCGATTCTCAAATAAAAACCGTCTGTGATAATCTACATAGTGAGAGATTATCACAGACGATTGTGAGTTGAGAATCGACTGTGACTGAGATTATCACAGACGGTTGCGACTTGAGAACCGACCGTGCACGTGTACACTTGAAGAGTCGGAGACGCTGTTGGGAATATCACAGTCGGTTCTATATTCATACCCGTCTGTGATAGGTCAAAACCGTCCGTGATAATCTCTCTATTGAACGTTAGTTTTACAACTTGAAACTAATCTGTAGCTTTCAACTCTGAATGCTCGAAAACTTGTTTTAAATGAACACTCAGATATTTCAAATGTAGTCCAAATGCTCTGTAAATTGGTTACAGTGTACGTAGATCCGATAATTGGTTACAATGTGGAGCATGCTCAAATAAATTTAACATACAATGTACGTGGAGCATGCTCAAGTTAATGTTACATACAAATGGGAACTTTCACCGACAATTTCCACGTACACAGCCATGTTATCCTCAACTTTCCACTTGCCGCGGCCCTGCAAAGACGACAATTACAGGAGATATAAGCTATACCGATGGAAATAGAGAGATAAGGACGTACAGTTGATTACCTTTAAAGTATAACCCTTCCTGGTGATCCATACGCACGTAACTGGTTTCGTCGGTGTCTTCAGTATCGACCTGTATGCCATCTCCAAATGGAGGAATCTCATCAAATTGATTGTATTCCTCCTCGTCTACGACATTTTCAACTCCAACAATCCTTCTCTTTTCATGAAGGACGACGTGCCACTTCTTATTGGCCGGCTCAGGGACATAAATGACCTGAATGGCTTGATTTGCAAGTATGAATGGCTCATCTTTATAAGCAACGCGATCGAGATCCACAGAAGTAAAATCGTAACTGTCAACCTTCACACCCTGTGGGATTTGGACCCATCAGCATCGAAACAGGGGAATCTTGAACAGTATGTAATCGAGCTCCCAAATTTCTTCAATGAACCCGTAGTACGAGTTCAATCTACGTACTACCCTTGTTGGGCCTGTCTTGGTGAACCCCTCATGGAAATCTTCTACGCTCACTCCACTATTTTGCACAGTGCTCTTTCGATCTTGAGCTTTCGTGTAAAATGTGTACCCATTGATGTCGTATCCCTGCCATGTCTGTACAGTAAAGGTGGGCCCTTTTGCCAACCATTTAAGGTTCTCACTTGCGGACTCTCCGGTGATTCGCACTTTCATCCACTCATTGAATCGACTGTAGTAGCATTGAATCGGCGAGGATTGTCTTGTCGTAGCATCTCCTTGTGCTCGTCGATGTACGGAGACACCCCCGTCATGTGTTGCAAGACCCAAAAATGAGCTTTCGAGTACATATCGTGTCGTGGTATTGCGAATACCCCGGCAGGTTTTGAGAATAATCCTAGCGAAGATTACGCGGCACGGGTTGACCGGGTAACCGGTCCTCCCCCGCTGGACAAGCACAAGAAATGACACAGGGATTTATACAGGTTCGGGTCCCGGTGGGGGCCCTAGTCCTGTCGACGCGCTCCCGACCGGGGTCAACTGGGGAGGCTCTCTCCGGGGGGAGAGGCTTCCAGAGCACGTCTGTGAGTTTAGCTATTCCAATAAAAGTGATCCGATCCTCTTCAACAGAGGGGTACAAGGGCTATTTATAGCCCCAAAAAGAAGCAAAAAACCTAAACTACCCCGGAAGCCACCGTCGGATTGAAGGGTAGGACCGTCCTTCTTCCAGTCAAACGCCTTGGATGCTTGACAGGTGGTCGCTAGTTCCCGAGGCGCTCCTCGCGTAACCTGCGTGTGACAAACAATTCGAGACTTTACCTTTAGGAGGGCGATGAGGCCCGGGACGGCGCCGGAGGCCAAGTCCCGGGGGCCAAAAGGCGGCGCCCGGGGAGGCCCCGGAGGCCAGGTCCCCGGGCCAATGGCGGCGCCTGGGACGGCGCCGGAGGCCAGGTCCCGGGGGCCAAATGGCGGCGCCCGGGGAGGGGCCGGAGGCCACGTCTCCGGGCCAATGGCGGCGCCCGGGACGGCGCCGGAGGCCAGGTCCCGGGGGCCAAATGGCCGCACCCGGGGAGGGGCCGGAGGCCACGTCCCCGGGCAAATGGCGGCGCCCGGGACGGCGCCGGAGGCCAGGTCCCGGGGGCCAAATGGCAGCGCCCGGGGAGGGGCCGGCGGCCACGTCCCCGGGCAAATGGCGGCGCCCGGGACGACGCCGGAGGCCAGGTCCCGGGGGTCAAATGGCGGTGCCCGGGGAGGGGCCGGCGGCCATGTCCCCGGGCAAATGGCGGCGCCCGGGACGGCGCCGGAGGCCAGGTCCCGGGGGCCAAATGGCGGCGCCCGGGGAGGGGCCGGAGGCCACGTCCCCGGGCAAATGGCGGTTCTCTGGACGGCGCCGGAGGCTAGGTCCCGGGGGCCAAATGGCGGCGCCCGGGGAGGTGCCGGAGGCCACGTCCCCGGGCCAATGGCGACGCCCGGGACGGCGCCAGAGGCCAGGTCCCGGGGGCCAAATGGTGGCGCCCGGGGAGGGGCCAGGGGCCACGTCCCCGGGCAAATGGCGGCGCCCGGGACGGCGCCGGAGGCCAGGTCCCGGGGGCCAAATGGCGGTGCCCGAGGAGGGGCCGGGGGCCACGTCCCCGGGCAAATGGTGGCGCCCGGGGAGGCCCCGGAGGCCAGGTCCCCGGGCAATCGTGACGCAACTTACCTGGACTTAGTCCCGCGGAGATTTCCCCCGACATATCGAAATCAGGAGTGATGGCTTGTAACACCCCTGTTTTTGCTAAACCCTAAAATAGCCAAAATCCACATCTGGACCCCAAACCCTAATCTGCTTCAGCCATTCCCTTCTAAATGTTGTTCAGAACATTTTTCCCTTCGGGACCATCTCCAAAATCTCACCCTAAAGCTGAGTTTCAAGCCTTGCTATTTTTTAAAACCCTAATTACCCTAATTACCCTAAACTGTTTTCCCCAATTTTGTCGAAACCCTTCAGATCTTGCCCGATCTTACCAAACTTTGGTCAGATAAGTTCTAATAATCTTTTGCGACTTAGTTGCGAAATCAGATTTTAGATCGGACCCTCAGATCTCCAAATTTGCAAACAGGCCCAAGTCCTATTCAAGTTTTCCTCACAGAACAGCCCCTGGAGTAAGTTTCAGAAATAGCAAATCGGCCCAAACATTCTTTTCAGGCCCTTTCGACCAGCCCTGGTCGTTGCCACGACCAGTGCACGAGCCCGTTGCAGCGCCGTGGATTTCTCGCCGTGCTTGCTCGCCGCCGGCCACCGTTTCTGTCACCTGTGCCCGTGAGTTGCTGAGCCACCCCGTGCGCACGTGCCAGCAGTGCATCGCCTCGCCCAGCGGATAAACGGCCGCGCTCCCGAGCCTCGTTTTCGCGCGCGCTCCCGTTGCCGTGGCAATTGCATGTGCGTACGTGTCGTTGCCGGAGCTACACTGTCGCCTCCACATCTGCGCCGTCCCGGACGAAGTCCCAAGGCAACTGGCAAAGCTGCAGCACCGCCTGAAGCGCGATCACGTCACCGTCGCCGTCGTTGCGCCTGCGCCCGACAAACTTCTCCCCGGCGCAAGCAACCGTTGTCGCGTTCACCCTCGCAAACTCCGTCCCCGTGCCTATTTAAACCCCCCTCAACGCTGTGAAGAAGCACAAGCTCAGGACTTAGCCAAATTCCCAGTTAATTTCTCACCGCCGTCGAGTTTGCTTTCTTCTCCGGCGAGCAACCTCTGGAGCTCACGGTGCCAGCCTAATCTACTGCACCATTCTTCAAACCAAAGCCACCAGTGAGTTCCCCTCTTCCACCTGTTCGTGTCATAGCACCCAATTGCACCCCGGCGAACCCTAACGCCGGTGATCACCGGAAAAGCTCAAAACCCCTGTTCCTGCAATGCTACCTGATTTAAACCAAATTAGCTGTAGTACCAGTAGAAGAAATTGATCAGCATACTCTTTGTAGCAAGCCTACCAATCTGGTTTTCAAAATCGAGCTAAGATCATAGCTCTCCCCAAATCGCGCGCCACCAGTGAACTGGCTCTCGTCGCCAGGCCACGCCGGCGATCCTCCGGCCAAATTAACCTCCCCAGTAGATTTGTTGCACCCTAGAGATCATTCCCAAGCTTGGAATCGAGCTCATTCGCCCTGAATCGAAAACCCCCTTTGTCCAGTGTCGTCTTCTCCAGCGCCGGTCGCCGGAATTTGTTCCCGGCCGATCCAGCGCCTGAAACCTTGTCCCTTAGATAGATTCCAGTACCCTGAGCAATATTGTCCACTAGCTCGACACCTGGATCTGCCTAGATTGTGAGTTATGCCTATGCCAAGATCACTGTCCAGTAACTCAGTTCATGTCCAGGTCACCGTAGTTCATCGCCGGATTTGGCCACCCTCCGGCCACTTTCAGCCCTTGTGCCTGTTGAGCATATTGTTCCTGTTAGTAATGCCTACCTCCCAGACAAAGTGGTGCATCAATTGGAGCCCTGGATCAAAAGTTAAGCCATGCCCTAGTTTCTGGCCATGTCCAGCACTATGTCAGTACATGTCAGCCACTGGCATTAGCTTTGTTTGACCCCTTCTGGTTGAGCAATTGAAATGCCACCTTGTCCCTTAGATTCCTGGAGTTGAGATCTACAACTTTCTCTACTGTCACTTCTCCAGAAAACCATCCTAAGACTAGTTTCCAGCTATGCCAAAGCCATGAACTGAATGTCGACCCCTCGACGTTCAATCCTTTTTAGCCGTTTCTTCGACCAGAGCCCTTGTAACCTTTCCCTAACCTTTTCCCCTGCATACATGACTTATTTACTTAATACTTTTTATAGAAACTATTTTCAGTATGCTTATGTGGTATGTGTTTGTGTGTTAATTGTTTGCCGCAGAGTCAGAAGCGGAAGGAACGGAAGAAGTCTTTGAAGAGCCGTCTGAGTTTTTAGACCCAACATTGCAAGGCTAGCCTCATTCCTTTGATCATGTCTCACCCAATATTTTCATATGAAGTATATTCACTGTTTCTTACTATGCATGCTTAATTGAAATACAAGTTATGTTTGAATGACATGAGTAGATATTACCTAATGGATCATGAAACCCTTTTTGTTAGTGAACCTTCGTGTATATATGCTCTTGTCACCCTAGGACTCTTATATTGAATATCCACATCAAACTTGAAATGGTCAAATGCATGAGAAGTTATAATGAAAACCGTTTTGACAAGAAAAATGATAAAAGGGATCAGTAGTGAGGATTGGATTGTATGGAGAGGGTGCGGTGCGCACCAGGGTATGTGAATGTTCCTCACTATTGGTTCATAAGGACGAGAACCTTGTGCTGTGTCTCTATACGAATTGTAAACGTACCAACCACTTGCCTGGTATGGGACAGGCACAACTCAGTAGCTTTTTGGTATTAGCAGTTCCCTGCATGGTTTGACGATCTGGTTTCTCGCGTGGAAACTGGAAGGCCAAGGTTCGGCCATGAGTGATGTGAGTCAGAAAAATGATGAGAGAAAAAGGCGTAAATGAAGGAAGGCGCCCTAGACCTGATTAAGCCGTGAGCGGCTGTAATCTTAAATGGTCGTATGTCTCGCGTGGACATAGACCAAGGCTATGTGTCCTGAGGGAACATAGACCAGAGAGGCTAGGAAGTAAGGCAGTGGGTAAGACCCACAACGGTACTTGAGACTTAATTGTCTATTTACCGGGCAGGGATACTGTTAATACTGAACTGTAAAGCGTTGTGTGATCTCGGCCTTGTCACATGTGTATAAGTCACATGGAGCTGATCCGACTTGAAAGCTGAGTGAACCAGTGGATTTAAAAAGAGGTACACCTTTGCAAAGCGTAAAAGAAGTGTCAGATACTCTGTACTCCCAGGTTCAGGAGTCTTTTCGTAGTGGATGTTATCCATGGGTTATAGCACAAGTAATGTTTTGGAATGTTTTAATAATGCGGTTAACAAAGTAGTGACTCATGGGAGACCACTACATCTAATGTTTTGTTGAAAACCTGTTTAATGTTTAAAGTAACATTTTAGTGACAAAGTACTGTTTCGTTAAACAAATGACTTGGAAATCTATATATTTCTATCCATATGAACCATAAACCCCGGAATCATATATTTCACTCTCATGTACATACAATTACAATAATCCCCGGAATGAGTGTTGCTGAGCACCAAGTGCTCACCCTTGCAATCTACTTCCAACTGTAGAAGAGGGATTCGAGGATCCCGATTCCTTCAGTTATGAGTTCCCGGCAGAAGATGGAAGTGCCCCGGACGAGCCCACGTTCTAGAAGGATTGCGCACCAAGTCAAGTCAGATGTGGGAGGAGCCACTTCAACCCCGCTGCGGATGGAAATCAAGCTTTTTGTCGTTGCTTTGTGCTTTATGCTGTGTGTTCGGTACTTAGATACCGACTCTGGTTCTGATAAACTTGTTATTTTCTTAGCAACTCTACTTAGCGCCATTTTCGGTGCTTTGGGTATGTAATATTGGCCAAGCTGGCCCGCTACCTGTTTAATGTTATTATCATGCTTGTCTGGTTTGGAGCTCATGTGTCATCCTGCTGTGTGTAACCTACCTGGGCGGTTACCAAGGTGATCCTCAAATGGGGGTCTCACAGCGAATGGTATCAGAGCATGAAGCTTGACTGTAGGTCGTGACCCTTACTAGAATGGGCGTCCCTAAAGTAGAGAATCGCTAGATTATTTGGTAAAAATCTAATTGTGAAAAACCTAATTTGTTTAAGAAAAGCATAATGAGTATTATTTGAACACTTTCAAAACCATTTTCCTACTTTTAAGAGTTCCGTGTCTCATCATCGCAGATGGCCCCTGGTAAGAAGCTGATTCACGGAGACGAGTTGGGATCATGGGCATTGATGCTTTGGATGATGTTACAATTTCTGGGAGCAAGAGACAATCAGCGACCCGTATACTACGTTCGTCGAGAGGAAGTCGATGGTAGACCTTTTGGTTTCCGTGCCTCGGTGATTGTGTACGAGATCCCAGAGATCGGGAGAGGATCAACAAGAAAGGAAGCTCGTAGACAGGAAGAAGAAGATGCTATCCAAGACGCTGCTCGTCGTGCCATAGGTACCATACGCCAACTGTACGATGATTTTCTTATAGGTTCTCCTTTCTGCTTTGTCCCCTACCAAATTCCCGGATCGGATCGTCGAACTGTTCATCCCTCCAACAACCAGAGAGACGCCATCCTGACTAAAACCAGAGATGTAGTCCAAGTCCTGGAATCAAGCTACACTCGGTTGCTGCGTGAGCATGAGAATGCTCGGGATGACCGTCACTATCTCGAAGGAGCGCTTGCGAAGGTTCGCTCAGAACTCCAAGAGAAGGAGAAACAGATTCAGGAGTTGGCTGAACCTAGCAGAGCTCGAGAAGTCGAAGACGAAGGATCGGTGAACAAGAGGAACCGCTTGAAGATAAGACTCACAGCCCGCAAGAGTGTGGGAAGACCTAGGGATTACCTGGGTTATTTCACGCCTGCTTCGCGTGGCATTGTGATCGACACCCCTGCACCAGAGTATCCTACTCTCGCGAAAGGAAAGGAAGTTCCTGAGGGCAAAGGAAAAGAGATTGCTACCTGCAACACCAACGATTCATCTGAGGAAGAAGAGGACAATGACATGCAATGGGACCCTATGGATGCCGACGAAGATCAAGAAGAGGAAGACCCTGAAGAAGTGGAACCTTGTAGTTCTTCCAAGACCGACAGGAGATCGTAGTTTTCTCTTTAGCTTGACCCTTCTGCTCTAGCCCTTGTAACCGTTAGTCTTTAGCTCTTGTTGTAGTAGCTGCCTTGTTTGTATTGTTTGTTGGTAACTCCAAAGCTGTAAAGGTGAAAACCTTGTATCTTTAGAAAATCTTTGAAAATGGCAATTGCATGTTCCAATCCAATCTCTTGGATTGATCTTTCCTTTCAGCTTTTGATCAATCTGTGCTCTCTTGAATTAGTAGTTTTGTCTCAATTATCTTGGCAGAACAGAATGGTGAACACCAGAGGTAGAATCCAAGGTTCAGAAGAAGTCCCAAGAAACACATCAACAAGAAGGACTAGAAATGACTCAGATCAGCCAAATTCTTCAGCCTCAGTACCGCAAGGAGGAAATCTGACGGAAATATTAATATGGATGGAGCAAAACAGACAGAGATCCGCAGAGGTACAGAGTCAAATTCTGGAACAGTTGATGCAAAGCTCCGCAACACGCCGCGAGGAAGGTTCGAACATTGGAGCAAGACTGACAGACTTCCAGAAGACACGTCCTCCAACTTTCTCCTGCACTGAAGACCCAATTGTGGCAGACGATTGGTTAAGAGAGATCGAAAGGAAATTGGATACCGTCAGGTGTAGTGATGAAGAGAAACTGTTATATGGACCCCATCAGCTCACAGGATCAGCTGCAGCGTGGTGGGAGAATTACAAGACGGTACACCCTAATCAGAATTCAATTACCTGGAATGAATTCAAGGAACAGTTCCGTAGATACCATGTCCCCAAAGGAGCTATTCAAGCCAAACGCAGAGAATTCTTGAATCTAAGGCAAGGAGGAAGGACGGTGAAGCAGTATTTGCATGAGTTCGTCAAATTGGCCAGGTATGCACCAGAAGACATCATGACAGAAGAGCGGAAGATCGACAGATTCTGTGAAGGCCTACAAAACTCATACCAGTATCACTTGTCAACGCACGAGTTCACGGACTTCCAAGTCCTTGTGAATCGAGTGCTCAAAATGGAGGAGAAAAGAGGCGTAGTAGAAGAGGACCGCAAGAGGAAAAGCATAGCATACCCTTTTCAAGGAAATTCTAGCCGAGGAAGACCAGCGCCATATGCCAGAGCCGCTTTCAGACCACCCGCACCACCAAGACCCCAGAGGACTTCATCGTCAACAACTCTAATATGCCCCGGATGCAAAGGGAGTCACCTCTATAGAGACTGTACACTGAAGAATGCAGAATGCTTCCATTGTGGCAGAAGAGGACATCACAGAGAGACTTGTCCATTTCGACATTTACCTCCCAACGTTGCCAAAGCTCAGGCAGCCAAATCCCCTGCACCTGCACGAACTATTGCCAGAGGAGCACCACAAGCTAGAGGAGGAAGATTCCAAACCAACAGAGGAAGAGGAACACCAACCACCGGAGGAAGACTCAACTTCGTGACTGCTACAGAAGCAGGAGAGGCAACTGACGTCGTGATCGGTAGACTCTTAATCTCCTCTCAGATTTCAGTTGTTCTATTTGATCCCGGTGCAACTCATTCATTCATGTCGAAAGATTGCTTGTTGAGTAATAACTTGCCTGTGGTTGCTTTAGAGCATCCTATCATCATTCAGTCACCTGGCGCTAGGATGATTGTTAATTCTATCTGTAGAAATGTTGCCTTCCGTATCGGCAATCTAGAATTCCTGGCAGACATGCTAGTTCTAAACCTTCAAGGATTGGATGTCATTCTCGGAATGGATTGGCTGGCCAAGCATAAGGGATTGATGGATTGTGAGAAGAAAACAATCACCCTGACAAATGCCAGTGGAAAGCAAATTACATTCCATGCAGACAGAACTCCAATCTGCGACCACCTACAGAGATTGAACTGCATCGAAGAAGTGAAGCTTGAAGAGGTACCAATTGTCAATGAGTACCCGGAAGTCTTTCCAGAAGAACTTCCCGGATTGCCACCAAATAGGGATATAGAGTTCACTATCGAACTAAAACCCGGATCTGCGCCGTATGCTAGAAAGTTGTTTCGGATGACAGGCCATGAGCAAGAGGAATTGAAGAAGCAGATAGCTGAATTGGAAGAAAAAGGATTCATCAGATCCAGCTCATCACCATGGGGAGCCCCAGTGCTCTTTGTTAAGAAGAAAGATGGTAGTATGCGACTTTGCATAGACTACCGCAAGCTAAACGACATGACCATCAAGAACAAATACCCCTTACCAAGGATAGATGACCTTTTTGACCAGCTCAGAGAAGCAAAAGTGTTCTCAAGAATAGACCTGAGATCGGGATACCACCAGTTAAGGATCCGAGAGCAGGACATTCCTAAAACTGCTTTCGTAACCAGATATGGGTTGCATGAGTTCACAGTGATGCCCTTTGGATTAACTAATGCGCCCGCGGTATTCATGAATCTAATGAATAAGATCCTCATGGAATTCCTGGATAAATACATCATTGTATTTGTGGATGATATCCTTGTCTACTCTAAGACGGAGGAGGAGCACGTACATCACCTGAGGATAGTGCTACAGAAACTGGCAGACCACCAGCTATATGCCAAGTTTAGCAAATGTGCTTTTTGGTTGAAGAAGATTTCTTTCTTGGGACACATCATCTCAGGAGAAGGAATATTTATGGACCCGTTGAAGATACAAGCTGTTACCGATTGGAAACAACCTGAAACCGCAACAGAAGTTAGAAGTTTCTTGGGATTAGCGGGATATTATCGAAGATTCGTAGAAGGATTCTCGAAGATCACCAAACCGCTAACCCAGCTACTGAAGAAGAATGCCCCTTTTAATTGGACTGAGGAGTGCGAAAGAAGCTTTGAGGAACTGAAGAAAAGGTTGACAACTGCACCAATCCTGATACTGCCGGACGTCAAGAAGGATTTTCAAGTCTTCTGTGACGCCTCCAAACAAGGATTAGGATGTGTATTGATGCAAGAAAGGAAAGTGATAGCTTATGCTTCTAGACAGCTACGACCTCATGAGGAGAATTATCCAACACATGATCTGGAGTTAGCTGCTGTCGTACATGCACTGAAGATATGGAGACACTACCTACTAGGCAGTAAGTGCGAAATTTATACGGATCATAAGAGCCTGAAGTATATCTTCACGCAACAGGAGTTGAATATGAGGCAGAGAAGATGGTTAGAACTGATCAAAGATTATGATCTAGAGATCCACTATCACCCAGGAAAAGCCAATGTAGTAGCTGATGCTTTGAGCAAGAAGTCTCGTTATAACCAGATAACACAGCTAGAAGTGCCGACACAACTGATCAAGGATTTCGAAAGGCTACAATTAGAATTAGTGGACCAAGGAACCATTGCTACGCTAAAGATGGAATGTGAGTTGAAGGATAAAATCCGACAAGCTCAAGCAATTGACCCAGATCTTCAAGAGATGAAGGAGGACATGAAGAGCAAAGATACAACCAACCTTCGAGAAGATGAACAGGGAATTCTATGGTACGATGACCGTATCTGCATTCCGAATGACCACGAGATCAAAGACTTAATCATGCAAGAGGCTCATCAGACCCCATATTCCATACACCCAGGCAGCACCAAAATGTACAAGGACTTGAAGAAAAATTTTTGGTGGAAAGGAATGAAGAGAGAGATTGCCAAGTTTGTCGCAACTTGCGACACATGCCAAAGAGTGAAAGCAGAACATCAAAAGCCTGCGGGACCGCTACAACCTCTACAAATCCCAGAGTGGAAGTGGGATGAAATCGGAATGGATTTTATTGTGGGACTACCAAGGACGAGAAAAGGATTCGATTCTATATGGGTCATAGTTGATAGATTAACAAAAGTAGCACATTTTCTCCCAGTGAAGACCCTATATACAGCTAAGGACTTAGCAGAGCTGTATCTCAACAGAATAGTTGTCCTACACGGAGTGCCGAAGGCTATCGTTTCCGATAGAGGAGCCCAGTTCGTTTCAAGATTTTGGCAAGAGTTGCAGAAAGCCCTGGGCACAAAGTTAAAGTTCAGTACCGCCTACCACCCTCAAACTGGAGGTCAGACTGAAAGGGTAAACCAAATTTTGGAAGATATGTTGAGGGCTTGTGTTTTGGACTATGGAGACTCTTGGGAGTTATTTCTACCTTATGCAGAATTCACCTACAACAACAGTTTCCAAACAAGCCTGCAAATGGCACCATATGAAGCTCTATATGGAAGAAGATGCCGCACGCCACTGTATTGGACAGAAATTGGTCAAAAACAACATCTAGGACCCCAGTTAGTAGAAGAAGCCACAGCCCATGTCAGGATCATACAAGAAAAACTGAAAACAGCCCAATCTAGACAGAAAAGCTATGCGGATAACCGTAGAAGAGAACTATCTTTTGAAGAGGGCGATTATGTGTATCTCAAGGTTATGCCATACAAAGGAGTTCGAAGATTCCAGATGAAGGGAAAGTTAAAACCTAGATATGTGGGACCATATCGAATTCTGGAAAAGCGAGGTGAAATGGCATACAAGTTGGAATTGCCACCAGAACTAAGTGGAATTCATGACGTGTTTCATGTATCTCAACTGAAGAAATGCTTGAGAAAACCAACAGAACAGATATCTCCTACAGAGAATGAGATTCAACCAGACTTATCTTGTCAAGAGTACCCTGTTAGAATTCTGGAAACCAGAGAGAAAGTGCTGAAGTCAAGAACCCTCCGATTCTGCAGAGTTCAGTGGAACAATCACTCAGAGGAGGAGTCAACTTGGGAAAAAGAAGAAGATCTCCGACGAGAATTTCCCTTCCTATTCTCTGACCTGCCCTAATCTCGAGGACGAGATTGTTTCTAAGGTGGGTAGATTTGTAACACCCCTGTTTTTGCTAAACCCTAAAATAGCCAAAATCCACATCTGGACCCCAAACCCTAATCTGCTTCAGCCATTCCCTTCTAAATGTTGTTCAGAACATTTTTCCCTTCGGGACCATCTCCAAAATCTCACCCTAAAGCTGAGTTTCAAGCCTTGCTATTTTTTAAAACCCTAATTACCCTAATTACCCTAAACTGTTTTCCCCAATTTTGTCGAAACCCTTCAGATCTTGCCCGATCTTACCAAACTTTGGTCAGATAAGTTCTAATAATCTTTTGCGACTTAGTTGCGAAATCAGATTTTAGATCGGACCCTCAGATCTCCAAATTTGCAAACAGGCCCAAGTCCTATTCAAGTTTTCCTCACAGAACAGCCCCTGGAGTAAGTTTCAGAAATAGCAAATCGGCCCAAACATTCTTTTCAGGCCCTTTCGACCAGCCCTGGTCATTGCCACGACCAGTGCACGAGCCCGTTGCAGCGCCGTGGATTTCTCGCCGTGCTTGCTCGCCGCCGGCCACCGTTTCTGTCACCTGTGCCCGTGAGTTGCTGAGCCACCCCGTGCGCACGTGCCAGCAGTGCATCGCCTCGCCCAGCGGATAAACGGCCGCGCTCCCGAGCCTCGTTTTCGCGCGCGCTCCCGTTGCCGTGGCAATTGCATGTGCGTACGTGTCGTTGCCGGAGCTACACTGTCGCCTCCACATCTGCGCCGTCCCGGACGAAGTCCCAAGGCAACTGGCAAAGCTGCAGCACCGCCTGAAGCGCGATCACGTCACCGTCGCCGTCGTTGCGCCTGCGCCCGACAAACTTCTCCCCGGCGCAAGCAACCGTTGTCGCGTTCACCCTCGCAAACTCCGTCCCCGTGCCTATTTAAACCCCCCTCAACGCTGTGAAGAAGCACAAGCTCAGGACTTAGCCAAATTCCCAGTTAATTTCTCACCGCCGTCGAGTTTGCTTTCTTCTCCGGCGAGCAACCTCTGGAGCTCACGGTGCCAGCCTAATCTACTGCACCATTCTTCAAACCAAAGCCACCAGTGAGTTCCCCTCTTCCACCTGTTCGTGTCATAGCACCCAATTGCACCCCGGCGAACCCTAACGCCGGTGATCACCGGAAAAGCTCAAAACCCCTGTTCCTGCAATGCTACCTGATTTAAACCAAATTAGCCGTAGTACCAGTAGAAGAAATTGATCAGCATACTCTTTGTAGCAAGCCTACCAATCTGGTTTTCAAAATCGAGCTAAGATCATAGCTCTCCCCAAATCGCGCGCCACCAGTGAACTGGCTCTCGTCGCCAGGCCACGCCGGCGATCCTCCGGCCAAATTAACCTCCCCAGTAGCTTTGTTGCACCCTAGAGATCATTCCCAAGCTTGGAATCGAGCTCATTCGCCCTGAATCGAAAACCCCCTTTGTCCAGTGTCGTCTTCTCCAGCGCCGGTCGCCGGAATTTGTTCCCGGCCGATCCAGCGCCTGAAACCTTGTCCCTTAGATAGATTCCAGTACCCTGAGCAATATTGTCCACTAGCTCGACACCTGGATCTGCCTAGATTGTGAGTTATGCCTATGCCAAGATCACTGTCCAGTAACTCAGTTCATGTCCAGGTCACCGTAGTTCATCGCCGGATTTGGCCACCCTCCGGCCACTTTCAGCCCTTGTGCCTGTTGAGCATATTGTTCCTGTTAGTAATGCCTACCTCCCAGACAAAGTGGTGCATCAATTGGAGCCCTGGATCAAAAGTTAAGCCATGCCCTAGTTTCTGGCCATGTCCAGCACTATGTCAGTACATGTCAGCCACTGGCATTAGCTTTGTTTGACCCCTTCTGGTTGAGCAATTGAAATGCCACCTTGTCCCTTAGATTCCTGGAGTTGAGATCTACAACTTTCTCTACTGTCACTTCTCCAGAAAACCATCCTAAGACTAGTTTCCAGCTATGCCAAAGCCATGAACTGAATGTCGACCCCTCGACGTTCAATCCTTTTTAGCCGTTTCTTCGACCAGAGCCCTTGTAACCTTTCCCTAACCTTTTCCCCTGCATACATGACTTATTTACTTAATACTTTTTATAGAAACTATTTTCAGTATGCTTATGTGGTATGTGTTTGTGTGTTAATTGTTTGCCGCAGAGTCAGAAGCGGAAGGAACGGAAGAAGTCTTTGAAGAGCCGTCTGAGTTTTTAGACCCAACATTGCAAGGCAAGCCTCATTCCTTTGATCATGTCTCACCCAATATTTTCATATGAAGTATATTCACTGTTTCTTACTATGCATGCTTAATTGAAATACAAGTTATGTTTGAATGACATGAGTAGATATTACCTAATGGATCATGAAACCCTTTTTGTTAGTGAACCTTCGTGTATATATGCTCTTGTCACCCTAGGACTCTTATATTGAATATCCACATCAAACTTGAAATGGTCAAATGCATGAGAAGTTATAATGAAAACCGTTTTGACAAGAAAAATGATAAAAGGGATCAGTAGTGAGGATTGGATTGTATGGAGAGGGTGCGGTGCGCACCAGGGTATGTGAATGTTCCTCACTATTGGTTCATAAGGACGAGAACCTTGTGCTGTGTCTCTATACGAATTGTAAACGTACCAACCACTTGCCTGGTATGGGACAGGCACAACTCAGTAGCTTTTTGGTATTAGCAGTTCCCTGCATGGTTTGACGATCTGGTTTCTCGCGTGGAAACTGGAAGGCCAAGGTTCGGCCATGAGTGATGTGAGTCAGAAAAATGATGAGAGAAAAAGGCGTAAATGAAGGAAGGCGCCCTAGACCTGATTAAGCCGTGAGCGGCTGTAATCTTAAATGGTCGTATGTCTCGCGTGGACATAGACCAAGGCTATGTGTCCTGAGGGAACATAGACCAGAGAGGCTAGGAAGTAAGGCAGTGGGTAAGACCCACAACGGTACTTGAGACTTAATTGTCTATTTACCGGGCAGGGATACTGTTAATACTGAACTGTAAAGCGTTGTGTGATCTCGGCCTTGTCACATGTGTATAAGTCACATGGAGCTGATCCGACTTGAAAGCTGAGTGAACCAGTGGATTTAAAAAGAGGTACACCTTTGCAAAGCGTAAAAGAAGTGTCAGATACTCTGTACTCCCAGGTTCAGGAGTCTTTTCGTAGTGGATGTTATCCATGGGTTATAGCACAAGTAATGTTTTGGAATGTTTTAATAATGCGGTTAACAAAGTAGTGACTCATGGGAGACCACTACATCTAATGTTTTGTTGAAAACCTGTTTAATGTTTAAAGTAACATTTTAGTGACAAAGTACTGTTTCGTTAAACAAATGACTTGGAAATCTATATATTTCTATCCATATGAACCATAAACCCCGGAATCATATATTTCACTCTCATGTACATACAATTACAATAATCCCCGGAATGAGTGTTGCTGAGCACCAAGTGCTCACCCTTGCAATCTACTTCCAACTGTAGAAGAGGGATTCGAGGATCCCGATTCCTTCAGTTATGAGTTCCCGGCAGAAGATGGAAGTGCCCCGGACGAGCCCACGTTCTAGAAGGATTGCGCACCAAGTCAAGTCAGATGTGGGAGGAGCCACTTCAACCCCGCTGCGGATGGAAATCAAGCTTTTTGTCGTTGCTTTGTGCTTTATGCTGTGTGTTCGGTACTTAGATACCGACTCTGGTTCTGATAAACTTGTTATTTTCTTAGCAACTCTACTTAGCGCCATTTTCGGTGCTTTGGGTATGTAATATTGGCCAAGCTGGCCCGCTACCTGTTTAATGTTATTATCATGCTTGTCTGGTTTGGAGCTCATGTGTCATCCTGCTGTGTGTAACCTACCTGGGCGGTTACCAAGGTGATCCTCAAATGGGGGTCTCACATGGCTCTCCGTCCAATAGTGCCACACCATCAAGCCTCCCCTCGTGACAAGACACAGGAACTCCTATTGCTTCTACCTCGGCCATGTAATCGACGCAGAACTCAACAACCTCTTCCGCTGCATAACCTTCGACAATGCTACCCTCGGGCCGGGACCGATTCCTCACGTAGGCCTTAAGTACACCCATGTACCTCTCGAATGGATACATATTACGTAGGAACACGGGTCCACATATCTTGATTTCTCTGACAAGGTGGACGGTGAGATGGACCATGATATCAAAAAACGATGGAGGAAAATACATCTCAAGCTGACAGAGAGTTCGAACCACCTCACTCTGCAGAGAATCCAGTCCATCGGGATCAATGACCTTGCAAGAAATTGCATTGAAGAAAAAACATAGCCTCGTGATCGTCTCTCTGACCTTATGCGGCAGAATACTCCGGATGGCAACAGGAAGCATTTGTGTCATCAACATGTGACAATCATGAGACTTCATACCTAGCAATTTCAAATCGCCCATGGACACAAGCTTTTTCATATTTGCGGAGTAACCCGATGGAACTTTAACACCACAGAGACACTTACAGAGTTCTGTCCTCTCAGCCTTGCACAAAGTGTAGCATGTAGGGGGGAGGTATATACGGCCTTTATCGTCCTCTCTCGGTGCTAGCTCGGGCCTGATTCTCATTTCGATCATGTCACGCCGCACATTGACGCCATCCTTTGTCTTCCCTGGAATGTTCAGCAATAGGTCGATTAAACTGTCGCAAACATTCTTCTCTACATGCATGACATCAATGCAATGACGAACCTCTAAATGCTCCCAATACGGTAAGTCCCAAAATATCGATCTCTTCTTCCAAGTGTTCTTCGTGCGGGGTTTCAATTTACCACCCTTTCCAAACACAACGTCTATGTCCTTTACCAGTAAGTAAACATCTTTCCCGCGCGTAGGCTTCGGGGCTGAACCATCTTCCTTGTGGCCGTCAAATTCCCTCTTCCTCTTACGATACGCGTCATTCTTCGGAAGAAACCTACGGTGACGCATGTACACTGTTTTCCTGCAATTCTTCAGCCACACGCTCTCAGTCTCATCTTCGCAGTGGGGGCAGGCTTTGCCTCCTTTCGTACTACGGCCCGACAAATTTCCAAGGGCAGGGAAGTCGTTGATGGTGCAGAATATCATAGCACGTAGGATGAAGTTCTCTCGTTTGTATGCGTCCCATACCTGCACCCCTTCGTTCCACATTGTTAGGAGATCCTCTATCAATGGTGCTAGGTACACATCAATATCGTTTCCGGGTTGTTTTGGTCCTGAGATAAGTAGAGACATCATGATGTACTTGCGCTTCATACACAACCAAGGAGGAAGGTTGTTGATACACAAAAGAACCGGCCAAGTGCTATGCCGACTGCTCATGTTACCAAAAAGATTAATTCCATCGGACTCAACCCGAACCTTATATTCCTCAATTCTGCTCTGAAGTTAACAAATTCCCTGTCGATGTTTCTCCACTGTGAAGAATCAGCGGGGTATCTCAGCTTTCCATCCTTCTTCCGGTCTTCCGAGTGCCAACACAGTAATTTTGCCTCTTTACGGTTTGCAAACAAACGCTGCAAGCGGGGAATGACTGGCAAATACCACAACACCTTAGCAGGAGGTCCTTGCTTTATCTCAGCGCAGTCGCCGTCGTCTGTTCGGTCCTTAGTACGCTTATAGCGGGATGCGCCGCACACTGGACAAACATGCATATCCTTGTAGTCACTACGGTAAAGGATGCAATCATTAGGGCATGCGTGTATCCTTTCTACTTCCATTCCCAAAGGACACAACAGCTTTTCCTCTTGGTAGGTGTTTTTTGGCAACTCGTTTCCTTCCGGGAGCATGTCCGCCAAAAGATCTAACAGTGCTGTGAAACTCTTGTCGGTCCAGCTGTTGCTTGCCTTCAATTTTAACAGTTCAAGCACAGAGGCCAACTTTGTGTACTTCGACTTGCAACCAGGGAACAACGGCTTTTCTGAGTCCTCAATCAAGCACTTGAATTTGCCAAACTCCCTTTCACTGTAATTTCCTTCCACATCATGCAACATGTCATCTAAATGGTCATCCTCTGGCATATCATCGTCGAAGTCGTTGTTCGGATCCGACATGTCCTGTTCCTCAACCTGAGTGGCACTTGTTTCTGCAGTTGGCTCTTCTCCATGGTAGACCCAACACGTGTACCCCTTTTTGAAACCACGTCGGATCAAGTGGGCGACAATTTGAGATGAGTTGGTGAACATCTTAATATTCTGGCAGTCTACACAAGGACAGTACATATATGGTAAACCCTTCTTCGCCATGTCTTGCTCAGCAACCTTTTCAAAATCAAAAACACCTTTCATTTATTCCTCACCCACTCGGTTGTCATTATACATCCAGTCTCGGACCATCTGCAATTAATCAAATTCATACACATGCTAATTAGTAAATCAATGGAGATCGATATTGATGATGAAATCAAGTAATGTGTATGCCTTGGGAGCAAGTACCAACCTTGGTTCAATCCTCAATTTTTTGCCCCAAAATGCTCCCCCGGCCTTTCGAGATTTCGCTCTTCCTTGCCCCAAATCTCTTCGAACTGGACAGTGTAGGTCGAGCAAGAGTGTACGACTAGCTCAAAACATCTGCCAAAAGACCTTTTATACCAGGTTCAATACAGACGGTTCTATATAATACTGTCGGTAATATCGGTGCATTTTTTAAGAACAGAATATCACTGACGGGTTTCACTTTATTAAACAGTCGGTAATATCGGTGCATTTTGTGTAACTATGACAGAAATATCACAGACGGTTATGAGCTCCAAACCGTTTGTGATAATTACAATATCACTGACGGTTCCTAGGTCAAAACCGTCCACTTTACTATCACAGTTGGTTTTTACTTCAGAACCGTCTGTGATTATCACTGTCGAATTTTACATCAGAACCGTACGTGATTATCACAGTCGGTTTTTACATCAGAACCGTCTGTGTTAATTATAAAATCAATAATCTGCAAGATTATCACAGACGGTTTTAAGGTCCGAACCGTCTATAATATCCTGGATTGTTTGTTTGCTTTCGACTACTGGTCATCAGTTGTTCCACTTGTTTTTCATATTTGGTTCTATCTTATTTCAATGTTAGTATTTAAAAAAATGAACGTTCAGACTATTTGGTTTTATCTTGTTTTTCATATTTGTTGTATATATGTCTGTGGATCTTCAAAGAATTTTGAGACTACTACAGTTGGTCCTGAAATTAAAACCGTCTGTAATCTTACAATCAGAGACGGTTTTGAGTTAAAAACCGTCTTGTTCGCAACAGTATTTTCTTGTTAACATTTTCACACAGAACATCATTTGGTGATTATCAGTTACATAATCAATCGAAAAGCCAGATATATAAGGAAAAGAAATTTCTTATTTCTTACAATCTTTGCATACATAAGAGATACAATTAAGCGACCAATTAATTAGCGTCGACCTGTTCCGAAAGTAACTTACAAAGTTCTCCTAGGGATGTATTGGCATCAGTAGGATCTACACTGGCCGCCCCAAGAGAACTATCAATGGCTCTAAGACTATCAACATCATCTCTCAGCAAAGGAGTGGATTTGACATCAGTAGGATCATCTAAGAAATTAAAGTTGATACAACAAAGGTGGAGATGAAGCTGCAACTCAAAGCACTCTGCCAAGTGCAGAATGGCAAAAGACATCCCCTCAGAATGCTTCTCCAGCGCCTCTTTTTTTTTTTGGAGAGTTCTGCACAAGGCATCTTTCTCCTCCTGCACATATGCTTCTCCAGCTTCTCCTAGGGACGTATGCTGGGAGGGTGAAGATGATTGCCAAGCTTCGGAGTGGATTTGGACGTGGAAGTGTGAGCCTTACCCCAGAAAGTTGATCATCCAAGAAAAGCTGATGATACAAAGGTATTGAAGAGGGGATATTGGAAGGATTGTGATGGATCTCCAAAGGTGGAGTCGATGCAACTGGAGGGGTTGCAAGGGGCAATGTGGCAACACAGGCCTCAGCACCCTCTAGAGTCTTCGCTGCAGCTGCACTGGAGGATCTTTCATCATTTCTGAGTCTCTTCTTTGGAGGGAGCATTTCCTCAGGCACCTGTGGATTTTGAAATGCATTTGTTTCGAGGTAATCAAGTCATAAAAGAAAGATCTGCATTAGAGTTTCAGAGAGGACTTACTTTCTGAAGATCCTGATCGAGTTCATTCCTTATCTCTTCCTCATCACTCTCAATTTCAATAACCTCATTGGAATCTCGGCTCGCCATCAAGGTGGGAGTTGAGGAGGGAATAAAGACAGGGATTTAGGAGCCTCGCTATTTATAGAAACAGAAGGTGACGGTTCATATGCGCGGGTGCCTCGAGTTTTAAAAAGCACACTACTGGTTTTCAAGGTCAATAAATTCATGATAACTTCTCGGGAGATAAACTGCAACATGGAAAAGGAAGTTGAAGAGTCAGATTAGATAATTCGATGCAAATTAAATTTGAAGTAAATAATTAAGTCTCTTCATCTGCTCAGTTATTATGTGTGGTTATTAACAATTGCATGTAGATAATTCGAAGGGTGGGTACTGTTGGGACTATCACAGACGGTTGGGATATCAAACCGTCTGCTTTAATATTACAGACGGTTCTCATGTCCAAACCGTCTGTAATATGACTATTACAGACGGTTCTGATATCCAAACCGTCTTTACTATACCTGGAATATTGAACTGTTTGACTTCTTCAAATACTTGTTGCCTCCCTGGAGTGTTTTGCTTCCATTCAAACCGCTCCACTTCTCTTTCTCCAAGAAATGAGGGAAAATTGCAAAATTTACATAAGAACAAATTTTTAGTTCATTTTTTCAACATTAATGAAAAACAATTTCCAAGTCGACGCTTCGTGTTCCCAGGTTAGTGTGCCGCGCAAACATTAGAAATGGAAAAGACACAACACACTGTTGAGAATTTGAAGTGGAGCGCACTACTTTCTTTTCGAGATCAATACCGTCATGATAAATATTCTCAGGAGATAAACTAGAACACGGCAAAACAGTAGTGCCCACTTTGGAAGTTGAAGCGTCAGATTACATAATTCGATGCAAATTAAATTTGAAGTAAATAAATAAGTCTCTTCATCTGCGCAGTTATTATGTGCGGTTATCAACAATTGCATGTAGAGAATTGCACTGTTGGGACTATCACAGACGGTTGGGAGATCAAAACCGTCTGCGTTAATATTACAGACGGTTCTGATGTCCGAACCGTCTTTAATATGTCTGTTGAATATTGAACTGTTCGACTTCTACAAATACTTGTTCCCTCCCTAGAGTTTTGCTTCCAGTTGAATCGCTGAGAATTTGAAAGAAGTTGAGAATTTGAAGTGTTGATCACTGTTCGACTATCACAATCGGTCGTTACATAAAATCCGTCTGTAATATTACTATCACAGACGGTTTGGAGTTAAAAACTGTCTGTGATATTGAAAGAAGTTGAGAATTCGAGGCGGCGGACACTGTTGGGACTATCACAGTCGGGCCTTACATAAAAACTGTCTCTAATGTGACTATCACAGACGTTTTTTTACCTCAGAGCCGTTTGTCATATTCAAAGCACGTTGATATATAACTTCTATATTCTTTTTATATTATTTGCATGGGACCTGCGACTTCTATATTGTTTCTATATTATTTGAAGGGCTCCGATGGACTGCCCTCACAAGCCAAAGATCGCGATAGTCGTTCCTTGATCGTACACAGTGCACATACCTTTGTATGGTCGAATGTTCGACAAAAGCTAAAGAAAGATAAAGAAAGAGGGAAGATTGCATGCAGTCCAAGAATGTGCTGGAAAATTGGAAAGTTGACATAAGAACAAAGTTTTCAATAATGTTTTTCATCACTTACAAAAAAAAGTAAAAATACAGAATGCTAGGTCAAGGAGTGGTCTTAGCCCTGGCTGCATCTAGAATAAAGTCAGTTTGAATTGCAGCCAGGATGCAGGACTTCTCCAGCGACAAGTTGTCCTTCTTAGGATCAACTACTACTGCGTCGAGAAGGCCTGCGACCTCCCTCAGCTTCGTGATGGTATCCTTCATTGTCAAACCGCAGCCAGCGATGGTCATATCCGCGGCTTTCTTCTCCTCGCGAAGACGCCTCGTCCTCGCCCTAGCATTGTCACCATCTGTCTTCATGCACTGAATGCGCTGGAAGAGATCATCAAGGTCAAGCCGTAGCCGAGTGTGCTTCTCCGTGAGGAGCTTGTGCTCCTCCTGGAGGGCCCTCAGCTCGGCCTTGACTTTGCCAGTGTCTTCCACGGCTCCCCTTCCCTGTGCAAATCAACAGGTCAAGAATGTATTGAACAGGGATTAACAATACAGGGGTAAGTCCAAAAGATTGAGAGTTCTTACCGGGGAGGGCAAGGTTGACGATGCCATCGAGGATACCATTGGTGCAGAGAAGCTAAGGAGTCAAACAGTCTGAGAACTATAAAAACTTGTAAAGTAAATGACAATTTTTCCACTGTCAATTTATAGAACTTCCAAAGCGATGCTTCGTGTTCTCCTAGGCGCCGCGCGCGAAGATTAGAGACAGAAATGATCACAGTTGAGAATTCGAAGCGCCGGTACTTTTCCAGTCGGTTCAGACCTCAGAACTGTCTGTGATAACTACACTATCACAGCCGCTTCTTAGTTCACAACCGACTGTATAAATCACAGTCGGTTCTGAGTTCCGAACCGTCTGTGATATTCTACTTATCACAGACGGTTCTCAGCTGGGAACCGATTGTATATATCACAGTCGGGTTTTAGGTTAGAACTGTCTGTGATAAGTAGACTATTACAGACGGTTCTCAGCTGGGAACCGATTGTATCTATCACAGTCGGGTTTTAAGTTAGAGCCGTCTGTGATAAGTAGACTATCACAGTCGGGTTTTAAGTTAGAGCCGTCTGTGATAAGTAGACTATCACAGACGGTTTTGTGTTTAGAACCGTCTGGTTTACTGTCACAGTTGTTTTTGACATCAGAACCGTCTGTGATATCTGAACATATTCTCCCGACAGGCCTTCGCAGACGGTTTTCCATTGAACAGTTCATACCCGTCTGTGATGTGCCGTCCAGGATGTCTGTTTCTGTGGTAGTGATAGTTTGCACTGCTAATCTTATATATTTTCCTGAATACAAACTTGAGTACTATCGGTTTTTATTGTCAAACCGATAGGAAATAGAGTATGTCATAGTTTGCACTGCTAATCTGAATTTTCTGTTAATTATTTCCCATTTTCTAATTTTCATCTGAAATTTTGGTTCATTTAAATTTTTATAGACTTTATGTTCCTGCAGAGAGACTAGCATAGTTTGCACTGCTAATCAAAAGTTGAGTACTATCAGTTTTAATTGGCAAACCAATAGGAAATATAGTATGTCATATCGGTTTGTTATTGTCAACCGATAGTACATTGAAAAGTCTGAATTTTGCAGAGTTCATATTTCATTTGTGAAAAGAATCAACTATTGCTCAAATCAAATACATTTGAAATGAAAATTTACAGAAATGATTTTCATAGCATGAAATATATTTTTCTGAAAAAATTTTCCAAATAGGATTAATTTTACAATCAAGAGTTATCAAATGATCTTTATGTTAAGCAAGAAGGTTGAAGTTCGACAACCCTTTGCAAATTGAGTTTACAAATCCATTTTAAATCTATTTTGAAGACCATGTTGATAGGAATTGATGATTTTTGGCCTTTTGAATGAAAATTTGACATTTTAACAAAAAGAGGTGGTTCATCATTGCCATTCCATTTTAGTTATGAACTTTGTAATGTACCTTTCTTCATATCAATTGATGATCTGTTCATGGAATTTTAGGTAAAGCCATGTCGGCATCTTCCTCGGCTGATAGTAGTGATTCGGCAAGGGCGAACGTAGATGACGCTGCCTTGTCCCAGCGCAAGAGGAAGGCGCGAGGCGCGACAATGTTGTGCCGTTTGGCCAAACGCACGGATCTTTCATGTGAGTTCAACCAGTTCGGGAGATTGATCGGGAAGAACGCCGGCTAGTACGTTGCCTATGTTGATTTGTTGGCGAAGGAAAGGGTGAAAATCACCATCCAGAGCTGGAAGGATGTTAAGGCCGACGAGAGGGATAGGCTGTGGGCGGAAGTGAACGTAAAATTAATCAAAATCACTGAACTCTTGAGTGATCACATTCCCTTAGTTTATCCTAGAGATTAGGTAAGTCCTGCTTATATGCACCATTTGAAACAGGCCAAGTGGAACATCCCCGACGATGGTCCCAACATAGCTTGCTTGAAGGACATGAACAACACGTGGAAAACCTTCAAGAGCGTCCTCATCAGTACCTTCCTCGCTAAAGACAAATCTCCATGCGAGAAGTACCCCTTCATAACAGAGGAGGTATGGGAGCAATTCACCCAACAGAAGGGGACCCCTGAGTTCAAGATATGTATGGTTCCTTTGCTTGGTTACACCATTGTATGCAGTAACCAGCGGGGCATTAATTTTCTTGTTTCTGGTACGAAGGCACTTAGTGAGAAGAACAAGGCAATCCATAGGAGGAACAACCACCCGCACCGGCTCGGCTCTCGCGGCTATGTGGGGAAGGAGGAGCAGTGGAAGAAGGCTGAAGAGGAGGCGTCGAATTTCGTCGACTCCCCTGACCAACTGCTCTCCGAGATCCGCGATCCGCGATGCAAGCGCTGGTGGCTGGCCAAAGGGACCGTGTCGTCCACGGGGACTGTGGAGTTCCCAAACCCTAGGGACGTCGAGGTCGTGCAGCGACTCGTAAGTTGGCTAACTTCCTGGTTGGAATCATAGAGTATGGTAGAAAAAACTATGATCACTAGTGTGCGCACAAGTTTGTATATATTTTTTCCTCACAATGGAGAGCTTTGAATGTAACAAATCTCTTGCTCGAAGGAGGCGACTGAGGGATTGTTCACTCCCCATAGGGAGAACGACATCCTTACTCGGGCTCTAGGGAACAAGGAGCATCCAGGGCAGACGCGAACCGTGGGGGGTGTGGTGCCATGGAAGGAAGGCTTCTCGGAGCCCGGGCAAAAGGCGAAGAAGACTCGTAGCTGGAAAGAAAGGGAATCAGAGCTGTCTCAGAAGATACGGTCAGATGTGACTGCACAATTCGCGGACATGTTCGCTCAAATGAACGAGAAGTATGAACGCCTCAGCCGAGTTGTGCAGTCCAAGGGTTTAGATCCAGCTGCCGAGGTCGACGTTGCCAGGCCGAGTAGTTGAGGCTCGAAGGTTCACGTGGATCCGGTGGACCTGATTGAGGTATTGCAACTCTTGAGCTATATATGCAGTTCGGTTGATGCCACTTCCGTTACGTTAGAACTGTTTCGCTAACCTGTTATAATTGTTGCAAATTGTAGAAGCCGGAGAGCTGTAGCCTATTGATCAACATAGGCGACAAACCTGTAGTGGTTGCAAACGGGGTCGTATATCAGTCTTGGGAGGATGTCCGGATCCACTGTGTACCTCTGGAGCCTAGATTCGCAAAGGTACAGGTGGACATGGCCCTCCCGGGTTACAGCTCTTTTCCGTTGCCCATCCCAACGGACGAAATGCAGACAATTGGCGAGGCATTGGGCTCGTACATATAGTGGCCCAAGAAGGGTGTTAGACTACAGGAGGTAAACCCTAGCCATTCTAGCTTACAACTCAGTTAATATACTCAATTTGCAAAATCTAACTTATGCGTTCGTAACTTAAAGTGGATGATGGATGGCAGCTCACTTCCTGAGGACACCACCCCCAGCACAACTCATGAGCGAGCTCCTTCGGCCCCATGCCTCCTCCGACGGCCTCAAACCCTTCGCCATCAAATGAGGCCGGCGGCACCGCGCCCCAACCTTTGAAGGTATACACTCACTCCCCGCCCAAAGGCAAGGGCAATGCGAAAGGCAAGGCGAAACAAAGCCAGCCGGGTACGTTCAAGAACGGGTTCCCACTCGTGTCGGAGTACCTTCTGCGCAATATGGATCAAATAACCAGAAGTCTCCATGAGTGGTACCTAACCCGGTCTAGGCGCCACATCAACTTCTTAGTTCACTTCAGGCCAGGTCATTTTCACCGTGAGGCCGGGAGCATATCTGTGGCCCACAAGAATTTGTTCGACCTCCTCAACTGGCAGGAGCTTGATATGTCCATCATACGGACTGGAGTCCTGTGAGTTTGCTGTTGTGTGAAGTTATCACAGTTCATTTCATAAATCTAATCACTTTGTATGCACTACTTACTAATGTCTACTTTGCATCCAGGTGCATGTATAGGCTGGCATCGATGAGGGCATGTGACAAGGTGGGTTTCCTCAACCCAGACAAAATAAGCCTCATGATGCTAGAGCACGACCAAGCACATGCGAAGGAATACATATCAAGGGCACTACTAGCGCAGCAGGACCGAGAGTTCATTCTTGCGCCGTACCACCAAAGGTTAGTGCATTTCCTACTAATTTAACTCATTCTTGTATGTTATGCCTAACATATGTATGAAACGGTTCGCTTATATATGCAATGTAGGGGCCACTGGGTCCTCGCCGTCATTTGCCCATGGATGAATGAGGTCTATTACCTCGATTCGATGAGCGACAGGGTGGCGCATGTTTTCACCCTCACGTGGCACATAGACGCGTAAGTAACACAATTGTTTTAAATTTTTCTCTGACTAGCTAATTAATGATAACATATTAACCGGCAATGCTAAATTAAATACAGGGCTTTCAAAAATTATGTTACTGCTGGAGGGAGGCATGACACGTCGAAGGGCACAACAATTTCTTGGAAAGAATATGAGGTAATTAATACGGATGGAATTACTCATGATGAGTCTTTTAATTTAAGCTTAATTAGTTCTTTCGAGTTAATGTGGGTTTATGTCTTTGCATATCCAATTATCCCAGTGACATCAGCAGCCACAATCGTGGGAATGTGGCTTCTATGTCATGAGATTTATGTATGACCTGATCAGGAGAAACTTTGCCCAATCCCCTAAGGTAACCATTTTTCCTGACTCAAAGTGAAACATTGGATGTCTCGTACGTTCCTAACTTCATACACGCATGCAGAGCGCCATGTTGAAAGAGAAATATGAGTTGCCTCAATTGAAGGAGCTGCGAACAATTTGGGCTCAATATGTGATGGAAGAAGTGGCTATCAACGCTCCATCGTAAATGACTTGTGTATATATATATTGAATGTGTTGATTGGTGTATGTGTGTAAATTCATTGGTGTATTTGCGAATAAACTCAATATGTGAATAAATTCATTGGTGTATTTGTGAATAAACTCAAAATGTGAATAAATTCAATCTGCCCAATGCATGTGTATATCTTTGTATTAGTGTATTTGTGAATAAATTAAATCTGCTGTATTAGTGTATCACTGTATCACTGTATCTGTTAATGATCCTTTGTAATACTATCAGTTCATATCCTACAACCGATAGAAGAAAGTTGTGGTACTAACCGTGTCGAGTTTTAACTGATAGAAAAAACTTATACATTACTATCGGTTTCCAGTGAATAACCGTTACAAGAAATATAACATCACTATCGGTTGGGATGATTGAGCCGATAGTAGAATTGTCGATAGCGATTACTAAACGTTGGAGGTGTAGGTATTTTACTATCGGTTTTTAACCGATAGAGTTGTGCTACGTTTTTTCTATCGTGCCGATCACTAGAGGTAAGAGAACCAATAGTAGATTTGATTTTGAACTGATAGTGAAAAGCATTTCTGTAGTAGTGGGCCGGTTCGGACTGCAGCGACACGTCTGTCTTCAAATGGACGCCCAGGCCACGTACGAAGTCCGTTTTTGACGTTCTACCACTTCACAGAAATATTAGGAGATAAACTTTCCAACGCATCTAGTCCCGCAGCCAAACTCTTTCGAAGTCACCAGGAATCGTGCAAATAGTGCACGCAAGACAGAGTCAGACTGGTGCTGCGTCACCTCTTTTTGGGCCTTCGGCTCATGTATCTTAGTTAGGCTGCGACCTAAACCCTATCCGCCGCCTCTCTCTCTCTCATATACATACTCCGTAGCTGTCACAGGGAAACTTGGGTTTTGCTTAGATTATTCTGCCTTTGCAGTTTCGCCGTAGATCGGTTTGTGGAACCCCAACTTGTGAGCTTAATTCAATTCGATTTGCAATTTCCAGATTGCTTCTTCTATGTTTTTGCTTGTGCTCTCGATTCGCTTGCAGGAATTAGCCTTCTTGGCGAGGTCAACCGCGTCTTGGCACGGTTGATAACCAACGGAGCAGTGGTGTAGCGATTGCTGGGTTCGATCAGTTCTGATCGGAAGCCGGATCGTCAACATCGAGATCTCCACCAAATCGACTTATCATCTACCTGATGGAAGATCAGGCACCCTGTGTTTCAACAGAAGTTGTCTTTGGGGCAAGCGCGGTTGAGGTTGGTTAAGTCCACGCACATCCGCCACTTACCGTTTGGCTTCTTCACGAGGACGGGGTTCACAAGCCACTCGGGGTGCAAGACCTCCCGAATGAACCCCGCCTCTCGGAGCTTGGCGATCTCGACCTTGATTGCCTCTTGGCGTTCAAGGGAGAGTTTTCTCATCTTCTGCTTGACCGGGGGGGTGACCGGGGGTCACAGTGAGCTTATGCTCGATGACCTCTCGGGCCACGCCCTGCATGTCGGAGGGCTTCCACGCAAAGACATCGAGGTTCTCACGTAGGAACGCCGCGAGTTGTTACGCGCGCTCTTCAGGGAGATCCTCCCCGACCTTGATGGTCCGACCCCTGTTGTCCAGGGACAGCGGAACCTTCCAGAGGTCCCCCTCCGGACGCGGCTTGGGGGGAGACCTCCCGGAGAGGGCGGCTGTGGCATCCGGCACCGGGGGAGAGCCTTCTCCCCTCAGCACCTTGATCACATTGACGCTTCCGATTGTTGCGGGCCACATCCTGGTTGCCTCAAGCGGTGATCACACCGCAAGGCCCGGGTATCTTCACGCAAAGGTAGTTCTGGTGTATGGCGGCCCCCAGGCAGTTGATGGTGGTCCTTCCCATGATGGCGTTGTATGAAGAGGGGAGGTCCACCACATCGAACCGATCTAGCTCCGTCCGGTAGTTGTCCGGGGAGCTGAAGGTCATGGGGAGGTCGACCTTCCCCATCGGGTTGCAGGCGCTTTTCGTCGACCTGCATCTCCCTGAACGCCTTCAGGTACAAGAAGTCGATGGAGCTTCCACCATCGACAAGTATGCGTGCCAGTTGGCAATTGTAGATGGTGGCGAAGACGATGAGCGCGTCGTCGTGGGGGAAGCGTACCCCACGCGCGCCTTCCGTGGTAAAGGTGAGGGGCACGTCCGACCACTTCCCCGGTGGCCAGGACGTGTATAGCATCCCCACAACTTTTACCGCTCACGCATACTCCTTGCGCTGGCGCTTGGAGTCTCGCCCTGAGGCGGATCCCCCGTTGATGACATTGATTCGCCTTTGAGATGTTTGAGAGGGGAGCTCCTCGGCTGAGCCCCCTTCCAGCGCCGGGCCTAGTTGCTCGCCGGAGGGGGCACGAAGGGCCGAAAAAGCTTGCTGGGGGGGCAAGGAGGTAGCACTCCCTCCCCCCTGCCCATGATGGTCGAGGAATGTGGAGAAGTGTTGGAGAAGCTGATGACATTCCCGGGTAGCGTGGGTATTGGACTGGTGGTAAGTGAACCACAGGCCCTCCTTGCCTACAGCAATGGGGCCTTCCCGGCCGCGAGACGATTGTCCACCCCCCATGGCCCTTCGGCTTGGGAAGGGACGGATGCCCCTCAGGGCGTCGCGCGAGCCGCCTCCGCCCTCGAGGACAAAGGTGTCCCGAGGCCGTGGCTCGACGCGGTTGGCCCTCTAGGGGCGCCGAAGGAGGGTCCCTGGCCTCCCGGTCAGTAGGGGCAGGAGCCCCCTGGCTTTTCTTCCAGAGGTCATCCTCCTCCGCCTGAGCATACTTCTCGAGCACTGTGAAGAGTTCATCGGTGGAGGAGGGGCAACTCCAGGAGAGTCTCCGGTGGAGCTCCTCGGGGAGGATCCCACTCTAGCACACCTCGATAACCGTAGAATCGGGGATGTGAGCCACCTTGCTCTTCACCTGAGTGAAGCGCTTGAAGAAGCTGTGGATGGTCTCCCCCGTCCGCTGACAGACGGTGTAGAGCTGGGATTAGTCTAGGGAACGTACGTAGTTCCCCTGGAAATTCGGGCAGAATTCGTGCCTGAGATGTGTGAAAGACTTGATAGAGCCAGCCTTCAAGTTATAGAACCAGGAGCGGGCGATCCCGGTGAGGTAGAGGCGGAAGACATGGCACTGCACTGTCTCACCCCCCCGGCCGCTGAAATGGCCATAGAGTACACCTGCACGAATTCGTAAGGGTCTATCTCACCGTTGTAGTGCTCGATGTGTGGAGCACGATAGGGCCGCAGCCAACGGATGAACCCGAGTCGCCGGCACAACGGCTGGTTGGCTACCTCCACCTCTCGAGGGGAGTCTCGATCGCTGTCCCCTTTGACGGGGGACATGCGTTCATTGTTGGAGTCGGGGAGGGCTCCGAGAGGCCCGCCGGCGCGGCGGTAGCATCTCTTCTCCTCCGGGTTAGTCGAACTAACCTCTTGGACGTCTGGGTGCCCCCCGGTGGTGGAAGTCGCTTCTCTGACGGGTCTCTTACCCCGATCGGGGTGGGAGCACGGCTCACCGTGACAGCGAGCCGGGGGGTGATCCGAACGGCCCCGAGGGGAGGCCTCCCCGGACTTGGTGGTACGCATCTACTCAACCTCCTCCCGGGTGAAGCGGACTTGGTCCGCCGGGGGAGCCCTCAGAGGCAGCCCCGTGGGAGGAGGGAGCTCATGCGCAGCGGCTACCGGCCTGGGTGCTACCGGGACCGGAGAGGGGGAAACTCCTGTGGCGACGTCCGGAGCCAGAAAGGGGGAAACCCCTGTAGCGACGTCCGGAACCGGGAAGTTGTTGCGGGGGGAGATCCGCTGCGGCGTGGGAGCCGTCCTGTTGACCGCCCCTAGTGCGGCGAACGCGACTGGTGGGGCAGGACTGGCTCCCGGTGTAGGGAAAACCCCCGGCATAAAGTGCGTCCCCGATCTCGGGAAGAAACCCGGTGTAGGGTGACCCCCCGGCCCCGCGAAGGTTCCGGGCATGAGATAACACCCCGGTATAGGGAAGACTCCCGGCGTTGGGAAGCCTCTGGGCGAGGGACCCGCCGGGGGAGCATATCCTCCGGCGGGGTTGTACAGAGCGACCGGGCCTCTTGGCCTTGGAGGGGCCACCGGGGGTCCATAAATGGGGGCATAGCCCCCATGAATGGGAACTGTGGCTGATAAATGGGGGTTGGCAGCCGCGTCAAGACGCGGAGCAGCTCATCCATAGAGCGTTGGGCGCGGAGCTGGCCCTCGACCAAAGCCTTGAGCAAAGTGTCCCGGGGAGCCAGAGATGCTGTCGGGGGGAGGCTAGTCCCCGCCGAGGTGACCGCGGTCACCGGGATTGACCCGGAGGTCGAACCACCAAAATTAGTGGGAAAGGTGGGAGGTGATACCTGGGTGTTGCCGCCTCTGGGTAGGGGCATTGGGGCGGTCATGTCCGGAAGGGGTGGCGTCAGGTCACTGGGACCGACATCACCTGGGAGGGTGTGAGCCCTCATTCTCGGGGGAGCCCTGGCGATTCGTCACGAGTCCCCACGGACGGCGCCAACTGTCGTGGTATTGCGAATACCACGGTAGGTTTTTCAGTGGTTCCTAGCGAAGAAAAGACGACGTGAGCGGACCGCATGACTGGTCCCCTCCCGTCGTGTAAGCATGAGAAATGACACGAGGGTTTATACAGGTTCAGGTCTCGGTGGAGACCTTAGTCCTGTCGACGTGCCCCCGACTTGAGTCGGCTTGGGGAGGTCTCTCGCAAGGAGAGCGCTCCTAGGCACGCCTGTTTGATTTGTCTATTGATGTAAATTAGATGTCCTTAGTTACATGAGAGGGATGCTTGACACGTGTCCTCGTTGGTTCCCGAGGACCCTCGCACGTGAACCCCACGTGACCTCTCGCCCGGGACTGGGGTCACCGGGGCCCTAGTCCCCGGACCAAAGGTGGCGCCTAGGCCGAAGGCACCGGGGGCCTGTAACAGCCCAAAAATCCCCTTTTCAACCCCCTTTTTCTCAGAATTTTCTCTCAGATCAACCGTTCCCAATTTCAGCTTCTTTCGATTCCAATTCAGCTAAAATTCTTTTATCTTTTCCCGATTAGCTAAATTCTTTCATCTGTTAAACCCTAAATCATCTGTTCTATCTGTTCCTCATGCATACATATTTTTAAATCCATGGCATCATTATATTATGCATAAAACAAATCAATTTTGCACATGAAATAACAAAGCCCTCACATAAAATGATAGGTTTTCTATTTAAAATTGCATAAGAGAGTTGTTTTGATTTAAAATAATGCATAGAAAATTCTATAAAAACCTTTAATATATTTTATTTGCACAAGTAACCAGGTTCAACAACTTTCCATGCAGTGGCACTTTGCAAATCAGCCCCTAAGTTTTTCAAAATTCCAATTAAAGCCCTAGAATCTCTGCTCTTGCCTATGACTTGCTGAGTATGTAAGTGCTCACCCTTGCAACCTATCATCAAATAGATGGAGTGTCCTATGATCAAGACGAAGCGCCAGAAGATTTCATGGATCCTGAAGGAGGAGAGCCAATCCCACCAGAGCCCTGATGTGTGTGTTGTTCTGCTGTCAACTTCTTTTGTGGGGGTTCACCTAGCTTCGCCACGCAGTAGACCTTTGTGCCGTGAAGGCCCTGTAAAACTATGTACTAAGGCCAGTTGGCCATACTGTTATACCACCTTGTATTTCTGTTGTTGCTGAAATTTAATCCCTGTGATTGACTCATCCTGGGAAGTCAATGTTGTGAATCCAGGTCCAGCTGCACCGACCTGGAATCCCCACAGGGAGTAGTCTAGTCCCCTGTCCGGGGCAACGCTACACCCGGGCCTCCGGGCCCCGGGTCTCGCGATGTTGGGGGAAATCCCGGAGGCTTCCCGGGATTTGGCCTGGACGCCTCCCGTAGACGAGTCGTGGAGGGCTACTGGCCTGGGAAAGTCCCGGACGCCTCCTGATGAGGACATCACTCCTATGCATACGCCCGAGACTCCTCCAGTTATGATGCAAGGACCCATCACAAGAGCACGAGCATGGCAATTGAATCAACAGGTGAGCTCGTTCCTAAGTGCCCGTGTATATACTTGTGAGGATAGTATGCTACCTAATGATATTATTGATTATATTGTACTTAGGAACTTTGGAGAGGATCATGAAGGCCTTGGAAACAAGCAAGGGCCAGGAGGGAGGCAAGGAGGGCGTCCAAGTCAAGTTGGAGTCCAATTTCATCTCGGAGTCGGAGTCCCAATTCATCTCGGAGTCGACTACCTCGGCCACCAGGAGCAGTGTTCACTAAAATCGTCGCCCAGGCCACAAACGGACTCTGATTTCAATGATCCACATATGTATCGAAAGCTAAGGAGATAACCTTTCCAATGGCACCGGTTTCAGGTCAATTAGACTGCTGAGTCGACGGGAATTCGCGTTACAAGTTGGCGGACAGAATCTGTCCCAGGGTGCTGCGTCACCAATTTGGGCCTTTGGCCCATGTATCGTGTTGGAGTCCATCACGGACACGTCTAGGGTTTCTAGGACATCCCTTAGCCCTTATATTCAGTAGCCGCCGCTAGGGTTTGGTTTGGGTTTTGCTTAGATTAATCTGTCAAAGAACAGTTTCGCCGTGTATCGGTTTGTGGAACCCCAACTCGTGAGATTCAATTTATATTTGCAATATTTCAGATTGCTTCTTTCTCGTTCTTGCTTGTGTTCTCGATTCGCATGCAGGGATAAGCCTTCTTGGCGAGGTCAATCGTGTTTGTGCATGGTTGATAACCAACGAAGCCGTGGTGTAGCGATTGCTGGGTTCGGATCGGTTCTGATCGGAAGCCGGATCGTCAACGTCGAGTCTCCACCAATCGACTTACCTCTACCTGTCGGAAGATCGGGCCACCGTGCACATCAAGTGGTATCAGAGCCTCGGTTTCCCGTCAGGTATCATTGTATCCCCTTTAGTTTTGTTTTGCCATCGTCCTAGAGTCCAGAAAATTTGCCCCACAAAAAAAAGTTCATCATCAATTCCGCTGTCCTACAACCCTTTGAGCTTTGCAATTTCGTTTTCAGTATCGTATTGTTGAGTATTGATCCATAGTCATCGTCTTGTTGCTGGTTTAGAGTAAGTTTTTGATCTAGTTTGAGTCTTGCATCTTGACGTCGAGTCTGACGCCATCACGTCGTCGTCGCCGCCGCGTCCAAATCGGATGTCAATCTGTCAAGTTCGGTATTTTACTTTTATCTCCTTCGTCTGAACTCCAAATTGGACAAATTCAGAGTCTAAATTGTAGCGCAGAAAATTCTCTACAACTTTGTCCATTGTGAAAAGTTCTAGAAACGCCGTTTTCAAGTCCAAAATCGCGTTGGCAGTGAATCTGTTTGATTTCGGATTTCCTACACAGACTGTATTGCGGGGCCCATATCGCCTAGATCCGTTATCCAAAATTGGTGTTCCATATATGCAAATTGATCAACACGAAACGATCTACAACTTTTCTGTTATACGTTTTAGCGTTTGAGGCCTCCAAAAATCCGAAAACAGCATAGGAAGTTTCTGCATAGTAGATCTGTTTTTCCAGCGAGAGAAAATTGAGTGTTTGTGTATATATCTTGTAATCTCTCATATGTGGCACTATTGATATTTAAAAAAAAAAGGTGAAAAAGGCAAGTGCAAAAAAAAAGAAGCCGCACAAAGATAAAAAAAAAAGAAAAATAAAAAAAATAAAAAAAAGCAAGGAAAAAAAAAATCAAAAGTGCTTGTATCCTTTGTATCGACAGTGTTACGTCATTCGTTTTGCTTGCTTGAGCTAGGTCTGAGAACGAGTTTAGGCCAGCAACTGTAACAAGAACTTTGAATCTTTATTCAGCTTTGCTAACTGTTTTCGAAATTTGCTAATCCTTGCTACTATACTTTGCCTTCCAAGCTCCACCTTTCTTCTGATCAGTCCAGGTTCAATTCGGCAATCGCTACACTCAAGCTTGTCACGGTATCACGAACCAGCCGCCGGTTGTACCACCTGTTGCATTGGTAAGAACACTTGTAAGAGCGTGGTAAGACGCTTGAGAGTGAGTGAAACCACCTTCTGCCGCCAAAGTAGTTGATAGTGATTATACCACCGGTTGTTTTTGTTTCTTTTGTCTTTCTTTCAACTAACAATGGCAGGTAATGAGGAAGATGAGTGTGTTACACGGAACGAGCTTAACAACGCGCTCAATGACATCAACGCAAACATCGCAAGGATCGGCCAAGATAACGACCAAAGATTGGAGAGGATAGAGCGAAGCATCGCCAATCTTCTTACCAGGTTGGAAAATTTTGAGAGACAGCCGCCTCCCAATGGAGCTCGCAGAGTGGAAGATCAAGAAGAGTCTGTCGCGGGAGATGAAGTGGATGGAGAGGGCCATGATGCCTTTGCCGCTCGCGCCGCTGCACAGGATGTGCGACAACAACAACGCCTGAATAACAACCGTCAAGGTATGGGCGGTAACAATTTTAATCCTCGTAATGGTCGTGGACATGATGATTCTTTTGCTAGGGTTAAATTTACCATACCATCTTTTTCTGGTACTTATGATGCTGAAGTTTACTTAGATTGGGAAATGACAGTTGAACAAAAATTTAACTCCCATCTTGTTCCTGAGATACATAGAGTTAGACAAGCTACTAGTGAGTTTAAAGATTTTGCTATCATTTGGTGGAATGAGATAGTAAATGCTGGATTAGCACCTGATACATGGGATAGATTAAAACAAGCTATGCGTAGAAGATTTGTTCCTCCTTCTTATAAACGTGATATGCGCAAGAATTTGCAACGCTTAAATCAAAATAATAAATCTGTTGAGGAGTACTACCAAGAGCTACAAATAGGCATGTTGCGTTGTGAGGTAGTTGAGGATGAGGAGGATAAGATGGCTCGTTTTTATGGGGGATTACGGCGCGAGATTCAGGACATAATTGATTACAAAGATATAATTCTATCAATAGATTGTTCCAGCTTGCTATGTTGGCAGAAAAAGAATTGCAGGGAAAACAGCAAAGGCCAAGGAGTAATTTCGGCAACATACCCACACCAAAGACGACGCCGGGGACAACCAAATCAGCTCCACCCCTTTCTGTTCGGTCTGCTGCCCCCTCCATGAGTAGGGCGCGTTCAGCAGCACCATCACCGCCATCACGAGTTCCCGAGGTGAGTAAATCTAATCATGTGCAGGCACCAACAAAGAGTTCTTCATCGGTGGCTTCCACGGGTCGAACAACGGAAATTGTGTGCCACCGATGCAAGGGGATGGGCGATGTCATGAAGGATTGCCCAAGTCGTCGAGCGTACATTGCAACAGAAGAAGGTGGGTACATTAGTGCTAGTGATGTTGAGGATGAATATGCTCTTGTAGCTAACCTTGCAGATAATGAGGATGACCATGAGACGGACGACGATGATGAGGAGATTTTAGGAACCGTTGCCACCAAGAATTATAGGACAATCATTGTGCAACGAGTGTTGAGCGCTCAAATGGAGCAAGCGGACAAGCTACAACGCCATAATTTGTTTCAGATGTACCTCATCGTCAAGGACCGTCGTGTTCGTGTCATAATTGATGGTGGGAGCTGCAATAACTTGGTGAGTTCAGATCTGGTGGAGAAGCTTTGCTTGCCCACACGTGCACACCCTCATCCCTACCATATTCAATGGTTCAATAACAGCGGTAAGGTGAAGGTAACACAAACGGCGAGAGTGCAATTTTCCATTGGAACATACCATGATTTTGCTGATTTTGATGTAGTGCCTATGCAAGCATGTTCCCTTTTGTTAGGCCGTCCATGGGAATTTGATACTGATGCAATTCATCACGGTAGAAATAACAAATACACTCTTATGCACAAGGGGAAGAAAATCACTTTGCTCCCTATGACTCCTACTGAAATTGTGCAATGTGACAAAGAGAGATCTGAAAATGAGCGAAAAGAGAGTGCGCTTGAATCTGAAAATCAGCAAGTGGCTAAAAATATTTTCCCACCTAAGAAAGACAAGAAAGAACCTAGTTCTAGGTCCGAGGGAATTAAATTGAAGGGTGGTGTTATGCTTGCTACAAAATGTGACCTTGCTGAAATTAATGAGAATGATGCACCGTGCTATGCTTTGATATGCAAAGATGCTTTGTTTTCATTGGATGATATACCCAGTACTTTGCCTCCTGCTGTCACTAACCTTTTGCAGGAGTATGCAGATGTTTTTCCTGCCGAGATACCTCCAGGACTCCCACCCATACGAGGGATTGAGCACCAAATTGATTTGATACCTGGAGCGAGTTTGCCAAACCGAGCTGCTTATAGGACCAACCCCGAGGAGACTAAGGAGATTCAGCGCCAAGTCCAAGATCTTTTGGACCGCGGGTATGTACGTGAGAGCCTTAGTCCTTGTGCTGTTCCTGTTATTTTGGTTCCTAAGAAAGATGGCAGTTGGCGCATGTGTGTAGATTGTAGAGCCATTAACAATATCACAATAAGGTACCGTCATCCTATTCCTAGGTTAGACGACATGCTTGATGAGTTAAGTGGTTCTATAATTTTTTCTAAGGTTGACTTGCGTAGTGGATACCACCAAATAAGAATGAAATTGGGAGATGAATGGAAAACAGCCTTTAAAACCAAGTTTGGATTGTATGAGTGGTTAGTCATGCCTTTTGGTTTAACTAATGCACCTAGCACTTTCATGCGCTTAATGAACGAGGTTTTACGAGCTTTCATTGGGAAATTTGTGGTAGTTTATTTTGATGATATATTGATTTACAGTAAGTCGTTACATGAACATCTTGATCATCAACGTGCTGAATTTATTCTGAAATTGCATGAAAAGACTAAGGAAAATATTGAAATGATGAATGAAAGGTATAGGACTGCGGGAAGTAAAGGTAGAAAGGAAGTAAAACTTGAACCGGGTGATTTAGTATGGTTACACTTGAGAAAGGATCGTTTTCCAGAATTGCGAAAGTCTAAATTAATGCCTAGAGCTGATGGTCCTTTCAAGATACTTGAGAAAATAAATGATAATGCATATAAACTTGAGTTGCCGCCTGAATTTGGGGTTAGTCCCACATTTAACATTGCAGATTTGAAACCGTTCATGGGAGAAGAAGCTGAGCTTGAGTCGAGGACGACTCCACTTCAAGAGGGGGAGGATGATGAGGGCATCACTCCTATGCATACGCCCGAGACTCCTCCAGTTGTGATGCAAGGACCCATCACAAGAGCACGAGCATGGCAATTGAATCAACAGGTGAGCTCGTTCCTAAGTGCCCGTGTATATACTTGTGAGGATAGTATGCTACCTAATGATATTATTGATTATATTGTACTTAGGAACTTTGGAGAGGATCATGAAGCCCTTGGAAACCAGCAAGGGCCAGGAGGGAGGCAAGGAGGGCGTCCAAGTCAAGTTGGAGTCCAATTTCATCTCGGAGTCGGAGTCCCAATTCATCTCGGAGTCGACTACCTCGGCCACCAGGAGCAGTGTTCACTAAAATCGTCGCCCAGGCCACAAACGGACTCTGATTTCAATGATCCACATATGTATCGAAAGCTAAGGAGATAACCTTTCCAATGGCACCGGTTTCAGGTCAATTAGACTGCTGAGTCGACGGGAATTCGCATTACAAGTTGGCGGACAGAATCTGTCCCAGGGTGCTGCGTCACCAATTTGGGCCTTTGGCCCATGTATCGTGTTGGAGTCCATCACGGACACGTCTAGGGTTTCTAGGACATCCCTTAGCCCTTATATTCAGTAGCCGCCGCTAGGGTTTGGTTTGGGTTTTGCTTAGATTAATCTGTCAAAGAACAGTTTCGCCGTGTATCGGTTTGTGGAACCCCAACTCGTGAGATTCAATTTATATTTGCAATATTTCAGATTGCTTCTTTCTCGTTCTTGCTTGTGTTCTCGATTCGCATGCAGGGATAAGCCTTCTTGGCGAGGTCAATCGTGTTTGTGCATGGTTGATAACCAACGGAGCCGTGGTGTAGCGATTGCTGGGTTCGGATCGGTTCTGATCGGAAGCCGGATCGTCAACGTCGAGTCTCCACCAATCGACTTACCTCTATCTGTCGGAAGATCGGGCCACCGTGCGCATCACCTCCCGTGGAAGGTCCTGGAGGGCTACCGGGGAAATTCCTGGGCGCCTCTCCTGGCAAGTCCCGGATGTCGACGATTCGGACTCGGGGTCCTCAGCCGAACTTATGCGAAATTTGTAATTGTGAGACCTTTCAAGATGACCCTCCCGGAAGGTATGCAGAACAATGGTGAACAGGAACACAGAGAGATTTATACAGGTTCGGGCCCTCGATGGTGGGAGTAAAAGCCCTACGTCCTGTTAAGATTTCACTATATGAGATAAAGCTTTACAAACTAGCAGGGAGAAAACCCTCACAGGCGAAAGTTTTCCTTATGTAAATATACAAAAAGAAACTACAGGAGACTTATAAGTATTGTCTAATCTTAGCCGTAGACTTGGCTGTTTGAGTGGTCGAGATATCTTGTATCTCACTTATCTCAGGGGTCTTGTTCTTCCAAAAATGTCTTGGATCCTCCGTTTGATGTACTTTGCCACCTTTTTATATTGGTCGAAAGGGTGCCATATGAAGAAAACTGCATCAAACGGTTGGATGCGGTTCCTGAAGAACCGCTATTAACTTCCACGGGGGTTATTAACACGTTTTAATCATGAATAACCGCATATATTAACCTCTGACGGTTGGTCTTCAACGTGGAGGAATCTTCGGGATACTTGGAATATCCTGGTATAAAGATAACCGAATAAACTCCAAGCACCTTGGTCGAGAATGTTCTGACCGCGGAATGTGGGCTGACAGCGCAACATCCCAGATATCCAGTCCAGTCCGCGTATAGCATACGAACTTCTGACCGCACAAGGCTGTCGGCCTGATCGCACGAAACCTGCGACCTGATCGCGTAAAGCTTGCGACCTCATGGTGATGCCCCTCAGAAATAGCTTGAGTTCGCATCGCCAGATACATGTCTGGTTCGAACCTGTCTTGAACCAAAAGTTTATTAGAAGTGACTCGGGTGTCAATCCTCGTCAGCTAGCCCCCAAATTCGAAGAAAACGAAGAGACGTGTTTATTTCGAATTTTAAAACCACGCATTGGATTTTTAACCCGACTCTTCAATTTTTCCACTTAGTGGCGCACTAAGTGAAAACGGTTGGTTTCCCAAGATGGGTTCTGACATTACGTGACGGGCAATGATAGCGCCGTAGAATTGTTTTTATCTCGAGGTAAAATTGTAAATGCTTTGACGAAACCCGAGGCGCCTGGAATGCAAACCGTCACCCAGGCGGCTATAAATACCAGGCTCTTGGATTTGTAAAACTCCACAATTTCCCTCCACGCCTAAGTCCTTTTCTTGTTATCCTGCCTCCTTCCTTTTCACATACTCCTCCCAATGGCAGATCACGATATCATCGAGATTGAGAGTGATGAAGGGGAAATTGTCGAACAAAGGCCTCAAACGATTGAAGTCCTGTCTCCCTTAAGGAAGAAACCCAATGTCGACGAAGGATCTTCCAGCGGAACAAAGGTGAAGAATGTAGCAAGTTTCTTTCTTCCTTCAGTTCCTTTGACCCTCCCCGTTCATGCCTCTCGGCAAGTTAGGCCTTTATCCTTAGAGAAAGATCCCATCACATCCAATTCTCCCATTCTTTTGGGTGATCAACATCCTGGTCGGCAAGCGGTGACTATCCCTCGATCAGATGATTGCCATATTGGGTTGGCGAAGCAATCTTCTGATGGGAAGGTTGCTCTTCCACCATATGATGATCTTCCTCCCAAGATGGGTGTATTAACGGGTTATGCACCGGGACAGGTAACAATTCTTCTCCCCTTTTGCTGATAATTTTAGTTAGTATGACTAACTTTTGCAAAATGCAGGAGGTAGGAGGCTCCAGCGATCAGCCTTCTGCTGCTCCATCTCTTCCTTCCGGACAGACTCTTCTGGAAGAGAAGAATGCCCTGGAGAAGAAGACCGAGGAGATGGCCTCGAAGATTCTGCGTCTAGCAGAATGTCTTGATCGATCCCGAGAAGAGGCGCACCATTTCCATCGAGAGAGGGACTTCGCTCAGCAACAACGAGAACTCTCTGAGTTGATTAGGGACAATAGCGCGTCTGTTGTTAGGGACGATGTAGATAGACTTAGGGTAGTTGCTAGTTCCCTGGGGGTTGCCAGTGTAAATCCTACTGACAACAACATGTCCCTTGGGGAACTTTGTAAACTTCTTTTGGAGCAAGTCGATGTTTTGATCGACTGCATCCCTTTTGTATGTAAAGAATGTAAGAAATAAAAGTTTCTTATTTCTCATGAATATTCTTCACATCTTCTGTGCGAAAATATAGCCATAAACTTTATGTTTGCGACCATTCATACACAGGAAACTTTAGTTCTGCGATCAGAATCACGTTTAAGAAAAAAGCACCGCGCCCTGCCCTGATTCCGCGATCAGTTTCAGAGCCGCGGTCAAAACTAAAGTGCGACCAGAGTTGGGACTCGGTCAGGCTGTCACTCCGATTAGAATCGAAGTTTTAGCCTAAAACATGATTTCGATAAAACCATAACCCAATTAGAAACATTCCAGTACGTCAACAATTGAGTTACATGATTTTTTCGAAAAAAATGTTCAAAGTATAAAAAGGAAAAACGTCTTCTGAAAAGTACTGAAAATTTTTCAGTCCTTTTGCACTTTCAGTTTCCAAAACAAAGAAGTCTTTTTTTTTCAGATCCGACGCCTGAGTACTTTATCGGGTCCATCAGAGACAGTATCCATTATGGGAAATGAATAAAGCATTCAATGGAACGTTTGAAATGAGCCGCTTACTCATTAATGTGTCGCCTTGGGTCTATAAAAAGAGCAGATGCCTTCTCAAAGAAGCCACACAGCCAAAACCCTCATTATTCCCGCCGCACAAAACCCTCATTTTCTTCAGCCTTCATCTTCCCAAAATCGCCAGCTTTCCCTTTGATTCTCCACCAAAGATGGCGTCCTGGAGCAGATCCATCCACCATTCCGAGGAGAGCCTAATGGCGTTAGAGAAGGAGGAGATCCTTTCTCCGCGGCTGCTCATTAACTGGTGGCCTGCGGAGAAGGACCAAGAAACCCCAACTGTCCAAGAGGGCGAGTTGGTGGTTTTTGAGGAGTACCTGCGCTGCGGGTTCCGATTCCCCGAGAGTCGGTTCCTCAAGGATGTCCTTGAGCACTATGGGTGGGAACTGATCAACCTCCACCCCAACGCGATGTTGATCCTTGCGGTATTCCAGCATCTTTGTGAAGCCTTCGTCGGAATATATCCCAGCGTGGATCTTTTCCGACGATTCTACTTTTCGGCGTGGTCGAAGAGCACCAACGCTGCCGGATGCATCTACTTCCGGCTGAGGGACAAAAAGGAGTATCCCTCCCCACCCCTGCGAGATTCTGTGCACGGGTGGCACCAAAGGTGGTTTTACTGCTCTCCACCATCTGAAAGCAGTCTATGGTTTGAAAACTCGCGACCGGAGAAGTCGAGCGAGTTAGATGTTCCTCCGGTGATGAACTCGGAGCTTTCGAAGCATGCCGAGGTGATTCTTCACTTGGTCAATCAAGGATTGACGGCTCGAGACATCATTCGAGACTTCGTGAAGAATCGGGTGAGTCCTCTGCGTGAAAGGGCTCATCCGGCGTGGGAGATTAGGTCCATGGCTGATAGCACCCTGGACTACAGTCAAGGTATTTATTTCTTTGGCCCTGAGCTTTCCCATTTTTGAATTGTGCAAATTCTGACTTGAGTTTGGGAACAGTCCTGCCTTCATCCGAAATTGAAAGGCGGACCAACTCCCTCCTTAGGGCCTACAACGCCGATGTAGAGGGCCCTAAGGGATCACCTCGTCCACAGAGACTGATTCACGCCGGCGACGACCTTAAACAGGAGGGCCGAAAGGTACATTCTCTATCTGGCCTCCATTTTTTAGATCTTATGCATGTCCTGCGTTAAACATTTTCATCGAAAATGTGAATCAGCTCCTAGGAAGGTTTGCCGAGATGACTTTCCCGAGTGAGGACGTAGGTTCTCATGGGAAGCCAACGGTAAAAAACGTGAAGAAGGTCTCCCAAAGACCCAGGACAAAGAGTCCTGCCTCCAAGAAGGCCAGGCCAAATCCTGGGGAAGGATCTTCACGGAGCGTTCCTCCTACTGCAAGAAAGACGGCGGTAAGATATCGCATCCCTTCTGTTTTACCAAGCACAGGTTGGGATCACTTCTTCGTCGTACAGGGAGAGGGGAGCGAGGAGGAAGAGGATGACGTTCCTCTGATCCTTCGGAGGAGGAAGATCGCGGATCTCCCATCCGGCGATGCCCCAAGCTGCCCCCCAGAGACCACTACTACCGAAGAGGTGGTCGTGGCAGATCCTGCGACCATCGAAAATCTTGTGGTCGCGGGTGACCACCCAATTCCTGAAGCCCCCGAGACTTCAGGATCGGTTGTCTCTGTACCTCTGGTCGAAAGGACGACCATGGTAAGGATTCCTCTCTGTCATTCTTTTTATGATTCCTTCTGTATGTTTGACAAATCAATGTTCATACAGGGAGAAGAGCTTCTCCCTATGACTACTGTGAGTCCCAGGGGGGAAAATCCTCCTCCTCTGCAGACAGAGGGGGAAGTAGTTGAGCAAAGGCCGGTTGTGGTGGCTCCAGCGACCCAGGAGTTGCCAAGGCCTTCAGATGTAGCCCCACCAGCCAGTACGGTAGCCCAGGTAAAGACCTTGCTTTTTGTCTATATCTTTTCCTTAGAAATATGCTCATAGCTGAACATATCCAGGGGGGAGCTACCTTGTTTGCCATGAGGAAGGCAAGAACCGATGATGGTTCTTCTTCCCAAGGGGAACCTTCCCAGAAATCCCATGAGCGAATGGGATTTCAAATAAGGCAAGAACCTTAAACTGGCAATAATCTTAAATAAAAACTGCTCAAATTGTCTTTCTTGTCAGGCAAAGAAAGACGGCGCCCAGCTCTTCAACCGCCTCCGGAGGGGTTGAAGCCGCAACTGGTATAGGAGCTTCTAACGAAGAACGCTCCACCCCAGTGGTCCAGGAAGTCGTCCAGACCGCAGGGGAAAGAATAAATGTAGGGACCCAGTCACCACCGATGACTACTGGGGGTAGCGCCCAGCCGGCACTCCCACCAACTGTCCCTGTAGTAAGCGCATCAAGGGCTCTAGCGAGGATCCCCGCTGAAATGAATGATGCTGTCTTACAAAAGTTTATGAAGGTATAAAAAACCTCCATTCTCGTGCCTGAATTGTACTTAGGACACCTTTGATCTTCTTCTTTGGCACCACAGGGATTATCCTGGTTAATAAGCCATTCGCATGTTGTGATGGCCAGTACAGAAGCCATTCAAAAAGAACGCGACAGCTTGCGCAGGTGAGTACCATTACCCTTTGGTTAGTATGGGTGCATTTTGGTTGTGACTGCCTTGATTTTGCTACAGAGAGGTCACATTTTTGAAGAAAGAGGTGGCCAGTTCAGTCTCAATGTTTAAGAAACAAGAAACTGAACTCAACAAACTCCGATCAGAGAATGCTGGTAAGCCGATTTCTGATTAAGAAGACTTGAATCCATAATATGCAAATAATCTCCTCTCTCTGTACAGCGCAAGCGGGTCGAATTACACAGCTTAGTCGGGACAAGGGGATTTTTGAATCCTCGATTCACCACACCGATCGGGCGATCAAAGATCTGAGCCTTCTGATCTTCGAAAAACTGAAGGCCGTGGCTGATCTTTTGAAGACCGATGCGGTAGAACCGAAGCAAGACAACCTCAGCATAAGTGACTGGACATCGCTGCTTACTGCCCAGGCGGATTCACTGCTTGAGTATCTCCCTGGAGATACACGGCGACGCGAAGAGGTGATCAGAACCAGGGTTCGATCAGCCGCAGTAGCCGTACTCAGCCGGGTTCGACTTCACCATGGCCCAGATGCAGATCTGAGCGCACTGGTGGGTCCGGTTGAGGTCGAGAGTGAAGAGCTGCTCGACGCAGTCATAGAGGAGGTCAAGCCCCTAGTAGATAGGCTCCTGACTGAGTTGGGGATCGAATGATCCTTATTTTTGTATTTAGACAATTGTGTATAATGCAATGTATGTAAAAAATCATTTTTGACAGGAAATATACATTTTGCATTTTTATAATATGAATTCCATACTATGAGCACATCCCCCCTAGCCCCCGCCTCTGCTTATGAATACTAAAGCCTTAGTGTTATAAGCAGAGGAGAAAACATAAGCGTAACGACCAGGGATGTGTGTTTTAAACCAACGATCAGGATCAATGTAACGTCTAATCTTATTGCAAACTGGTAGCCACTCAGATGACCAATGACTTACCAGATAGCCCCGTATGCGTTGAGAAACGGCTTATTTAGGAGTGACTTATCTGTAAGTGGTCATGAGATCGACCAGCGAATCCGATTAGATTGTAGTAATGATCTGACCGTCGGCGGTCAGCCCCCAGGTCGAATGCATTTGATACGGGCTTAAAGAGAAAAACTCATTGTATGAAAGCAAAACATATTTTGTTTTGGCAAAAGATGCTAATTGCACAGGAAAAAAGTGATTGGAATACTCACACGTAAAACTTGCGAAGTTGATCGATGTTCCAAGTATTGGACAAAATCCAACCATCCTCCATAGCTAACCGCGCCGATCCTGTCCGCGGCACTGAGACAACAGTATAAGGACCTTCCCATTTTGGGGAGAATTTGTTGCGATTAGACTGGTCTTGAATTTTTCGTAAAACCAAGTCGCCCACGTTGAGATCACGTGGTCGCACCTTTTTACTGTGATACCTGCGTAAAGCTTGCAAGTATGCCGCGGACTTAACCAGGGTGCGATCACGCCGTTCTTCTAAGAGGATGAGATCTTGCGCCCGTTGTTCGGACTGATTAATCTGTTCGAACTGATCTGTCCGAATAGAACCAATACTTACTTCCATAGGCAATACCGCCTCGGCCCCATAGACCAAATGGAAGGGCGTCTCACCGGTGGCGCGACTAGAAGTAGTTCATAATGCCCATAGAACGGTATAGAGCTCATCTGCCCAAGCCCCCGAGCGGGTCTTAAGGCGATCAAAAATGCGCTTTTTAATGCCTTGCAGTATTTGCCCATTGGCTCGTTCTACGGCACCATTGCTTTGTGGATGGGCCACAGAAGCAAAGCACACCTTGGTCCCAACTTGATCGCAATAGTCCAGGAAAAGACCGCTGGCGAACTGAGAACCATTGTCTGTGATGAGATGGTTTGGAACACCAAATCGTGCCACAATGTTCTTATGGAAGAACTTTTGTGCGGCTGATGCAGTAATATTTCGTACCGGTTCGGCCTCAATCCACTTTGTAAATGTGTCAATGGCTACGAACAGAAACTTGTACCCATTGACCGCTTGTGGCATAGGACCGACGATATCCATCCCCCAGACCGCGAATGGGCATGCGAGAGGAATGGTTTGCAACGCACAGGCAGGTTGATGAACTTGCCTTGCGTGGAACTGACACTGGGGACACGTCTTGACCATATGTTTGGCATCATCAAGTGCTGAAGGCCAGTAGAATCCTTGTCGAAAAGCCTTTCCGACCAGTGTACGATATGACGAGTGCGCACCGCATACACCGTCATGTATTTCTCTCAAGAGGGACTTTCCTTCCTCCTGAGATATACAACGCATGAATACTCCTTGAGTACCCTTTCTGTATAAAATCCCATCTATGAGTTTGTACAGACGCGCTTTTCATATTAACCGATCACTTTCGGTTTCGTCCTCGGGTAGGGTCCCATGTTCAAGATAGACCCTCAATGGATGAGCACAATCTTGTTCCTGACCGAGGTTGGTAACGCAGGCTATTACCGGATCATCCTCGACCGAAGTCATGATCGAAGGATGGTCCAAGTGTTCAATGAACACTCCTGCCGGAGCGGATGAGCGTGAGGACCCAATTTTGGATAATTGGTCTGCGAGAATGTTGTCCTTTCGCGGGATGTATTGGACTTCGAAATAACTGAAGTATTTTTCCAATCTCCTCACTTCCCCCAGGTAATGAGCCATTGTCTCATCGGAGGTGCTGTACTCCTTATTTACCTGGTTTACGACCAGTTGTGAGTCTCCCCTCACCACTAATCGACGGACTCCGAGGGATTTTGCTGCCCGGAGCCCTGCAAGAAGACCTTCATACTCTGCTGCATTGTTGGTTGCAACAAAGTGTAGTTGAATGACATACTTAAGCTGTTCGCCCTGGGGCGTAACTAAGACCACTCCAGCCCCCGAGTGTTGAAAACTACGGGAGCCGTCAAAGTACATTGTCCAATAATCGGGGCACTCCAGTTCCTCTGCCAACTACACGGGTGGCTCAGGGTTGGTCCATTCGACCACAAAGTCGGCCAAAACCTGAGACTTAACCGCCGTGCGAGGGGTGAAATGGATCTCGAAGGCACCGAGTTCGACTGCCCATTTGGCGATTCGACCAGATTTCTCTGGATTTCGGACAATATCCCCTAAAGGAAAAGAGGAGGGTATTGTGATCTTGTGTGCTTGAAAGTAATGTCGTAGCTTACGGGAAGCCATCAGTAGCGCGTAAAGTATCTTCTGGACCTCAGGGTAGCGCTCCTTAGGACCATGAAGTACTTCGCTCACATAGTAGACGGGTCTATGTATTCCTCCCCTATCCGCGATCAGAACGGTGCTGACCGCGTGTGGTGTGGCCGCCAGGTAAAGAAGCAACGATTCTCCTTTGTCGGGAGACACCAATACTGGCAGACTGGATAGATATGTTTTTACCTCCTGAAATGCTTTTTCGGCCTCATCCGACCATGTAAAGTTATGATGCTTCCGCAAGGCTTTGAAGAAAGGTAATCCCCTTTTGCCTAATCGCGATATAAAGCGACTTAAAGCCACCATGCGACCAGCCAGGCGTTGAACATCCTTCATGATCGAGGGCGACCTCATTTGTTTAATAGCCCTGATTTTCTCAGGATTAACTTCAATGCCCCTGGAACACACAAGAAAACCAAGGAGTTTTCCTGAAGAAACCCCGAAAGAGCATTTCTCCGGGTTTAATTTTATTCCAAAGCGATTCAAATTACAGAAGGTTTCAGCGAGATCGTCCAAATGAGACAATCTCTTGGTACTTTTTACAACCAAATCGTCTACATATGCTTCGAGATTACGCCCTATCTGGGAAAGAAAGGTCTTTTGCATCAAGCGCTGGTACATGGAACCTACGTTCTTGAGACCGAACGGCATTCTGACGTAGCAGTATGTGCCGAACGGGGTGATGAAGGCAGTTTTCTCTTCATCGTCTTCTGCCATGCTAATTTGATGGTATCCTGAGTAGGCATCCAGAAAACTCATCAGTTCGCAACCCGCAGTGGAGTCGACCAGCTGGTCGATGCGGGGAAGGGGAAAGTCATCCTTCGGACAGGCAGCGTTGAGGCTAGTGTAATCAACACACATGCGCCACTTGCCATTTGACTTGCGGACCATGACCGGATTGGCGAGCCAGTCCGGGTGATCCACTTCGCTGATAAACCTGGCTTGTAAGAGTTTGTCTAACTCTTCTCGGATGGCTTCCTGTCGGTCAGTGGCAAAACGCCTGAGCTTTTGCTTTATTGGTCGTTGTCCAGGTCGAATTGCTAACCTGTGCTCAATTACTTCCCTTGGGACACCGGGCATGTCGGACGGTTTCCACGCAAACACATCTGCGTTAGCCCGGAGGAAAGCAACGAGGTCGAGTTCCTATTTGTCATCCAGGGCTGACCCAACCTGAATTGTCTTGGATGGGTCATCTGGGTACAAAGGAACTTGTTTGAGTTTCTCATCTGGTCGAGGAGCAGCCTTGATCGCATCGGTGGCAACGGTGGCGACCTGAGCGTCCCGGAGGGGAAGTTGATCGACCATCTCCAAAGATAGCCGGTCGCACGTGAGTGCCACGTTGCGACTACCTCGGACCGAAATGACACCTTTGGGGCCAGGCAATTTCCCGCACTGATAAGCATAGTGCGTTGCCATCATGAACTTAGCAAGAGTCGGCTTGCCAAAGATTGCATTATAAGCTGAATCACAATCGATTACATCGAAAGTAACCAATTCTGTTCGGAAGTTGTCTGGTTCTCCCAGAGTGACCGGGAGGACCACTTGTCCCAATGGCATCATGGAGGGGCCTGGGATTATCCCATAAAACGGATGGATTATGGGCTTGATCTTCGAACGAGGAATTTGCATCTCGTCGAGTGTCTTGACCAATAAAAGATCAAGGGAACTTCCCCCGTCAATCAGGACCCTTTCGACTCTCGCGTTACTGATGATTGGGGTAATGACCAGAGGTAGCCTCAATGGTCGGGTTAGCCCCACAGGACAGTCAGCACGATCGAACGTCAAAGGCATATCCGACCAACGGGGGCATTGAGGTTCACCAAGGGATGTCTCCGTTTGGTTAACCTCTCAGCAGAAGGTTTTAAACTGCCTTTTGGAAACGAAAGGGGAAGAACCTCCGAAAATGACATTAACATGATTTTGAGGTACCTGGTAAGCCATTTCTTCGTCTCCGTCGACGTCTCTAATCCCGCACGCCTGCTCTTTAGGCGGTAAGGTTGGCATTGGCCCGGCTCCTTGGTAGAAATCGTCCAGTTGTTTCAGCCAACTCCTGCAGTTTTTGAGGTCGTGGCCTGCGGAGTTGTGGAGTGGACACCACTTCTTGCCCTCCTGCGGATTAGTTGATTTTTCTGGCTGGTCGGAATCCCGACCACCAGAGGCAGTTTTACTTTTAAATGAAGACTTATTACCTTTGGTCGAAGGTGGTTTCTCTGCGACTGCGACCTCACGGTACTGTCCAGAGCGGTTCCTCGTCGACTTCTTTGATTTCCCACCTTGTGAAGACTCCGGCTTTTTACTTGAATCTTCTTTCCTGGCGTCCTTGAAGCCTGGTTGGGGTGGTAGGTCCCCTTTGTCGACCATTCGGTTCCATTCGACTGCTTCGGCTGCATCGGAATATCGATCAGCCATATCAAATAGATCGGCCACTGATCGAGGAGGGTGGATAAGCAAGTCTTCAGTGAATCTCCGGTATCGAACGGCATGCTTAAATGCCCTAATTACGGAGCCATCAGATATGTTCGGGATGGTATTCCTCACCCCGACAAACCTCTTGACAAACTGCCGAAGTGTTTCGGTCGAAGTTTGCCGCAGCCTATGCAGGTCGTCCTCCTTACCCGGCTTTTGGTAACAATTTTGGAAATTGCTGAGGATGGCATCGCATAGAATTTCCCAATTGTAGATGGAACCCTCAGGCTGATTAAACAACCAAGTTCTAGCCAGTCCTGCGAGGACTGTTGGCAGGTAGTTGGCCATGACCTTGTCATCGCCTCCCGCTGCTTGGATGGCAGTAATATAGATCTGAAGGAACTCGGATGGGTTCTGAGTTCCATCAAACCTCTCAATGGCCCCTGGTTGAAACTTATCGGGCCAAACGACTGCTCGTAGGCCAGGCGAAAAAGCTTTGCAACCAACGTAAGGACCATGAACCGTCCTGTGACTCTCAGTTGGGTTTCGAGCAACCTCACGCAATGGTGAGGTTACTCGTGGTCCCAAACGAGAGTGAACAGGAACTCGATCCCTACTACGAGAATCCTGCATTCGCCGGTATTTGTCCTGTCGGGACGGTACAGGCGGCGGGTAACTCCGCCGGCCAGAGCCAGAATGAGGACCATCCCGTTCACGGGAATGTGTTACCGAGCGAGAAGAGGCTGTTGGGGTCGCCTCAGATGCGACCTCGTCCAGTCTTTCCGCCAGGATCCTGAAAAAGGCCGGTCTCTGTGCATCCGTGACCGTAGGAGGAAAATTGCGCATGACTTCCGCGATAGATCGCAGTCGACCATGGGTACTTCTCCTAGGGGCACCATGTGTTATCGTTTCTTCGTCCACTAGGAAATGCTCCGGTGGTAAAGAAGGAGTCTGGTCACGTCTACGACCACGCGACCGTCGAGAAGAACTCGGGGCAGCATTGTAACGAGCCTGCGCATCTTGAAGAGCCTCTAGGGCAGTTCTGCGTAGTTCGTTGTTCTGTTGCTCGAGATCTTGATCCTCCTTCTGTTTGCGATCTTGTTCTTCCCTGGCAGCCTGTTGATCGGGAGTTTCTTCCGACAGCGCAGCAAACTGCCTATGGAGAGAGGTTGCCGATGGGGAAAACATCTCGGTTTGTTCCGAGTCGGACTCGAAATCAAAGAGACGGTGAAGGTTATCAGGGTCGAACCTTCCTGGGCTAATTCCCGGGTCATCATCATATTTTCCCTCAGCGGGGTCGTATGACGGGCCGGATTCATCACCTAGCACATTAAGAACCTCTGTGGGTTCTGACCTTGCGCCAGTTACCTCCTAGTCGATTGACATGACTTGGAGAGATGATTCAACCTGTGGAAGATTCTGGCCTTCGACCTCTTCCATCGGAACAGGATCGCTTGGAGAAGGCATTGGTATATGGGCATAATCCTCGAGATCGAAATCGTTCTCGGAATCATATGCTCCAGCCATGTTTCGGCGAACCTCCGGATTTCAATTAGGACGCCTTGAGAAAGGCCCCACGGTGGGCGCCAGCTGTCGACGATTCGGACTCGGGGTCCTCAGCCGAACTTATGCGAAATTTGTAATTGTGAGACCTTTCAAGATGATCCTCTGGGAAGGTATGCAGAACAATGGTGAACAGGAACACAGAGAGGTTTATACAGGTTCGGGCCCTCGATGGTGGGAGTAAAAGCCCTACGTCCTGTTAAGATTTCACTATATGAGATAAAGCTTTACAAACTAGCAGGGAGAAAACCCTCACAAGCGAAAGTTTTCCTTATGTAAATATACAAAAAGAAACTACAGGAGACTTGTAAGTATTGTCTAATCTTAGCCGTAGACTTGGCTGTTTGAGTGGTCGAGATATCTTGTATCTCACTTATCTCAGGGGTCTTGTTCTTCCAAAAATGTCTTGGATCCTCCGTTTGATGTACTTTGCCACCTTTTTATATTGGTCGAAAGGGTGCCATATGAAGAAAACTGCATCAAACGGTTGGATGCGGTTCCTGAAGAACCGCTATTAACTTCCACGGAGGTTATTAACACGTTTTAATCATGAATAACCGCATATATTAACCTCTGACGGTTGGTCTTCAACGTGGAGGAATCTTCGGGATACTTGGAATATCCTGGTATAAAGATAACCGAATAAACTCCAAGCACCTTGGTCAAGAATGTTCTGACCGCGGAATGTGGGCTGACCGCGCAACATCCCAGATATCCAGTCCAGTCCGCATATAGCATACGAACTTCTGACCGCACAAGGCTGTCGGCCTGATCGCACGAAACCTGCGACCTGATCGCGTAAAGCTTGCGACCTCATGGTGATGCCCCTCAGAAATAGCTTGAGTTCGCATCGCCAGATACATGTCTGGTTCGAACCTGTCTTGAACCAAAAGTTTATTAGAAGTGACCCGGGTGTCAATCCTCGTCACCGGAGGACTACCGGGGTGTCATGGTATCAAAAATACCCCGGCAGGTTTGATGGTGTGTTTGGAATGTGTACAGTTATGCAAGCTGACCATACGACCGGTCACCTCCTGTCGGGCAAGCACAGAGATTGACGCGGATTTGTACAAGTTCAGGCCCCATTTGGGATCCTAGTCCTGTCGACACTCCCCGGACGTAAGTTCGCTGGGGAGGTTCTCACGCGGGGAGAGGTCTCCAAGGGATGCCTATTGCTTTGATTGTATTGAGTGAGAATGAATCAATCTCCTGTACAAGAGGAAGTACAAGGGTATATATAGACCCCAAAAGATGCAAATTACTAAACTACCCTATCTGCTGCCGTTGGATCGAAGGGCACCGACGTCAATTCACCATCTGAAGGGGCCGGATGTTTGACAAGTGTCCTCACTAGTTCTCGAGGGAAACTTTCCCCGGGGCCCCCGGTCACCAGGACCGTGGTCACTGGGTGGCAGCGCCCGGGACGAGGGGATGCCTGTCCCCGGGGCTCCGCTCACCGAGACCGTGGTCACCGGGACCGCGGTCACTGGGTGGCGGTGCCTAGAACGAGGGGAACGCCTGTCCCCGATGCCCTGCTCATCGGGACCGTGGTCACCGGGTGGCGGCACCCGAGACACGGGGACGCTTGTCCCTGAGGCTCCTCTCCCCGGGATGCGAGGACGCCTGTCCCTAGGGCTCCGCTCACCGGGACCGTGGTCACTGGGTGGCGGCGCCCAGGACGAGGGGGACGCCTATCCACGGGGCTCCGCTCACCAAGACCGTGGTCACTGGGTGGTGGCACCAGGGACGAGGGGATGCCTATTGTAACACCCCTATTTTTCCCAACCCTAGCCTACCTTGACTATCTGCATATCAGGATGAGATCTTGGTGATACCAAAGTGTTACCCTAAAAAGTTGGCAGCCAAACTCCTTCATTCAAGTCATTTTCGCAGATCAATCCAAAAGATTCACAAATTAGTCCTTTTCAGATATCTGAGGAGCCCCAAAAAGGCTAAAAGCCACAGATCATTTCCAAATCATGATTTGATTCAGTGAAAACCTTCCCTTCACTATTCTGAACATTTTTCCCTTCTGGAAGAATTTCCAAAACCCTGCCGAAACCCTAGTTTCAGCCTTGTCTAACTTCTAAAATCCAGATTACCCTAATTACCCTGTTTTCAGTTCATCTCAAAACTTGCCTAAATGTCCAAAATTTTGTCATCCCTAGCTGCTGATCAATATCTTAAACCTTGTGGATTAATTTAGCAAAATCAAAACCCTTTCTACCTAAGCCAAATGCCAGATTTACAGATTGGTCCCTGGAATCGAGAATTTGTAATTGCAAATCAGCCCTTCTAGTCTTTTGCTGCTGTTTTCGACCAGCGCCTGGTCGTGCGCTCGACCAGTGCTGCATCGCCGGAGCCACGCCGCGTTTTCTCACCGCAGCTGCTCACCGCCGGCCATCGCTTCTTGTCGCCTGCACTTGTGAGCAAATGAACCACCCCGCGCGCACGTGCCAGCCACCAGTACCGCGCCATGACCAGCGGATAAACGCCCGCGCTCCAGAGCATCGCATTCGCGCGCGCAACCGTTGCCGTGGCAATTGCATGCATTACGTGTCGTTGCCGGAGCTTTGCTACTGCCTCCGCATCTGCGCCATCACTGGTGAAGTCCCAATGCAATCGACAAAGCCTGTAGAGCAGCTACACCGCCAGTGCGCAATCACATCGCCGGTCACCGCTGTCGCAGCTGCACCCGGCCGGTCTCGTCCCCGGCACAAGTTCTCTCGCCGTTTCCCCTCGCAAGCTCCGCCTCATCGCCTATTTAAACCCCTGCAGCGCTGTGAAGAAGTACAACGCCAGGACTTAGCCATTCTTCCAGTTTGCTCACTGTTTCCCTTTCTTCCCCGACGAGCCGATTCTGAGGCCATCGACGCCAAAGCAAACTACAGCCCCTCACTTCAATCCAAGCTCACCAGTGAGTCCACCACACCCATTTTCCCGTGTCCAAGCAACCAATTGCATCCTAGTGCTCATCATCACCGGTGATCGCCGGAAAACCAGAAGACCCCTGTTCCAGAAATTAAACCTGTCCCAGTGCTTTTCATCACCCACTCCAGTAGAATCAAATGATCCTTAGCCCTCCATTAGCAAGCCTGTTCAGCCATTTTCAAATTGAAGCAGTACCGTGCGTTTTCCCAATTTTCGCGCGCCACCGTGGACGTCTCACGTCGCCGGCGTGCCTCGTTGCTGCTCTCTCCGAACTAAAGCCACCTACACCTTCCCTGTAACCCTAGATGGTGTAGCCCAAGGCTTATAGCCTACATTGTAGTGTGGAGCCAGTTCGTCGTTCACCGTCTTCTCCAACTCCGGTGGCAACGTCGACGAGCTCGTACGCTTAACCACTGTCCAATTCCTCTCTCCAGAGCAATCCACACCACCCCAGAAGTGTTTCCCCTCGGTCAATTTCAAGTTTAGTTAACTCCAGTTCCCTGTCACCGTGGCTCGTCCTTGTCCCAGGCGGCCGAAGATTTCAACCTCGCCGTTCGTCGCCGGCCAGCCGCCCCAGCCAAATTCCTCCCACCAGCAACCTTGTCTTGATCCCGCCTACCTCCCTGACATGTTTGGCGAAGCAATGCACGTGTGATTCGTCCAGACGCATGTGCCCTAGTTCGCTGCTGTACAGTGGCATTCGATTTCCTGTGTCCTGAGCTTTGCTGTGAATTTCTGTTAATTCAAGGGCTTTTGTGAAGAGTCCACTTTGTCATTTAGGTCCCTCACAGCATTTGGCACACAATGCCACCTCTTGCACCAGTTTTGATCATCTGGAAGCCCTAAATCATCCTAGTGTCCTTCTCGGACATTGTCTGTTCGCGAACCGAATGCCGACCCTTGGCTTTCGTCGCATTTGAGTCTTGTCCAGTGAACCTAACCCTAGAACCCCTTTCTCCGCTGTCCTGTTTCTGCCCAATCTCCCTCCTTTGCATTCATGCGTATATTTTACTTATGTTTTGTATAAAGCCTATTTTCTGAATGCTTATGTATTGTATGTGTTGTGTGTGTTCTTGTGCGAATGCAGAGCAAGGAGCAGAAGATTTGGAAGGAACGTTTGAAGATCCAGCAGATTTCTTAGACCCAACTTGGCAAGGCAAGTCGTCACCCTTGATCATGTCTCACCCAGTATTTTGAAGTAAAGTAGATTCACTGTTTTAAAGATATATGCATGCTGAATATTTGATAGAACTATGTTTAGAAACATGTGAATAGATATGACCCAACTCTCATGTGGAAACCCCTTTTTGATGACGAATCATCATGCAACCTTGTCACCCTAGGATACCATGCTTAGGCTTTAATCTTATTTAAGTATACATGTTGGATGTGAAATGGCTAATATGTGAGAAATGGATTTGAAACCCCTTTTGTGAAATGAAGTGTCAAATTAGTATTGATAGTGAGGATTGGTTTGTATGGAGAGGGTGCGGTGCGCACCAGGGAATGTGGATGGCTCCTCACTATTAATTCATAAGGACTAGAACCTTGTGTTGTGCCCCTATGCGGCATGAAAAACGTACCAACCACTTGCCTGGTATGGGACAGGCACGACTTAGTAGCTTTTTGGTATTAGCAGTTCCCTGCATGGTTTGTCGGTCTGGTTTCTCGCGTGGAAACTGGTTGGGCGCAGTTCGTCCGTGAGTGATGTGAGTTCAGAAAAAGCATGAGAGGAAAAGGTGAAAGAAGGAAGACGCCCTATGCCTCCGATTAAGCCGTGAGCGGTTGTAATCGTGACGGTCAATTGTCTCGCGTGGACAGACCAAGGCTATGTGTCCTGCGGGAGCATAGGCCAAAGGCTAGGAAGTAAGGCAGTGGGGAGGACCCACAACGGTACTTGAGACTTAATTGTCTATTTACCGGGTGGGGATACTGTTAACACTGAACTGCAAAAGCGTTGTGTGAGCTCGGCCTTGTCACATGTGTATAAGTCACATGGAGCTGATCCGACTTGAAAGCTGAGTGAAGAAGTGGATTTAAAAAGAGGTACACCTTTGCAAAGCATAAGAAAAGTATCAGATACTCTGTACTCCCAGTTCATGGAGTATGTTCGCGGTGGATTTATCCATGTGGTTCAACACAAGTAACTATTTGAAGTGCTTCATAATATGGTTAATTCAAATGGTGGATCACGGAGGACCGCCTTTCACAATGTTTTCTTAAAGTCTATTATAAGGTTTTCTAAAACCCCGCTGTTGAAAACAAAACCCTTATTTGAAGGATCAAAGGATTGAAATCTATACTATTTATAATTATAAGACTTAGCCCCTTTTCTTGATCACTCCTCATCTATATAACTACGTTTGTAAATAAATGACTTGCTGAGCATTGTGTCAAAGCATGCTCACCCTTGCCTTTTTAAACAAATCAGAAGAGGGATTCGCCGACCCCGATTCGTTTGGTTATGATGATGAAGCAGAAGATGGGAACGCCCCAGATGATTCGGAGTTCTAGGAGGGTCTCGCGCCGAGTTGAGTCTGATGTGGAGGAAGCCATGTCGTAACTGCATCAGACAGTTGCTTAGATGCGGTTTAGAGAACCGCTCTTAACCTCCACGCAAGTTTAACACTTGTTATTCATGGATAACTGCACGTATTAACCTCCTGACGGTTGGTATTCCACGTGGAGGAATCTTCGGGATACTTAGGATATTCCCGCTATAGGGACAGGTGAATCCCAAGTATCCTGGTCGAAAGTGCTCTGATCGCGGGATATTGGCTGACCGCGCAACATCTTCGACATTCTGTTTGCATATAGCACACGAATTCCTGACCGCGGACTAACTGCGGTCTGATCGCGCAAAGCCTGCGACCTCGGGCTGATGCTTCTCAGAATGACTTGAGTTCGCACCGCCAGGCTCGTGTCTGGCTCGAAGCTGTCTTGAACCATTAGTGCATTTATTTGAACTGACTCGGGTGTCAATCCTCGTCAGTTAGCCCCCAAATTCGAAGAAAATGAAGGGACGTGTTTATTTCGAATTTAAAGACATGCATCGGATTTTTAACCCGACTCTTCAAATCCCCACTTAGTGGCGCACTAAGTGGGACGGTTGGTTCCCCGAGACGGGCTCTGGGTATTACGTGACAGGTAATGATGGTGCTGTTTTAAATGTTTTTTAACCCGAGGTGAATTTGTAAATGCTTGTAAAAACACGAGGTACTCAGAATGTGAACCGTCACCCTGGCGGTTATAAATACCGGGTCTTTCATTTTGCAAAGCTCCACACCTTCATTCTTCTCTTCATTCACCTCCCGATGGCAGATCACAACATCATCGAGATTGAAAGTAATGAAGAGGAAGTTCTTAAGCAGGAGCCTCAAATGCCTGAAGATCCATCTCCTTCAAGGAAGAAACCCAAGGTTGACGAAGGATCTTCCAGCAGAGCAAAGGTAGAAGATGAGCCATCATTCTTTCTTCCTTCAGCTTTCTACTCCAATACCCCCTGCTTTTGTTCGGGTGATCGATTTTCTGGTAGGCAAGCGGTGACTATACGACCAGAAGGTCCTCAACTTGTGTTGGAGAAGCAATCTCCTGGTGGGAAGGTTGCACTTCCACCATCTGGTGATCATCCGCCTTTATCGGGTGATCTACTTTCCAGGATGGCTATATCAACCTGTCACGAGCAGGGACAGGTAATGATCCTCATCTCCTTTTGCTGATAGTTATAGTTAACACAACTAACTTTTGCAAATGTAGGAGATTGGAGGCCCTAGTGATCAGCCTGCCACTACTCTGCCTCTTCCCTCCGGACAGATTCTTCCAGAGGAGAAGAATGCCCTAGAGAAGAAGACCGAAGAGATGTCTTCGGCGATTCTGCATCTGGCAGAATGTTTTGAACGATCCCGTGAAGAGGCGCACCAGTTCCGTCGAGAGAGGGACCACGCTCAGCAACAGCGAGAACTCTCCGATTTAATTAGGAACAGTAGTGTAGATCTTGTTAGGGATGATGTAGATAGGCTTAGATTAGTTGCTAGTTCTCTGGGGGTTGTCAGTGTAGATCCTACTGACAGCAATATGTCCCTAGGAGAACTCTGCAAACTTCTTTCGGATCAAGTCGATGCTCTGGTCGCTGGTATCCCTTTTGTATGTAAAGAATGCAAGAAATAAAATTTCTTTCTTTATACAAATATTCTTTGCATCTTCTGTGCGAATATATGGCCGTGAGAAATGTCTTTGCGACCATTCATACACAGGGAAACTTCAGTTCTGCGATTAGAATCACACTTCTTATAAAAGTACCGCGACCAGATCTGATACCGCGATTAGACTTAAAGCCGCGGTCAGGACCAAAGTTCACTGCGACCAGAATTGAGGCTCGGTCAGACCGTCACTACGATTAGAATCGGAGCTTAATCGAAAGCATGGTCTCGATCATACCACAACCTGATCAGAATATATTCATATGTCCAAAAATTGGGTCATAGGATTTTTTCATGAAAATATCCAAGGCACATAAAGGAAAAACGTCCTCTGAAAAGCTCTGAAAACTTTTCAGGCTTTTGCACTTTCAGTTTCTAAAACAAAGAAGTCTTTTTGTTTCAGATCCGATGCCTGGAACACTTTAACGGGTCCGCCAGAGATAGTATCCATTATGGGAAATGAATAAAATACTCAGTGGAACGTTTGAATGGAACGTTACTCACATTAGTGCGTCTCCTCGGGTCTATAAAAGGAGTAGGTGTCTTCTTGAGGAAGCCACACAGCCAAAAACCCTCAACATTTTCGCCGCACAAAACCCTCGTTCTTCTCAGCCTCCATCTTCCCCAAAAGTCGCCAACTTTTCCTTCGATTCTTCTCCAAAAAATGGCGTCTTGGAGCCGATCAATCCACCTCTCTGAGGAGAGCTTATTGGCGTTGGAGAAGGAGAAGATCCTTCCTCCGCGGCTGCTAATCAACTGGCGGCCCGCGGAGAAGGACCAAGAAACCCCGATCGTCCGAGAGGGCGAGTTGGTGGTTTTTGAAGAATATCTGCGCTGTGGGTTCCGATTCCCTGAGAGTCGGTTCCTGAAGGACGTCCTCGAGCACTATGGGTTGGAGCTGATCAACCTCCACCCTAATGCCGTGCTGATTCTGGCGGTGTTTCAGCACCTATGCGAGGCGTTCGTCGGAGTGTATCCCAGCGTGGATCTCTTCCAGCGATTTTATTATTCGGCGTGGTCGAAAAGTGCCAACGCCGCCCTATGCATTTACTTCCAGCTAAGGGAGAAAAAGGAGTATCCCTTCCCACCCCTGCGAGACTCGGTGCACGGGTGGCATCAGAAATGGTTCTACTGCACCCCGCCAACCGAGAGCGGGTTGTGGTTTGAGAACTCGCGGCCAGAGAAGCCGAGCGAGTTGGATGCTCTCCCGGCAATGAACGCGGCGTTCATGAAGCATGCCGAGGTCATTCTTCACCTAGTCCAAGAGGGACTAACAACTCGCGACGTCATTCGCGACTTTGTGAAGAATCGGGTGAGCCCCCTGCGTGAAAGGGCTCATCCGGCTTGGGAGATCAAGTCCATGGCGGACAGTACCGTGGACTACAATGAAGGTATTCATTTCTGGCACTGAAATCTTTTTATGTCATTTCTGAAATGCATCAATTTAATTCGTATGTGGGAACAGTCCTGCCCTCAACCGAGATCGAGAGGCGGACTAACTACCTCCTCAGGGCGTACAACGCCGAGATAGAGGGCCCCAAGGGATCGCCTCGCCCCCAAAGCTTGATTCACGCCGGCGACGACCTTAAACAGGAGCGCCAAAAGGTACATTTTTCACTTGGCCTCTGTTTTGCAGGTCTTATGTATGTCCAGCACGAACAATTCCATTGGAATGGGAACAGCTTTTGGGGAGGTTCGCCGAGGCGACGTTCCCGAGCGAGAACGTCGGTTCCCTGGGGAAGCCGACGACGAAATACGTGAAGAAGGATTCCTCGAGACCCAAGACGAGGAATCCTGCCCCCAAGAAAGCCAGGCTAAATCTTGGGGAAGGGTCTTCACGAAGCGTCCCTCCTACCGCAAGGAAAACTGCGGTAAGATATCACATCCCTCCGATCTTTCCAGGTGCGATCTGGAATTACTTCTTCGTCGTACAGGGAGAGGGGAGCGAGGAGGAGGAAGACGATGAAGTCCCCTTAATTCGCCGGAGGAGGAAGATTGCGGGCTCTCCATCCGGTGACGCTCCAATTCACTCCGCAGAAACAACTGCTACCACAGAGGCGGCCGTAGCAGACCCCGCGGCCACCAAAAGCCCCGCGGCCGCGGATAACACCCCAGCCCCTGAAGCCCCCGAGGCTTTAGGGCCAGTTGCCTCTACTTCCCTGGTCGAAGGGACGACCATGGTAAGATTCCTTCACAGTCTTGTTTTCTTCAATTCCCCCTATGTATTCATTAAGTTAATGCTTATGCATGGAGAAGAGCTTCGCTCTACGACTCCTGTGAGTCCCAGGGAGGAAAATCCTCCACCTCCGCGGACGGGAGTGGAGGTAGTCGGACAAGATCCTGCGATGGTCACAGATGAGGTGCCGGCCCCAGAGGTTCGGGAGCCATCTAGGCCTTCGGATGCAACCCCGCCAACTGGACCGGTTGCCCAGGTAAAGACTCTTATCATTTGTCTTTATCTTCCCTTAGAAATGTGCTTACAGAGGAACACACCTAGGGGGGAAATGCCTGGTTCACCAAGAGGAAGACCAGGATAGATGACAGTTGTCCACTTTCTCGAGGAGAGCCTTCCCAGAAATCTCAAAAGCTAATGGGATTTCAAATAAGGTAAGAACCTTTATCTTGGTTGCATTAACACAAGTCGTGATGATCACGAATTGTGACTGCTTAGTTCATCTTTCCTTTGTCACGCGAAAAGAAACAGCATCCGGCCCTTCAACCGCTCCAGGGAGGGTTGAAGTTGCTGTTAGTGCAGGAGTCTCCAGAGAGGAGCGCTCCACTCCCGCTGTCCAGGAAGCAGTCCGGGCTACGAGGGGAGAAACAGGCGCGGAAACCCAGTCGCAATCAACAGCGATTGGGGGTAGTGCCCAGCAGGCACTCCCACGGGCTGCCTCTGTTGTGGCCGCAACGGGGCCTTCAACGAGTCTTCCCGTTACCCCGGAAGACATTCCTTGCGGGAATTTATGAAGGTATGATGAACTTCTCTTTCGGTGCCTGGATTGTACATAGGACACCTTTAACTTCTTTTTGCATCATAGGAGCTATCCCAGATGATGGCCAAGTCGCGTGCCATGATGGCGAGCGTCGAGGCCATACAAAAAGAACGAGACAACTTGCACAGGTAATGATCATTACTCTTCAATCTGTATAGATACAAATTGGTTATGACCACTCCTTCTGTTTTGCTACAGAGAGGTGGCATTGCTGAAAAAGGAAGTGGCCACGGTCAAGCTCCATTCGATCTCAGTGACTACAAACCAAGAGATCGAAAACAACAAGCTGCGGTCACAACTTTCTGGTAAGTCGATTCCTGATTAGGAAGACTTAACCTCATAACACGAGAGTAATCTTTTCTCTTACTGCAGCGCAAGCGGGTCAAATAAAACAACTCAGTCAGGACAAGGGGCTCCTCCAGGGCTCTATTCAAATCTCCGAGAGGGCGCACAAGGAGCTGAGCCGTTCAATCTTCGAAAAACTGAAGGCGGTGGCTCGTCTCCTGAGGGTTGATGTGGTCGAAACCACAAGAGAAAACCTCAGCCTAAATGACTGGTCTACGCTAGTCATAACCCAGGTGGAGTCACTTCTCGAGTATCTTCCTGAAGATACACGGCGACGAGAAGAGGCGATCAGAACCAGGGTTCGGTCAGTCGCTTCCGCCATCCTCAGCCGGGTTCGACTTCACCATGGCCCAGATGCAGATCTGAATCCATTGGTGGGACCGGTTGAGGTCGAGAGTGAGGAACAACTGGAGGTCGTCATGGAGGAGATCAGGCCCCTTGTAGATAAGCTCCTGACTGCACTTGGGATCGAGTGATCCCTACATTTGTATAGAAACATTTATATATGTAATGCAATGCATGTCGAAATCCGTTTTCGAAAATGAATATATTCTTGTTTTATGTCGTTTCATATTATAAACATATCCCCCTAGCCCCCGCCTGTGATTGTAGATACTGAAGACTTAGTATTACAAACGCAGGAAAGAAGTGAATATAACGCCCAGGGATGTGTGATCGAACCAAGAATTATGATCAGTGTAACGCCTAGCCTTGTTTGCAAACCAACAGCCACTCAGATAACCGAGGTCTTACCAGAAAGTCCCGTGTGCGTTGAGAAATGGCATATTTAGGAGTGACTTGTCTGGAAGCGGTCATGAGATCGGCCAGCGAATCCGACTAGAACATTGTCATGATCTAACCACCGGCGACCAGCCCCCGAGCCTAATTTGCAGCAAATGGGCATAAAGGGAAATATTCATCGTATGAAACCAAAACATTTTTTGTTTTATGAAAAAATGCTAATTGAACAGGAAAAGGGATTGAATACTTACACGTAAAACTTGCGAAGTTGATCGATGTTCCAAGTATTGGACAAAATTCGACCATCCTCCATGGCTAACCGCGCGGATCCTGGTCGCGGCACTGAAACAACAGTATAAGGGATTTCCCACTTCGGGGAGAATTTGTTGCTATTAGACTGGTCTTGGATTTTTCGTAACACCAAGTCGCCCACGTTAAGACTACGTGGTCGCACCCTTTTGCTGTGGTACTTGCGCAAAGCTTGCAAGTATGCCACGGACTTGATCAAAGCGCGATCACGCCTTCCTTCTAAGAGGATGAGATCTTGTGATCGCTGTTCGGACTGATTAACTTGTTCGAATTGTTCTGTCCGAACAGACCCAATACTAACTTCCATAGGCAACACAGCCTCGGCCCCATAGACCAGATGGAAGGACGTCTCACCGGTGGCTCTACTAGAGGTAGTTCGTAGTGCCCATAGAACGGTATAGAGCTCGTCTGCCCAAGCCCCCGAGCGAGTCTTAAGGCGATCAAAAACACGTTTTTTGATGCCTTGTAGTATCTGCCCATTGGCCCGTTCTACAGCACCATTGCTTTGTGGATGTGCCACAGAAGCAAAGCACACCTTAGTTCCGATCTGATCGCAGTAGTCTAGGAAAAGACCACTGGCGAACTGAGAACCATTGTCGGTGATAAGACGGTTTGGAACACCAAATCGAGCAACAATGTTCTTATGAAAGAACTTTTGTGCTGCTGACGCGGTAATATTTCGTACCGGTTCAGCCTTAATCCACTTTGTGAACGTGTCAATGGCTACGAACAGAAACTTGTACCCGTTGACGGCTTGTGGCATAGGACCGACAATATCCATTCCCCAGACCGCGAAAGGCCATGCAAGGGGAATGGTTTGTAACGCATGGGCAGGTTGATGAACCTGTCTCGCGTGGAACTGACACTGAGGACACATCTTGACCATATGCTTGGCATCATCGAGTGCCGAAGGCCAGTAGAATCCTTGTCGGAAAGTTTTTCTGACCAGTGTCCGATATGACGCATGCGCACCGCATACACCGTCATGTATTTCTTTCAACAGGGATTTTCCTTCCTCCTGAGATATGCAACGCATGAATACTCCTTGAGTACCCTTTCTATACAAAATCCCATCTATGAGCTTGTACAGACGCGCTTTTCGAATTAACCGATCACTTTTGGTTTCGTCCTCGGGTAGGGTCCCATGTTCAAGATAGACTCTCAATGGATGAGTCCAATCCTGTTCCTGACCAAGGTTGGTAACGCAGGCTATTACCGGATCATCCTCGACCGAAGTCATGATCGAAGGACGGTCAAAGTGTTCAATATACACTCCTGCCGGAGCGGATGTGCGTGAGGACCCAATTTTGGATAATTGGTCTGCGAGAATGTTGTCCTTTCGCGGGATGTATTGGACTTCGAAATGACTGAAGTGTTTTTCCAATCTCCTCACTTCCCCCAGGTAATGAGCCATTGTCTCATCGGAGGTGCTGTACTCCTTGTTTACCTGGTTTATGACCAGCTGTGAGTCTCCCCTCACCACTAATTGAGGGACTCCGAGGAATTTTGCTGCCCGGAGCCCTGCAAGAAGACCTTCATACTCTGCCGCGTTGTTGGTCGCAACAAAGTGTAGTTGGATGACATACTTAAGCTGTTCGCCCTGAGGCGTAACTAAGACCACTCCAGCCCCTGAGTGTTGAAAACTACGGGAGCCGTCAAAGTACATTGTCCAATGATCGGGGCATTCCAATTCCTCTGGCACCTGCACGGGAGGCTCAGGGTTGGTCCATTCAACCACGAAGTCGGCCAAAACCTGAGACTTAACCGCCGTGCGGGGCGTAAAATGGATATCAAAGGCACCGAGTTCGATCGCCCATTTAGCGATTCGACCAGATTTTTTTGGATTTCGGACAATATCCCCCAAAGGGAAAGAGGAGGGTACTGTGATCTTGTGAGCTTGGAAGTAGTATCGTAGCTTACGGGAAGCCATCAGTAACGCGTAAAGTATCTTCTGGACCTCAGGGTAGCGCTCCTTAGGACCATGAAGTACCTCACTCACATAGGAGACGGGTCTGTGTGTTCCTTCCCTATCCGCAATCAGGACGGCGCTGACCGCATGTGGTGTGGCCGCCAGATAAAGAAGCAACGGTTCTCCTTTGTCGGGAGACACCGATACTGGCGGACTGGACAGATATGTCTTTACCTCCTGAAACGCTTTCTCGGCCTCATCAGACCATGTGAAATTATGATGCTTCGGCAAGGCTTTGAAGAAAGGCAATCCTCTTTCGCGTAGTCGCGATATGAAGCAACTTAAGGCCGCCATGCGACCAGCCAGGCGTTGAACATCTTTCATGGTCGAGGGCGACCTCATTTGTTCAATGGCCCTGATTTTCTCAGGATTAACTTCAATGCCCCTGGAACAAACAAGGAAACAAAGAAGTTTTCCTGAAGAAACCCCGAAAGAACATTTCTCCGGGTTTAATTGTATTCCAAAGCGGTTCAAATTACAGAAGGTTTCAGCGAGATCGTCCAAATGAGACAATCTCTTAGTACTTTTTACAACCTAGTCATCTACATATGCTTCGAGATTACACCCTATCTGGGAAAGAAAGGTCTTTTGCATCAAGCGCTGGTACGTGGAACCTGCGTTCTTGAGACCGAACGGCATTCTGACGTAGCAGTAGGTGCTGAACGGGGTGATGAAGGCAGTTTTCTCTTCATCTTCTTCTGCCAAAGATTGCATTATAAGCAGAATCACAATCAATTATGTCAAAAGGAACCAATTCTGTTCGGAAGTTATCCGGTTCTCCTAGTGTGACCGGGAGAACCACTTGTCCCAACGGCATCATGGAGGGGCCTGGGATTATCCCATAAAACGGATGGATTATGGGCTTAATCTTCGAACGAGGAATTTGCATCTCGTCGAGTGCCTTGACCAATAAAATGTCAAGGGAGCTTCCTCCGTCAATCAGGACCCTTTCGACTCTCGCGTTACTGATGATCAGTGTAATGACCAGAGGGAGCCTCAATGGTCGAGTAAGCCCCGCGGGACAATCAGAGTGATCGAATGTCAAAGGTGTATCCGACCAACGGGGGTATTGAGGTTCACCAAGGGATGTCTCCGTCTGGTTAACCTCTCGGTAAAAGGCTTTAAACTGCCTTTTGGAAACGAAAGAAGAAGAACCCCCGAAAATAACATTAATATGATTTTGAGGTACCTGGTAGGACATTTCCTCGTCTCCGTCAGCGTCTCTAAGTCCGCATGCCTATTCTTTAGGCGGTAAGGTCGGCATTGGCCCAACTCCCTGGTAGAAGTCATCCAATTGCTTCAACCAACTCCTGCAGTTCTTGAGGTCGTGGCCTAAGGAGTTGTGGAGTGGACACCACTTCTTGCCTTCCTGCGGATTAGTCGACTTCTCTGGCTGGTCGGCACTACGACCACCAGAAGCAATTTTATTTTTAAACGAAGGCTTGTTACCTTTGGTCGAAGGTGGCTTCTCTGCGACTGCGACCTCGCGGTACTGTCCAGAGCGGTTCCTCTTCGACTTTTTCGACTTCCCACCTGACGAAGATTCCGGCTTCTTGCTTGAATCTTCTTTCCTGGAGTCTTTGAAACCTGGTTGAGGTGGTAGGTCACCCTTGTCGACCATCCGGTTCCATTCGACCGCTTCGGCTGCGTCGGAATATTGATCGGCCATATCGAACAGATCAGCCACTGATCGAGGAGGGTGGATAAGCAAGTCTTCGGTGAATCTCAAGTATCGAACGGCATGTTTGAATGCCCTGATAACGGAGCCATCAGATATGTTCGGGATGGTATTCCTCACCCCGACAAACCTCTTGACAAACTGCCGAAGAGTTTCGGTTGAAGTTTGTCGTAACCGATGAAGATCGTCCTCTTTACCCGGCTTTTGATAACAGTTTTGGAAATTGCTGAGGATGGCGTCGCACAGCATTTCCCAATTGTAGATGGAACCCTCGGGCTGATTAAACAGCCAGGTTCTAGCCGGTCCTTCGAGGACTGTAGGCAGGTAGTTGGCCATGACCCGGTCATCGCCTCCCGCCGCTTGGATGGCAGTGATATAGATTTGAAGGAACTCGGATGGGTTCTGAGTTCCGTCGAACCTTTCAATGGCCCCTGGTCGAAACTTATCAGGCCAAACAACAGCACGTAGGCCGGACGAGAAAGCATTACAACCGACGTAGGGACCGTGAACTGCCCTATGACTCTCGACTGGGTCACGGGCAACTTCACGCAACGGTGAAGTTATCCGTGGTCCCAAACGAGAGTGGACAGGGACCCGATCCCTACCACGAGAATCCTGTGTTCGCCTGTACTTATCCTGTCAGGACGGCACAGGTGGTGGGTAACTTCGCCGACCAGAACCAGAATGAGAGCACTCTCGTTCGCGGGAACGTGTTACCGACCGAGAAGAGGCTGTTGGGGTTGCCTCAGACGCGACCTCATCCAGTCTTTCCGCCAGGATCCTAGTGAAGGCCGGTTTCTGCGCATCAGTGACCGTAGGAGGAAAGTCACGCATGACTTCCGCGATAGATCGCAGTCGACCATGGGTACTTCTCCTAGGGGCACCAGGCGTTACAGTTTCTTCGTCCACCGGGGAACGCTCCGGAGGCAAAGAAGGGGTCTGGTCGCGTTTGCGACCACGTGACCGTCGAGAAGAACTCGGAGCAGCATCATAACGAGCCTGCACATCTTGAAGAGCCTCTAGGGCAGTTCTGCGTAGTTCGTTGTTTTGTTGCTCGAGATCTTGATCCTCCTTCTGTTTGCGATCCCGTTCTTCCCTAGCAGCCTGTTGGTCGGGAGTCTCATCCGACAAGGCAGCAAACTGTCTAGGGAGAGAGGTTGCCGATGGAGAAAGCATCTCGGTTTGTTCCGAGTCGGACTCGAAATCAAAGAGACGGTGAAGGTTGTCAGGGTCGAATCTTCCCGGGCTGATTTCCAGGTCGATATCATCCTTCCCCTCAGCAGGGTCGTATGATGGACCGGCTTCACCCTCTAGCGCATTAAGAACCTCTGTGGGTTCTGACCTCGCGCTAGTTGCTCCCTGGTCGATGGACATGACCTGGAGAGATAATTCAACCTCTGGAAGATTTTGGCCTTCAACCTCCTCCACCAGAACAAGATCGCTTGGAGAAGGCATTGGGACGTGAGCATAATCCTCGAGATCAAAATCATTCTCGGAATCATATACTCCAGCCATATTTCAGCGAACCTCTGGATGAAAATTAGGACGCCTTGAGAAAGGCCCCACGGTGGGCGCCAGCTATCGACGATTCGGACTCGGGGTCCTCAGCCGAACTTATGCAAAATTTGTAATAGCGAGACCTTTCAAGATGACCCTCCGGGAAGGTATGTAGAGATATGGAGAACAGGAGCACAGAGAGATTTATACAGGTTCGGGCCCTCGATGGTGGGAGTAATAGCCCTACGTCCTGTTGGGATTTCACTATATGTAATAAAGATTTACAAGATGGCGGGAAAAGACCTTCACAGGAGAAGGGTTTTTCCTCTGAGAAGCATCAGCCCGAGGTCGCGGGCTTTGCCCGATCAGACCGCAGTTAGTCCGCAGTCAGGAATTCGTGTGCTATATGCGAACAGAATGTCGAAGATGTTGCGCGGTCAGCCAATATCCCACGGTCAGAGCACTTTCGACTAGGATACTTGGGATTCACCTGTCCCTATAGCGGGAATATCCTAAGTATCCCGAAGATTCCTCCACGTGGAATACCAACTGTTAGGAGGTTAATACGTGCAGTTATCCATGAATAACACGTGTTAAACTTGCGTGGAGGTTAAGAGCGGTTCTCTAAACCGCATCCAAGCAACTGTCTGATGCAGTTACGACATGGCACCCTTTCGACCAGTATAAAAGGTTGGTAAGATGCATCAAACAGAAGAGGAGATCAACATCTCTGATACAAGCGAGATACGACACATCTCAACCACTCAAACAGCCATGTCTACGGCCCAGATTAGATAGTCTTTACAAGCCTTTCTGGCTTTCTCCTGTACACTTACAGAGGAAAAACCCTTCGCCTGTGAAGGTCTTTTGCCGCCAACTTATAAATCTTTATTACATATAGTGAAATCCCAACAGGACGTAGGGCTATTACTCCCACCATCGAGGGCCCGAACCTGTATAAATCTCTCTGTGCTCCTGTTCTCCATATCTCTACATACCTTCCCGGAGGGTCATCTTGAAAGGTCTCGCTATTACAAATTTTGCATAAGTTCGGCTGAGGACCCCGAGTCCGAATCATCGACAAAGTTATATATCAACGTGCTTTGAATATCACAAACGGCTCTGAGGTAAAAAAACGTCTGTGATAGTCACATTACAGACGGTTTTTATGTAAGGCCCGACTGTGATAGTCCCAACAGTGTCCGCCGCCTCGAATTCTCAACTTCTTTCAATATCACAGACGGTTTTTAACTCCAAACCGTCTGTGATAGTAATATTACAGACGGATTTTATGTAAGGACTGACTGTGATAGTCGAACAGTGATCGACGCTTCAAATTCTCAACTTCTTTCAAATTCTCAGCGGTTCAACTGGAAGCAAAACTCCAGGGAGGGAACAAGTATTTGTAGAAGTCGAGCAGTTCAATATTCAACAGACATATTAAAGACGGTTCGGACATCAGAACCGTTTGTAATATTAAAGCAAACGGTTTTGATCTCCCAACCGTCTGTGATGGTCCCAACAGTGCAATTCTCTACATGCAATTGTTGATAACCGCACATAATAACTGCGCAGATGAAGAGACTTATTTATTTACTTCAAATTTAATTTGCATCGAATTATGTAATCTGACGCTTCAACTTCCTAAGTGGGCACTACTGTTTTGCCATGTTCCAGTTTATCTCCCGAGAATATTTATCACGATGGTATTGATCTTGAAAACAAAGTAGTGCGCTCCACTTCAAATTCTCAACAGTGTGTTGTATCTTTTCCATTTCTGATGTTTGCGCGGCGCACTAACCTGGGAACACGAAGCGTCGACTTGGAAATTGTTTTTCATTAATGATGAAAAAATTAACTAAAAATTTGTTCTTATGTAAATTTTACAATTTTCCTGCACGTTCTTGGAGAAAGAGAAGTGGAGCGGTTCGACTGGAAGCAAAACACTCTAGGGAGGGAACAAGTATTTGAAGAAGTCAAACAGTTCAATATTCCAGGCATAGTAAAGACGGTTCGGACATCAGAACCGTCTGTAATAGTCATATTACAAACGGTTTGGACATGAGAACCGTCTGTAATATTAAAGCAGACGGTTTGATATCCCAACCGTCTGTGATAGTCCCAACAGTGCCCACGCTTCGAATTATCTACATGCAATTGTTGATAACCGCACATAATAACTGAGCAGATGAAGAGACTTAATTATTTACTTCAAATTTAATTTGCATCGAATTATGTATTCTGACTCTTCAACTTCCTTTGCCGTGTTGCAGTTTATCTCCCGAGAAGTTATTATGAATTTATTGACCTTGAAAACCAGTAGTGCGCTTTTTAAAACTCGAGGCACCCGCGCATATGAACCGTCACCTTCTGGTTCTATAAATAGCGAGGCCCCTAAATCCCTATCTTTATTCCCTTCTCAACTCCCACCTTGATGGCGAGCCGAGATTCCAATGAGGTTATTGAAATTGAGAGTGATGAGGAAGAGATAAGGAATGAACTCGATCAGGATCTTTAGAAAGTAAGTCCTCTCTGAAACACTAATGCAGATCTTTCTTTTATGACTTGATTACCTCGAAACAAATGCATTTCGAAATCCACAGGTGCCTGAGGAAATGCTCCCTCCAAAGAAGAGACTTAGAAATGATGAAAGATCCTCTAGTGGAACTGCAGCGAAGACTCTAGAGGGTGCTGAGGCCTGTGTTGCCACATTGCCCCTTGCAACCCCTCCAGTTGCATCGACTCCACCTTTGGAGATCCACAACAATCCTTCCAATATCCCCTCTTCAACACCTTTGTATCATCAGCTTTTCTTGGATGATCAACTTTCTGGGGTAAGGCGCACACTTCCGCGTCCAAATCCACTCTGAAGCTAGGCAATCATCTTCACCCTCTCTGCTAGTTATGTCTTTGAAAACTAACCCATGCATATGTGCAGGAGGAGAAAGCTGCCTTGTGCAGAACTCTCAAAAAAAAGAGGCGCTAGAGAAGCGTTCTGAGGGGATGTCTTCTACCATTCTGCACTTGGCAGCTTCATCTCCAGCTTTGGAGATCCACAACAATCCTTCAAATATCCCCTCTTCAAAACCTTTGTTGCATCAACTTTAATTTCTTGGATGATCCTACTGATGCCAAATCCACTCCTTTGCTAAGAGATGATGTAGATAGTCTTAGAGCCATTGGTAGTTCTCCTGGGGTGGCCAGTGTAGATCCTACTGATGCCAATACGTCCCTAGGAGAACTTTGTAAATTACTTTCGGAACAGATCCACGCTAATTAATTGGTCACTTAATTGTATCCCTTATGTATGCAAAGATTGTAAGAAATAAAAAATTTCTTTTCCTTATATATCTGGCTTTTCGATTGATTAGGTAACTGATACTCACCAAATGATGTTCTGTGTAAAATGTTAACAAGAAAATACTGCTGCAATCAAGACGGTTTTTAACTCAAAACCGTCTCTGATAGTAACATTACAGACGGTTTTAATTTCAGGACCGACTGTAATAGTCTCAAAGTTTTTGAAGATCCACAGACATATATATACAAAAAATATGAAAAACAAAATAAAACCAAATAGTCTCAACGTTCATTTTTTTTAAATATTAACATTGAAATAAGATATAAACAAATATGAAAAACAAGTGGAACAACTAACCACTAGTCGAACGGTTGGACTGCAAATAATCCAGGATATTATAGACGGTTCGGACCTTATCACCGTCTGTGATAGTAGAGCAGAGTGTTGATTTTATAATTATCACAGACGGTTCTGAGGTAAAAATCGACTGTAATAATCACATACGGTTCTGAAGTAAAAACCGACAGTGATAATCACAGACAGTTCTGAAGTAAAAACCGACTGTGATAGTAAAGCTGACGGTTTTGAGCTCGGAACCGTTTGTGATATTCTAATTCTCACGGACGGTTTTGAGCTCATAACCGTCTGTGATAGTTCTACACAAAATGCACCGATATTACCGACGGTTTAATAAAGTGAAACCCGTCAGTGATATTCTGTTCTTCAAAAATGCACCGATATTACCGACGGTATTATATAGAACCGTCTGTATTGAACCTGGTATAAAAGGTCTTTTGGCGGATGTTTTGAGCTAGTCGTACACTCTTGCTCGACATACACTGTCCAGTTCGAAGAGATTTGGGGCAAGGAAGAGCGAAATCTCGAAAGGCCGGGGGAGCATTTGGGGGCAAAAATTTGAGGATCGATCCAAGGTTGGTACTTGCTCCCAAGGCATACACATTACTTGATTTCATCATCAATATCGATCTCCATTGATTGATCAAATTAGAGTGAGAGGGAGGGGAAGCTACAGTAGCAAATCCTGGTTGTAACTCATTTTCGACCTGTACTATAGCTATTTATTTGCTTTATGATGTGTGTTATCCACGCCCCCAACTAATTGCTTGCAGTTCAAGTAGTAGTTAACTATTTATACCGCAAACTCCGCATCAAACACTAGCTAGCTAGATTTATATAATTTATTGCGTGTCGACCGTACATAGAGTAGTATTACTAATTAGCATGTGTATGAATTTGATTAATTGCAGATGGTCCGAGACTGGATGTATAATGACAACCGAGTGGGTGAGGAATACATGAAAGGTGTTTTTGATTTCGAAAAGGTTGCTCAGCAAGACATGGCGAAGAAGGGTTTACCATATATGTACTGTCCTTGTGTAGACTGCCAGAATCTTAAGATGTTCACCAACTCACCTCAAATTGTCGCCCACTTGATCCGACGTGGTTTCAAAAAGGGGTACACGTGTTGGGTCCACCATGGAGAAGAGCCAACTGCAGAAACAAGTGCCACTCAGGTTGAGGAACAGGACATGTCGGATCCGAACAACGACTTCGACGAGGATATCCCAGAGGATGACAATTTAGATGACATGTTGCGTGATGTGGAAGGAAATTACAGTGAAAGGGAGTTTGGCAAATTCAAACGCTTGATTGAGGACTCAGAAAAGCCGTTGTTCCCTGGTTGCAAATCGAAGTACACAAAGTTGGCCTCTGTGCTTGAACTGTTAAAATTGAAGGCAAGCAACAGCTAGACCGACAAGAGTTTTACGGCACTGTTAGATCTTTTGGCGGACATGCTCCCGGAAGGAAACGAGTTGCTAAAAAACACCTACCAAGCGAAAAAGCTGTTGTGTCCTTTGGGAATGGAAGTAGAAAGGATACACGCATGCCCTAATGATTGCATCCTTTACCGTAACGACTACAAGGATATGCATGTTTGTCCGGTGTGCGGCGCATCCCACTATAAGCGTAAGGACCAAACCGACGACGGCGACTACGCTAAGATAAAGCAAGGACCTCCTGCTAAGGTGTTGTGGTATTTGCCAGTCATTCCCTGCTTGCAGCGTTTGTTTGCAAATCGTAAAGAGGCAAAATTACTGCGTTGGCACTCGGAAGACCGGAAGAAGGATGGAAAGCTGAGACACCCCACTGATTCTTCGCAGTGGAGAAACATCGACAGGGAATTTGTTAACTTCGGAGCAGAATTGAGGAATATAAGGTTCGGGTTGAGTACCGATGGAATTAATCCTTTTGGTAACATGAGTAGTAGGCATAGCACTTGGCCGATTCTTTTGTGTATCTACAACCTTCCTCCTTGGTTGTGTATGAAGTGCAAGTACATCATGATGTCTCTACTTATCTCAGGACCAAAACAACCCGGAAACGATATTGATGTGTACCTAGCACCATTGATAGAGGATCTCCTAACAATGTGGAACGAAGGGGTGCAGGTATGGGACGCATACAAACGAGAGAACTTCATCCTACGTGCTATGATATTCTGCACCATCAACGATTTCCCTGCCCTTGGAAATTTGTCGGGCCGTAGTACGAAAGGAGCCAAAGCCTGCCCCCACTGCGAAGATGAGACTGAGAGCGTGTGGCTGAAGAATTGCAGGAAAACAGTGTACATGCGTCACCGTAGGTTTCTTCCGAAGAATGACGTGTATCGTAAGAGGAAGAGGGAATTTGATGGCCACAAGGAAGATGGTTTAGCCCCGAAGCCTACGCGCGGGAAAGGTGTTTACTCACGGGTGAAGGACATAGACGTTGTGTTTGGAAAGGGTCATAAATTGAAACCCCGCACGAAGAACTCTTGGAAGAAGAGATCGATATTTTGGGACTTGCCGTATTGGGAGCATTTAGAGGTTCGTCATTGCATTGATGTCATGCATGTAGAGAAGAATGTTTGCGACAGTTTAATCGGCCTATTGCTGAACATTCCAGGGAAGACAAAGGATGGCGTCAATGTGCGGCGTGACATGATCGAAATGAGAATCAGGCCCGAGCTAGCACCGAGATAGGACGATAAAGGCCGTATATACCTCCCCCCTGCATGCTACACTTTGTGCAAGGCTGAGAGGACAGAACTCTGTAAGTGTCTCTATGGTGTTAAAGTTCCATCGGGTTACTCCGCAAATATGAAAAGCTTGTGTCCATGGGAAATTTGAAATTTCTGGGTATGAAGTCTCATGATTGTCATCCGGAGTATTCTGTCGCATAAGGTCAGAGAGACGATCACGAGGCTGTGTTTTTTCTTCAATGCAATTTCTTGCAACGTCATTGATCTCGATAGACTGGATTCTCTGCAGAGCGAGGTGGTTCGAACTCTCTGTCAGCTTGAGATGTATTTTCCTCCATCGTTTTTTGATATAATGGTCCATCTCACCGTCCACCTTGTCAGAGAAATCAAGATATGTGGACCCGTGTTCCTATGTTATATGTATCCATTCGAGAGGTACATGGGTGTACTTAAGGCCTATGTGAGGAATCGGTCCCGGCCCGAGGGTAGCATTGTCGAAGGTTATGCAGCGGAAGAGGTCGTTGAGTTATGCGTCGATTACATGGCTGAGGTAGAAGCAATAGGAGTTCCTGTGTCTTGTCACGAGGGGAGTCTTGATGGTGTTGGCACTATTGGACGGAGAGCCATCACTCCTGATTTCGATATGTACTCGAAAGCTCATTTTTGGGTCTTGCAGCACATGACGGAGGTGTCTCCGTACATCGATGAGCACAAGGAGATGCTACGAGAAGACAATCCTCGCCGATCCGAGGTTTGGATCACGGGATAACATAACAGTCAATTCAACGCGTGGATGAAAGTGTGAATCACCGGAGAGTCCGCAAGTGAGAACTTGAAATGGTTGGCAAAAGGGCCCACGTTTACTGTACATACATGGCAGGGATACGACATCAATGGGTACACATTTTACACGAAAGCTCAAGATCGAAAGAGCACTGTGCAAAATAGTGGAGTGAGCGTAGAAGCTTTCCATGAGGAGTTCATCGAGACAGGCCCAACAAGGGTAGTACGTGGATTGAACTCGTACTACGGGTTCATTGAAATTTGGGAGCTCGATTACGTACTGCTCAAGATTCCCCTGTTCCAATGCCGATGGGTCCAAATCCCACAGGGTGTGAAGATTGACAGTTACGGTTTCACTTCTGTGGATCTCGATTGAGTTGCTTATAAAGATGAGCCATTCATACTTGCAAATCAAGCCATTCAGGTCATTTATGTCACTGACCCGGCCAATAAGAAGTGGCACGTCGTCCTTCATGGCAAGAGAAGGATTGTTGGAGTTGAAAATGTCGTAGACGAGGAGGAATACAATCAATTTGATGAGATTCCTCCATTTGGAGATGGCGTACAGGTCGATACTGAAGACACCGACGAAACCAGTTACATGCGTATGGATCACAAGGAAGGGTTATACTTTAAAGGTAATCAATCGTACGTCCTTATCTCTCTGTTTCCATCGGTATAGCTTATATCTCCTGTAATTCTCGTCTTTGCAGGGCCGCGGCAAGTGGAAAGTTGAGGATAACATGGCTGTGTACGTGAAAATTGTCGGCGAAAGTCCCCATTTGTATGTAACATTAACTTGAGCATGCTCCACATTGTATGTTAAATTTATTTGAGCATGCTCCACATTGTAACCAATTTTCGGATCTACGTACAAGTTGAGAACAAATTTACAGAGCATTTGGACAACATTTGAAATATCTGAGTGTTCATTTAAAACAAGTGTTCGAGCATTCAGAGTTGAAAGCTACAGATCAGTTTCAAGTTGTAAAACTTACGTTCAATATAGTGATCACGTGCACGATCGGTTCTCAAGTCGAAACCGTCTGTGAAAATCTCAGTCACAATCGGTTCTCAACTCAAAACCGTCTGTGATAATCTCTCAATATGTAGATTATCACAGACGGTTTTTATTTGAGAACTGACTGTGATAATAGTATCACAGACGGTTATGAATATAGAACCGACTGTGATATCCACAACAGTGTCCGACGCTTCGACTTCCTGAAGTGTACCGTCGGTTATCAAGTCAAAACCGTCTGTGATAATCTCAGTCACAGTCGGCTCTCAACTCAAAACCGTCTGTGATAATCTCTCTGGAGATTATCACTATGGAGATTATCACAGACGATTCTTATGTGATAACCGACTGTGATAATAGTATCACAGACAGTTGTGAATGTTGGACCGACTGTGATAATCTCCATGCGGTATAGATTTGTTTATCACAGACGGTTCTGATGTGAGAATCGACTGTGATAATATTATCACAGACGGTTGTGAATGTTGGACCGACTATGATAATCTCCACGCGGTACATAGTTCAAGGCGGGCTTTATCCCGCTCATTTCCAGACTTCGCAACTGTTTGCCCTAGCTCTCTCCGCCCTCGCACCGTCCGTCGCGATCACCTCCATCGCCTCCCACCTTCTCCTCCTCTCCGTCCGTCGCGATCACCTGCATCGCCTTTCCAACGTCAGGCGCAATCACCTCCATCGCCCTCCCGCCTTCCGACGTGATCACCTCCATCGCCTCCCCACCGTTTCTGTCATTCTTGGTTAATTATAAGTATATGGGTTTTGTTATAGAATTATTAGTTGCAGATTTACTTAAACTTTTCTCTCTTTCACTTTTGTTAGGAACTATGTCTGGTGACGAAATGGACAACTCGGGGAGTCAGAGTGACCTCGCTGGCGATGAGACGCCTGGGTCGGAGGTCGCCGCGTCCACCGTGACCCAGCCGCAGAAGAGAAAGGGGCGAGGCCGGACGACATGCGCGCGTCTGGAGAAGCGGGAAAAGCAGCACGTCCAGTTCGACGATAATGGTGTGCCGGAAGCTCCGGACAAACTTGTCGGTCAGTACCGCTCACTATGCGGCAAAGTGGCAAGGAAGCGGGTGCCCATCACCACGTCCGACTGGGGTCAAGTGCCCCCAGAGTGCAAGGATGCTCTGTGGGAAGAAATGCAGGCGGCATTTCACATTCCCGAGGATCGCCACTTCACCATCCGTCGGAGGACACTAATGTCAATAAACAAGGCGTGGAGGAACTTCAAGAGCCACCTTGTCAGGCTCTATGTGAAGGAGTCGAAGACCCCCTTCGATGACTTCCCTTTCGTGACTCCCGAGGCATGGCAGCAGTTCGTCGAGATGAAGGCCAAGCCAGAGTTCCAGGAGCTTAGTGCGAAGGGCCAGGCTAACCAGGCCAAGAATACCCACCCACACAGACTAGGCAGTGGTGGGTATGTGGGGAAGAAGGCGTTGTGGAGGAAGTAGGACGAGGAGGCTTCCCAGTCTTCGGTCGGCAGTCCTTATGAGGGCATAACGGACGTGCGCGCCCGCAATTGGTGCCGAGCAAGATCGACGATGACCTCCTCCGGAAGCGTCTTTGTGAATAACCTTGCATACAGGGAAGTGATCGACCGGCTGGTAAGATTGTCCGATCACGTACTACCTCGTAACACGCATGCAATGGGTTGTATTGCTAAGTTCTCTTGTTGCAGGTGACGCTGAGTGCGCAGGCGGCATCTGGAGAGTTCAACCCGAGGAGAGACAGGGATATCCTCACAGCGGCGCTAGGAAACAAGGAACCCGCCTCCTACAAGCTTATGGTGCTGGCCGGTCTCTTCCCGATCGAGGCTGGCCGTGGGATGGCGCAACCATGCACGGCGGGGGCCACAATCAACAGTGCCCCTGTATGTGAGGGTTTTGCATGGGTCCAGGTGGACAGTGTCTTTGACCATTGCAAGGGTTTTCCGTTGGAGAAGCCGCCGAACGACGAGATTACCACTCTCGGGGATGCGGTGCACACGTTCGTGCAATGGCCCAAGAAAGACATCGTCCTGGATGAGGTAATTCCCCCACCAGTTTCATAATTCATACTGTAATAATAGCCCTCAGAGTTAGTGTCCTAATACGTAGGTTCTTACATCACAGACATCACAGACCGACACACGGCCTACTAGCCAGCCGACCCCTCCGAAGACGAAGCTGACTCCGACTAGGAGGCAACCATTCAAGAAGCTGGCTAGTAGGGGAAAAGCAAAGAAGAGCCCGGCGAAGGAGAGCGAGAAGAGTGCGCCAGCTCTCATGCCGTTCGCTCTGGGGGTGCCCATGGCCTCCGATACCGCAATTTCGAGCATGGGGTTAGCATGCCAGAGCCTGCATGCATGGTTCATGAGGAGGACAAACCAGACCAGGACGCAGCGTCCGACGCACACCATGGTCAAGTACACTGTGGTAGAGTTCCATAACGACGTTGGGACCTACTCGGTGACCTTCGAAGACTTGCACAATTTACTGAACAAAGATACACTCGACTTGTCAATCCTATGGTCTTGGGTGCTGTAAGTATCGTACTATCCGTGCATATACTGATATATGTCATTTATTAATTGGTTACTTCCGTGCAGCTGCATAACCAACTATGCCAAATCTAAGGGCATACCTGTTGGTTTCTTGGACCCCTAGATGGTCGCCGAGCTGATGTTTAGGACCGACGCAGACTTCGTTGTCGACTACATCAAAAGAGGTTTGCTTGCTCAGGTCGACAAGGAGTACATACTTGTACCCTACAACCAGAGGTGAGTGCTTTCATCAGTACTTCACCCGTAGATTAGTGTCTCCATGTGCACACCCCCAAACTTAGATTAAATTTTTAATTCTTTACGTGTAACATGTAGCTACCACTGGATCCTGCTGCTACTTATTCCGAAAAGGAACAAGGTGTTCTACCTTGATTCATTGCAGAGGAAAGGGTACTCGTATTGCGGCGCACGAGATGTATTCGAAAGGTGATGATATTCATGTGGACCTGTCTTGCATGCATCTAGATTTACTGTCCTCAAATTGTCAATTTCGACTATCCTCAAACTGTCAATTTTGACTATCTACAGGGCTTTCACGAACTACTTTGCCGAGGGAGGGCGACAACACGAGCGGCGAGCCGATAAGTTTCAGTGGTTACAATTTTCGGTACAAAATTTCAACTGGCATCTGTTTTACTTTATAACGTGTCCCCAGCTAACTCTCGGTCTGTAAATTGGCTGTGCATCAGCAGCCGGAAGACAATACATGTGGGTTCTACGTGATGCGCCACATGTATGACCTGATCATCACCCCTCACCGCCCAGATTTCCCCGAGGTATACAACTGCTCCCCTTTGTATCGATTGGCAGAATTTACAACTGCATTGAGCTAATTTTTTCTGTACCCCAACTCTTGCGGTAGGGGGTCGTCTTCCCTTCGGAAAGCTTTGACCCTCGGGAGATTGGTATTGTCCGAGGGATGCTCGCTGAGTTTTTCCTTGTGGATGTCATATCAACCAATGGGAAGTTTAGGGACCCGCAAGATTCGTATTAGTGCGGCCTTACATTTATTTGTAAATCTAACATACTGACTTTAATTGTCGATTACATTAATTTATTGGTTCAATCTCAATTGTACATATTTCTGAGTTCTGTGCTGTATATATGAAATGCTTGTACATGTTTCTAAGTTCTGTGCATGTATTTATGAGACTGTATATATTTGAGTACTGTGCATGTATGAAATTCATAAACTGTAAATATGAAATGCTATTTGTACAGAGGACATCGGTGACTGTTATAATCTCAGACGGTTTGTAAGATCAAAACCGTCTGTGCATGCACAGATGGTTTTGATCTTACAAACCGTCTGAGATTACAACAATCACCGATAATGACACTATCATATATGGTTTTGACCTAAAAACCGTCTGTGATATCACACTATCACTATCACAGATGGTTTTGACCTGAGAACCGTCTGTGATATCACACTATCACTATCACAGATGATTTTGACCTCAGAACCGTCTGTGATATCACACTATATCACAGACAGTTCTGAGATTATAGCACTATCACAAATGGCTTTGACCAAAAAACCGTCTGTGATATCTCACTATTACAGACGGTTCTGAGGGTATAAACCGCCAATGATAAGGAAACAATCACAGACGGTTCCAAGATTACCATCGTCGCTGATAATGACAATATCGCAGATGGTTTTGACCTCAAAGCCGTCTGTGATACTCTAAAAACACAGACGGTTCTGAAACAACCGTCTGTGATAAGGACGCAATCGCAGACGGTTCTGAGGTCATAACCGTCTCTAATAAGTTGAGTATCACAGACGGTTTTAATCTCAGAACCGTCAGTAATAATGTGAGAATTCCAGATGGTTTTGACATCAGAACCGTCTGCGATACTCATATTATTACTGACGGTTCTGAGATCAAAACCGTCTGTGGTAGTATGAGTATCACAGACGGATCTGAGGTCATAACCGTTTGTGGTAGTATGAGTATCACAGACGGTTTTGATCTCAGAACCGTCAGTAATAATGTGAGAATCCCAGATGGTTTTGATCTCAAAATTGTCAGTAATAATGTCAGAATCCTAGATGGTTTTGACATCAGAACCTTCTGCGAGATACTCTTATTATTACTGACGGTTCTGATGTTGTAACAGTCTATGTTAGTATGAGTATCACAGACGGTTCTGATGTTATAACAGTCTGTGTAGTATGAGTATCACAGACAGTTCTGATGTTATAACAGTCTGTGTAGTATGAGTATCGCAGACGGTTCTGATATTATAACAGTCTGTGTAGTATGAGTATCACAGACGGTTTTGATCTTATAACAGTCTGTGAAGGGAAAGATCACAGACGGTTCAAAACCGTCTGTGATAGTACATGATTATCACTGACTCAAATATTACTGGCGAGTAAGAACCGTCTGTGATGACTGTTTTGACCCGACTGTGATAATGAATTATGTAGTAGTGGCAGGTCATCAATACGAGGAAGGGGGTACCGGTTCTTGATGGTGATCTTGTTTAGTGCTCGATAGTCGATGCACATACGCCAAGTCCCATCTTTCTTTGGTACTAACTGTAGGATCAAGGATGCCGACTAGAGGGGGGGTGAATAGGAGGCTTTTAAAAAACTTTAAACTTAAACAAATATTTGCAAAGAACAAATAATAAAGTGAGCAAGAGAAGAAGAGAACAAACACAGTAATTTTTACCGAGGTATCGAAGACTCGCCCAGTCTCCACTAGTCCTCGTTGAAGCACTCAAGTCACTTGATTTTTGCCTTAATACTCACGAAGAGTATTATCAACTAGAGGTTGCTCCTTATCCACTCCGGAAAGGCGAGCACCGATGCCTTGTACAAACTTGCCGAGCCTCTCCGACAATCTCCGAACGGAGAGATCAACGGCCATGCCTCCGAACCATCTAGGTGAGGGCGCTCACCAAGAGTAATAAGCAGCGAGGTCTTCTCTAGACCTCCAAACACGCACCGAGAAACTAAGAATATGCAAATGCAAAAGAACTGAACCTCTCGGTGGATCGAAAAGCACTCGACTTGATCAACAGATCAAGATTTTGTGTAGAAAACTAAAGCTCAAGAGTGTATAAGAGAATGCTGCTGCTTGTTGTATGAAACTCATGCCCAAATCCCCTATTTATAGCCTCAAGAATCAAATGAACCGTTGGAGCTAGGGCTGAAAATCAGCAACACAAACTGACAGTCAGTTTGCCTAACTGACAGTCAGTTTCGTATACAACGGCCGACAAAATTTACTGATAAAAATTTGCTAGCCGTTCGTGGTCGTTTATGGAAACTTGAAACCCACAACTGACAGTCAGTTATACAAACTAACAGTCAGTTCGACCAAGTATTCGACCAAAACAGATAGAAACTCAGTTAAAAACAACTGTGGTCGAAACCCCAACTGACAGTCAGTATGGACAAAATGACAATCAGTTTAGTACAAAAATTTTGAGCCCAAAATACACCCTCTCTGGACAATTGTCAGTTAACACAAACTGACATTCAAACTGACAGTCAGTTATGCAAACTGGTAGTCAACATGAACAAAAACAGCTATAACTTTAAATCCTGAAATCCAAAAGAGGTGTTTAATAGTTCATTTGAAACATAATTTTAAGGGCTACATTTTTGTCAACAGAGGCAAAAACCAGATCTGCCTAGATCTTTCTAGAAACATGAAAAACTCTTCTGCTGTCAAAAACTCATATGAAAATCCAAATCTTTCAAAAACAAATTTAAATCAAATCCAACCAAAATGGATGCAATGCAATGACCTAAGTTTCTCGGTTTATGTTGGAGATAAAAAGAGGACTTTCGCCACCCCTCTTTACAGTACGGTTAAAAACTAAAAATAATTTTTCTAAACCGATCAACTCCAAACACCAAGATCGGTAAAAATAAAGACAATGTTACCTTCGGTCTTTTGCTCTTTTGCGATCTGCATCTTGACTTCAATTCTTGCGACTTGTGCTTTTACTTCTTTTGTGTTGGGTTTGTCTTGCTCATGTTTGACTATCTTCCCAACGGAGTTCTGCATCAAACAATCTCAAAGACACAGTCAGTCTAAAACACTTAGTTTTCATTAATCATCAAAATTAGGGTTAGGCATGAAGGCCTAGATGCAACACTAACACCACAGGAGATCCACAAGGTGAACTACTCGGTTGAATGACACCATCGTTCAGCAACTCACCAAGTTGTCTCTTGATCTCTTCATTCTCCAATACTGAGTTGCGATACATACTCAGATTGGGCAGTGTCGCATCGGACACAAGCTGAATTTCGTGCTCGATTGGACGTTTCGGCGGACGAACCTGGGTAGTCTCGAACAGATCACTGTATTTCTCCAGCAGTCCCGACAAACGACCAGAATCCTCTCGGCACGCCAATGACAATGCTGGTCGAGTACCCTCACTTTGACCAATGGGTCGAATTATGACAAGCACATACTTGTGACATGCATTAACAATTCGTTTGGCTTGATTTGCGGTAATCAAGTTCGAAGTGTTGACGTGGATGTCTTTACTGATCACGAACTTAACTCCGTCTTTGGTGAGGTCGTACTCTTGCGCTCGCCGATGGAAGTGAGCGTCTCGATCATACAGATACGGACTCCCAAAAATCACTTGACAGATATCGATAGGGACAACATCGCATTGCACCTCATCGATATATCATGCAGATATCGCAAACTTCAACACACACTGACTCGTAATCTGTTGGTTCACGTCAGATGTAAACCAACCCAGCGGATATGGTCGCGGGTGTGTGGTTGTCTTCAAACCAAGTCATCGAACCAGTCTAGCGGAGACCAGATTCTTCTGACTTCTGGGATCGAATATCGTTGCGACCACTTCGTGCTTCACCTGGATGTTGATGGTGAACAAGTCCTTCGTTGGGTGATGGTCGTTCGGTGGATCGGAACCCTTCTCCTTTGGCATTGCCATCAGAGACAAGGTCGTATCCGCCTCATTAACCGAATTCACTGGGACAACTTCTTCGTTGGGTGAAGTCGCAGTAGCTGTGGCTGTTCTTTTCCCTGGTCCGTTTTTCTTTGGTCAAAGTTCAGGATGAAGCTTGTAGCATTTGTCCTTCTATGTCCCTCGACTTGACAATGTTCACAAAAGGCACCCGTGCCCGATTTCGAAGCGTTCTTCTTCGGACTCGGCTTTTTCTTTGTCGAGGTCGCACTTTCCTTCGTGCTTTTGTCACCGCGGGATTTGTTCTTCTTCTCGATCGCCATAGCAGTTGTGCTCGCGGTCGCAATGTCTTGGACGTCGAACAGACTTATCTCAGTACTGATCGATTTCTGAAGTCCATATGTGTACTTTTGATTTACCTGAGGGTCGGATAGTGAGATGCCAATGACCATTGCTTGTCGCCGAAACTCTGTCGTATAGTCTTGGACTGTCTGGTCGCGCCGTTGGTACAATCTGTGCCAACGCTCCCATCTCTCCTCAAGGTAACCCATCGGATAGAATTCTTGTCGCAGAAGTCGTTTGAATTGACCCCACGCAAGGTCGTCAGTTTCACCACTGGCGACAAGGGCCTTCCACCATGTCTTGGCATGGTCCTTCATCTTCAAAGGTGCATATTTGACCTTTTGAGCGCTACTGAACCCTTTCAGGTCAAAGTAGGTCTCAAGCTGGTCGATCCAAGAATCCAGCTTCTCGGCATCGATCACCCCATCATATATGGGTATATCAATCTTAGCGTCGACCTTAAAAGATCCGACAGCTAAGGAGGTGTTGGCGAGGTCGTCGGTTTTGTGGTCGCCTTCGTCTTCATCTTCGTCTGCCCTGCGCAAGTCTTCACCAGTCTTCACACCCATAACCTTTCCTACTTCAGGAGGTACAATCATGGCCTACTGCTTAATCCAAGCAAGTACGGTTTCCATGTCGGTGGAGAGCTTAGCCACTTGTTCGGCTAGGTTAGCTTGAACGGAGGTATCGTCAGACATTGTAGGAGACGTGGCTGTAGGAACCGTCAATTGATCGCCTGGAGTTTCACCGGAAGTTTTGTAACCCTGTCGAGTCTTCACCATCCACATGATAGGAAAATCGCTCTGATACCAACTTGATCAGTTTGAGAGCTAGCCTTGGTTTTCGCACTAGGCTCGCCCAGATTCTAATATGCGGAATAACGGGATCTTACTCGGAAATACCAAAACCCAAAGTAATTGCACAACTCTTTATTTCAAAGAGGGCTTACACGTCGAACATTAGACACACTTGTCTACGTCGATGAACTATAAGTGTCTAAAACTCAAATAAGTTCTATGACTTTTCGATGATCTAAACTAGGCCTATTACAAGGTATTTATAGTCCAATCATATAAGTATGTATCAGACTTAGTAACCTAAACGTATTAGACTCATATAACTAACTAACTAATCCTAAACAGATAAGCTTAGTTATATATATATATATATACGGATCATATTACAATTCCGAACAGGGAACAAATTCCTTTTTTCCTGGTCGCGAACCAATCCATGGTCACGAAACCTTTCCGGACATGGTTAAGGTCGCGAAGCGGTATGCGATCAGGACTTGGTCACGAATTCGTATGCGATCAAGACTTGAAGATCCTCCCGGATCAGAGGGGGACCCTCCCAACGAGACCAAGGCTAAGCGCCTCCAGGCCAAAGCCTGGGCATACCTCCTGCTGGAGGGGAAGCTCTACAAGCGGGGGGCCTCTGCCTTGCTGCGCTGCCTCCCGTGGCCAGAAGGGCTCCAACTCCTCGAGGACATTCACTCAGGAAGTTGCGGGTCTCACTTGGCCCCATGTGCCGTCGCGGCCAAGGCCCTTTGCCAAGGCTTTTATTGGCCCACAGTGGTCCGCGACGCACAAGTCCTTGTCTCCGCATGTGAGGCCTACCAGAAGATGGCCAAGGGTTTCAACCTCCCCTCCATAGCGCTGCAGACTATCCCCATTACTTGGCCCTTCGTTGAGAGGACCCGCTACCCCATACCGAACACCACGATACAGAACAGCGCTCCCCTGTCGCAGCTTCCCAGGATGTAGTTGCGACCAGGAATGAGTATCACAACAACCAGCTAAATACATAAATAATTCACAAAACATTACAGGTTCACAACCAATGGCACTAGGGCCTTACATGGTAGCACAACGAAGTACAAAATAATCTTTCAAGCCTTTAGCAAAACACGGAAGGAGCGGAACTCTAATCTTCTCCCACAACTGCTCGACAGGGGCACGAGACACCTAGAAGCTTGGATCTTCGAAGGGCTTAGGCTCACACTCATGAGAGCCCAAGTCATAGGGTTCTTCAGTCTCTGATGGAGTAATTCAGTCACGGGTGAGTATAGGGTACTTAGCAAATCACCACTTAACAAATGCAAGTATATATAAATGAGGGATTATCAATGGATGAGGGTTTTGTCTCATATATATAAGAATAACATAGATTCTCAAACCCGGTTGAAGAAATGAGCTTTTAGCTTTAAAAGCGATACTTGGAAATCTTAAGTTATACTTCAGAAAATGTTATGTGTAGTGGTCTCCCAAGAGTCACTACTTTCATTAACCCATATTATGAAAACATTCCAAAAGTTACTTGTGCTGGACCACATGGATAAAATCCACCGCGAACACATCCATGACCTGGGAGTACAGAGTATCTGATACTTTTCTTACACTTTGCAAAGGTGTACCTCTTTTTAAATCCACTTCTTCACTCGGCTTTCAAGTCGGATTAGCTCCATACGACTTTTACGCATGTGACAAGGCCGAGATCACACAACGGTTTTACAGTCTAGTATTAATAGTTTCCTTACCCGGTAAATAGACAATTAAGTCTCAAGTACCGTTGTGGGTCCTCCCCACTGCCTTACTTCCTAGCCTTGGCCTATGTTCCCGCAAGACACATAGCCTATGGATGCAGCCGCGCACGACTCAAATCCAGGCATAGGGTGACTTCCTTCCATCCACCTTTTTCCTCTCATTATTTTTCTGATCTCACATCACTCACAGTTGAACTGCGGCCCACCAGTTTCCACACAAGAAACTGGACCGACAAACCATGCAGAGAACTGCTAATACCAAGAAAGCTACTAAGTTATGCCTGTCCCATACCAAGCAAGTGGTTGGTACGATTTTCATGCCGCATAGAGGCACAACACAAGGTTCGTGTCCTTATGAATCAATAGTGAGGAGACACTCTCATACCCAATGCGCACACAGCAGCCAACTATTCAAACCATCCTCACTACCAATTCCTATTTCACATCTCATTTCACAAAAAAGGGTTTTTAACATGTTTCTCATATAATTGACCATTTAACATTTAACACATATATTTTAGGGTGACAAGGGTGCATGAATATTCAATCATAAAGGGGCTTCACAAGTATTCTAGGGTGACAAGGGTGCATAAACATAGTTCTGATCATTTGAATATAAGCATGCATATACTTGGAAAACAACTAATATACTTCATTTGAAAATATTGGGAGAGACATGATCAAAGGGTGGGTGACTTGCCTTGATTTCCCACGACAAAATCTTCTGCAACGTCTTCAATCGGCTGCTCCTCGGTCTTCGGACAAGCGGATTCTAAACGCGATAAGCACACCGATCAATCAAACATGCATAAGTATGAGACTATAAAATGCAAGACCTAAATCCTAATAAGTCTAGATACTACAGCCAATGAATTAGATTCGATCAAGATTGAAAAGCTGGGATTCCGAAACAGGGTATTCAGGGTAAAACTAAAAGGGATCGTTTTCGAAAACAGTTGAAAACGATGAAATAGGCATCTAGGTTGGAATTTGAAGTGGCGGCGAAAGGGGAATATGTGTCTGAGATGTTTAGTGGTAGGACGATTTAGACGGATTTGGGTTTGGAGGTCGGATGGAGAAAACACACATTTGGCGGGATTTTTGGGCAAACTGGGTAGGAACTGATCTGGGAAAAAGGGTGGAAAAGAGATCCGAGACTTGGATCTGAAAAGAAACTACATATCTGGAAGGTTGGGGCTGAGACGAATCTGATGGCGTAGACGGATCTTCGATTGGAAGCCTCTGCGATGGAGTTGACAAAATCAAGACGAGGGCATGACTAAGCTCGAAACAGCAGATCTGAGATCTGGACACCTGATCGAAGAAACAAGGACAGATTTGAGAAGAAAACAGCAAGCCGGACAAAGTGACACGATCAGATTTTCAATCGGAGCATCCGAAAGCAGAGAACGACACTGCATGCCATTGACACAGACACAGAGACACACACACAACACTGTACCAGTGTCATTTGGCTTACACTGGCCACGGCCACGGCACATGCACGCCGGCGGCGAGCTGGGCGTCGGCTGGGGCTGGGGTTTGGAGGGTGGCTAGGCTGGGACAACGAGGAACACGACGGCGAGGTCGGATCGGCAGGTGACGCAACCACAGCGGCGCTCCGTGGCGAGGCGGCACGGCACGGGCATTGCTGCGGCGAGAGCTCGTTGGAGGTGGAGAATCGGCTGGGGAAGCACGGGAAGTGGAGGAGGATCTCTAGGGGACGGAGGAAATACAATTGGAATGGAGAAGGACGGCCGGGATCGGCGGCATTGCCACACGGCCGGAGTTGGGGAAGAAGACCTCGGCCGGGGGCGGTTCTCCGGCGAGGGTCCACGGGAAGGCTTGATACTTGGTGGGGAAACATCTGGGAACGAGAGAAACACGATGGTGTAGCTGGATAGGGGGGAGAACGGCAGTAAAGGGCGAATCCCGACGATGGCCGGCGGCGGGAAAAACGAAGAACGGCGAGGGAGGGAGCTCCAGTGACTAATCGGCCGGACTCCAGTGGAGAAATATTTTGAAGGAGGTAAGGCACACACAGATGACAAATCTGGACAAGCGAAGATGGTCGGAGCAGGGCGAACGACGACGAAGACGCTGGCGGCCGGCACTAGACCGCGACCAGAGCTACGGTTGGGCGGCAGAGAAGACGCCCAATTACATTTTATGTGCGAAAAATGCTCCAAATGCAGCAACTCCAAGTGCATTGTGTGACTAAGTGTTTGAGCTACATGCCTTGTGATGAAATGAGCTGAAAAAGGCTAAGTGTTTGCTTAAATAGAGTGACATTCATGTGGTTGCTTGTGTTAGAAGCAAGGTGCTGAGTTCTAATGCATCCAGCAGGGGCATTCTAGTCTTTGCGCTGTGCTGGCTGTGAAATGGTTGAGGGTAGAAGGGTAATTGCACATAAAATAACACTTTTGTTAAGTCTAGGGCTTGTTTGTAATTTCTGAAAATAGGAGGGACTGAATTGCAAATGGCAGTGCATGAAAAGCAGTAAAATCTGGTTACTTGTGCCACTAAAATATATTAACAATTTTTAATGAATTTCTTTATGCATTACTGAAATTAAACAATTCTCAAAGGCATAATCTTAAATAAAAAGCTATCATTTCATGTGAGAAATTGTTTTATCTTATGCATAAAATCATGATGCGATGAATTTTAAAACATGAATGCATGAGGAACAGGTAGAGAAGATGATTTAGGGTTTAACAGATGAAAAGAAATAGCTGATAGAGAAGAATTAAAAGAATCAAGCTGAAATTGGAATCAAAAGGAACTCAAATTGGGATCGATTAATCTGAGGGAAGGTCTGAGAGGGGGGTGGTGGAAAGTCGGATTTTTGGGCTATTATAGGGTCCTCTGCTACATCTATGAGCCTTCGACGAGGGGCCCGCTGGTTATGAAGGGTGGGCCCAAGTCGGCCTTCGGCTCGATTATGATCCAGCTCATGCCCGGCCGCACCAATGAGTACTCGGTGCAAGCCTCCCGGGACCACTGGGGGGATTGGCTCCGAAGGTGGTTCCACCTCCGGGTGGGTGACCCGGAGGTGACTTACTCTCAAGAGCCTCGTCGTACTACTGGTAGACCGACCCGATAGCCCCCAAGTGGACCGAGAGGGAGATGGACCTCCTCACCCAGATGGCGGAGGCCCGGCTCCGGAGGTCCATGCTGGATGTCGCGGAGGAGATAGCGCTCCTCCGGGTAGCGCCCTTCAGCACCTGCCTGGGAAGTGGGGTGACCAAGGCGCATCGCCAGCCCCAGACGATGGTGGCGGACCGTAAGTCCGTAAACCCGGTCTTTCGAGGCAAAGCTTGTCCTAACCTCTTCTTTTGCAATCTGGTCCTACGACCGATCCCGAGAGATAGTGGTCAATCTCCTCGGGAGATACTACGGGGACGAGCACGAGCGGGTTGTGCACGTCGTCGAGGAGGGCCCTCCCTGGTATATCGTGGCGGAGGTTTTGGGTTGAGGCTTCCCACCTGGGTGCCTCTCCCCACCCTTGCCTCGCATAAGAGGGGGAAGGAGGCAGCCGGGGGGCCGTCGAAGCGCGCCCGGGAGCAAAAAAGCCCCGCGAAGTCTCGGGTACATAAAAGCCCTGTGAGGCCCTGTGGGACCCTCATTTGAGGAATCCGGTGGCAACCGCCGAGGTGGGTTGCGCTCAGAAGGGTACAACATAAGCTGACAACAACAGAACTACAATAAACATAATTAAATAGGTACAAGGTCACGAGGACCAATATTACACACTACTATAGAAATGCAGTCCACTAACCCCTATCTCCTAACGATTATATGCAATCTAGGAGAAAACCGTTAGTGTACGAGGACCGCAGTGGAGAAGAGGTTTTGTACTAACGGTTATGGTCTGGGAAACTGTTAGTGAATAGCACGTCATTTGTACTATCGGTTAGTACTGTACGAACCGTCAAAAGAGACGAAATTGTACTAACAGTTTGTCTTTTGTAACAGATAGTGAAATTACTCCATTTTTACTATCGGTTAGTACTGTATGAACCGATAGAATATAGGACATTGTACTAACGGTTTGTTTTATTCAACCGATAATAAAATGACTCATATATACTAACGGTTGTGGTTTTGAACCGTTAGTAAAATTGGACAGCTTATATAAAGTCTCATATTCTTCTCTAACGGTTCTTAATAGTGAACCGTTAGAAAAAGGTACTATTCTCTAACGGTTCTTAGTAGTAAACCGTTAGAATATAGTCATCTTTTCTAACGGCTCTTAGTAGTGAACCGTTAGAAAAAGAATACTCTTTTCTAACGATTTTTATTAGTGAACCATTAGTAAAATTGCAAGTTCACTAACAGTTGTGGTTTTGAACCGTTAGTAAAATTGGACAGCTTATATAAAGTCTCATATTCTTCTCTAACGGTTCTTAGTAGTGAACCGTTAGAAAAAGAGTACTCTTTTCTAACGGTTCTTATTAGTGAACCGTTAGTAAAATTTCAAGTTCACTAACGGTTGTGGTTTTGAACAGTTAGTCAAATTGGACAACTTATATAAAGTCTCCTATTCACCCTGCTCTACCACGCCGCCTCCTCTTTCTTTCTCTCTCTCTCTCAGCTCTCTTCTCCAATCCTCCAAACCCTAGATCTAGGCCATTGACGGCTTAGATTGCACCGATGCCGTAGCAGTACGCACCGCCACCGCAGCTGCCGACCATGTGGAGCCAGGTGCCGCCTCCGTAATCTGCCTACGGGCAGGCGCCGCCACCGCAGCCGTACTACGCGGTGGCGCCGGCTGCCCCGGCGGCATCAGATGAGGTGAGGACGTTGTGGATGGGTAACCTGCAGTACTGGATGGATGACAGCTACATCTACGGCTTCTTTGCAAGCACCAGAGAGGTATACGTCTCGATGCAAGTTTTGGTTATCGACCCGGGAAGCGGGGGAAACCTTCAGTTGATGAGGTACGCTAAATTTGAAATGTGACCTTTGCACCCTTTGAGCGAAATGTTTTTCTTCAATTGACTAGTACATCTCTTTCTGAGCTCCTCTTGTGTTTGGCCAACAGCATGAGCGCCCCTTCTATGGAGATGTTTTTGGAGTCCTACAGTAGGATGAACTAAACTATGATGTATAGTTAATTAGTTTCATTGTGTTATGAACTTCTTTTTTCCAAGCCAAGTTTCTAGAATGTGTAACCTGAATTGAAACTATTGGTTAACTGAATGTTGTACTATGTTGTTTTCAGGAATAGCTGTTGACCGAAGCAAGCATTGGGGAGACTTGGAAGAGGAAGAGGAGGAGGAGGAGGAAGAACAGATGGAAGAGGAAGACATGGAAGAAGACATTCAGTCTGTTGACACCATCTCAAGGTACTACCATAATTCTTTAACAACAGGACTCCATAATCAGAGGATTTGTTAGTAGTAAAATCTCATACTCAACCTTCAAAACTCAAGTTCATGTGACTATCAAATTGCAAGTTTATTTAGAACTACTTTTCTTTCAATAAATTTCAAATTTTTTCTCTTAGCCTTGCATTTACTACAACTCCTAAATTAGGGTATCCTTTCTTTTCCACACATAGAATCTATTCACAGTTCTTTAATCAAACCTCATTCATGATTTATTACTTGCAGATTACACTTACATCCATGAAGAGGTGTGATGCAAGTATGCACTCATTATCATCATAATTATTCCCGAGGGTCACAATTAAGAGAAGTACAACTTGTTGTACAGAGCTTAAACCCAAAGCAAGACAGAGGGAGTGTATGCAACGTATGACTGCTGCATGATTGTGTAAATTTACTTCAAATAAAATGCCAAACAAGTGTTTAATTGACGAATCCAGAAAATGATTGTCTTATGACCAATTTGCCACAATTAACTTGCTGTTTAAACATATTCTAACGGTTCGACCCTTCTTGATCACTTTTGATATAAACTACTGTACGTCTTAGAATATGTACCTATTCTAACGGTTCACTACTAAGAACTGTTAGAATATAGTCATTTATTCTAAGGTACCTATTCTAACGGTTCTTAGTAGTGAACCGTTAGAATATAGTCATCTTTTCTATCGGTTCACTACTAAGAACCGATAGAAAAGAATATCTTTTCTAATGGTTCTTATTAGTGAACCGTTAGAAAAAAGTATTCTTTTCTATCGGTTCTTATTAGTGAACCGTTAGAAAAGAATATTTTTTTCTAACGGTTCACTAATAAGAACCGATAGAAAAAAGTATTCTTTTCTAACGGTTTGAAACCGTTAGAAAAGAGTTAGCTTTGTTCTATCTTGCCGATCACTATCGGTATAAGAACTGTTAGTAGACATATGTTTTGAACCGTTAGAAGAAAGCATTTTTGTAGTAGTGACAATATCCTAACGCCAAGGATGGCGCCACTTAGCGTTAATAAAAAATAACGAGTTTCACAAAGCAAGGATCGGTATCAAGGTACCGAACACAACCAACAAAGCAAAAGCAACAGCTAGGATCTTCTCTTCAATCGGAAGGGGTTTTGGAAGGGCTTTCACCACATCTGACTCAACTCGGCACATGACCCTGGTAGAAAGGTGATTCATCTGGAGCATTTCCTTCTTCCTCATGGTACCCAAAACCAAGGGAATTGGGATCATCAAATCCCTCTTCTGTGGTTGAATACAATTGCAAGGGTGAGCATATTTTTACACAATGCTCAACAAATCTTATTACAGAAATGCAGTTATATAGATGACGGCTTTGTTTTATATATTTAAGAATAGCATAGATTCTCAAACAGGGTTGGAAAAAAGTGCTTTTAGCTTTAAAGGCGATACTTTGAAATCTTAAGTTGTACTTTAGAAAACGTTATGTGTTGTGGTCTCCCATGAGTCATCACTTTCATTTACCCATATTATGAAAACATTCCAAAAGTTACTCATGCTGAAATCTATGGATAAAATCCACTACGAACAAACTCCTGAACCTGGGAGTACAGAGTATCTGATACTTCTTTTACACTTTGCAAAGGTGTACCTCTTTTAAATCCACTAGTTCACTCGACTTTCAAGTCGGATCGGCTCCATGAGACTCATACGGATGTGACAAGGCCGAGATCACACAACGGTTTTGCTGTCTAGTATTAACAGTATCCCCGCCCGGTAAATAGATAGTTAAGTCTCAAGTACAGTTGTGTGCACTACCATAGAAACAGACATCCAGGACGACACATCACAGACGGTTATGAACTTTTCAATGGAACACCGTCTGCGAAGGCCTGTCGGGAGAATATGTTAAGTTATCACAGTCGGTTCTGATGTCAAAACCAACTGTGGTAGTCAACCAGACGGTTTTGAACACAAAACCGTCTGTAATAGTCTACTTATCACATATGGTTTTAAACTAAAATCCGACTGTGATAGATACAATCGGTTCTCAATAGAGAACCGTCTATGATACCTAGAATATCACAGACGGTTCCGGTATCAAAACCGACTATGATATATACAATCGGTTCTGAACTCAGAATCGACTGTGATAGTGTAGTATTAAAGACGGTTCTAATATCAGAACCGACTGTTCCAAACAGTGCTGGCGCTTCGAATTCTCATTGGTGTGTTCATTTCGGTCTCCGATCTTCACGCGGTGCCCTAGGCGAACACGAAGCGACGCCTTGGAAATTCTATAAATAGCTTGACAGTGGAATAATTGCCAACTACTTGACAAGTTTTTCTAATTCTCAAACTCTTCGACTCCTTAGCTTCTCTGCGCCAATGGCATCCTCAATGGCATTTTAGTCTTTGCACTATGTTGGCTATGAAATGGGTGAGGGTAGAAGGGTAATTGCACATAAAATAACACTTTTGTCATGTCTAGGGGTTGTTTGTAATTTCTAAAAATAAGAGGGACTAAATTGCAAAATGCCAGTGCATGAAAAGCAGTAAAATCTGGTTACTTGTGCCACTAAAATATATTAACAATGTTTAATGAATTTCTTTATGCATTAATGAAATCAAACAATTCTCAAAAGCATGATTTTAAATAAAAAGCTATCATTTCATGTGAGAAATTATTTTATCTTATGCATAAAATCATGATGCGATGAATTTTAAAATATGAATGCATGAGGAACAGGTAGAGCAGATGGTTTAGGGTTTAAAAGATGGAAAGGAATAGCTGATACAGAAGAATTAAAAGAATCAAGTTGAATTTGGAATCGAAAACAGCTGGAATTGGGATTGATTAATCTGACGGAAAGTCTAAGAAGGGTGGGGGGAAAGTCGGATTTTTGGGCTGTTACATTCGTGTGCTGGGGGATGGACCTCTTAGGTCCCTTCCCCCCGGCGCCCGGGGGCTACAACTATGCGGTGGTCGCAGTCGACTACTTCACCAAGTGGGTAGAGGCCGAACCCTTGGCCAGCATCACATCCCAAGCGGTACAGCGGTTTTTCTGGAAGAATGTCGTATGTCGTTTTGGGGTCCCCCGGGAAATCACTGTCGATAACGGGACCCAATTTGACTCGGCATATTTCTGGGAATTCTGCGAAGGCTTGGGGCTCACCATCCACTTCGCCTCGGTAGCTCACCCCAGAGCAACGGGGCTGTCAAAAGAGTCAACGGCATGATCCTACAGGGGTTGCGCCGATGACTCGAACAAGCCGCCTCCAGATGGGGCGCATGGGCAGAGGAGCTCCCTAGCATCCTCTGTTCCATGTACACGACCCTGAGCCGGGCGACGAGACTCACACCCTTCTCCCTTGTGTACGGGGTCAAAGCGGTTCTCCCATTAGAGATTGGCTTCCGGTCGCTGCGGGTCGAGCTCCTTGATAGAGCTACGACCACAGTGTACCAAGCCAATGAGGAAAATCAGCGATTGGAGGTCGACCTCGTCGAAGAGGAATGCGACCAAGCGCTCCTCCGCCACGCCATCTATGAGCGCAAAATGGTGCGTGCATACAACCAGCGCATCCACGAGAAAGCTTTCCGCCTTGGAAACCTTGTCCTCAAGCGCGTGACCGACCCCCAAGCCCAGGGCAAACTCTCCCCCAAGTGGGAGGGTCCCTACACGATCTCAGCAGTCCTCGGCTCGGGGGCTTACAAGCTCTCTAACCTTCAAGAGCAAGAGCTGAAGCACACATGGAACATAGGCTTGCTTCGCAAGTTCTACATCTAGCCTACGGGCTCGCTTCCTCCCTCGGAGCGATTACGCCAGAGGGGAGGGGGGCATTGTACTCACCGTTCCCTCCCCCGTCGCAGTCTTGCGGGGGGAGGCGTTGTATCTCAATTTCTAATTAACATAATCGGTTTTTTTCAGCTTGGGCTCACTGCAGGTTTCTACATTACCGTCTCTCACGACGATGCCCTCCCCGTGAGGATGCCCTCTGAGTGACGATGCCCTCTCCGTGAGGAAGTGGGCTATCATGACCCAAAAAGTCCCTACAACGGAAGTCCCACTCCCGTAGGGCGGCTTACGATCACCCTCCATGGACTGAGGGTGTAAGCGGCAACCCGGTCCTCAAGGGCCGTGGTAACGAATCAATTTAAGAGACTTCGCCCTCCTCAAACACTAAGACCCGTCATTGGGCTCATCCTCCTCCAGGAGTCGATTTTCTCCTCAGTGAGACGGAATTCTTGGATATTTTTTCTCGGAGAACTTATTCCCGGATCCCCGTTTTCACGTCGACCAGAGGGTTTTCCCCCGAAAAAATTATTCCCAGGGATTTCGGAAGTTTTCTCCCGGAGGTTTTACACCCGGCTCCCAATTTTCACGGTGACCGGCTGATTTTCTCCTGGAGATTTTACTCCCGGCTCCCAGTTTTCACGGCGACCGGAGGGTTTTCCCCCGAAAAAATTATTCCCGGGGATTTTGGAAATTTTCTCCCAGAGATTTTACTCCCGGCTCCCCGTTTTCATGGGGATCGGATGATTTTCTCCTGGAGATTTTACTCCCGGCTCCCCGTTTTCACGGGGACCGGATGATTTTCTCCCGGAGATTTTACTCCCAGCTCCCCGTTTTCACGGCGACCGGATGACTTTTTTTCGGAGACCTTATTCCCAGCTCCCTGTTTACATTGTGACCGGATGATTTTCTCCTGGAGATCTCATTCCCGGTCCTCCGTCCTCAGGATGTCCGGAGGTTCTCTCCCGGAGATTTCAAAAACTTTCCTCTTGGGGACCATTCACGTCAAGAATTTTCAAGGACTAGGGAGGTGCTCCAGGGGCAGCACAACGTCTGGGCCTCTTTGTTCCTTCCCCACAGTGCCTGGAGCTAGCTGCTGCAGCCCACTGTGGGGAGCGGGGGGAAACAAGCCCGGATACTTTCTCAAAAAATACTTCGAAGATAAGAAAACAAGAAGTGAAACAAATGAGCAATGTTAAGCTTTATTGATACATCCAACCGAGGCACATCCCCCCCCCCCCGGTCAATCTCAGCCGTCCATTTCAAACGACGCACGCAAATCGAAAGGGCACGCTGTCGCACCCCACCTTCACAGGGGAAACACGACTACTCCCGTGAGGACCCAGCTCACTGCAGCTGATCCCAACCATTTGACTTCCCAGGATGAGTCAAACATAGGAGTATATTGCATCAGTTTAACTTACATTACATTGAGCAGTATGGCCAACTGGCCTCATTACAACATAATAAATTGAAAAGCCATTACGGCACAAATAAGTTTGGTTGCAGAAGAACAACTACTCGTCAAAAGCTGTCGTGGTATTACGAATACCCCGGCAGGTTTTGTGAATGATCCTAGGTGAAGATTACACTGCGCGGATTGACCGGATGACCGGTCCTCCCCCACCGGACAAACACAAGAAATGACACGAGGATTTATACAGGTTCAGGTCCCGGTGGGGGCCCTAGTCCTGTCGGTGCGCTCCCGATCAGAGTCGGCTGAGGAGGCTCTCTGTGAGACCCCCATTTGAGGATCGCCTTGGTAACCGCCCAGGTAGGTTACACACAGCAGGATGTTACATGAGCTCCAAACCACACAAGCATAGTAATATCATTAAACAAGTATCAGGCCAACATGGCCAATTTTACATAGCCAAAGCACCGAAAATGGCGCTAAGTAGAGTTGCTAGGAAAACAACTAGTTTATCCGAACCAGAATCGGTACCCAAGTACCGAACACACAGCATAAAACACAAAGCAACGACAAAAAGCTTGATTTCCATCTGCAGCGGGGTTGGAGTGGCTCCTCCCACATCTGACTTGACTTGGTGCGCAATCCTTCTAGAACGTGGGCTCGTCCGGGGCACTTCCATCTTCTGCAGGGAACTCATAACTGAAGGAATCGGGATCCTCGAATCCCTCTTCTACAGTTGGATATAAATGCAAGGGTGAGCACTTGGTGCTCAGCAACACTCATTCCGGGGATTATTGTAAATGTACATACATGAGGGTGAAACATATGATTCTGGGGTTTTAGTTTCATAAGGATAAAGATATGTAGATTTCCAAGTCATTTGTTCAGTAAAACAGTACTTTTGTCATGAAAATGGTACTTTAAACATTAAACAGGTTTTCAATAAAACATTAGATGTAGTGGTCTCCCATGAGTCACTACTTTGTTAACCGCATTATGAAAACATTCCAAAACATTACTTGTGCTATAACCCATGGATAACATCCACTACGAAAAGACTCCTGGACCTGGGAGTACAGAGTATCTGATACTTCTTTTACACTTTGCAAAGGTGTACCTCTTTTTAAATCCACTGGTTCACTCGGCTTTCAAGTCGGATCAGCTCCATGTGGCTTATACACATGTGACAAGGCCGAGATCACACAACGCTTTTACAGTTCAGTATCAACAGTATCCCTGCCTGGTTAATAGACAGTTAAGTCTCAAGTACCGTTGTGGGTCTTCCCCACTGCCTTACTTCCTAGCCTCTCTGGTCTATGTTCCCGCAGGACACATAGCCTTGGTCTATGTCCACGCGAGACATACGACCATTTAAGATTACAGCCGCTCACGACTTAATCAGGTCTAGGGCGCCTTCCTTCTTTTACGCCTTTTCCTCTCATTATTTTTCTGAACTCACATCACTCATGGCCGAACCTTGGCCTTTCAGTTTCCACGCGAGAAACCAGATCGTCAAACCATGCAGGGAACTGCTAATACCAAAAAGCTACTGAGTTGTGCCTGTCCCATACCAGGCAAGTGGTTGGTACGTTTACAATTCGTATAGAGACACAGCACAAGGTTCTTGTCCTTATGAACCAATAGTGAGGAACATTCACATTCCCTGGTGCGCACCGCACCCTCTCCATTCAAACCAATCCTCACTACTGATCCCTTTTATCAGTTTTCTTGACAAAACGGTTTTTATCATAACTTCTCATGTATTTAACCATTTCAAGTTTAACGTGAATATTCAGTATATGAGTCCTAGGGTGACAAAAGCATATATACGAAGGTTCAATAACAAAAAGGGGTTTCATGATTCATTAGGTAATATCTACTCATGTCATTCAAACATAACTGGTATCTCAAATAAGCATGCATAGTAAGAAATAGTGAATATACTTCATATGAAAATATTGGGTGAGACATGATCAAAGGAATGAGGCTTGCCTTGCGATGTTGGGTCTAAAAACTCAGACGGATCTTCAAAGACTTCTTCCGCTCCTTCAGCTTCTGACTCTGCGGCAATCAACCAACACACAAACACATACCATAAGCATACAGAAAATAGTTTCTATAGAAATTATTAAGTAAATAAGTTATGTATGCAGGGGAAAAGGTTAGGGCAAGGTCACAAGGGCTCTGGTCGAGGAAACGGCTACAAAGGATTGAACATCGGAGGGTCGACATTCAGTTCATGACTTTGGCATAACTGGAAGCTAGTCTTAGGATGGTTTTCTGGAGAAGTGATAGTAGAGAAAGTTGTAGATCTCAACTCCAGGAATCTAAGGGACAAGGTGGCATTTCAATTGCTCAACCAGAAGGGGTCAAACAAGGCTAATGCCAATGGCTGACATGCACTGACATAGTGCTGGACATGGCCAGAAACTAGGGCATGGCTTAACTTTTGATCCAGGGCTCCAATTGATGCAACACTTTGTCTGGGAGGTAGGCATTACTAACAGGAACAAAATACTCAACAGGAACAAAATACTCAACAGGCACTAGGGCTGGAAATGGCCGGAGGGTGGCCAAATCCGGTGATGAACTACGGTGGCCTGGACATGAACTAAGCTACTGGACAGTGATCTTGGCATAGGCATAACTCACAATCTAGGCAGATCCAGGTGTCGAGCTAGTGGACAATATTGCTCAGGGTACTGGAATCTATCTAAGGGACAAGGTTTCAGGCGCTAGATCGGCCGGGAAAGAATTCCGGCGACCGGCGCTGGAGAAGACGACACTGGACAAAGGGGGTTTTCGATTCAGGGCGAATGAGCTCAATTCCAAGCTTGGGAATGATCTCTAGGGCACAACAAGGCTACTGGAGGGGTCAATTTGACCGGAGGATCGCCGGCGTGGCCTGGCGACGAGAGCCAGTTTACTGGTGGCGCGCGATTTGGGGAGAGCTATGATCTTAGCTCGATTTTGAAAACCAGATTGGTAGGCTTGCTAAAAAGAGTATGCTGATCAATTTCTTCTACTGGTACTAAGGCTAATTTGGACTAAATCAGGTAGCATTGCAGGAATAGGGGTTTTGAGCTTTCCGGTGATCACCGGCGTTAAGGTTCGCCGGGGTGCAATTGGGTGCTATGACACGAACAGGGGGAAGAGGGGAACTCACTGGTGGCTTTGGTTTGAAGAAAGGTGCAGTGGGTTGGGCTGGCACCGTGAGCTCCAGAGGTTGCTCGCCGGAGAAGAAAGCAAACTCGACGGCGGTGAGAAATTAACTGGGAATTTGGCTAAGTCTTGAAGTTGTGCTTCTTCACAGCACTGAGGAGGTTTAAATAGGCACGGGGACGGAGCTTGCGAGGGATTACGCGACAGTGGTTGCTTGCGCCGGGGAGAAGTTTGTCGGGCGCAGGCGCAACGACGGCGACGGCGACGTGATTTGCTTCAGGCGGTGCTGCAGCTTTGCCAGTTGCATTGGAACTTCACCTGGAACGGCGCAGATGCGGAGGCAACAGCAAAGCTCCGGCGGTGACACGTATACGCATGCAATTGCCACGGCAACGGGAGCGCGCGCGCGAAACGCTACGGGAGCGTGGCCGTTTAACCGCTGGGCAAGGCGATGCTACGGTGGCTAGCACGTGCGCGCGGGGTGGTTCAGCTGTTCACAACACTGGCGACAAGAGGCGGTGGCCGGCGGCGAGCAAACGCGGCGAGAACCACGGCGCGGCAACAGCGACGTGCACTGGTCGAAAGGGCCTAAAAAGAAGTTTGGGCCGATTTGCAATTTCTGAAACTTGCTCCAGGGACTGTTCTGTGAGGAAAACTTGAATAGGAAAAAGGACTTGACTGCAATTCTGGAGATCTAAGAGTCCGATCTGAAATCTGATTTCGCAGCTAAGTTGCAAAAGATTTTTAGAACACATTTGGCCAAGGTTTGGTAAGATCGGGCAAGATCTGAAGGGTTTCGACAAAATTTGGGGAAAAGCTGTTTAGGGTAAAACAGGGTAATTAGGGTTTAAAAAGGTAAGGCTTGAAACTCAGCTTTAGGGGGAGATTTTGGAGATGGTCCCGAAGGGAAAAATGCTCTGAACAACATTTAGAAGGGAATGGCTGAAGCAGATTAAGGTTTGGGGTCCAGATGTGGATTTTGGCTATTTTAGGGTTTGGCAAAAACAGGGGTGTTACACTCTCTCTGGGGGAGAGGCTTCCAGAGCACACCTGTGAGTTTAGCTATTCCAATAACAATGAATCACCTCCTTACAACTGATGGGTACAAGGGCTATTTATGGGCCCAAAAAGAAGCAAAAAACCTAAACTACCTCGGAAGCTACCGTCCGATTGAGGGGTAGGAACGTCCTTCTCCCGGTCAAACGTCTTGGATGCTTGACAGGTGGTCGCTGATTCCCGAGGCGCTCCTCGCGTGACCTGCACGTGATCAACAACCAGGGACTTTACCTTTGAAAGGGCGACGACGCCCGGGACACGCACCGAAGGCCAGGTCCCTGGGCCGAAGGTGGCTCCCGGGACCGGCGCCGGAGGCTAGGTCCCGGGAGCCAAAAAGGCGGCGCCCGGGGAGGCCCCGGAGGCCACGTCCCTGGGCCAATGGCGGCGCCGGAGGCCAGGTCCCGGGGGCCGAAAAGGCGGCACCCAGGGAGGCACAAGAGGCCACGTCCCCGGGCAAATGGCGGTGCCCGGAACCGGTGCCGGAGGCTAGGTCCCGGGAGCCAAATGGCGGCGCCCGAGACCAGCGCCGGAGGCCAGGTCCCGGGAGCCAAAAGGCGGCGCCCGGGGTAGGCCCCGGAGGCCATGTCCCCGGGCAAATGGCGGCGCCCGGGACCGGCGCCAGAGGCTAGGTCCCGGGGGCCAAAAAGGCGGCGCCCGGGGAGGCACCGGAGGCCACATCCCCGGGCAAATGGCGGCGCCCGGGACCGGCACCGGAGGCCAGGTCCCGGGAGCCAAAAGGCGGTGACCGGGGCAGGCCCTGGAGGCCATGTCCCCGGGCAAATGGCGGCACCCGAGACCGGCGCTGGAGGCCAGGTCCCGGTGCGAATGTGGCGCAACTTACCTGGACTTAGTCTCGCGGAGATTTCCCCCAACAGCAGCCCCCCATACCCCCTGGGAACGATGCTCGAGTCCCCGGTGGGTATGGTACATGTCACCGGGAAAACCTCCAGACCAAGTCACCGGAGCCGTGACGCTTCGGCTTCCGTGCCGGGTGCTTATGGCCACGCCGCTTCGCCATAAATGTGCGTGCCCGTCCCTTCGTTTCCCGCACACGGTTTGAACTTCAACAGTCCAAATTGCTCCGCGGTGTGCCACGTGGCACCCATCTGGACCACGGCTCGCCCCTATAAATAGGGCCTTGGGGGGCCCGGGAAGTTCATTCCAAACTTCTCATCCTTAGCGCGTTTAGCTCTCCTGGTAGCTCTCTCCCGGTAGCCCTCTTCCGGTAACTAGCTCCCGGTAGCAAGCGTCCGGAACTTTTAGACAGCCTCCTGAAAAGTTAGCCTCCAGAAAAAACTAACCTGATGGCACCGAAGGGTCGAGCGAAGACGACAGAGGAGGTCGCTCCAGACTTCCTCTGGGCGTCCGAGTTCACGGCCGAGGACGCGGAGTCCATGGTCGAACGCGGAGTCGTGGAGGACGGGGACATCCGGGTCCCCGTGAAGAAGGACGGAGCCCCCCGCCCCAGGCCCAGAGAGGTCGTGGCCTTCGAGGCCATCCTGGAGGCGGGGCTCCGGCTCCTGGTGCATCCCATGCTCCGGGAGTTTCTGAAGGAGTATGGGGTGGCCCTCAACCACCTCACCACGAACGCGATCGTACGGATGGGCCTCTTCATCTGGCTCTTCGAGACGGCGACCGGGCGGGAGCCCACCCTACGCGTCTTCCGGTACTTCTACGAACCGGCGGCGCGTAGCTCCCACCTGGTGAAGGGGGCACCAAAGTCCCCCTTCGGCTCGGTGATGGTGCAGATGCTGCCGTCCCGGGTGGCCGACTACCTGGCGGCAGCCTCCCGGGACCATTGGGGCGATTGGATCAGGAGGTGGTTCTACCTCTGGGTCCGGGATGACGAGGTGACGTACGCCTCGGAGCCTGCCTCTTACAGCAGGTCGTCAGGTCGTCCGCGCCGAAGCCTCCGGTGTGGACGGACGAGGAGCTCGAGCTCCTCGGCAAGGTGATCATCTCCCGGAAGACCCGCTCCATGCGGGACGCCGCCGAGGAGATGATGCTCCTGAGGATCTCCCCTTCGCACGTGGGAGGAGGGGGATCGGCATGGGCCCAGAGCAGCGGCCCCCGGTCAAGCCGGTGACCCGACGTAAGTCTGCTACCTGCTTCATTGCATTTTACAAATTTTCGAAAATTTGACTAACTCTTTACATCTTGTAGTCCGGCCGTACCCGGCGGCGCGGGAGAAGGCAGAGAACCTCCTGGGGAGGTACTTCGCCAATGAACACGAGCGCGTCGTGCGCCTCGTGGGGGAGGGCCCTCCCCGGAACTTGGTGGCTGAGGCCTACGGGTTGAAGCTCCCGGAGAGGAAGCCCCTCCCCACCCCCGGGTCGCACAAGCGGGGGAAGGACGCGGCCGGGGGCTCTGAGCCTAAGAAGGCCAGAGTCCAAAAAGCCCCCGGCCCGTCGACGACGCCGGCGGCGACACCGGCGAAGCCCCGGGACGAGACCCCCGGGACCGAGCGTGCCCGGGTGCCGGCCCAGAAGGAAGTAACACCCCCTCCCCCGAAGAGCCCCGTTGCGGCCCGGGGAAGGAGCCGGCCGCGGGCGGGGCGGCGTCCGATTCGGCGGACTACGCCCCGTCGCCGCCTTCGGTTGCGGCCCTCTCGGCGCCCCCGGCCCCCTTGGAGCCGGAGAAGCTGGAGGTGAGGTTCGCGGAGGCGAGACGGAGGCCTCGCCTCCGCGGATGGAGTGGCCCGTGGAAGAAGGGGGGAGCCCCTTGGTCTACAAGGTCCCGCCGGAAGTGGGGGCTCCGGGGGCCCTCCCGCCCGGGAAGGGGAAAGGGTTGATGATCCCCCCCCGGCGAGGGACCCCTTCCGGGACTTCCTCGGCCACTTCCTCGGGGGACACCTCCGCGACGAAGACAACGACGACCGCCACCCCGACCGAGGTTGTGCCGGGCGCCGAGGTCCGGGAGCCCGTTACCGGCAGCGGCGGGACCAGCGCCGGGCGGGAGACCCCCTGCTTTCCGCAGGGGAGGTCGAGCGTTACGCGGAAGGCCTGCAGACCCCGAAGGTCCAGGCCTTCGTCGAGGGGGGACGCTCCACGATCGCTTCGCGGAGCTTCGGTCCCTTCAAGCCCAGGTATTCACCCGAAGCGGTTGTCGCTTTCTCTTGGCTCCCTGCATCCAAAATTTTTCTAACTCTGGAATTTTGTAGGGGGCGGCGATTACCTGGGGCATCGAGCAGCGCGTCATCCGGCTGCTTAAGGACGCGGAGGACAAGGCTGCCGCCTACCTAGGCCAACGGGACGAAGCTCTCTGGGAGCTGGCCCGGGTTCGAGCCCAGGTCCACGTCTCGGAGACCGTCAACGGCCGCCTCGGAGAGGAGGCGAAGGCGAAGGAGGAGGCTTTCCGGGAGCTCGAGGGGTCGAGCGTCCGGGCGGTGGCGGACGCGGGCCGCTCCGTCCGTTCGGCCCTCGAGAGCCTTGGCGTAAGCCTAGACTCTGGGGGTGGCTCGGAGGTGCCCCCGGCCACGCTCGCGGAGGCTGTGCGTGTTCTCAACGCACAAGTCTCAGTGATCCCGGAGGCGGCGGACGCTCGGGCGCGAGGCCGGGCGATCCTCGTCGTCGTGGCCGCGGCCGGGCTCGTCGAGCACTGGGGAGTGGGCGCCCGGGCGATCGGGGGCCGCATCCCCCGGAGCTTCCCCGAGTTCTTCGAGCCCTCGCGCCGGGAGGTGGAGAAGCTCGCCGGAGGATTCTACGACCGGATCATCCGGGTGAGATTCCCGGCACCGGCGCCTCCGGCAGTGGACGCCCCGGCCCCGGCCTCGGGGGAAGCCCCCCGGGGGGACGACGCCAATGCAAGAGTATGAGCCTCCCCCGGGTCTTTAGATAGGACCCTTTTGTTTTTTTAGGATTTTGATCCCGGTAGCTTCTTAGAAGAAGCCCCGGACACTTGTAAAAAGATATTTTGAATGCAATAGAGTTAGAAATTTTCTAAGTCTTTGAATTGAATGCAATGTTACCAGGGTTCCCGGGAGGTTACTCCCAAGCGAAGGTCCGGGAGGGGCTCTCCGGGGGACGCCCAAGCGGCTTTAATATTGCTAAGCCTCATCTCCGGGGAGCGCAGCGGGGACGCCGTCCGGGAGCCCATCCGGTTAAGGTGGCATCCGGAGTGGCACTTGGACAATTTTGACAATCATCGAGCCGAATTGTCCCCCCCGCGTCCGGGGTTCCGGATGATACCTCCTCTTCGGATACTCCCACCGGCGGGATACGAGTTCTGGCCCGAAGATGTGCTCCGGGACGCTCGGCGTCGCGTGCGCGCATTGTACCAGGACTTGGCCAGGAAGCTAGCGGAGAGCCTCCGGGAGTATTAGGCGTAGGAGCCTTAGGATGTAGAGGAGCCCCCGGGTTAGAGCCCGGGTTGTACCGTTTCCGATGCCCACCGGAGGGGGAAGATGTCCTTCGGGTTTGACGATGAATAAAGTTGTGTGCTTGCTTCTTCTTTCGTTGCCTTTTTATTTTTTCTTCTTGGATGGTCTGGACGACTCCTTTTGACAAGGATGAGCTAAGTTTGCTCGTGGTCGGTGTGGTCGACACCTGGGGGTTCCTTATCCCCCCGCCCACAGCGGGCCGGAGGGTAGCTCCGCGCGCTATGGGGGTAGCAAGGTCCCCGGGGTGGAGATAACCTGTAGCATAGGAATTTTTCTAAGTTAGAAAATTCTAAAACGAGGTTTCCAAGGGACAGACCTTCCAGGGGACAATCATCCGGTCGCTGTGAGGATGGGGAGCCGGGAATAAGGCCTCGTTTGGAAGATACCCAAGAAAACCCGATGAGATTTCCGGAGGCGAGCTTCCTAGGAGATGATCATCCGGTCGCCGTGAGAACGGGGAGCCGGGAATAAGGTCTCCGGGGAAGAAATGTCCATGAAATCCGTAACTTCTCCGGGAGACAATCATCTGGTCGTCGTGAGAACGGGGAGCCGGGAATAGGGTCTCTGGGAGGCAATCGCCCGGTCGCTGTGAGAACGGGGAGCCGGGGAGGCAATCATCCGGTCGCCGTGAGAACGGGGAGCCGGGAATAGGGCCAGAAATCCTGAGGAAGATTCCAGAGAAAATCCTTCTGGGAGACAATCGTCCGGTCGCCGTGAGAATGGGGAGCCGGGAATAGAGTCTCCGGGGAAAAGATATCCAAGAAAGCCATTAGACGTCCCGCTGGGGAGAGCGTCTACTCCCGGAGGAGGAAGTGCCCGATGACGGGTCTTGAGTGTTTGGGTAGGGGACTAGTCTCCCAAAGTGACTCGTTACCGCGGCCGCTGGGGACCGGGTTGCCGCTTACACCCTCAGTCCATGCGGACTGGTCGTAAGCCGCCCTACAGGAGGGACTTGCTGGGTCTGGCCCACTTCCTCACGGAGAGGGCATCCTCACGGGGAGGGCATCCTCGTGGGGAGGGCATCGCCGTTAGGGGCGGTAATGAGAAAGACCTGCAATGAGACAGTTGAAGAGTAAGACCTATGTATTGCTAATAAAATGAAGTACAGTGCCTCCCCTGTGAAGCCGCGAAAGGGGAGGGAAAAGTAAATACAGTGTCCCCCCTCCCCCTCCGGCGTGACCGCTCCGGGGGAGGGGACCGGCCCGTAAGGCTAAACATAGAACTTGCAAAGTAAACGCAAGTTCCACGTGTGCTTCAGCTTCAGCTCTTGAAGGTTGGAGAGCTTGTAAGCCCCCGAGCCCAGGACCGCGGAGATCCTGTAGGGGCCCTCCCACTAGGGAGAGAGCTTCCCCTGGGCTTGGGGGTCTGTGACGCGCTTGAGGACAAGGTCCCCAAGGCGGAAGGATCTTTCGCGCACGCGCTGATTGTATGCGCGCGCCATCTCGCGCTCGTAGATGGCGTGGCGGAGGAGCGCTCGGTCGCGTTCCTCCTCCACGAGGTCGATCTCCAGGCGCTGGTTGGCCTCGTTGGCCTGGTACGCTGCGGTCATGGTTCCGTCTAGGAGCTCGACCCGTAGCGACCGGAAGCCAATCTCCGGGGGGAGGGCTTCCTCCGCCCCGTAGACCAGGGAGAAGGGAGTACGTCCCATCGCCCGGGACGGGGTCGTGCGCATGGAGCAGAGGATGCTAGGGAGCTCCTCTGCCCATGCACCCCACTTAGAAGCGGTTTGCTCGAGTCTCCGGCGCAATCCCTGTAGGATCACGCCGTTGACTCTCTCGACGGCCCCATTACTCCGGGGATGGGCCACTGAGGCGAAGTGGATGACGAGCCCCAGGCCTTCGTAGAATTCCCAGAAATAAGCCGAGTCGAATTGGGTCTCGTTGTCCACGGTGATTTCCGGGGGACACCAAAACGTCATACGATGTTTTTCCAGAAAAACCGCTAGACGGCCCGGGACGTGATGCTAGCCAAGGGCTCCACCTCAACCCACTTTGTAAAGTAGTCGACCGCGACCACCGCATACTTTTATCCTTCGGGCGCTGGGGGGAAGGGCCCTAAAAGGTCCATCCCCTAGCGCACGAAGGGCCAAGTGATGGGGATAGTCTGCAGCGCTACGGGGGGGAGGTTCGAGCCCTTGGCCATCTTCTGGCATGCTTCGCACGCGGAGACAAGGTCTCGCGCGTCGCGCATGACCGTGGGCCAGTAGAAGCCCTATCGGAGGGCCTTGGCCGCGATGGCACGAGGGGCTAGGTGAGAACCACAGCTCCCCGTGTGGATGTCTTCGAGAAGTTGGAGTCCCTCGCTTGTAGAGCCTCCCGCTTGTAGAGCCTCCACTCCAGCAGGAGATATGCCCGGGCTTTGGCCCGGAGGCACTTAGCCTCGGTCTCGCTAGGAGGGTCCCCCTCCCCCTTGATGAAGGAGATGAGGGGGTCCATCCATGACGGAGTCCGGGTGATCTAGGCGACCTCCGGGACGTGAGGCTCGTCGCCCGTGTCCGGGGAGGCCACCGAGGGCTTCGTGATGATTTCCAAGAAAGCCCCCTTGGGGAGCGATTCTCGGGCGCTTGCGGCCTGGGCCAAGGCGTCGGCCCGGCCATTGTCCCTTCGCGGGATATGCCGGGCCTCGAGGCCGTCGAAATGCCTCTTCATCTTTCGCACCTCCTGCAAATAAAGACTCAAGTTTGCGTCATGGCACAGGTAAGACTTGTCCATTTGGCAAACTACGAGCTGAGAATCTCCCTTGACTAGGAGGCGTTGGATCCCCAAGGAGCGTGCAAGGCGCATCCCGAGGAGCAAAGCCTCGTACTCGGCGACATTGTTGGTTGCGGGGAACTCGAGCCGCACGGCGTACTCGAGTTCCTTCCCCTCGGGGCTCCGGAGGACTACTCCCGCACCAGCACCAGCGAGACACAGCGACCCATTGAACAGGAGGGTCCAATGGTCACTGCGTCGGGGCGGCACAGGGAGGTCTTCGTCCCCGGACCCGGAGGCAGGAGTCCCACGCAGCCACCACCGCAGCCACGTAGCCACCACCTGTGCGCAACCGTGCCGCCACCGTGGAGCCACCGTAGCCGCGCCTGTGCCGTGATTCTCCCGCGCGCGCGCGTGCTCCAGCAGCAGCAAAGCAACGCCACGTTGCAGCCATGCCGAAGCCAGTGATCCCATCGCCCTGCTCCAGCTGATTTGCCGTCATCCCCCCTTCTCTGGCTCAGTCGTTGCCGTGTCCCAACGTCGCCTCGAACCCTTCTCCGGTGTCAGCCGCGAATCCCGCCTGATATGCTTCAACTCCCGAGAGCCCTAGCCCATCGCCTATATAAGCACCCCCCCCTTGCCTAGCATTTCTTCACACCACCCGTAGCTGCAAGCTCCAGCTTCTAGCACCAGAGAGCAACCGGTTTTCCTTAGCGCCGCTGTGAAGACCTTCTTCTCCGGCGAGCTACTTTTGAGGCCACCGGTGCCAGCCTCAACCGCTGCTCTTCTCTCCAAACCAATGCCACCAGTAAGCTCCTCTCATCCCCCTCTCCGTATCATAGCATCCAATTGGCCCCCGGCGAACCTCAACGCCGGCGATCATCGGAAAAGCCGAAAACCCCTGTTTCACCAATTCTGCCCGATTCAATCCAAATCAGCCCTCGTGCCAGTGATGAAAATTGATCAGTACACTCAATTGAGCAAGCCCACGAATTTGGATTTCAAAATCGAGCTAAGATCGTAGCCTCCCTTAGTTTGCGCGCCACCAGTGAATCGGCTCACGTCGCCGAGCTTCTCCGGTCATCCTTCGGTTGAATTAACCCCACAAATAGTCCCCTCACTTCACCCTCTCACTCCCTGAGCAAAGAATCGAGTTCAAACTCCCTGTATCAAAAACGCCCAATTTAGGAGTCATCTTCTCCAGCCCGGTCGCCGGAATTTCTCCCCGGCCGATCTAGCCCCATACACTTTGTCCCTTAGATAGATCTCAGTACCCTAAGCAACATTGTCTACTAGCTCGACTGTTGAATCGACCTGAATCAAGAGATATTCCAATGCCAAGATTACTGTCCAGTAGTTCAGGCCACCGTATTTACTCGCCTGATTTGGCCACCCTCCGGCCACTTTCTGCCCTTGAGCCTATTGAGTACTTTGTTCCTGTTATCAAGGCCTAACTCCTAGACAATGTTGATCTTTTGGAATTCCGGCATTGGACATGGCCTCCGGAGGCCAGGTCTTGGGGGCCAAAAGGCGGCGTCCGGGGCAGGCACCGAAGGCCACGTCCCCGGGCAAATGGCGGCGCCCGGGACCGGCGCCGGAGGCTAGGTCTCGGGGGCCGAAAAGGCGGCACCCGGGGAGGCACCGGAGGCCACGTCCCCGGGCAAATGGCGGCGCCCGGGACCGGCGTCGGAGGCTAGGTCCCGGGAGCCAAAAGGCGGCGCACGGGGCAGGCCTTGAAGGCCATGTCCCCGGGCAAATGGCGGCGCCCGGGACCAGCGCCGGAGGCCAGGTCCAGGGGGCCGAAAAGGCGGCGCCCGGGGAGGCACCGGAGGCCACGTCCCCAGGAAAATGGCGGCGCCCGGGACCGGCGTCGGAGGCTAGGTCCCGGGAGCCAAAAGGCGGCGCTCGGGGCAGGCCTTGAAGGCCATGTCCCCGGGCAAATGGCGGCGCCCGGGACCGGCGCCGGAGGCCAGGTCCCAGGGGCCGAAAAGGCGGCGCCCGGGACCGGCGCCAGAGGCCAGGTCCCAGGAAAATGGCGGCGCCCGGGACCGGCGTCGGAGGCTAGGTCCCGGGAGCCAAAAGGCGGCGCTCGGGGCAGGCCCCGGAGGCCATGTCCCCGGGCAAATAGCGGCGCCCGGGACCGGCGCCGGAGGCCAGGTCCCGGGGCGAATGTGACGCAACTTACCTGGACTTAGTCTCGCGGAGATTTTCCCCAACAAAAGCTAAGTGCACCCCCACAGCAAGAAGTTGAATGCAGAGCAACACTTTTTAGGACTTAGGTGGAACTGACTCTCTTCCTTCAGGGATCCAAGAAGTTCTCTGGGCCTTCGTCTTGATCAGGGACATTCCATCTATTGGATAGTCAATTGCAAGGGTGAGCACTTACGTACTCAGCAAGTCATAGATAAGAGTAGGTACATATAGTAGGAATGATATGAACCTATGCTATTAGGAAAGGAGGGAAGGTTGCAAAATACTTTTCTTCTTCCTAAACTTATGGCAGTGCTCATCATGACATACCATTAATATCTTTTATAAACTCTTAGAAGTACTACCATAGCACGACAACACATGTCTGCCCATGTTAGCACCTCATTTCATGATAACACATGTCAAGCACACATGAGCTAAGTCTAGCCAATTTTATTTAGAAAACATACTTGTGTCACATCGACGTGGATAGGATCCACCGCGCGCAGGCTCCTATAGACCCGGGAGCTCGGAGTATTCGTATACGTTTTTAACTTTGCAAAGGTGTACCACTTTAATCCACCGATCACTTAGCTTTCAAGTCGGATCAGCTCCATGCGACTTTTACGCATGTGACAAGGCTGAGATCACACAACAGTTTGCAATCCTAGCATTAACAATTCCCTGCCCGGTAAATAGACTTTCCAATCCTCATTACCGTTGTGGGTCCTCCCCGCTGCCTTACTTCCTAGCCTTGGTCTATGTTCTCGCAAGACACATAGCCTCTTTTGATTACAGTCGCGCACGACTTAATCCAGGCGTAGGGTGCCTTCCTTCTTACACCTTTTCCTCTCATTATTTTTCTTATCTCACACCACTCATGGCCCTCAGTGGCCCACCAGTTTCCTCTCAAGAAAACTAGACCGACAACCATTGCAGGGAAAAGTTAATACTGAGAAGGCTACTATGTTGCGCCCGTCCCATACCGGGCAAGTGGTTGGTACGTTTTTCATGCCACATGGAAGTATAACACAAGGTTCTAGTCCTTACACGCCTATGACCAGTGCATTCCACAAACCCTGCACTCGTCAGTGCCACCGCCATTCCATACCAAACTCTGGCCATGACAAGGGTTTTATTTCATGAATATACATATATACATATATATTAGTTATGTCTCACAGTTTGATCATTTTATAAAGAATCTCCTCATCTTTTGTCGGCATACAGCCTAGTACTACCATATCATACTTTTCTTATTTCATCAAATGCAATATTACTTATAGTCAAGGAAATATCTTAGCAATTCATAAAATATAGGTTCAAGATGTTCAAGAATATGACTTGTCGTCCGCATCGTAAGGTACAGCAGTCGATGTCGGGTTTGACGAAATCTTCATACTCAGGCTCTTGCTCTAATCAAAGATCAAACAAGCAAACATGAATCACAATCCAATAATAATCTATATGCAACATGAAAAAGAGAAATACTCTCGGCGATACTGGAACAGGTAAGCTTGAAAGCTGGATTTGAGTTAATCTTGGAGATTTATGGAATTAGGGTTGAGGACGAATGCTAGAGACTCTCAGGGTTTCAAGGCTGCAATATGGACATCAAGTCCGCGGCTGTTTTGCTCAAAAACGATGAATGTCAATAGGTCGACATTCGGTTCAGGGCTCTGACATAGCTTCAGAGAATGCTAGAGAGCTTATCTCAAGGTGTGGTAGTTGAATAAAATGTAGAACATAGCTCTACAAGTTCAGTGGACAAGGTGGTTTTTAGGTTGCATAACCAGAAGTGGTTAAACTGGCCTAATGCCATTGGCTGACATGAAATGACAAGGGCTGTCATTGTCAAGGAATGGCATTGACATGTTTGGATAATTTCCAGTGGGAAAAATGGGATTTGGTCAAAAAAATTAGATGCAAAATGTAATAAGGTAGCTATTTGAAAATGTGGTTTTCACAGGAGAGTCCAGAAACTCCAAAGGTTTTGCAAAGAGGCCCCTGGACACAGTAAATTGAATGTCAGTGCACGGCCAGATTCTAGGGCTTGAGTATTTAATCAATCTTCTTGAGCTTTGCTTCGCCAACTATGTCTAGGAGGTAGGCGAAGACAACAGGAATCCAATGGTGGAGGTTTCAGGAACTAATATGGCCGGACGATGATGAACGGCAACGAGAAACCACAGTGGCGACACAGCAAGACATAGGTATTGGACAGATCTTGGCATAGGGATTACTTACGATTTGGCACAGCATCGAAAGGTGATGCAGTGGAGTAATATGCTCAGGAGGTTGAGGCAAATCCACAGGAAAAAGTGGATTGAACAACGGCGATGAGACAACGGCGAACGGCGAGGTCGAACTCGTCGGTTTTCATAAACAAGGCGAGCTACGGTGGCAGCGAGCTACAGACGATAAAACTCGAAATTGATCAAAGGTTTATGCTCCTAGGACTGCACAGATGGTGATGGAGTGAGCAATTTCGTTATGAAGGCGATTTGGGGCTCGTCGGTGCTGATGCAGGACTCGAAGAAGACGACAACTTGGGCGCCGCTGATATAAGATAGCTCCGATTAATTAGGTTCAGCTACACCATCTACGGAGTTCAAGGATCACGTTGCTACGGTCAATTTGGTCGGAGGTGAAGTGGCACGGGCTGGCGACGTGGACTGCTCACGGTGGCGCGCGGAAATAGGGAAAAGGCTCCATCTGAGCTTCAATTTGAAATCTAACAGCATGGGCTTGCTAAGAACACTCTAATGATCAATTGCTTCTACTAAAAGGAGTACTGAAATCAACTGGAAAGGGTTCAATTGCCGAAATAGGGCAAATCCAAAATCCGGTGATCACCGGCGACAGGAGTCACCAGAGTTCAATTACTTGGTACAACATAAAGAGGTGAGGTAGAGACACTCACTGGTGAAGTTGGATCGGAGGTTGATGCAGCGGATCTCCCTGACGTCGTTCTCCCTTTGGCAGCTTGCCGAAGAAGAAGATGAAAGCGAGAAGAAACGAGGCTTGCTGGTTCTAGAGTGGGGTGAAGCTGCTGTGAGCTACGGGGAAGCTTAAATAGTAGAAGATGGGGGCCCTCGAGACTTGGAGCAATCGGGAGGATATCAATCTGGTTGGCTACGGTGGTGGTGTGCAGCGGCCTTGACGGCTTTATAGCATGGTCCACGCGTGCTCTGGTTGGTGCAGTGGCAAAGCGTATGGCGGCTCCGGCATGGAGGCAATGTGGCGTAAAGCTTCTGACATAGCTGCAGGCGAGCGCGCGCGTGTGCAGGGGAAGGATTCGGGCGATGCTGGTGCTGCTGCAGCGCTGCCACGGCAGCCAATCTAGTGCGCGCATGTGGCGACGAGGTTGCGGCGAGGCTGGCAACGACGAAGTTCCACCGGCGGTGAGGTTCGCGGTTCAGTTGTGCTCCTGGTCGCGGCTGGGCCTGAGGTCAAAAATGGCACAGCTCCTGGTCGTAGCTGCTCTGGTCGAAGGTGGTGCTGCTGGTCGAAACAAGAGGCTGGACTCAATTGCAATTTCAACTTCTGATTTTGGACTAATCTGTAAAATCTGAGAAATTGAAGACTATGGCTGATTTTGACTTCACAGATTTGAAGAACTTTATTCAACGGATGATTTGAGAGAAGACCTGATAAAATCTGGGAACTTTTGATCAGATTTGTACTGAAGTGAAAACAGGGTAATTAGGGTATCTCAAATCTGGGTTTTGTCGAGATCTGGAAATCTGAGACTTAGGGTGAGATTTTGATGTTCTGGCAAAAGGAGATTTTGTATTGAATAGCATTTGGGAGGTATTCACTGAATTGAATTGAGATTTGGAGCTGATTTGTGGCTTTTATCCTTTTCGGGCTCTGGGAAATCAGAAAAGGACTAATCTGCGATACAATTTGGACTAACTTGTGAAAAGGGCTTAAATGATGGAATCTGGTTGCCAACTTTTTGGATTAAGGTATTGGCACACCCATGATTGCAATGCAAGAATAATCTGGTCTAGATTAGGTTAAGATTTGGTTAAATCTGAATTCTGAGACTCAGGGTATTTAGGGTAATTAGGATATTCAATTAATTCTTGTTTTCGAAATCAGAAAGAGGTTGATAATTTTGGGAGTTAGAGATCGAAGTTGGTCTGGCTTCTGAAGGCTTTTATACTCAGGATAGATAGTAGATTATGTCTAGATAATCTGATCTTGAATTGGATCTTCAGGATAGATTTTGGGATTTTTGGGGCTTACGATAAATTAGAATTGAACTGATCTTGCTACTTCTAAAGAGATACATGCATGCATGATTTTCATGAAAAGGAATTTTCACCCCCAAAACTAGGGTGTTACAAATCTACCCTCCTTAAAGAAATCTCATCCCCGAGATTTACCTAAGAAAAGATAGGGGGGGTACTCTTGCTGAAGACTTTCTCCTTTCTCTCAAGTGGCTCCTCGTTCTGATTGGTTTCCCCACTGAACTTTGCATAACTTAATCTTCTTTGCTCGTCAGTGTCCAGAATTTGTATTGGGTGCTTGAAATTTGAAGGTTCTTCTGCAAAGATACTTTGTGAACTTCTACTCGCTCTGTTGGTTCTCTTCAAACACTTCCGGAGTTGCGAAACGTGGAATACATCATTCACTCCTGCTAATTCTGAGGGTAACTCCAACTTATAGGTCACTTCTCCTTTTTCTCTTAAGTATTTTGAATGGTCCAATATACCTAGGAGATAACTTTCCTTTCTCCTGAAATCTTCGCAATCCCTTGAATGGTGTGACTTGAGGTAAATCAGGTCACCTAGTTCAAATGATAGTTCTCTTCGCCGATTGTTCGCGTAATTCTTTTGTTGTGACTATGCTGTCTTCAGCCTTTCTCTGACAAGCTTTACACGAGCTTCTGCTTTTTCCACTATCTCTAGTCCTATGATCCTACGTTCTCATGGCTCATTCCAATGCAATGGGGTTCTGCATTTTTATTCGTATACAGCTTCAAACGGTGCCATTTGTAATCTAGACTGATAGCCATTGTTGTAAGCAAATTCTACAAATGGCAAGCATTTATCCCATGATGTTCCATAATCTAGTATGCAAGCTCTTAGAAAATCTTCCAAAATCTGATTTACTCTTTCTGTCTATCCTCCTGTCTGAGGGTGATATGCAGTGCTAAAATTCAATTGAGTTCTTAGTGTTTCGTGGAGTCTGCTCCAAAATCTTGATGCAAACTGTGCTCCACTATCTGAAACGATCTTCTCAGGGATACTATGCAGTGTCACTATTCTTTGCATATACAACTCAGTTAATTTACTCCCATCGTAGTTCTCTTTTTAACTGGGATGAAGTGTGCTACTTTGGTAACTCTGTCAATGATGACCCATATGGAGTCATATTCTGGGAGTCCTATGATAAAAATCCTTTCTAATCTCTTCTCATTTCCATAGTGGTATTGACAAAAGTTGTAACTTCCCGACTATCTTCTGATGTTTTGCTTTAATTCACTGACAGGTATCACAGTTTGCAATGTATTCTGCGATCTCTTTCTTCATATTATCTCCCAAAAACTGATTTTTCAAGTTCTGGCACATTTTAGTGTTACCTAGGTGCATTGAGCACGAGGTTTTATGTGCCTCATGGAGAACTAATTCCTTAAGGTCTGCGCTTTGGGAAGCACAGATCCTTTCCCGATACCATGCAATTTCCTGCTTGTTGACTTTAGTAAATCCTGAGCTTTGCCCAACTTGATTCGGTTCTTAATCTTGCAAATCTCTTTATCCTCTTTCTGGGCATTCCTTATCTATTTCTCGAGTTGTGGTTCTATTACCAAGGTGGTTAACGTTCCTTGTGATATCATTTCCATCTGAAGATCTTGTATCTCTTGCTGTAAGCATGGATTACTTGGCATGACTCTTCCCTATAAGCTTTAAGCCTTCCTACTCAAGGCGTCTGCTGCTATGTTAGCCTTTCCTAGATGGCAATGAATACTGAGATCATAGTCCTTGATCAATTCCAGTTACCGTTGTTGACGCATGTTGAGCTCTACTTTTGTGAGAATGTACTTGAGGCTCTTATGATCAATGTAGATTTCACACTTGTTTCCAATTAAATGGTGTCGCCATATTTCCAATGCATGAACTACTGCTTCTAATTCCAAGTCATACATAGGATAATTCTCCTCATGTGGCTTCAGTTGACGTGAAGCATAAGTCACTACTTGGCCTTTCTGCATCAACACACAGCCTATCCCTTTTGCTTCGAAGCATCACGATAAACTACGAAGTCTTCCTTGCTATCTGGCAATGTGAGGACTGGTGTTTTGCCAATCCCTGTTTTAGCTTTTGAAAGCTTTCTTCGCACTTGGTGGTCCATTCAAATTCAATGTCCTTCTTTAGCAGTTTAGTGAGAAGTTTGGCAACTTGGCAGAATCCTTCAATGAATCTCCTATAGTAGTCTCTTAAACCCAAGAAACTTCTAACTTCTGGAACTGTAGTGGGCTGTTTCCACTCTTTGATTGCAGCAATCTTAACTGAAATTCCTTCTTCCGTTAAGACATGTCCAAGAAATGCAATCCTTGTTATCCAAAATTCACATTTGTCAAACTTGGCATAAAATTGTAGTCTTCCTAAGACTAGGTGCAGATGTTGCTCATGCTCCTCCGGGCTCTTGGAGTATATCAGAATGTCATCTATGAATACCATGATAAATTGGTCTAGAAAATCCATAAACGTGTTGTTCATGACGTTCACAAAAGCGGCTGGGGCATTGGTTAAGCCAATTGGTACTACTGTAAACTCATACAATCCATATCTGGTAGTGAAAGTGGCCTTTGGTATATCTTTTTTCTTGATTTTTAATTGATGGTATCCAGACTTCAAGTCTATCCTGGAAAATACTTTAGCCCCTTGAAGTTGGTCAAACAAGTCGCGACTCCAATTTGGCATACGCGCCAGCAATTTGACAATGGCGGTCAATTTAATAGCGCGATACCTCACCGTTGCTGGGGACAGGACGACGAAATTTGCCGGTGAGCAATCACCGGGCTTCACTAAACTTGGCAGGTAGGTCACTGGAGCGGTAGAAATATTAATTGCGCAACCAATTTAGACAGTGATCGTACCTAAAACGGTGTGATTTTGTAATACCGCAAGTGTACAGTTGAACGTTGAGCACTTGAGGGTTGAATTCCATGAGGAACAAGCGTATTCGTCTTTATAGCTTAATGGATCACTGATTAAGTCTAAACGAGTTGTGGATTGTTTTTCTATAACTAATTCTACTACTAAAGCTATCAATCTAGGATTTTAAAGCAGTAAATTGCAGGTATGAAATCTGGATTTATAAAGCAGGAATTAAAACCTAGGGCTTCGAGAATTCCGTAACCATCCGGCATAATTCTGTCCAAGGTCCGAGGATTGTGAGTTAATTTCCATTGTTTTCCAAGACAAATTAAGTTTCCAATTTGGGGCGCTGGATCAACAGTCAGAGGATCGCTTCCACTGTCATGTTTGGCGAGAGCCTCTCTCCTGTTCAGGGTCCTGCGTCAAAGCGCTAAGGACTCAAGAACTCCCCGAAATTCTAGCTAAGGCTCAACTATTACGTCTGTTGCCGAAATGAGAATTTAGGGTTTAGAGGAAGAAAACATTAGAAAATAACTCCAAAACTTAGATCAAAACCAAGGAAGAATCACGTCTTCTGGATTAGGTCATCCCTAACCCTAGAAGGGATCTACTCGCAAAAAGCCATAAGAATGCAGAAATAATAATAAGAAAAGAACTTACTTGATTGCTTGAGAATTGAAGTTGCCGTCTTTGCCGGCTTACAAAAACAATAAAATAGAGAAGGGGGCTCTACTAAACTAAACCCTAATGGCTAGTATGTAAAAAAATATGTCTAATTGAGCCAAAAGCTTTTCTATTTATAGTACATAAGTCTTACAATTAACCAATTACAACTCAAGACTTATTTAGGAAGGAAATTGTGTCAGATTCGGACTTTAAACCGACTAACGGGTCTGTTTTTGATTCAGAAATCAGGTTTCGGGTCGGATTCGGGTTCAATTTCGGATCGGATTGCTGTTTTTTTTCCAGATTTTCAGCATCTTCTTTCTCCACTTCTTTCCTATCCAAACAATGTTGAAATAACTCCAAATTTGGTACGTTTGTTCCCTGAAACATGACGAACACACTCGTGAAAGCGGATTGTAAAAATATTAAAAAAAGTCACATAAAATGATGTATCAAAGGAATTTTAAGCATCATTTTTGCACATTTTCAATACTAAGCCTAGGGTATAATTCTACCAAATTAAGACTTATCATACAGCGGTTGAGTAGTTTGGTTAATTTGAATTTCTCCGACTGTGGCGGCCCTTCAAGCTCCCAAAGCTCGTCACCGGTGCTAATTCCACCGCAGCAGCTTGCCAGTGGCTGCGCAACAGGTTGGTTTAACCCCCTAACACTTAACCCTGAAGCCCTACGGCGTATTGGCTGGAGATCTGATCAACTATTAGCAATCCAGCACGCTACAGTGAGTAAAATTGGTAAACTAAACTTTCCTGTTGCCGTCGGGATTATTGTGGTCGTCCCACCGGGAGAACTCGCCGAAGAAGGTCGGAAATTGGTCATCTAAGTGCCAAGGAACATGTTGAACAAATAATGCTTAAGGCTTGAACAAGAATTCCTAACCTCGAAGGACTTCAAGCTGCTGCACGTTGCTACGGCTACTGTTGCTACTGCTGCTACTTTTGGACAGAAAAGAGTAGAACTCTGTTGTGCTACTGCATGTATAACTTCCTACTGCATACATACATACACCTCTTTACACAAAAATTTAAGCAGCTGCATGTATCTATGTCTACCCCTCCTTTTTACTGCCTAATGGTGCTGCATGCTGCAGCATTATGATGGGAAACGGTGCCCAATCTTCCAACAGGTATGGTCAGTCGATTGGTGGAGAACTCGATGTTGACGATTCGGCTTTTGATCTAGAACCGATCCAAAACTTGCAACCACTACACCACGGCTCCTTTGGTTATCAACCACGCGCACGCACGGATTGACCTCGCCATGAAGGCTTGTTCCTGCTGCACATCGAGAACACAAGAAAGAACGAAGAAGAAGCAACTGAATTGCAAATTGTATTAAGCTCACGAGTTGGGATTTCACAAACCGAGTTCGGTGAAACTGCAATGGCAGAATTAATCTAAGAAAAATCCAAATCTAAATAGTGAAGGCCACTGAGTATATGAAGAGGCAGTGTGGCTAGGGTTTCTCATGCCCTACTAGGGAATACATGGGCCAAAGGCCCAAAACAAGGTGTCGCAGCACCGACTTGGCCGAATCAGAATCTGGTCAACATTTGTTTTGTTAATTTCCGGCGATCTAGAAGGAATTTGGACATGGGCCCAGATCCATTGAAAAGATCTCGTTGTGGGCTCTCCATGGGCTATAAGAACATCCCAATCGGACTTCTATGAGGGAGTTATGGTCGTTTGAAGGCAAGCTGCTCTTGGATAGCCGAACCGGACTCCAACTCGAACCCGTCTTGGGCTCCTTGCTGGTCCTCGCGTCCTTGCTGGTCCTTTCCATGGTTCCTAAGTACAATATTATCACCATTAGGTAGTAAACCTGTCGTTGTATTAAGAATACCACGGCAGGTTAGATGACGTGTTCTCTTCAACACGGGCTGACCGTGTGATGGGTAACTTCGCGTTGGACAAGCTCAGAGACTGACACAAGGGTTTATACAGGTTCGGGCCTCGATGGAGGCCCTAGTCCTATCGCCATGCTCCCGACACGCGTCTGTTTGTGGGCTCTCTCCAGGAGAGAGGGGGCCGGAACACACCTATTCTTTTCTGGTGAATTGGGTACAAAAAATGAATGTCCCCCTTTCAAGAGGGGGGTACAAGGGCTTATATAGGCCCATAAAATGTAAAAAGCCTACACTACCCTAACTACAGCCGTCGGATTGAAGGGTACTATTGTCATTCCTCCGGCTGAGGGGCTTGGATGCTTGACACATGTCCTTGCTGGTTCCCGAGGACCCTCGCATGTGTCCCTCACGTGACCCCCCGCCCGGGACCGGGGTCACTGGGGCCCTTGTCCGCGGGCCATAGGTGGTGCCCGGGACTAGGGTCACCGGGGCCCTTGGCCCCGGGCCAAAGGTGGCGCCCGAGACGAGGGTCACTGGGGCCCATGTCCCCGGGTCAAAGGCGGCACCCAGGACTGGGGTCACCGGGGGCCCATGTCCTTGGGCCAAAGGCGGCGCCCGGGACTGGGGTCACCGGGGTCCATGTCCCCGAGCCAAAGGCGGCACGAGACTGGGGTCACCGGGGGCCCTTGTCCCCGGGCCATAGGTGGCGCCCGGGACGGGGGTTACCGGGGGCCCTTGTCCCTGGGCCAAAGGCGGCGCCCGGGACTGGGGTCACCGGGGCCCATGTCCCTGGGCCAAAGGCGGCGCCCGGGGCCCGGGTCACCGGGGGGCCCTTGTCGTTCGGGGGGAGATTCCCCCCAACAGCAGCCCCCCATTCCTTCCGGAGACATCCTCTGAGTCTCAAGAGGGAATGGTCTACATCGTCGGGGACATCTCCCCCGGAAGCAACGTTCGGTGCTTGGCTGACTCCTCGATTCTAGTGGCGATCATTGATGGCGATGTTGTCGATCATGATGATGCTTCCAGCCTCGATCGTCGTGCGCCGTCCACAATAAATGCATCGCATGATTTGAACCGTCATCGCTCCGTTTCCCGCGTGCGCCTTCTCGATTTGCATGAGTCATTTGAGACGGGTGGCAAAGATGGATCAGAGTGGGCCACGTGGCGCCCATCGGGGCTGCACGCGAGCCCTATAAATAGGGCCTCGATGCGCTTCGGAGAGTTCACTTCAAATCTCCAATTCTCGTCTCCTCTCGGGCACTCTAGTCTGCCTGTAACCTTCTCCCGGTAGGGCTGTTTCCGGAAGCTTAGACACCCGAACCCAGTTTTTCTGGTAGCTTTGCCACTAGCAAAATCTAATGGCACCAAAAGGTCGTGGCAAGGTCGCCGATGTGCCCCCAGAGGAAGTCACCGCGGGGGACTTAGACAACCTCATGGACCGGGGGGTGGTCGTGGACGGGGACGTCTAGATCCCCTCGAAGATGGAGACCACACCACACCCCCAGCCCAGAGAAGTTGTCGTGTTCGACGCGTTCCTCGAGGCCGGTCTCTGGCTCCAGGCGCATCTGTTGTTCTGGGAGTTCCTCCGGAAGTTCAACGTGGCGCTAAAGCACCTCACCCCCAACACCCTCGTCCGGATGGGGTTCTTCATCTGGCTGTTCAAGACGGCCACCGGACGGGAGCCATCGGTCCAGCATCTCCGATACTTCTACGAGGCTTCGGCGAGGGGCTCGTGCATCGTCCGGGGAGGGCCGAAGTCCACTTACGGCTGCATTATGATGCTCTTCTCCCTTCCCGGGTCGAGGAGTACCCGGTGGCGGCCTCCCAAGACCAATGGGGTGAATGGCTCCGGAGATGGTTCTATCTCCAGGCGCGTGAGTCCGGGCTCACTTACTCACCGGAACCCCCCTCCTACTGTCGATCGTCCGCCCCCAAGCCCCCGGCATGGACCACCGAGGACCACAAGCTCCTTAGCAAGGTCGTCGGTGCCTGGGGTCTGAGGTCGATGAGGGACACCGCTGAGGAGTTGGCGCTCCTCAAGCTCTTCCCCTTTTCCCACGGGTGGAGGGGGATTGGACTGTCTCCGGCTCTTCGGCCTCTGCAGAGACTGGTCACCCGGCGTAAGTGTCCAGTGACTCATCTTCTCACTTAGGGTTTTCTGGCTAACTCTCGTTTTTGCAGTCTGACCGTACCCATCCACCCGGGTGAAGGCGGAGAGCCTCCTCGGGAAGTATTACGCTGATGAGCACGAGCGCGTCGTGCGAGTCATTGAGGCCCTCCCCACAACTTGGTGGCGGAAGCTTTCGAGTTAACGCTGCCAGAAAGGCAGCCCCTCCCCACCCCCGGATCGCACAAGCAGGGGAAGGAGATCACCGAGGCCCCTGAGCCAAAACGTGCTAAGGCGCGAAAGGCCTTCGTTTCGTTGGCGGTACCGGACGTTCCGCCCGGTGGGACACCCAGGGCGACCCCCGGGCCCGGGCGCGCGCGAGCCACCCCGAGGACCCGGGGGGTGTCCCCCCGCCCGGGGGTGGGGCGTGACGCGACCACAGACTTGGGTGAGAAGGCGAGGGCCGCGGACGAGGCGGCCCATTCCAACTCGGCGGATTATCTTCCGTCCCCCCTTCGGTCGTTGCTCCTCCGGCTGAGCCGGAGGCGTTGGCTCTGGAGCGCCCGGAGGATCGATTTGCGAAGGTCTCACCTCCGCGTGTCGAGTGGCCGGTGGACGAGGGGGGAAGCCCTTCCGTCTGTCCGGACCACGGCGCCTTAGGAGCTCCGCAGCCCGGAAAGGGAAAAGGTCTCCTCATCCCCCCTAGGGGCCCTATTCCTTCGGTGAGCTCGTCCTCCGATTCTTCGGAGACTGAGTCCTCGGTCCCCGCGGCTCTAGCCGAGGCCAGCCCGGTTCACATCGTCCCCAGGGACGATTATCGGGGGCCTTCGGACGGTGATAGTGTCAGTGCCGCCGAGAGGGAGACCTCGATGTTATCTCCGGACGAGGCACGTAGGTTCGCCGTGGGTCTTCAAACCCGGAAGGTGGTGGACTATGTCCGGTGGGGGACCATTTGGGATCATAGCTCTGAATTGGTTTCGCTTCATCTTCAGGTGAGTTAATCTTTGGGTGTTCTAGGCGCCTTCCCCGATGAGTTGTCTAATTTTCGGATTTGCAGGTGGCCGCCCTCGCCCAAGGCGTCGAGAACCGCTACGAGGCGGCTTTAAAGGACGCGGAGGACAAGGCCATTGCCTCGGCTGCCGAGTGGGACGAGGCTCTCGGGAAGCTTACCCGAGTTCATGCCCAACTCCTCTCTTCGGAGGATGCCAACGCCCGGCTCCAGAGGGAGGCGAAGGTGAGGGAGAGCGCCCACCGGGAGCTCGAGGGCTCCTACTCCCGGGCGGTTACGGAGACGGGCCGCTTCGTTCGCTCGGCCCTCGAGGGGCTCGGGCTAAGCCTTGGTCCGGGAGGCGGCTCGGGGGAGACTCCGGCAACGTTCACGGAGGCTATGCGCTTTCTCAACGCACAAGTCTCCGTCATCCCGGATTCCACCAACGCGCGCGCTCGAGGTCGGGCCATCCCGGTGGTGGCCTCCGCGGCGGCTCTCGTTGAGCATTAGGGGACCGGTGCCCGGGTGATTGGGGGTCGGCTTCCCCGGAGCTTCCAGAGCTTCTTCGAGCTGCAGCGGCGGGAGTTGGTGGAGTTGGCGGGCAGCTTCTATGACATGGTTGTCCGGTCCCGATTTCCAGCTTATGCGCTCCCGAGGGCAAGTGCCCCGGCCACAGAGGGGGCTCCCCGGGGGGGTGGACGACAATGGGCAAGTATGAAACTCCCCCCGGGCCTTTAGATAGGTCATCTTTTCCTTTGCTTAGGATTTTTGCTCCCGGTAGCTTCTTAGAGGAAGCCCCATAAATTTGTAAGACTTTTTGATTAATGAATGAAACAATATTTTTTGCTAAGTCTCAGCTTGTTGTGGCAGGTCCTCCGGGAGCTAGCTCCCGGGGGAGGACTTTCGGGACCTAGACGTCTTGGCCCGGGGGGAGCCCCGGTGGCAATAGGGGTCGCCTCTGGGGTGATGGGTGAGATGTGACCTGGCCAACGCCCAGGTAGCCTTAGCTCTGCTAAGTCTCGCCACTGGGGGCCTCTAACATTGTACTCCCCGGAAGCCACTCTGGTTACGTTGGCTCCTAGAGTGGCACTTGGATAATTTTGACAATAGCCGCGCCGAATTGTCTCCTCCGCGACCGGAGGCTCAAGGGTTCCTCCGCTTAGGATATGCCCCCCGGCCGGCTACGAATATTGGCCCGGAGGATTTCTCAAAGAAGCTCGATGACGCATAAGGGCTTTGTACTGGGACCTTTCTCGGGAGATGTCTCGAGGCCTTCGGGGATATTAGGCGTGTGTACCCTCCGTAGTAGTTTTTTCGTAGGGGCTTAACTCCTCGAATTGTATCTTTATATTTGCCTGGGCTGGTCGCCCCCGGCATGTCTTGGCCTACCGGGGGGTCCCCCGGTTAGATGTGTTGGTACCTACCAGGGGGAGGTGTCCCCCGGTTGGCCATATCAATAAAGCTTGAGATTGCTTGTTTGTTTCACTTCTTGCTTTCTTGTCTTTGAAATATTTTCTGAAAAAGTGTCCGGGTTTGTCCCCCCCCCCCTGCCCACAGCGGGCTGTAGTAGCTAGCTCCGGGCGCTGTGGGGAAGGAACAAAGAGGTCCCACGTTTCGTGCTGCCTCTGGGAGGAAAGTTTTTAAGATCTCCGAGAGGTGACCTCCGGGCATCCTGAGGATGAAGGGCCGGGAATGAGCTCTTCGGGAAGAAATCATCCGGTCGTCGTAAAAATGGGGAGCCGGGAATAAAATCTCCGGGAGAACATTTCCGAAATCCCCGAGGATAATTTTTCTGGGAGAAAAAACCCTCCGGTCGCCGTGAAAACGGGGCACCGGGAATAGGATTTCCAAGAACAAATGTCCAAGAATTCTGTCTCGCTGAGGAGAAAGTCGGCTCCTGGAGGAGGATGAGCCCGATGGCGGGTTTGAGTGTTTGATGGGGGACTAGTCTCTCAAATTGACTCGCTACCACGGTCCTTGAGGACCGGGTTGCCGCTTACACCCTCAGTCCACGAGGGGTGACCGTAAGCCACCCTGCGGGAGTGGGACTCCCGTTGTAGGGACTTTTTGGGTCGTAATAGCCCACTTCCTCACAGAGAGGGCATCCTCATGAGGAGGGCATTGTCGTGAGAGACGGGAATGTAGAGACCTGCAGTGAGCTCAGGCTGAGGGAAAAACTAATTGCATTAATGAGAAGTCGAAATACAACGCCTCCCCCCGCAAAACTGCGACGGGGGAGGGAACCGGGAATACAATGCTCTCCTCCCCTCTGGCGTAATTGCTCAGGGGGAGGGAGCGAGCCCGTAGGCTAGATATAGAACTTGTGAAGCTAGCCCGCATTCCATGTGTGCTTTAGCTCTTGTTCTTGAAGGTTGGAGAGCTTGTAAGCCCCCGAGCCTACGACCGCTAAGATCCTGTAGGGGCCCTCCCACTTGGGGAAGAGTTTGCCTTGGGCTGGGGGGTCGGTCACGCGCTTCAGGACGAGGTCCCCCAGGCGGAAAACCCTCGTGTGGACACGTTGGTTGTATGCGCACGCCATTTCGCGCTCGTAGATGGCATGATGAAGGAGCGCTCGGTCACGTTCTTCTTCGACGAGGTCGACCTCCAGTCGCTGATTTGCCTCATTGGCTTGGTAAGCTGTGGTCGTGGCCCCATCGAGGAGCTCGACCCGCAACGACTGAAAGCCGATCTCTGAGGGGAGGACCGCCTCAGCCCAGTACACGAGGGAGAACGGGGTGCGCCTCGTTGCCCGACTCGGGGTCGTGCGCATGGAGCAGAGGATATTAGGGAGCTCTTCTGCCCATGCGCCCCGTCTGGAGGTGGCTTGTTCGAGTTGTCGGCATAACCCCTGTACGATTATGCCGTTGACCCTTTTGACAGCCCTGTTGCTCTGAGGGTGGGCTACCGAGGCGAAATGGATGACAAGCCCCAAGCCCTCGCAGAATTCCTTAAAATGTGTCGAGTCGAATTGGGTCCCGTTGTCGACTGTGATCTCCCAGGGGACCCCAAAACGACACACGATGTTCTTCCAAAAGAATCGTTGTACCGCTCGGGACGTGATGCTGGCCAAGGGTTCCGCTTCTACCCACTTGGTGAAGTAGTCAACTCCGACTACCGCATACTTGTATCCTCCTGGCGCCGGGGGGAAGGGACCTAAGAGGTTCATCCCCCAACGCACGAAGGGCCAAGTAATGGGGATAGTTTGCAGCGCTACCGAGGGGAGATTGGAACCCTTGGCCATCTCTGGCAGGCCGCGCACGCGGTGACAAGATCTCGTGCCTCGCGGACCACTGTTGGCCAATAAAAGCCTTGGCGGAGAGCCTTGGCAGCGATGGCACGCGGGGCCAGATGAGACCCGCAGCTTCCCGAGTGAATGTCCTCAAGGAGTTGGAGCCCCTCCCGCCGCGGGAGGCAGCGGAGCAGAGCAGAGGCTCCCCGCTTGTAATTAAAGCCTCCGCTCCAACAAGAGATATGCCCGGGCCTTGGCCCGGAGCCGCTTAGCCTCGGTCTCGTTGGAAGGGTCCCCTCCCCCTTTATGAAGGAGATAAGGGGGTCCATCCAAGACGTGACCCGGGTGATCTCGGAGACCTCGGGGCGCGGGACCATTGTCCTCGTCCGGGGAGGTTACCGAGAGCTTCGCGATGATTTCCAAGAAAGCGCCCCCTGGGATGGTGTCGCGCCCCGCACAGGGTACCACGATTACTCCCGTGGAGACCTAGCTCGCTGCAGCTGGCCTCATACATACATACCACTGACTTCCCAGGATAAGTCAAGCACAGGAGTTCATTGCAGCAGAGTAACTTACAAAATATCATTCATAAACAGTATGGCCTGCTGGCCTGGTACAATAAAAGAGTAATACAATGCCTTCACGGCACAAATGGTCTAATTAAAACAAAAGACAACTACTTGGCGGAAGCTAGGCGAAACCCCCACAGTCGTAAGAAGTTGACCGCAAAACAGCACACTTCAGGGCTCTGGCAGAACTGGCTCTCTTCCTTCTGGATCCACGAAATCTTCCAAGCCTTCGTCTTGGTCATGGACCACTCCATCTATTGTTGATAAGTTGCAAGGGTGAGCACTTACGTACTCAGCAAGTCATAGGTAAGAATAGAGATACGTATAGTAGAGATGACATGATCCTATGCTATTGAGGGAAAAGAGGTGAGAGAGTTTTTCCACAAATACTTTTCTTCCAAGCTTTTCAAATCTCATGCTCATGGCAACATTTCATATACTCATGCCTCTTAGATATCACAAGATCACTAAATTATGGTACTACCGCGACACGTCAACACATGAAAGCCCACGGCAGCACCCCTTATCATGACAACACATGTCATTTGGGTAATCTTGACTTAACAAATTTTAATTTATAAAACAATACTTGTGTCACACCCCGTGGATTCAATCCACCGCGGCATACTCCTAAAACTCGGGAGCACGAAGTATTCGAATACATTTTTAACTCTGCAGAGGGGTACCAATTTACCCGCAAGATATATCCACTTTCATGCCCTTCCTATCACAAGGATTGGACCCCTAACTCACTTCATACTGTGAGCGGCAAGGTGGAGATAACAAGAACTTTTGCCATGTTTCACACACAATTCACCCCAGACCCTGTGGTTTTCTTCACGCAAACCACAGTTGTGGCAGGGTTTCACAACCCCCACTAATTGGCATCTTCCCCTCAAGGTCAGCGTGCATGATCACATCCTGTGATATGTGTTGGAGCGCACCCCGTGTTAATCGTGAGTTTGTCATATAGGGGTTTCATGTGTGATCCACATACTACTTGTTCAGGTCTGTCCCATACCAGGCTTGCGGTCGGCACGTTAATCATGCCACTAGACGCACAACACAAGGTTCTAGGTCCTTATATGCCAATGACCAGCTCATACCATAATCCATGCACTTCCAGTGCTGGCACATCCTGTGCGACCAAGCACCTCCAGTGCTTTCACCATTCCATACCAAAATGCTGGTCACGGCTAGGGGTTTTATTTCATGAATATAAATATATATAATATATTAGTTCATGGCTCATTATTTGATCAATTCACATTTTACAGGCATCAGCCTGATGCTGCCATTTCATAATTCAACTATTCTCAATCTTTCACATGCAATATTATTTTATAATCAAGGTATATTCTAGCAATTCATAAAATATAGGTTCAAGATGTTCAAGAATATGACTTGCCTTCCGCGTAGTAAGAAACAGCAGTTGATGTCGGGTCTGCGACGAAGTCTTCGAACTCGGACTCTTGCTCTGAACAAGGTTCAAACAAGAAAACAGGCATTACAATCAATCCTACTCTTACTATTCCACTATATGCGATAATGCAAGGAGAAACACTTAGGTGATACAAGATTTGAGAGTTCTGGGAAACGATTAGGGTTAAACTATGGAAACCAAGGTTAAGATTAGTTGTCAAAGGTTTACAAGGTTCCAAATGTTCCAAAATATTAGAATGATATCAAGGTTGTGACTGGTTCGCTCAAAAACAGCGAACGTCTTTAGGTTGGCATTCGGTTCAAGGCATCGACATAGGGTCGATGGATGATAGAGGGCTCAACTCAAGTTGTGACAGTAGAATAAATTGTAGATCACAACATCAGGAGTCTAAGGGACAAAGTTATGTTCAGTTTGCATACCCAGAAGGGGTCAAACTGGCCCAATGCCATTGGCTGACATAGGTTGACAAGGGCTGACAATGCTGAAGAATGGCATCGACATGGTTTGAATAGTTTCTAGTGGCCAAAATGGGTTTTGATTCAAGCATATGGTGCACAAGGTAGTGAAGCAACTGTTTGACAAGGTAGTTTTTGGTTTGCATGACCAGAGGTGGGTGAACAGGGCTAATGCCACTGACTGGCATAGTTTGACATAAAGTTGACATGGCCAGAAACAAAGGTTTGCCATAACTTTTGATCTAGGGCTCCAAATGATGCACCACTTTGTCTGGTAGTTAGGCATTTGTAACAGGAACAAATGTCTCAACAAGATCTAGGGCAGGAGATGGCCAGAAAGTGATGAAAACCGGCAAAGAAGTTGACTGGCCTGGAGCACATGCAACATAAACAGTGCAGTAACTAGGGCATAGCTATATCTCACAATCTAGGCCGAATTAGAAGTCGTGATAGAAGACAAAGTTGCTCATGACGGTCCAAAACATCTAGATGGCAAAGTGGCTAGGGCTGGATTGGCCGGAATCGACGGCCGGCGACTGGAGCAGAAGAAGATGACATGAAAATTGGGGGTTTTCGATTTAGGGAAAATGAACTCAATTCCTTGCTTGTACATGATCTCTAGGGCATTAGAAACATACTGGTGAAGTTAGATTGGCTAGAGATGCACCAGGAAAGCTTAAACAGTAAGTTCAGTGAACATGCAAGGTTCCAATTTGGGGATTTTCACATATCAGCAAATCTGTCGATTTTGGTTGCTTAGGGATGTTAAGCAAGGTCTACTGAGCATATGTGATTACTGGCTCGAAGGTCGAATCGATCTGGTTGAGGATTAATTGCTCACCGGAGCTACTGGAGAGAAAAGGAAATCGCCGGCGACTGAAGGTGTTTAAACTAAATTCCAAGCTCGAGAAGCATGAGGGGGATGAGGGAAACTCACTGGGGGTGTTGGATTGAAGAAGGAAGCAGTGGTTGAAGCTAGCACCGAAGCTCCCTTTGCTGCTCACCGGGGAAGAAGAAGAAGACGACGAGGTTTGAGGACTTAGGTGTTTCTGGTGGGTGTGTGATGCTTCACTGAGACCAGGGACTATTTATAGAGGATTTGGAGGAGATGCAACGGCTAGAAGTGCACGGGGAGTTGAAGCCGGCAAGGAAGTGACAGGAAGCGACTTCATGTCGAGGTGGCGTCGAGGGGACTGGTTCAGCGGCCGTGAGAGCTTTTGCAGGTGATGAGAAGGTAAGCTAACGGCTGGCCGCTGCGAGTTCTCCACGTGGCTAAGCTTTCCTGCTGGAGCCGTTGCCGGTGGCGTGCAAACGGGAGAAACAGCTGGCTGCGAGTTGCGCCGGGGAAGATCCACAGTGGCCAACGCCGAGCACACACGTGGTAGCAGGCGAAGCAACCAGCAGTGGCGCGCTCGAGGTCGAAGGCTCCCGTGCTCGTGCGCTGTTCCAGGTCGTGGTCGAAGCAAAGACAGCAGCTCGAGGTCGAAAGCAGTAGAGCTGGTCGATTGCACTGGTTCTGGTCGTGAACTGAGGTGAGGTCGAATCCAGGGGTATTATTGTGTTGATTTCGGTTGCAAAGTGGACTGATTTGTAAATCTGGTCTTAGAGAGGTTCAATTTGGGATTTGGTCTCATGGCTAAGTATAATATTTCTATTAATACTCATTTAGCTCAAATCTGGAGAAAGTTTGATAAGGTTTGAGGGATTTCACCTATTTTCGAAAATAGGGTAAAATTAGGGTAAAATAGATCTGGATTTTGTCGATCTCGAATTCTGGTAATTGGAATGAGATTTTGAAGTCTGGTCAGAAGGGAAATCTGTATCAAATAGCATTTGGGAGGTGTTCCCTGAAGAAATTCTGGATTTGGAGTTGATTCGTGGATTTTAGCCTTTTCAGGCTTCCAGGTAAACAGAGAAAGGACTTATTTGCAGTAAAATTTGGACTAAACTGCGAAAAGTGTTTAGGTTAAACAATCTGGTTTCCAACTTTTTGGAGTAAGTTGAGGATATACTTAGGAACATATTCCAAAAGATACTTGAGTCTGGATAGGGTTAAATCATGATAACTCAATTATTTGGGGTACTTAGGGTAAATCTGAATTTCCTGTTTTCGAAAACAGAAAGAGGTTTAGATACTGGGAGTTAGGGTTAGAATTCAATCTGGCTCCTGAAGACTTTTATCTTCAGAATAACTGGTAGGTTAAATATGAATGGTCAGATCTTGATCTGGATCTAGAGAATAGATTTGGAGATTTTTAGGGTTTGAGAGAGATTAGGGTTCAACTGATCTAGCTACAATTACAGGGATACATGCATGCAGGATTTTATGCAAAAACTTTTCACCCCCAAAACCAGGGTGTTACAGATGGGTTCCCGGGCGCTGGCCGCCTGGGCTAAGGCGTCAGTCCGGTTGTTGTCCTTCCGGGGGATGTGTCGGGCCTCTAGGCCGTCAAAGTGTTTTTCCATCTTGCGTACTTCCTACAGATAGAGGCTCAAATTTGTGTCGTGGCACAAGTAGGACTTGTCCATTTGGCAAACTACGAGCTGAGAGTCTCCTTTCACAAGGAGACGGCGAATCCCCAAGGAATGCGCGCGGCGTAACCCGAGGAGCAAAGCCTCGTATTCGGCAACATTGTTCGTGGCGGGGAACTCGAGCCGTGCGGCATACTCCAGCGCCCTCCCCTCAGGGCTCCAGAGGACTACCCCGGCGCCGGCCCCGGCGAGGCACAAGGAGCCACCGAACATGAGCGTCCAATGGTTGCTGCGTTGGGGCGGTTCGGGGAGGTCCCCGTCCCCGGACCCGGAGGCCGGGGTCCATTCTGCCATGAAGTCGGCGAGGACTTGTGACTTGATGGCGGCACGCCCGGTGAGGGAAAGGGAGAAAGGGGCAAGCTCGGCCCCCCACTTTCTGATTCTGCCGGTGGCTTCTTTAGTCCGGAGCACCTCTCCCAAAGGAAGGGACGACGGGACGGTGATTGGGTGTCCCAGGAAATAATGACCACTAGTACATAAAAGCTTTCTTCTATCGGTAAAAAACACCCTTCTACTATCAGTTTTTGTACCGATAGAGATAGACACGATAGAAAAAGACAGAACATTTTCTATCGGTAAATAACCGACAGAAGAACTTCACAATTCTATCGGCATCTTAGGAGTGTACCGATAGAAAACCCGTCGTAGTCTGACGTTTAGCGGTGGGAAAAGTACCACTATTCTAATAGTTAATTATAAGTTTATCGACAGAAAAAAGCTTACTATTCTATCGGCATCTTAGGAGTGTACCGATAGAAAACCCGTCGTAGTCTGGGAAAAGTACCACTATTCTAATGGTTAATTACATGTTTACCGACAGAAAAAGCTTACTATTCTATACAGTACATTATTTACCGATAGAACATTCACATATACAGTACGTTATTTACATTCACAATACAGTACATTCACATATACAGTACAGATGCAATACAGTATAGATTGGATGCACAATACAGTACAGATGCAAAGAAGGGTAAATCACAGAACAGATTGACACATTAGATAGTTATTCACATTTATTCACATATATATGGACAAATACAAATTGCAATCCAATGTGGACATTTATTCACATATATATTTATTCACATGTATATAAACAGTCTATGCACAGAGTACACGAAAAAGAGAAAATTGTCATGGCGGATGGTTGGGCGCAACTTCCTCCATGACATATTGAGCCCAGATTTGTCAAAGATCTCTAATCTTTGCATTTTCGTATGGGTCTTTCGACATGGCGATCTGCAAGCATGTGTGAATATTGAGTAACTAACTTCCTAATTTAGAACGTGACACCCAATTTTCAAATTTGAGTTAGCTATCGATGCTTACCTGGGGGAATTGGGCAAAGTTTGTCTGCACTAGGTCGTACATGTAGCGCAGCACATAAAACCCGCATTCCCACGATTGCGGGTGCTGATGGCACTGAGATAATTGCATATGCGAAGACATGTTAGCTATTGTTTCCATAAACTAATTAAGCATAAACAAAAAGTCTTGTGAGTACTTCATATTCTTTCCAAGCTAGTAGGGAGCCGTGCGATGCGGCATGCCTCCCTCCAGCGGACACATATTTATCAAAAGCCCTGCATTTCAGTTAGTATTGCCGGTTAATGTATTATCATTAGCTAGTGAGGTCAAAATTTAAATCAAACATATAAGTTACTTACGCCTCCATATTCCCCTTGACCACATATTCGATCGATAATCTGCCACGTATCGAATCGAGGTAGTACACCTCGTTCCTCGGCGGACAGATCACGATGAGGATCTAGTGGCCCCTGCATTGTACGTAAAAGAGGACCGCTAGCTGAAAGTATATCTGAGGTGTAACATACAAGATTGAGTTAAATTAGTACGAAATGCACTAACATTTGGTGGTACGGCACCAGAATGAACTCCCTGTCCTGCTGCGCCATCAGCGCCTTGGATATGTACTGCTCAGCGTGTGCGGCGTTGTGCTCTAGCATCGTGAGGCTTATTTTCTCTGGGTCAAGGAAACCCACCTTGTCACACGCAGCCTCCGATGCTAGCCTGTACATGCACCTGCATGCAAAGGACGACATTAGTATTGCACAGAAAGTTACTACATTTCAAATGAACTACAACAATGCAGAGTTAGCAAACAGAGTTAGAAAACAGCAATACATAGCATCAGAAAACTCACAGGACTCCAGTCCGTATGATGGACATATTGAGCTCCCGCCAGTTGTAGAGGTTGAACAGATCCTCGTGTGCCACGGATATACTCCCGGGCTCACGGTGGAACTGCCCAGGCCTGTAGGAAACTAAGAAGTTCAGATTGCACCGAGCTCGGTGTAGGTACCACTCGTGGAGGTCTTTGGTTGATCGATCCAATTTACGCAAAGCTGCCTCCGACATGAGTGGGAACCCGTTCCTGAACCTCTCCGGCTGTCCTTGTCGCCCTTTTCCCTTGCCTTTGCCCTTGCCTTTCGCCGGGGACTGAGCGCGTACCTTCGAAGCCAAGGGCGAGGTGATGGCGGCTTTCTTTCGAGGTGAAGGCGTGGATGCGCTGGGTACGGTCGAGGCCGTCTTTGATGTGTCCAGGGTCGCACGAGATCGGGCCTCATGCCCCGAGCTGGGGGCGCAGTCCCCTGGTAGCCCGGCGGCAGGCCACTTCAATTAATGAGCACGTATGTTAGATTTTGCAAGTTGAGTGTACTGAGTAGGATGTAATCTAAAATGTATAGGATTTACCGGTTGTATTAGAAGACACTTCTTGGGCCACTGTACGTAGGAGCCCACTGCCTCAGCAAGTGTCTGCAGTTCCTCTGTTGGGACTACCAACGGAGAATCGTTGTTGCCTGGCATGGCCATGTCCACCTGTACCTTTGCAAACCCCAACAGCAGAGGTACGCAATGGACCCGGACATCTGGCCCAGACGGATATACGAAGCCGTGTCCAACCACTTCATGCTTGTCGCCTAGGTGATTCAGTAGGATGCAACCCTCCGACTTCTGCAAATTTGTAAATATTGAAGCAGGTTAGTGAAACAACTCTAACAGAATGGGAGTGGCATCAACTTAAATGCACAGATGAAGGCTTGCAGTACCTCAAGTACATCCACTGGATCCGCGAGGACCTTCGAAGCGCAACTGCTTATCCGACCCCGCGGGGTACCGTCGCCCTGGGGATCCGCATCTGCATTCTTGGCCAACAATGCATCTCTCAACCGTGCAAACTCCCTCATTTGTGCGACCTCAGACTGCACCTCAGCCCGTATCTCCGCCCGCACCTCAGCCCGTATCTGATCGGAGAGCTCCGCTTCCTTTTCCTTCCAGGAGCGGGCCTTCTTCCTCGGTGGAGCCGGATCTGCGAAACTGGCCTTCCACGACACAATGGATCCCACGGCCCGTGTCCACCCAGGATGCACCTTATTTCCTAGAGCCCGGGTGAGGATGTCGTTCTCCCTCTGTGGAGTAAACAATCCCTCCACTGCCTCCTCAAAAGAGATCTGTTACATTTAAAGGTACCTTGGGAGACAAATTGCCTTATATACACTTGTGCGCACATAGTTTACGAGGTTAGCCAACTTACCATTCGCCTCACAACGTCGGCGTCCCCAGGGGTTGCGAACTGCACAGACCCCGTGGATGACACGGACCCCCTCCCCCTCCACCATTGCTTGCACCTCTCATCCCGGATCTCGGAGAGCGCCAACTCAGGGGTGTCGATGATAGGATTTTGCTCGTCTTCCTTCTTCCACTGCTCCTCCTTCCCCGCATAGCCCCAGGATTCGAGCCGATGCGGGTGGTCGTTCCTCTTCTGGATCGCCCTATTCTTCTCGCTAAGGGCCTTGAACTCCTCACTCCCCTTCTGCTTGGTGAATTCCTCCCATACCTCATCCGATATGAAGGGGTACTTCTCGCAAGGAGATTTCCCCGCAGCGAGGAAGTTACTGACGAGCCAGCTCTTAAAGGTTTTCCATGTTCCGTTCATGTCCTTCAAGCAGGCCGTCCTAGGTGTATCGTCGGGGATGTTCCACTTAGCCTGTTTTCAAAAAATGCATACAATTAATCATGAGTTAGTTAAACTTTAGTATAAGCCAAGAGAACGTGATTACGAAAGAGTTCAGCGATTTCAGTTAATTTAACCTTCACTTCGGCCCACAACCCATCCCTCTCGTCCGCCATCACGTCCTTCCAGCTCTGCACGGTGATCTTCACCCATTCTTTCGCCAACAGCCTAACGTAGGCCACGTACTTCCCAGCATTCTTTCCAATCGGCCTCCCAAATTGGTTGAACTCACAAGAAAGATCCGTGTGTTTGGCCAAACGGCCCAACATCGTCGCGCCTCGCCCCACCCTCTTGTGCTGGGATGTAACAGCTGCATCTTCAGTTTGGTTGGGGTTGGCCCTAGTCGAACCACTAGTACCATCCGATGAAGACGACGACATGTCTTTCCCTACAAAACCATCAACAAACCATCAAAAATTTAATGGAAACACAAACCAAATCATTTTACAAAGAAAAAGGACCTATTTTAAATATGTTTTCCATCGGTAAACACAAAAGCTACCATGCAATACAAGATAAGATTCTATTTCTCAGCGTTTTCGTCTACACATTTTCATATAGGAAGCAGGCAACATATGGCAATTAATTCTTCTTGGAGTTCCATAACTCAGCCCAGGACTGGAGACTAATTAGGGCTGCAAAAGGGATGTCCGAAAAAAATAATACTAAAAGAAATACATGCATAAATTACTTCCTGAACTGTTCAGAAATATTTTCTATCGGTAAACACATGATCTGCCGATAGAACAAAACAATTTTTCTATCGGCAAACACGTGAGATACCGATAGAACATAACAATGTTCTCTATATATGGAATTTTGTTGATAAACCACTATTCACTGTCATCACATAACATTCTCAATGATTTTCTATACTAATATTCATGGGCCAGCATTATTATTTCACATATAAATATGCACACAAGCATCTAAGTGCCATTGTGCATAATCTGACAAACCGAATGCTAATGGAATATAAAGATATTGAAGTAGCACAGAAAGCAGGTCACAACCAAAAAAGGAATAATATGGTCTATAGCACCCTATCTTGGTTATCTTTAGCATTACCTGTATGCAAGTCATCAGGACTTCATCACATCTATTAGTTTGGGAAAAGTCATATATGTATATGCATTTGAAACATATACATCGAAGACCCATCCACATTGCCATATATTCATACCAAGTGAGTAAAAATTCCCAACCAAACTAGTACATTGCATGCCTCATGTCCTTCCAGATCCAAAGTTTTAATACTTGCTCAGAAATATTTTCTATCGGTAAACACAAGAGCTGCCAATAGAGCAGACAAATTGTTTCTATCGGCAAATACATGAGATACCGATAGAATATGTGTAAGAACAACTCCAACATATAATGTGCATTACATGGTAGTTGCATACAATTGATCACACATACAGCAGTATAGATAAGTTAAAATCTCAAAATAGGTTCATTACAGCACTGGAACATATTATGTCAACCCTAATTTAAATCAACATTGCCCTGCGGAATGTACATAATCCAACACAATAGGGAACCCTAGTGTAATTGCAAAACTAGAAGAATTAGTACGTACAAAACACTAGGATCAAATAAGGAAGTTACTGGAAATAGAACGACGAATTAGGGTATTTACGGTGATCAGTTGTGGTGATGGAGAGGCGGTGTAGAACGCAGCGGCGGCCGGCGAAGGACAAAAATAAGAACCGGTGGCAGTGGCGAACCAGTGTCCAGCCGGCGATCATCGTGTGGGAGAGAGGAAGTGAGTGGTCACGGCGGAGGTTGTGGTTTTCTTCGCTCTCGAAGAGACGCAGTGCTCTAAGTTGGAACTGTTCGACTGGAGGGAAACTCAAGGGCCATGTACGAGTAATAAAGTAGTGGATGACCTTTTCTATCGGTACAACCAAATAATACCGATAGAATTATGTACTTTTCTATCGGTACAACAAAATAATACCGATAGAACAAGTAAATTTCCCGGAAAAATATTTGAAGTAGTGGATGACTTTTTCTATCGGTATAAACAATAAAATCCCGTGAGACCAATTTTCCCCAGAAAATTTTTTTAATTAAGTGCAGAGATTATAGTATTGGGTGCCCTTTTTCTATCGGTAAAAACAACAAAATACCGTCAGAGTAATGAAAAGGTACACACAATTTAACATCAAACAGACCGTGCTTGAAAGCTGCAAAATGATAAAGAAAGAGGGAAGATAGCCGGAAAATTGGAAAATTGACATAAAAAGAAATTGTTCATTCATTGTTGTTTTATCACTTACAAAAAAAATAAAACTAAAAATGCTAGGTCAAGGGGTGGTCTTAGCCCTGGCTGCATGTAGAATAGAGTCAGTTAGACTTGCAGCCAGGACGCAGGACTCCTCTAGCGACAAGTTGTCCCTAGGATCAACTACTACCGCGTCGAGAAGGCCTGCGACCTCCCTCAGCTTCGCTATGGTATCCTTCATAGTCAAACCGCAGCCAGCGATGGTCATATCCGCGGCTTTCTTCTCCTCGCGAAGACGCCTCGTCCTCGCCCTAGCATTGTCACCATCCGTCTTCATGCGCTGAATGCGCTGGAAGAGATCGTCAAAGTCAAGCTGTAGCTAAGTGTGCTTGTCTGTAAGGAGCTTGTGCTCCTCCTGGAGGGCCCTCAAGTCGGCCTTCACTTTGCCAGTGTCTTCCACGGCTCCCATTCCCTGTGCAAATCAACAGGTCAAGAATGTACTGAACATGGATTAACAATACAGGGGTAAACCCAGGAGATTTAGAGTTCTTACCGGGGAGGGCGTGGCTGACGATCCCATGGAGGTTGCCATTGTGAAAGAGAAGATGAGGAGTCGAATCGTTCGAGAATTAGAAAAACAACAAAATACCGCGACGCATGGTGAGGTACTTATAGAATTTCCAAGGCGACGCATGGCGACACGGTTGAGAATTCAAAGCGCCAGAGTATTTTTCTATCAGTACAAACAGAAAAAAACCGTCAGACAACAAATACCGTGAGACTAACGAATTTATTCTAATGGTAAAATATAATAATACCGATAGAATAAGTAAACTTTTCGCAGCGAAACTTTTGAAGTGCCTAAAGTAGTGGATGTCCTTTTCTATCGGTAGAAATAACAAAATACCGTCAGAAAAATTGATTTTTGCAGAGCTTAATTTGAAGAAGCAAGAGGCTGCAATGAGATTTTTGCAAGTGCTATTTGAAGGGAAGAATTAAGTATTTACAAGATAAAGGTACTGTACATGTTAGAACTCATGCTGTGGAGTAAAATTGAGATATATTAATGCTGTGAACTAGCTTATCATTAAGTTCTAAAGAAAAATGTACTGCCTGATGTATTAATGATAAGTTCCTCACCTTGCTGCAGAACTTGTGGGCTGTTTGCTTGGCATTTATCCCTGAAATAGAAATTAATCATCAATGGTTCTCAACCCATAATCCTTCTTCGTGGTCATCTCGCAGATACGTTGTTTCGTCGATATCTTCAGTACGGATAGATTGAATGTCCTCTAAAAATGGAGGTATTTCATCGAATTGGTTATACTCCTCTTCGTCGACAACATCTTCGACCCCAACAATACGTCTCTTGCTGTGGAGGACAACATGCAAGTTTGGATTGGCCGGGTCAACGATGTAGAATACCTGTGTGGCTTGCTTTGCAAGTATGAATGGATCGTCTTGGTGTCCGACTCTACCAAGATCGACGAGAGTAAACCCGTAACTGTCAACTTGAACACCTCGAGGGATTTCGACCCATTGGCATCGAAACAGGGGAATCTTAAGTAATCCGTAATCGAGCTCCTATATTTCGTCAATAGCACCGTAATATGAGTTCAGCGCCCTTACTGACCTGGCATCCTCAGAAATAGCAAACAATGTCACTCCGCTACATTGCATGCTACTCTTGGCGTCTTGAGCTCTTGTGTAAAATGAATATCCATTGATGTCGTACCCCTGCCAAGTCCCTACAGTGAATCTTGGGCCTCTAGCCAACCATGTCACAGTTTCACTTACGGAGCCCTCGGCAGCTCGCGTGACTCTTTCTTGGATCCACTCAGCAAATTTCCTGTTATGTTCTCTGGTGACCCAAACGTCTGACTTCGAAGGATTCTGTGACCGTAACATTACCTTGTGCTCGTGTATGTATGGCTTGACCTCCGTCATGTGTTGTAAGACCCAAAAATGTGATTTTGCGTACACATCACGAGCGGGGACGATAGCTTTAAATCCAATCGTTCCGCTGCCCTAAAGCCTACCCTCGTGTCGGGACCTAGGAACGCCAATTGGGTCAACCCCGGACATATAATCTGTGCAAAATTCAATCACCTCCTCGGTGGTATAACCTTCCATGATAATCCCCTCGGGTCGACGATGAGTCCTTACGTATCCCTTCAATACACCCATAAATCTCTCAAATGAATACATGTAGCGCAGGCACACGGGTCCACAAAACTTAATTTCTCTGATAAGGTGAACAATCAGATGGACCATAAAATCAAAAAAGGATGGAGGGAAATACATCTCGAGCTGACAAAGAGTTGTAACCACGTCGCATTGCAAAGCGTCCAGTCCATCCGGATCAATTACCTACGAGGACACAGTTGCGCCAAATATTCATATCAGAAAAATCTTCTAATTAAGCTCCACAAATGGAGATAATGAACTTATAGTACGAGTGCACGTACTTACCTTGCAAGATATTGCGTTGAAGAAATAACATAGGTTTGTGATTGTCTCTCTGACTTTAACTGGGAGAATGCCTCTGATAGCAATGGGAAGCATTTGTGACATCAAGACATGACAGTCATGGGACTTCGTGCCAACCAGTCTTAGGTCCTTCATGGACACAAGTTTTTTCAAGTTCGCGGAGTACCCACATGGAACTTTAACACCGTGCAGGCACCGACAGAGTTCTGTTTTTTCGCTCTTGGACAACGTATAGCAGGCCGGGGGGAGGTACGTACGCTTTCCATTCTGTAAAGGTGCAAGCTTAGTCCTTATCCCCATTTCCACCATGCCACGATGAGCTTTCACGCCATCCTTTGTCTTTCCCGGAATGTTCAACAACAAACCAATCAAACTGTCACAGACATTTTTCTCTACATGCATGACGTCAATGCAATGTCGAACTTGTAAGTGCTCCCAGTACAGTAGATCCCAGAGAATCGATCTCTTCTTCCAAACATTTTTTTCTCGAGGTTTAGAATGCTTACCGAACTCAGCTTTGATGTCCTTCATGCGCGAGTAAATCTCCTTACCGGTCAGAAACACTGGAGCTGATCCCTTCTCAGGCTTCCCGTTAAATGATTTCCTCTTCTTACGGTACGTGTGATGCACCGGAAGAAACCTGCGGTGACCCTTGTACACTGTTTTCCGGCAATTTCACAGCCACATGCTCTCAGTTTCATCTAGGCAAATAGGGCAAGCCTTGGCTCCTTTCGTACTATACCCCAACAAATTACCGTAGGCCGGAAAATCATTTATGGTGCAAAATATCACGGGCCGCAAGATGAAATTCTCTTTCTTGTATGCATCCCACACCTGCACCCCCTCGCTCCACAATTTCTGTAAGTCCTCGATTAAAGGCGCTAGAAACACGTCAATATCATTTCCGGGTTGTCTGGGTCCTGAGATTAGTAATGCCATCATGATGTACTTGCGCTTCATGCATAACTAAGGAGGAAGATTGTAGAAGCATAAAAGAACCGGCCAAGTGCTGTGCCGACTGCTCATATTACCATGTGGGTTCATACCGTCTGTACTCAGCCCGAACCTTATATTTCTAAGTTCGCCGCCGAGCTCAGCAAATGTTCTATTGATGTTTCTCCATTGAATAGAATCAGCTGGGTGCCTCAGTTTTCTGTCTTGTTTCCAGGCTTCAGCATGCCAACGCAAGTGCTTCGTGACTTTCGGATTTGCAAACAGCCGCTTCAATCTAGGTGTCATAGGCAAGTACCACACAGTTTTCGCCGGAGGTCCTTTCTTTACCTCATGACGTTCACTATCAATCCGGTCCCTACGCGTATACCTCGATGCGCCGCATCTTGGACAAACATGCAAACTGGAGTACTCGTTACGGTACAACACACAATCATTTGGGCATGCGTGTATTCTTTCGATTTCCATTCCCAACGGACACAACAGTTTTTTGGCTTGGTAAGTAGATCTTGGCAACTCATTTCCCTCTAGAAGCATGTCCGCTAGAAGATCTAATAGTGCCGTGAAACTCTTATCACTCCAACCGTTGCCTGCCTTCAAGTTATATAATCTTAGCACAGAAGATAGTTTTGTAAATGTTGCACATCCAGGGAACAGAGGCTTCTCAGAGTCAGCAATCAGTTTCTCAAATTCACAGAAGTCGTTTTCGTTGTAATCTTCCTCTACATCACGTAACATCTCATCTAGATTGTCATCATCATCATCATCTACGTGCACATCGGAATGAACATTATCACAATTCGGATGATCATCGACATTATTGCAATCCACATCCGAGTCCTGCTGATTGGTAGTAGTGGTGCTTGTTTCCTCAAGATCTTCGCCATGCCATATCCAACGGGTGTATCGCGCGTTAAAACCACGACGAATCAACTGACTCTTAATTTTATCAGAGTTGCTAAACCTCTTCAAGTTCATACAATCTGTACAAGGACAGAGCATATTTTTCTCTCCCTTCCTCTCCTTTTGTTGCTCAGCAAATTTAATAAATTCATTCACACCATCCAAATATTCAAGAGTAGTACATTTTATTCCATACATCCAATATTTCGTGTCTATCTACAATTAACAAAATTTAACGAGTCAGCCATGCATGCATGAAACCTGCCCGATTAAGTTATGTATATGTACATGTACAGCCTCTTACAACAGATGTGTTGAACCCGAGCCTGACGAAATTAACACTAATTAACCTAGCTAACTACAGAATACAAGCTAGTGAGCTCCTAAAACATGACGCATTTCCAGCTATGTAGCTCCCAAGCTTAGAGCTACAAACTTGGAACTACACAATACAGCTAGCTTGCAAGTAGAGAGGGAGGGAGATCTAGAGGGAGAGAGAGATAAGTGTCGACAATTAATCATACCTTAAAGAGAGGGGCGCAATCAACTTCCCTCCAGCTTGCGCTGATCACCCTAGCAGTGTAGCTGCGAGCGTGGAACTTTCATTACAAACAGAGGGACACAGAGTGCAACAGAACAAATTAAAGAGTAGCTCAGCAATGATCCAGTGGGGTTTTCCTTATAATGGAGCTTTTTCTAACGGTAAATACATGAAATAACCGTTAGACTAACTAAGGTAATTTGCCTCTCACATATTCTATCGGTAAAAACTCCCATATACCGTTAGAGCATGTACATTACTGAGCAAGTACAGGCCTTGTTCTATCGGTAAATATGTGTATTTACCGTTAGATGATGCATGACTGAGCAAATATATGTGTTTTTCTATCGGTAGATATGTGTATTTACCGTTAGATGATGCATGATACACGAACATGAGTTTTTCTATCGGTAGATATGTGTATTTACCGTTAGATGATGCATGATTGAGCAAATATATGTGTTTTCTATCGGTAAATATGTGTATTTACCGTTAGAGGAGGTACTTGTACCAAACACACATGACACTAGTTCTCACATCCAAGGAATCATATCAATGTAACATCAAACAGATCTCACATCAAACAGATCTCACATCAAACAGATCTTAACTAGAAGATAAAGCAATATTTCAAGAAATGCTAATTTGTGGATTAACTAGGAGACACAAAAATACTTTTCTTAGGTACTTGGGACTTCATCTTGCCAAAGAAATTACACATGCCAGTTCACAAATTCAAGTGCATGCCTGAAACAGCAGTACAAAATACACACCTACCTACCAATATAATTAAATACACAAATACTCCCTACACATTCAAGTTCATGTCCCAATTAGCAATACATGATACACAAATATACAACAATATACAAATACAACAATTCACACATTCGATGTATATTAGAAAAGCCACGTCTGAAATTAACAACAGATCACGACGAGGACCTAGTGGCCCGTACATTTTACATAAAAGAGAACCTTTGCAGGTTGCGACAATGCAACTACCGACTACAAGTTAGACCTGATACATCACAAATCCATTCATCCAAAATAGCAAATGTCTGAACCACATTGGACTTAACCATAGGAGTTCAGTTCGAAGACGCCCGAGGAGCTGGAACTGCCATCGACTTACATTTGTACGTATTGGTGATTTCCTCGGACTCAAACTCGATCAACTCAACTCAACTCAACTCCATTAACAAAAAGAACCTACCTTAGAAGATGTTGTTCTGTGTAGTGATGGTGTAGAATGGCTGTGCAAATAACAACAATTCTTCTTCTCCAAGCAGGTAAGCATCTGGCCACAAGCTGGTGCATGCAAAAAAATATAAGATGCTTCCTATAGGTCCTGATTTGAGAAGCACGCCAGGCTTAACGATCTTCTCGACCGAGCCAACCAAGATCTCGCCCTTCACGTCCTTCCAGCTCTCGACGGTGATCTTCACCGTTTCTTTCGCCAACAAGCCAATGTAGGCAGCGTACTGCAATGAAGAACCGTGAAATACGTTGCCCCTCATGAGCATCATCCAAGGACCTGCACAGATCATAATCATATTGAAAAGAAGACACATCAAAATGAAGGATACAAAAAAAGCAGAATAATTGCCATAATCAGATTAGAATAATCTAACAATATTGCCGAAATTTTACGTACCTTGCTTGGGATGCCGAAGTCTAGAGGGCGTCGATGGAGGTACGGAGGTGCAGCGGTCGCCTGTAGAGGTGCGCCGGCCGTCCATGGAGCTTACGGGTTAGGACTACGAGCCCCAGACGAACTGTGAGAATGAAAGAGACATACCCGTGTATATATAGTACTAGATAAGTTCTATCGGTACAAAAACCGCATACCGTTAGTCCTTTTATATATATTCTAACGGTATACAACTAAATTACTGATAGAATAAAAACATCTGTAGAAGGCAAATGGTTCTATCGGCACAATACATCTTACCGATAGGAATTTTTGCACATACTCTGTCGGTATATACGTACATTGCCGATAGAATGAAAATATTTGTAGAAGGTGAACAGTTCTAAAATATTTTTTCTATATTCTAACGGTATAAACATTCATTACCGATAGAATAAATCTATTTGAAGACGAATAGTTCTAAGCAATTTTCGATATATTCTAATGGTACAAGAATCAATTACCGATAGAATAAAAATATTTGTAGAAGGCGAACGGTTCTATCGGCACACTACATATTACCGATAGGAATTTTTGAGATATTCTGTCGGTAGACTCATACAGTACCGATAGAATAAGTCTAGTTGTAGAAGTCGACCAGTCCTATCGGCACCCAACATTCTCCCGTCAGTACTTATGCATCTCTTCTAACGGCAAATATGTTCACCACCGCTAGAGTAAATCATAGTGCTTCTTCTATCGGTAAGTTTATTAATAACCGATAGGAAAAATACACCCGTTGGTCTTTTATGACCGTGAGGCACATTTTCTATCGGTTTTCTACTAAATCGCTAATAACCGATAGAATATAGGGGTTAGTACACTGCATTTCTGTACTAGTGGACGAAGCTTTCAGGACGCCATGAGGAGGGCGTAACAGACCTTTTCCATCTCCGTGTATCGTGTTTTATCCCCTTGGAGGGCTTCACTCACGTAGTACACGGGACGTTTTTGCCCATCTTGCTCCTTTACCAATACCGCGCTTACGGCGACCAGGGTTGCGGCGAGGTAAAGGAGCAAAGGTTCTTCCGGCGACGGGCTCACGAGCATTGGGGGGCTCGTGAGGTACTTTTTTAAGTTGTTGAAGGCTTCCTGAGCCTCAGGAGTCCACCGGAACCCCTCGAGGCCCAGGAGGATCTTGAAGAACTGGAGGCCGCGTTCCCCTGACCGCGAAACGAAGCGGCTCAAGGCGGCCAAGCGGCCGGTGAGTCACTGTACATCTTTGACGGAGCGTGGCAGGGGCATGTCCAGGAACACCCGTATCTTTTCGGGGTTGGCTTCTATGCCACGCTGGGACACAAGGAAGCCTAGAAGCTTCTCCCAGCACACGCCGAAGGCGCACTTTCTAGATTCAGCTTCAACGCGTATGCACAGAGGCTGTGGAAGGTCTCCGCAAGATCGTCGATGCGAGTGGCCACACGGGGGCTTTTGACAACCGCGTCATCAACGTAGACTTCCGCGTTGCACCCAATTTGGTCCTTGAGGACTAGCGACATGAGACGCTGGAACGTTGCCCCAGTGTTCTTCAGCCCGAAGGGCATGTGGATGTAGAATAAGGTGCCGAGGGGGGTTATAAAACTCATCCTTTCCTCGTACCTCTCTGCCATCTGGACCTGGTGGTAGCCCGAATATGCATCGAGGAAACTCATCAACTCGCACCCAGCGGTCGAGTCGACCAATTGGTCGATCCGCGGGAGTGGGAAGTTGTCATTCGGGCAAGCACGGTTAAGATCGGTGAAATCCACACACATCCTCCACTTGCCGTTTGACTTCTTCACGAGGACGGGGTTTGCCAACCATTCGGGGTGTAAAACCTCGCGCACAAACCCCGCCTCTCGGAGCTTGGCGATCTCGACCTTAATGGCCTCTTGGCGTTCAAGGGAGAGCTTCCTCAACTTTTGCTTGACCGGGGGGTGGCCGGGAGCCACAGCAAGCTTGTGCTCTATGACGTCCTGGGCTACGCCTCGCATGTCGACGAGTTTCCATGCAAAAATGTCTGAGTTTTTCCAGAGAAATGTTGCAAGTTGCCCCGCATGTTCTTCGGAGAGGTTCGCCCCAATCTTAACAGTTTCCTCCCCGTCCTCCGGGGATAGCTGGACTCTCTGGAGGTCACCCTCAGGGCGAGGTCTTGGGAGATACCTCCCAGAGGGGGTGACCGAGGCGTCCGAGGCCGGAGGGGGACCTTCTCCCCCTGGGGACTTGATCATGTTGACGCTCCCGATCATCGCAGTGGCGTGCTCCTAAAGAGCGCGGGCCACGTCCTGGTCGCCCCGGATGGTGATCGCGCCATGAGGCCTAGGGATCTTCACACACAGATAGTTCTGATGGATCGCCGCCCCCAGGTGATTGATTGTAGTCCTCCCCATAATCACGTTATATGAAGAGGGGAGGTCTACAATGTCGAACCAGACCATCTCCGTCCGACAGTTCTCCGGGGTGCCGAAGGTCATCGGAAGGTCGACCTTTCCCACCGGGTGGATGGTCTTCCCGGGACAAAGCCTTGCAGCGACCCAACTGCAGGCTGCAGTAATTTTTCATCGACCTGCATCTCCCTGAATGCCTTGAGATATAGGACATCGGCTGAGCTTCCGCTGTCCACAAGAATGCGTGCTAGTTGGCAGTTGTAGATGGTGGCGGAGACGATGAGTGCATCGTCATGGGGGAAATGAATCCCGCGTGCGTCTTCTGCCGTAAAGGTGAGGGGGACGTCAGACCACTTTGGTGGCTGAGATGTATGTAGCACCCCCACTACCTTTACCTCCCGTGCGTACTCCTTGCGCTGACGCTTGGAGTCTTGTCTTGAGGCGGATCCCCCCATAATGACGTTTACACTCCTTTGGGAGGTTTGGAAAGGGAGCTTCAGCTGAGCCCCTTTCCCGCATTTGTCCTTGCCACTCCCCCGTAGGAGTGGGGACCGCTGGTAGAGTGGGCAAGGGAGGCAAGGAGGCAGGGCTCCCTCCCCCCTGCCCATGCTGATCGAGGAACGCGGCGAAGTGCTGTAGAAGCTGATGACATTCTCGAGTAGCTTGGGTATTTGACTTGTGGAAGGCACACCACAAGTTGGATGTGCCCTCTTTGCCTTCCTTGGGGGGACCTTCGCGCCCACGGGACGACTGTCCCCCCCCAATAGCCTTTTGACTTAGGAAAAGGGCGTTGCCCTTGTTGCTATCGCGCGAGCCGCCTCCGCCCTCGAGGACAAAGGTGTCCCGAGGCCATGGCTCACTGCGATCGCTCTTCCTGGGATGCTTATTGGGGTGGTCCCTGGCCTCCCAGCTGGCGGGGGTAGGAGCACCCTGATTCTTTTTCCAGAGGTCATCCTCCTCCACGCGAGCGTACTTCTCAGCACAGTGAAGAGTTCATCGGCGGAGGTGGGGCAGCTCCGGGAGAGCCTCCGGTGGAGCTCCCCGGGTAGGATCCCGCTCTTGCACGCCTCGATGACTGTAGAGTCAGGGACGTGAGCCAATTTTCTCTTGACTTGAGCGAAGCGCTTGAAGAAGCTGCTGATAGTCTCTCCAGTCCGCTGACGGATGGTGTAGAGCTGGGACGAGTCTAGGGGGTGCACGTAGTTCCGTTGGAAGTTTGCGCAGAATTCGCGCTTGAGCTGGGCGAAAGACTTGATGGAACCAGGCTTCAGGTTGTAGAACCAGGAGCAGGCGATTCCGGTGAGGTAGAGGGGGAAGATGTTGCACTGCACTGTCTCATCCCCCACGGCCGCTAAAATGGCCGTCGAGTACACCTGCACAAATTCATAGGGCAGTGGCCAACGGATGCATCAGAGTCGCCGACACAGCTGCTGGTTGGCACCCTCCACCTCTCGGGGTAGTCCCGATCACTGTCCTCCTTGACGGGGGATGCGCGCTCGTTGTAGGCGTCGGCGAGGGCTCCGAGGGGCCCGCCGGCGCGGCGGTAGCGTCTCTTCTCCTCGGGGTTAGTTGAACTGACCTCTTGGACGTCCGGGCAACCCCCGGTGGTGGCCGTTGCTTCTCCGACGGGCCTCTTTCCCCGATCGGGGTGGTCGCACAGCTCACCCCGCCTGTGAGGCGGGGAGAGACTTGGGCACCCCCGAGGGGAAGTCTCCCTAGCCTTGGTAGTGCGCATACGCTCGACCTCCTCCCGGCTGAAGCGGACATGGTCCGCCGCGGGTGTCCTCGCGGGTGGCCCCGGGGGAGGAGGGAGCTCATGCGCAGCAGTTGCCGGCTCGGGCACTGTCGGGGCCAGAGGAAACCCCCATGGTGACATCCGGAACTGACAAGTCGTTGTGGGCAGTCATCGGCTGCAGAGTGGGAGCCTTCCCGTCGGTCACCCCCTGTGCGGCGGACAAGACCGGGGGGCCGGGACTGGCCCCGATGCGGGAAAAATCCCCGGCCGAAGTGCGCTCCCGGGCTCGGGAAGAGACCCTGGCGGGATAACCCCCCGGCCCTGCAAAGGCTCCGGGCATGAGGTAACATCCTGGCATCAGGAAACCTCCGGGCGAGGGGCCCCCCAGAGGGACGCATCCTCTGGCGGGGTTGTACGAGGTGACCGGGCCTCCGGGGCCCGGAGGGGGCACCGGGTGTCCCATAAACGGGGGCAGGGCCCCCATGAATGGGAACTGTGGCTGATAAATCGGGGCCGGTGGCTGTGCCAAAACGCGGAGCAGCTCGTCCATGGAGCGCTGGGCGCGGAGTTGGCCCTTGACCAGTGCCTCGAGCAAAGCCTCCCGGGAGACCGATGGCGCCGCCGGGGGAAGGCTAGTCCCCGCGGTCGCCGGAGCCAACATGGACGTTGAACTGCCAAAATTGTCAGGAAAGGTGGAAGGCTGTACTTGGGTCAAGCTGCCTCCGGGCAGGGGGAGTGGGGCGGTCGTGCCCGGAAGGGGTGGCATCGGGTCGCTGGGACCGGCGTCACTGGGAAGGGTGCGAGCCCTCGTTCTCAGGGGAGCCATGGCGATTCGTCACGCATCCCCACGGACGGCGCCAGCTGTCGTTGTATTAAGAATACCACGACAGGTTTGATGACGTGTTTTCTTCAATACGGGCTGACCGTGTGACGGGTCACACTGCATTGGACAAGCTCAGAGATTGACACAAGGGTTTATACAGGTTTGGGCCTTGGTTGAGGCCCTAGTCCTGTCGGTGTACTCCCGACACGCGTCGGTTAGGGGGCTCTCTCCCAGAGAGAGGGGGTCGGAACACACCTATTCGTTTCTGGTGAATTGGGTACAAAAAATGAATGTACCCCTTTCCAGAGGGTGGGGGGTACAAGGGCTTATATAGGCCCATAAAATGTTAAAAGACTACACTACCCTGACTACAGTCGTCGGATGGAAGGGTACTGCCGTCATTCCTCCGGCTGAGGGGCTTGGATGCTTCACACAAGTCCTTGCTGGTTCCCGAGGACCCTCGCATGTGTCCCTCACGTGACCCCCCGCCTTGGACTGGGTCACCGGGGCTCATGGTCCCGGGCCAAAGGCGGCGCCCGGGACAGGGGTCACCGGTGCCCATGTCCCCGGGTCAAAGGCGGCGCCCCGGGACTGGGGTCACCGGGGCCCTCGGCCCCGGGCCAAAGGCGGTGCCCGGGACTGGGGTCACCCGGGGCCCTTGTCCCCTGGCCATAGGCTGTGCCCGGGACTGGGGTCACCGGGGCCCTTGGCCGTGGGCCAGAGGTGGGGTCGGGACTGGGGTCACCGGGGCCCTTGTACCCGGGCCAAAGGCGGCGCCTGGGACTGGGGTCACCGGGGGTCTTGTCCCGGGCCAAATGCGGCGCCTGGGATTGGGGTTAGCAGGGACCCTTGTCCTCGGACCAAAGGCGGCGCCCGGGACTGGGGTCACCGGGGGCCTAGTCCCCGGGCCAAAGGCGGCGCCCGGGACTGGGCTCACCGGGGCCCATGTCCTCAGGCCAAAGGCGGCGCCCAGGACAGGGGTTACTGTGGGCCCTTGTCCTGGGGCCAAAGGCGGCGCCCGGGACTGGGGTCACCGGGGTCCATGTCCTCGGGCCAAAGGCGGCACTCGGGGAGCGGGTCTTCGGGGCGCCTTTGTCCTTCGGGGGGAGATTCCCCCCAACAAAACCATTCTCAAAACCACATATATATATATATAACCTTAGGAACGAGTTCACCTGGCAATGCAACAATCGGGCTTGGCCATGCGTTATTGGTCCTTGTGTAACAAGCGGAGGATTATGATTGGTGCGTGTATCCGAAGGAGTGATGTTCTATCACATTAATCACCTGGAATTCCAGCAGTAAAGTGGTTTGTTGGGCTGCTATGGGTCTGCATTTCTTTGCTGCATACATACACAAATGCACTCCTTTGCACCAAAAATTAAGCAGCTGCATGTACACCCACTTACCTCTCCTTCCCATGGTTGAGTAGCACTCCACGCAGCAGTGTTGACTTTCCAGAAATTCCAGCAGCAGGCTGCTTTTCTTTTCCTTTGTCTTTGTTTTTCCTTTAGGTTTATCTTGAGCTCCAAGCTTCCTCAAGAAGCTTTCTCTTGTCCCTTTCCTTTCTTCAGCTTTATCTCAATTCATTCTCCAAATTTCTTTCTTCTTATACAGGTAGTTATACATGTATAATGTCATCCGTACAGTATATATATATATGTATATATATATATTAATGGGAACGGGGATGCCCGAACTTCCGTCAGGTGGAGGATAAGTCGATTAGGCGGCGCGAGACACACACGATCCGGCTTCTTGATCGGCACGATCAAAACCCCTGCAATCGCAGCACCACGCGTCCTTTGGTTATCAACTGTGCGCTGCCCGGTTGACCTCGCCACGAAGGCTAATCCCTGCCAGTGAATCGAGAACACAAGCAAGAACAAGAAAGATGCAACTGAATTTGCAATTGAGGATGAAGCTCACGAGTTGGGGTCTCACAAACCGATGAACGGCCACACTGTTCAAAGACAGAATTGATCTAAGCAAAACCCGCCTCAACCCTAGCGGCGGCTACTGAATATAAGGTCTAAGGGACGTCCTAGAGACCCTAGACGCGTCCGTGATGGGCTCCAACACGATACATGGGCCAACGGCCCAACTTGGTGACGCAGCACCCTGGGACAGATTCTGTCCGCCAACTTGCAACGTGAATTACCGTCGACTCCGAAGTCCAAATGACCTGAAACCGGTGCCATTGGAAAGGTTATCTCCTTAGTGTTCTAGGCATATGTGAATCATCGAAATCTGAGCCCGTATGTGGCCTGGGCGACGATTTTAGTGAACACTGCTCCTGGTGGCCGAGGTAGTCGACTCCGAGATGAATTGGCCTCCAACTTGACTTGGACGCCCTCCTTGCCTCCCTCCTGGCCCTTGCTGGTTCCCAAGGCCTTCATGATCCTCTCCAAAGTTCCTAAGTACAATATAATCAATAATATCATTAGGTAGCATACCATCCTCACAAGTATATGCACGGGCACTTAGGAACGAGCTCACCTGTTGATTCAATTGTTGTGCTCGTGCTCTTGTGATGGGTCCTTGCATCACAACTGGAGGAGTCTCGGGCGTATGCATAGGAGTGATGTCCTCATCATATATATATACATGTGTCGATATACTCATATACTTGTATACTTGTGCAAGCCTTCATACATGCACACATATACATTTGCACAAGCAAAACTTACCTAATGGCAATTTGCAAAAATACCTAGCATCACTCAACACTTAGCATAAAAACTTTTAAAGGGGGCCAAATTTTGGGATGTGACACGCCTTAGCCCACCGGGTGGGGGGGGGGGGGGGTTGTCCCCCGGTTCAATGTTCAATTAATAAAGAATTTTCCTTTGGTTTTTTGTTTTTGCCGATTTTTCCAGCATGTGTTCGCCGGGTCTGGCGTAGTCCCCCCACCCCCCCACACAGCGGGCAATAGTTTTGTACTACGCGCTGTGGGTGAGGAATGAGAAAGCCCCCAGTAAGAGGGAGAAAACCGAGGGGTCATACTTCTAGGATTTCGTCGATAATTTTTCGAGAATTTCCACGATCAATATTTTCGAGACCCGGTTGAGAATTCCCCCAGTCGCCATGGAAACGGGTGCCGAACGGAAATTTTCCCTGTCGAATAATGCTGAGACCTGGACGAAAATTTTCCCCTGTCACCGTGGAAATGGGAGACGGACAAAAATTTTCCCGTTCAAAAATTTCCCTCGATTGCCGTGGCAATGGGAGCCAGACGGAACTTTTTCCGGTCTAAAATTCTGAGACCCAGTCAAAAATTTCCCCCGGTTGCCGGGGAAACAGGAGCTGGACAAAACTTTTCCTGGTCGAAAAATTCCAAGACCCGGTAGAAAATTTCCCCAGTCACCGTGGAAATGGGAGCCGGACGAAACTTTTCCTCGTCAAAAATTTCCCTCAGTCGTCGTGGCAACGGGAGCCAAACGAAAGTTTTCCCGGTCGAAAAATTCCGAGACTGGGTCAAAAGTTCCCCCAGTCACCCTGGCAACAGGAGCCAGACAAGGTCATAGATGGCGGAAAGCCCTCACGCAGACGCGCTGATTGTATGCGCACACCATTTCGCACTCGTAGATGGCATGACGGAGGAGCACTCTGTCGTGCTCTTCTTCGACAAGGTCGACTTCTATTCGTTGATTTTCTTCATTGGCTTGGTAGGCCGCGGCTGTAGCTCCTTCCAGGAGCTCGACTCGCAGCGATCGAAGGACTGCCTCGGCCCCATATACGAGCGAGGATGGGGTACGCCCAGTTGCTCGGTTTGGGGTTGTGCGCATGGAGCAGAGGATGCTACGAAGCTCCTCCGCCCATGCACCCCGTCGGGAGGCAGTCTGCTCAAGTCGCCGGCGCAATCACTGTAGGATCACGCCGTTAACTCTTTCGATAGCCCCCGTTGCGCTGGGGGTGAGCTACAGAGGTGAAGTGGCGGGTGACGCCCAGGGTCTCACTGAACTCCCAGAAATGCGCCGAGACAAACTGAGTCCCATTGTCGACTATGATTTCTTTGGGGACCCCGAAACGACAGACGATGTTCTTCCAGAAGAACCGCTGTACCGCCCAGGAGGTGATGCTGGCCGAGGGCTCAGCCTCCACCCACTTGGAGAAATAATCAACAGTGACCACCACATACTTGTAGCCTCCCAGCGCCGGGGGGAAAGGACCGAGGAGATCCATCCCCCAGCACGCGAAGGGCCAAGTGATCAGGATGGTCTGCAGTGTCGCGGAGGGTAGTTTGGAACCCTTAGCCATTTTTTGACAGGCCCCACATGCGGAGACAAGGTCTCGCACATCACGGACCACAGTAGGTGTAACACACTGGTTTTGGGGCTGAAAATTTCCTTTTCATGAAAAATCATGCATGCATGTATCTTGGTAGTAGTAGCCAAATCTTCCAGTTTAAACGAGATCTCATCCCCAAAAATCTCAAAATCTATCCTGTAGACCCAATTCCAGATCAGATTGCTCAGATATGACCTATCATCTATCCTGAGTATAAAAGCCTTCAGAAGCCAGATCAAATTCAATCTCTAACTCCCATAATTATGAACTCCCTTCTGTTTTCGATAACAGAATTAAGTGAATTACCCTAAATACCCTGAGATTCAGAATTCAGATTTAACCAAATCCTGACCTAATCCAGACCAGATTATTCATGGATTATAATCATGGGTATCCCAATAACTTAATCCAAAACGTTGGCAGCTAGATTCTCCCATCGAAGCCCTTTTTGTAAATCAGTTCAGATTGTATCGTGAATTAGACCTTTTCTGATTTCTCAGAGCCTGAAAAGGCTAAAAGTCACAAATCAGCTCCAAATTTTAATCTGATTTAGGTAACACCTCCCAAATGCTATTCAATACAAAATCTCCTTTTGTCGGAACATCAGAATCTCACCCTAAGTCTTAGAATTCCAGTTTCGACAAAATTTAGATTATTAGTACCCTAATCACCCTGTTTTCATTTCATCCGAAACCTACTAAAATGTTCCAGATTTTATCAATTGCCTTTGCCAAAATATTTGTTGAATAAAGTTCTTCAAAGCTGTGAAGTCAAAACCAACCCAAACCACCTAAATCACAGATTTTACAGATTAGTCCAAGCCAAATTTCCAGTAATTGCAATCAGGTCCAGCCACCTGTTTTCGACCAGCCGCCTTCGACCAGAGCTGTGCTGTTCGACCGCGACCAGTGCCAGTTTCACCGTGTTTCCTCGTCGCTGGTGAAGCTCTGTCGTCGCCAGCTTCGCCACTGCCTTGCCGCCACGTGTGCGCACCTGATTAGCCACCGTGGAGCCACTGCAGCAGCACCAGCACGCCGATCCTTTCATTGCGTGCGCACCGCATCGCCACCGCCTGCTACTGTGTCAGAAAGAACTTTTCTGCCATGTTGCTGCCATGCCAAAGCCTCCAGTCACAACGCCACTGCCACCACCAGAGCACGCTTGCCTGTTCAGATAAAGCCGTCGAGGCCACCGTGTGTCGTCGCGTCTTCACCGTTGTCACCACCTTGCCCGGTCACTTCAGCCACTGCAATTCTCGAGGCAATCCAGCTATTGCAAGCTTCGCCGTGCCTATATAAGCAGCCCTGTAGCCAGTAACTCCTTCGTACCTCACCAGAACCAGCCAATTCTTGAGCTTCGCCATCTTCATCTTCGTCTCTGGCGAGCCAGCAAGGAGGAGCTCAGTGCTAGCCTAATTCACTACACAATTTTCCGATTGCTTTGACTAGTGAGTACCCCTGACCCATATCTCTATGCTGTACCATTTAATTGAACTCCGGTGGACTCTAGCGTCGGTGATCGTTGGAATTCTCAAACTCCCTATTTCGACAATGCTGATCAATTTAGCCCGAATTAGCTCACCTGTTAGTAGAACTTTTTGATCAGTAGCCCATCCTAGCAAGCTTGTGCCTTCAGATTTCAAATTGAGCTTGAATTGGAGCTTTTCCCTGTTTTCACGCGCCTCTGATGACTGGCTCACGTTGCCAGGCTACATCACCTATTTCCCGGCCAAATTGGCCTTACTAGAGGATTCCTCTCATCAACCTACTGCTCTCATAGCGAGCAATAGATCTCTAAAGCTGTGTATTGATTTTTCCCAATTTTGTGCCTTCTTCTTCGGCGTAGCCTGCCGCTGTTCGATGTCGTCCCGTCGCCAACCAATTCCAGTGCCCCAGGATGTACCAAATAGCCCTAGCTAGCTCTAGTAGCTTCGACTTCCAATAGGGCAGCACTAAAACGCCGTTTGGGTGTTTACCCTTCTTTGTCGTACCGCCAGCGTGCCATCCGGTCGCCGCCGGCCGCCGCCGTCGACGCCACCTTGTCCAGCAGCTTCGCCTCAATCCCCTGAGCATATTTCTCTTCTACCCCGACCTCTAGTTCTGCATAGAATCACAAGTTATCGCCATGCCAAAGCTTTGTCCAGAACCTATACCTTGCCGTCTCGCCACCGTACTTTCTCGTCGCTGTTCATTGCCGTCTGACCACCTTAGCTCCTGAAACCACCACCATTAGATTCCTGTCATCTTCGGCTACCTCCTAGACATAGTTGGTGAAGCAAAGCTCAATCAAATCGATCAAATCCTCAAAGCCCTAGTTTTCGACAATGCACTGACATCCAGTTCACTTCTCCAGGGGTGTCTTTGCAAAATCCTTGACTTCCTGGACTTTCCTGTGAAAACAACCTTGTCAAATAACTACCTTACTACATTATGCACCATATGCTTGAATCAAACCCCTTTTTGGCCATTGGAAATCTTCTAAACCATGCCAATGCCATTTTTGGACATTGTCAGCCTTTGTCAACCTATGTCAGCCAGTGGCATTAGCCCAATTTGACCACTTCTGGTTGTGCCAATTGAATCCCACTTTGTCCCCAAGCCTGTAGTGATGAGGACATCACTCCTTCAGATACACGCACCAATCGTAATCCTCCGATTGTTACACAAGAACCAATAACGCACGGCTGGGCCCGATTGTTGCATTGTCAGGTGAACTCGTTCCTAAGTTTATATATATATGGTTTTGATAATGGTTTACTACCTAATAGTGATAATATTGTACTTAGAAACCATGGAGAGGACCAGAAAGGATGCGAGGACCAGCAAGGAGCCCAAGTCGAGTTGGAGATCAAGATGGATTCGAGTTGGAGTCCGGTTCGGCCATCCAGGAGCAACCTGCCTTCAAACGACCATAAATCCCTCATACAAAGTCCAATTGGGATGTTCTTATAGTCCACGGAGAAGCCCACGACGAGATCTTTCCAATTTAGTGGCCCTACGTCCAAATTCCTTCTGGATCACCGGAAATTAACAAAAGAACTTTCGACCCGATTCTGATTCGGCCAAGTCAGTGCTATGACACCTTGTTTCGAGCCTTCGGCCCATGTATTCCCTAGTAGGGCTTGAGAAACCCTAGCCACATCACCTCTTCATATACTCAGTAGCCATCACTATTTAGATTTGGATTTTGCTTAGATTATTCTGCCATTGCAGTTTCACTGAACTCAGTTTGTGAAATCCCAACTAGTGAGCTTAATACAATTTGCAATTCAGTTGCTTCTTCTTCGTTCTTGCTTGTGTTCTCGATTTGCAGCAGGAACAAGCCTTCATGGCGAGGTCAGTCCGTGTGTGCGCATGGTTGATAACCAAAGGATTCGTGGTGTAGAGGTTGCAGGTTTTTGGATCAATTCTAGATTGAAAGCCGGATCGTCAACGTCGAGTTCTTCACCAATCGACTTACCATACCTGTCAGAAGATCGGGCACTGTATCCCATCAAGTGGTATCAGAGCTAGGGTTTCCCGTCAGGTATTCTTTGTATCCATCCGTTTATCATTGTTCATCACCTAGAGTCCAGAAAAATCCTTAAAAAAAAGTTAGGGTTCATAGTGTTTCAGCTATCCAAACCACTTTGTGCCTTTGCAATTTCGTTTTCAGTTTTGCGTTGTTCAGTTTGTGCCCGTGGTCAGTGTCTTGTTGCTGGTTTAGAGTCGTGTTTGTTCATCGAGCCCATATCGACCCCTCCTATCCACTACCAAATTCACCACACCTCTGCCACAAGCCGAGATCACATAACCTATCCAAAACAGAGATCAATTCCTTTTTCCACGAGTGATTTTACTCGTCCCCAGTAAAACGGCCATAACTTTCGCATACAGACTCCATTTTGGACGTTCTTTATATCTGCGGACATCTACAGAAAAAGTTACATCTGATTCTCCCCACTTTGTTGGGTTCAGAAAAATTTTTGAGCCCAAAATCGGCTTGGAAGGTGCTGTTTCAGGCCTCTGAAGTTTTTGTCGCCGTTTTCACCATCACTTCACCTTCACATATCCGTTTTTGGTGCTTCCAGAAGTGTGAGTTTCCAACACCATTGCTTAAATTAGTGTATAAGACAATGGAAAAAGGGTGAAAAAAGAAGCAATAGGAAGAAAACGGAAAAGAAGGTGATTTGAACTTCTGTTTTGCATCTGCTATTATCAATTCTCAACACTTGTTCCATAACCTATTGATTTGAACTAGCTCTACTTGCACATATAGGCCAGCAACTGTGACTAGTACTTCGGATAATTATTCAGCTTTGCTAATCTATCTTCGAATTTTGCTAATCCTTGGTACCATATTGTGCCATCCGAGCTACACTTCCTTTTGATTAGTTCAGGTTCATACTTGTAATCGTTGTGCCCACGCTACCTACGGTGTCACCATCCTGCCGGTTGTGCCATCCATTGCTTTGTTAAGAGCGTGGTAAGACACTTTGTAAGAGTCCCACTTGCCACCATCTAGTAGTCATAGTGATAATACTCCTATGTTGTCTTCTGTTTTCTACTACTAACCATGACAGGACCGCAAACAATAGCTCGAGCTGCAGAAGAGGAAGATGAAATCCGCAAGATGTTGGTTGACATCGGTGCAAAACTCGATAAGAACATTCATGACATGGCTCAAACCAACCGTGAGAACCAGACTGCATTTGAGAGGATGGACCGGCGCATCTCCAACCTTGCTACCAGGTTGGACAATATGGAGCAGCAGCGTCCACCTCATGGAGATGAAGAAGAAGAGGAGCAAGATGCCTCCCATGAAGTTGAAGTTGAAGACGCCGACACGGAGGTTGCTATACAAAGTGAGCCCCGCAACACAGCTACCATGCACCGTGCTGCCCATGATATTCGCCAACAGCAACGAGTGCATCACAATCGACACAGCATGGAAGGTAACTATTTTTGTGGGAATGCTGATCCGTTTGTTAAGGTAAAATTTTCCATCCCATCCTTTTCTGGTGCATATGATGTAGACGCTTACTTAGATTGGGAGATGACTGTTGAAAAAAAATTTAATTCCCATCTGGTTCCTGAAATTCATAGGGTTAGGCAAGCCACTAGTGAGTTTAATGATTTTGCTATCATTTGGTGGAACGAAATAGTGAACCTTGGGGTAGAGCCTGATACTTGGGACAGCTTGAAGCGAGCTATGCGGAATAGATTTGTTCCTCCTTCTTATAAATGTGATTTACTTAAGAAATTACAACGCTTGAATCAGGGGAATAAATCTGTAAAGGAATACTAGCAAGAGCTGCAGATAGGCAAGTTGCGTTGTGGAGTAGTGGAGGCTCAGGAGGAAAAGATGGCTCATTTTTATGGGGGTTTTGCGACGTGAAATTCAGGACATTATTGATTACAAGATTATAATAATATCAATAGGTTGTTCCAGCTTGCTATGCTGGCAGAAAAAGAATTGCAGGGACGACACGGACAACCAAGGACCAGAAGCAATTTCGGTGGTACCTCTGCATCAAGACCGACGCAAGGGCAAGCCAAACCAGCCCCATCTTCTTCTTTTTGGTCTGCTGCACCTTCAACAAATAGGACACGATCAACAGCACCACCTCCACCTCCACGAACTTCTGAGGTGAGCAAAATTTCTAATGTGCAGGCACTAGCAAATAGTTCTTCATCGGTTGCTTCCACGGGTCACATGACAGGGATTGTGTGCCACCGCTGCAAGGCCATGGGACATGTCATGAAGGATTGCCCAAGTCAGCGTGAATACATTGCTACTGAGGATGGTGGGTACATTAGTGCAAGTGATGTGGAAGATGAATTAGTTCTTGCAGCTAACCATGCAAGTGATTGATCCATTTGAGACCTAGTCTTGGTTTTCGCACTAGGCTCGCCCAGATTCTAATATGCGGAATAACAGGATCTTACTCGGAAATACCGAAACCCAAAATAATTGCACAACTCTTTATTTCAAAGAGGGCTTTACACGTCGAACGTTAGACACACTTATCTACGTCGAAGGAACTATAAGTGTCTAAAACTCAAATAAGTTCTATGACTCTTCGATGATCTAAACTAGACCTATTACAAGGTATTTATAGTCCAATCGTATGAGTACGTATCAGACTCAATAACCTAAACGTATTAGACTCATATAACTAATCCTAAACAGATAAGCTTAGTTATACACATTCGGATCGGATTACAATTCCGAACAGGGAACGAATTCCTTTTCCTGGTCGCTGACCAATCCATGGTCGCGGACCCATCCATGTTCGCGAAACCTTTTCGATCACGGTTAAGGTCGCGAAGTCGTATGCGATTAGGACTTGGTCGCGAAGCCGCATGCGATCAGGACTTGGAGATCCTCCTGGATCATGACTCCCTTGTTGAGAAGGAGCCAACCCCCGTTGCGACCTCTCGATCAAACTGGAGATGTGGAAATTGGGCTTGTCCATCTTCTTTTGTGTACCACTTTGCCGCACGTGCTCGTTGATCTTTCCGACCGATTCGAAAAGTCTCCTTTGTGCCACTGCGGGTGGTAGTCACCTTCTTCTCCAGAATCACATCTTCACGTAAAGGTTTGTCTCGTTGATAGACCAAGTCTTCAACATATGGTACTATGGTATCCGGCTCATCATCCAGCATTGAAGGCTCGAAGAGTTTGAGGTGCTCAACATTGACAACCGAGTAAATATCCATGTATGGAGGTAACTCAAGCTGACAAGCATTGTTACCCACTTTCCGCAAAATCCAAAAAGGACCATAACAAATGGGTTTGAGTTTCTTACCTTCACTTTTAAGTCTCTCCTTACTCAGATGTAACCATACCATCTCACCTTCTTGAAATTGCGCATCAACTCGGTGCCAATCATGTCGCGCCTTGTACTTGAGTTGAGCTTTCAGCAAGTTCTGTTCAACCTCACGATGGAGTCGTTGAATACCTTCCAGGAACTTTTGTGCTCGATCCTGATCAGATGCTTCGTTGCTGTTCTGTGCTGAGGTAGGGATCACAAACTCCAGGTCAAATGGACTCTGTGGTAGAAATCCTAAACAGACCTCAAACGGCGGCTTTCCAGTCGAACCATGCACTGCTCGATTAAAAGCAAACTGTAGGTACGGTATGCTTTCATCCCAGGTTTTCGGGTGCTTCGAGTTATATCCTCTCAAGAGATGAACGATTGTGCGATTAACCACTTTGGTTTGACCATCAGTTTGCGGATGAAAAGCAGTACTCCTCTTTAGCTTGGTGTCCATCATCGTCCAGAGCGATCGCCAAAAGTGACTAAGGAACCGGGTATCGCGATTAGACACAATAGAAGTCGGCAGTCCGAAGTGTGTCCAAACGTGTTGAAAGAATACCCGAGCTACTTCTTCTCCCGTGATAGTCTTTCGACAAGGTATAAGAACAATCATTTTGGAGAACCGATCAACGACCACGAATAGATAGTCGTTGCCACGTCGGGTCTTAGGCAATCCTCCTAAGAAATCCATGGATATGCTCTCTCATGGTCGCGATGGAACTGGCAAAGGAGTGTACAAACCTAATTTACGGTTTGCCGGTTTCGAGATGCTGCAGAGACCACAGCCTCGAACGAAACTAGCCACATCTTGCTGCATACGCGGCCAGAACACATGCCGGTGAAGATTTTGCAACGTCTTTGCAACCCCAAAGTGACCAGCTACCTTCGATATATGCGCTTCTCGCAACCATTGAATTTGAGGTGCTCCACGAGGTATGCAAAGTAAGTTGCCTTTGTACAAGAGTCCTTCTCGACGAACGAACTCTGTAGGTTTCCCTGTTTCGAGCTCAGTCAGTACTGTTTGAAAAACATGATCTTCACTGTACATAGTGGCATAGTCATCATGGCATGTGGGCTCGATCTGCATGAATGCTGATAAACAGAGGGCCGTAACTAGTGGTCGCGACAACATGTCCGCCAATTTGTTATGTACGCCCTTCTTGTACTTAATCACCAGATTGAACTGCTGCAGATACGACATCCACTTCTTGTGCCGAGCTTGCTGTAGCTTGGACTGAGTTTGCAAATATTGCAATGGTTGATGGTCGGTGTGGACAACCGTCTCTTTACCCAAAAGATAACACCGCCAATGTTTCACGGCCTGATGCAGTGCGCATAACTCCTTATCATAAGTTGGATAGTTCTTCTGAGCTCCCTGGAATAACTCGGAGTGATATGCCACTGGTTGACCTTCTTGCATAAGCACTGCGCCCATCGCATAACCTAAGGCATTGGTTTCCAGCTCGAACGGTTTCTGGAGATTCGGCAAAGCTAACACAGGCGCCTCGCTGATCTTCCTTTTCAGCAAGAGAAACGTGTCCTCATGTTTCCCTGTCCACTCGAACTTCTGATCGATCCTGGTTAATGCATGCAATGGAGAAGCCACAATCGAGAAGTGTCGGATGAACTTCCAAAGATATTGGCATGCTCCCACAAAACTACGCACATCCGTAACTGTTCGTGGTCGCGGCCACTCGCGAATCACTTTTACCTTATCTGGGTCGATTTGCAACGTACCGTTGCCGACCAGGAATCCAAGGTAAAGTAGAGTTTGCTGGCCAAACTCGCACTTCTTACGGTTGAGGCGAAGTCGATGTTGCCGAAGCTGATCGAACACCTTTTCGACATGAATGAGGTGCTCATCCCACGAATGACTATAAGCTAGAATGTCGTCGAGGTAAACGATCACAAAGTCGTCGATGAACTGTCTCAAAACATCATTCATAAGACGCATGAAAGTTGCGGGGGCGTTGCAGAGACCAAACGGCATGACTAGCCATTCGAACAGACCTTGTCGTGTTTTGAACGCGGTCTTCCACGTATCCTCCTCTCGGATGCTGACTTGATATCCTGACTTAAGATCCAATTTGGAGAAGACAACAGCATGCTTCAATTGATCTAGCAGGTCATCAATATGAGGAAGGGGGTACCGGTTCTTGATGGTGATCTTGTTCAGTGCTCGATAGTCGATGCACATACGCCAAGTCCCATCTTTCTTTGGTACTAACACCACAGGAGATCCACAAGGTGAACTACTCGGTTGAGTGACACCATTGTTCAGCAACTCACCAAGTTGTCTCTTGATCTCTTCATTCTTCAATACTGAGTTGCGATACATACTCAGATTGGGCAGTGTCGCATCGGACACAAGCTGAATTTCGTGCTCGACTGGATGTTTCGGCGGACGACCCTGGGTAGTCTCGAACAGATCGCTGTATTTCTCCAGCAGTCCCGACAAATGACCAGAATCCTCTCGGCACGCCAGTGACAATGCTGGTCGAGTACCCTCACCTTGATCAATGGGTCGAATCATGACAAGCACATACTTGTGACATGCATTAACAATTCGTTTGGCTTGATTTGCGGTAATCAAGTTCGAAGTGTTGACGTGGATGTCTCTACTGATCACGAACTTAACTCCGTCTTTGGTGAGGTCGTACTCTTGCGCTCGCCGATGGAAGTGAGCGTCTCGATCATACAGATACGGACTCCCAAAAATCACCTGACAGATATCGATAGGGACAACATCGCATTGCACCTCATCGATATATCGTGCAGAGATCGCAAACTTCAACACACACTGACTCGTAATCTGTTGGTTCACGTCGGATGTAAACCAACCCAGCGGATATGGTCGCGGGTGTGTGGTTGTCTTCAAACCAAGTCGCCGAACCAGTCCAACGGAGACCAGATTCTTCTGACTTCCTGGATCGAATATCGCTGCGACCACTTCGTGCTTCACCTGGATGTTGATGGTGAACAAGTCCTTCGTTGGGTGATGGTCGTTCGGTGGATCGGAACCCTTCTCCTTCGGCATTGCCATCAGAGACAAGGTCGTATCCGCCTCATTAACCGAATTCACTCGGACAACTTCTTCGTCGGGTGAAGTCGCAGTAGCTGTGGCTGTTCTTTTCCCTGGTCCGTTTTTCTTTGGTCGAAGTTCAGGATGAAGCTTGTAACATATGTCCTTGGTATGCCCCGCGACTTGACAATTTTCGCAAAAGGCACCCGTGCCATATTTTGAAGCGTTCTTCTTCGGACTCGGCTTTTTCTTTGTCGAGGTCGCATTTTCCTTCGTGCTTTTGTCGCTATGGGATTTATTCTTCTTCTCGATCGCCATAGCAGTTGTGCTCGCGGTCGCAATGTCTTGGACACTGAACAGACTTAGCTCAGTACTGATCGATTTCTGAAGTCCAGATGTGTACTTCCGAAATACCTGAGGGTCGGATAGTGAGATGCCAATGACCATTGCTTGTCGCCGAAACTCTGTCGTATAGTCTTGGACGGTCTGGTCGCGCCGTTGGTACAATCTGTGCCAACGCTCCCATCTCTCCTCAAGGTAACCCATCGGATAGAATTCTTGTCGCAGAAGTCATTTGAATTGACCCCACGCAAGGTCGTCAGCTTCACCACTGGCGACAAGGGCCTTCCACCATGTCTTGGCGTGGTCCTTCATCTTCAAAGGTGCAAATTTGACCTTTTGAGCGCTACTAAACCCTTTCAGGTCAAAGCAGGTCTCAAGTTGGTCGATCCAAGAATCCAGCTTCTCGGCATCGATCACCCCATCATATATGGGTATATCAATCTTAGCGTTGATTTTAAAAGATCCGACAGCTAAGGAGGTGTTGGCGAGGTCGTCGGTCTTGTGGTCGCCTTCGTTTTCATCTTCGTCTGCCCTGCGCAAGTCTTCACCAGTCTTCTCACCCATAACCTTCCCTACTTCAGGAGGTACAATCATGGCCTGCTGCTTAATCCAAGCAAGCACGGTTTCCATGTCGGTGGAGAGCTTAGCCACTTGTTCGACTAGGTTAGCTTGAACGGAGGTATCGTCAGACATTGTCGGAGACGCGGCTGTAGGAACCGTCAATTGATCGCCTGGAATTTCGCCGGAAGTTTTGTAACCCTGGCGAGTCTTCACCATCCACAGGATAGGAAAGTTGCTCTGATACCAACTTGATCCGTTTGAGACCTAGTCTTGGTTTTCGCACTAGGCTCGCCCAGATTCTAATATGCGGAATAACGGGATCTTACTCGGAAATACCGAAACCCAAAGTAATTGCACAACTCTTTATTTCAAAGAAGGCTTTACACGTCGAACGTTAGACACACTTGTCTACGTCGAAGGAACTATAAGTGTCTAAAACTCAAATAAGTTCTATGACTCTTCGATGATCTAAACTAGACCTATTACAAGGTATTTATAGTCCAATCGTATGAGTACGTATCAGACTCAATAACCTAAATGTATTAGACTCATATAACTAATCTTAAACAGATAAGCTTAGTTATACACATTCGGATCGGATTACAATTCCGAACAGGGAACGAATTCCTTTTCCTGGTCGCGGACCAATCCATGGTCGCGGACCCATCCATGTTCACGAAACCTTTTCGAACACGGTTAAGGTCGTGAAGACGTATGCGATCAGGACTTGGTCGCGAAGCCGCATGCGATCAGGACTTGGAGATCCTACCGGATCAGTGATGATGAGTTTGAACACGATGCGAATGGAGATGATGAGGAAACTTTAGGCACTACGGCGACGGATAACTACCGGACCTTTATTGTGCAGTGAGTGTTGAGCACACAAATGGAGCAAGCAGAGAGAGCCCAACTCCACAATTTGTTTCAGATGTTCCTTATTGTCAAAGACCGACATGTTAGAACCATAATTGATGGTGGGAGCTACAACAATTTGGTGAGTTTAGATCTGGTCAAGAAGCTTGGCTTGATCACACGTGCACATCCCCATCCATACCATGTTCAATGGTTCAACAACAGCGGTAAAGTAAAGGTAACACAAACTGCAAGACTACAATTTGTCATTGGATCATACCATGATGTTGCTGATTTTGATGTAGTACCTATGCAAGCATGTTCACTTTTATTAGGCTAACCATGGGAATATGATACTGATGCAACTCATCATGGTAGAAGTAACAAATATACTTTTGTGCACAAAGGAAAGAAAATTACTTTACTTCCTATGACACCTTCTGAAATTGTGCACTTTGATAGAGAAAGAACTGAAAATGAGAAAAAGGAGAATGCTTTGAAATCTGGAAGTAAACAAATAGCGAAAAATGTTGCACCATCTAGCTCTAAGGCCGCTGAAATTAAGTTGAAGAGTGGAGTTCTCCTTGCAACCAAATCTGACCTTCTTGAAATTGAAGAGAATGATGTGATGTGCTATGCTTTGATATGCAAAGATGCTTTGTTTTCACTTGATGATATATCTAGGACTTTTCCCCCTCCTATCACTAACCTTTTGTAGGAGTATGAGGATGTTTTTCCCGCTGAGATACCCCCGGGGCTGCCACCAATTAGAGGTATTGAGCACCAAATCGACTTGATTCCGAGAGCATCATTACCAAACTGTGCTGCGTACAGGACAAATCCAGAGGAGACAAAGGAAATTCAGTGACAAGTCCAAGAGCTTTTGGACCACGGGTATGTACGAGAAAGCCTTAGTCCTTGCGCTGTTCCTGTGCTTTTGGTTCCAAAGAAAGATGGTAGTTGGCGTTTGTGTGTAGACTGTAGAGCCATTAACAATATTACAATAAGGTATCGTCATCCTATTCCTAGCTTAGATGACATGCTTGACGAGTTAAGTGGTTCTATTGTTTTCACAAAGGTTTACTTGCGTAGTGGATACCACGAAATAAGAATGAAATTGGGAGATGAATGGAAAACAACATTTAAAACTAAGTTCGGGCTTTATGAGTGGTTAGTAATGCCTTTTGGTTTAACTAATGCTCCGAGTACTTTCATGCCTTTGACGAACGAGGTTTTACGTGCTTTCATTGGAAAATTTGTGGTGGTTTACTTTGATGATATCTTGATCTATAGCAAGTCTTTGGATGCACATGTTGAGCATTTGCATGCTGTTTTTAACGCTTTGAGAGATGCACACTTGTTTGGTAATCTTGAGAAGTGCACCTTTTGCACAAATCGAGTTTCTTTTCTTGGATATGTTGTTACTCCACAGGGAATCGAGGTGGATGAAACAAAAATTGAAGCTATCAAGAGCTGGCCGACCCCTGAGACAGTCACCCAGGTGCATAGTTTTCACAGTCTTGCAGGCTTCTATCGACGCTTTGTGAAAGATTTCAGCACCATTGCCGCCCCGCTGAATGAGTTGATAGAAGGGCGTTCCTTTCCGATGGGGGCCAGCACAAGAACAAGCTTTCAATACGGTTAAGGAGAAGCTTACACATGCACCTCTACTCCAACTTCCAGATTTTGGTAAGACTTTTGAAATAGAATGTGATGCTAGAGGAATTGGAATAGAAGGAGTGCTGCTGCAAGAAGGTAAGCCTGTTGCCTACTTTAGTGAGAAGTTGAATGGGCCATCTCTGAATTACTCCACTTATGATAAGGAATTGTATGCTTTAGTGCGAGTTTTAGAAATTGGGCCACATTATCTTTGGCCTAAGAAATTTGTTATTCATTTTGATCATGAATCTTTGAAACACATTAGAAGTCAAGTCAAACTGAATAAACGACATGCTAAATGGGTTGAATTGATAGAGTCATTTCCATATGTCATTAAACATAAGAAGGGAAAAGAATATGTTATTGCTGATCCTTTGTCTAGGCGTTATACCATGTTGTCACAACTAGATCACAAGATTTTTGGCCTAGAAATGATCAAAGAGTTATATGCCACTGATTTGGATTTTAAAGAAGCTTTTGAAAATTGTAAGGAAGTGATGAGGACATCACCCCTAACGATGCGTCTATTCTTCCAACACCCGTTGTGCAAGGACCAATAACAAGGGCACGTGCACGTCAACTAAATCACCAGGTGAGCTCATTTCTTAGTACACGAGAGAATATTGACAAGAGCGAGTTACTACCTAATAATATTGTGCTTGTGCTCAGGAATCATGGTGTTGATCAGCAAGGGTGTCACTTTGCGCCAAGACGGGTCGAGAATCAAGTCTACCGTGAGCTGGAGTCCGGGTCGGCCATGGCGGAGTAGCCTGTCTTCAAACGGGTGTAGCAGATGCATACGAACTCTGTTTGGGGAGTTCAAGTACATTATGGAGAAGCCCTCGACGAGACCTTTCCAACGTATCTAGTCCCACGTCCAAAATCCTTCTGAGTCAATCACAATCGTCGAGACAAGTGGAGACCAAATTTTGTTTGGGCCGTGCGGTGCTGCGTCACCTGTCTATTGGGCCTCGGCCCGTGTATCCCGCGTGGGGGGGTGCGCCCCCAAACCCTAGATGCCACCCCTTTCGCATATTAAAACCTCGTAGCCGTCATTGTTAGACTCGGGTTTTGCTTAGAATTTTTCTGCTGTCGCAGTTCGCCGTCTTTCGGTTTATGGAACCCCAACACTTCGTGATCTTAATACATACTTGCAATTCGAGATTGCTTCTTCTGTGTTCTTGCACGTGTTCTTCGATTCGCTTGCAGGAATAGGCCTTCGTGGCTAGGTCAACCGCGCCTCGGTACGGTTGATAACGAACGGAGCATTGGTGTAGCGATTGCAGGCCTAGATCGGTTCTGGTCGAAAGTCGGATCGTCAACGTCGAGTCTCCACCAATCAAACTATCCCCTACCTGTCGGAAGATCGGGACCCCATTCCTCATCAAGTGGTATTAGAGCTCCGGTTGCCCGTCAGGTATCTCGTATCCCATCTATTCATTGTTCATTGTTTTACCCATCGTCCAGAAAAAAAAGCCAAAAAAAAAAACTGTGATCATAGTCTTCCGCTGTCCAAACCACTTTGAGCCTTTTGCAATTTTCGTTTTCAGTTTTGCATTGTTGAATTTGTGTCCGTGGTCATCGTCGTATTGCTGGTCAATTCGTGTTCTTGGTCTAGGTCGAGTATCAAATCCCAATTCTAAACCGAAACCAAATTCGAGTCACAATCGGTTCGGATTTCTCTTTTGCGTTGCTGTTTTTATAAAGATAATATGTTTGTCTTCTGAACACCAATTTTGGCGATTAAATAATCTAAATTGTATCTCTCGAAGAGATCTACAACTTTGTTCATTGCACCAAATTCCAGAAACCCCATATTCGTGGCGAAAATCGCATTGGAAGTTAATCTGTTCCATCTCGGAGTAATCTGTACAGCCTGTATTTCGGGGGCCATATCTCCTAGTTCCAAACCCCAAATTGGGTGTTCCATATATTAAAATTGATGAGAAAGAAAAGAGCTACAACTTCCTAGTTATAAGTTTTTGTGTTTGAGCTCTCTAGGAGCCCCAAATTATTATTAGAAATTTCTGCAGAGCATCTTTGCTAAACTTCCGAGAGTATTGTGATAGGATTTGTGCGTAATTCTTAAATTTTGAGTTGTAATCCATCCTTTGCAACACTCTTGTAAAAAAAAAAAAGAAAAAAAGGCAAGTGCATAAAAAAGAGCCGCACGAAAAGAAAGATTAGCCAAAAAAAAAAAAAGAGATCAGAAGTGCTTGCATCCTTTCATGTCCATCGCCTGTACCGATCACTTTGCTTACTTGAACTAGTTTTAGGAACGCGTTTAGACCAGCAACTGTGACACGTACTTTGGACACTTATTCAACTTAGCATTCTGATTTCAATTATTACTAACCTTTGCTACCATAACTGCCTTCCAAGCTCCACATACTTTCTACATAACAGGATTCAACCTTGCAATCGTTACACTTAAGCTCGTCACGATATCACGAACCAGCCACCGGTTGTACCTTCTGCAGCGTTGGTAAGAACCTTGCAAGAGCGTGGTAAGACACTTGAGAGGGTGTGAATCCACTTGTCTAAAACTGGTAGTTTGTAGAGATAATACTTCTTGTGTTTCTTCTACTTTCTACTATCATGGCAGGATCTGATAAAGAGGACAACGAGTGTGTCCTTCATGCTGAGCTGAAAACTATGATGGAAGAGATAACCAAAGGTATTGAAAGATTGGAACGACGTGTTGCCCAGCTTGATGACAGGGTTCAGGTGATCGAGAACCGCCCACCTGCTGTCCAACAACAGCAAAACGATGCAGCCCAGGAGCACGATGATGATGTAGAGGGACATGTGGCACCTCGCAATGAACCCGCTATGCGACGTGCGGCACATGACTTAAAGCGCTTCAACCGAAATCGTCAAGGTATGAGAGATAACAATGTAATAATAACTATCGCAATGATGATCCATTTGCTAAAGTTAAGTTTACCGTACCTTGTTTTTCTGGTACATATGATGCTGAGGTGTATTTAGATTGGGAAATGGAGATTGAACAAAATTTTAACTCCCATCTTGTTCCTGAAATTCATAGAGTTAGACAAGCCACTAGTGAGTTCAACGATTTTGCTATAATTTCGTGGAATGAACTAGTAAAGTCTAACGTACATCCTGGTACTTGGCATGATCTGAAGAGACAAATGCGCGCTAGATTTGTGCCTCCTTCCTTTAAACGTGATTTGCGTAAAAAATTGCAACGCTTCGATCAAGGTAACAAATCCGTAGAGGAGTACTACCAAGAGCTTCAAATAGGCATGTTGCGTTGTGAGGTAGAGGAAACCGAGGAGGATAAAATGGCTCGTTTCTATGGGGGGTTAAGGCATGATATACAAAATATTATTGATTGCAAGGACTATCATGATGTCAATAGATTGTTCCAGCTTGCTGTTTTGGCAGAAAAAGAATTGCAAGGACGACAACAGCGGCCACGGAGCAACTTTGGTAGTACCTTCACCCCAAGACAGGCGTCAACCAAATCAGAGCCACCTCCTGCTGTTCGGTCTACTGCCCCCTCGACCAATAGGGCGCGTTCAGTAGCACCGTTACCACCGCCACGTACACCCGAGGTAAGCAAAACTTCTAATGTGCAGGCACCAGCGAAGTCGTCTTCATCTGTTGCCTCCACGGGACGTACAACAGGTATCATATGCCACCGTTGCAAGGGGATGGGCCATGTCATGAAGGACTGCCCAAGTCAGCGAGCTTACGTTGCGACAGACGATGGTGGGTACGTTAGTGCTTCTGATGTTGAAGATGAATATGCTCTTGCAGCTAACCTTGCAGGTAATGTTGATGACGAATCCGAACATGATGATGATGGGGAAGCTTTGGGTACGGTAGCCACACAAGAATACTGGACCATCATTGTCCAGCGGGTCCTTAGTACTCAAATTGAGCAAGCCGAGCGAGCCCAATGCCACAACTTGTTTCAAATGTTCCTCGTCGTCAACGACCGGCGCATCCGAACAATCATTGATGGTGGGAGCTACAACAACTTGGTGAGTTCTGATCTGGTCAAGAAGCTTGGCTTTACCACACAACCACATCCCCAACCATATCATGTTCAATGGTTCAACAACAGTGGTAAGGTTAAGGTAACACAAACCGCAAGAGTACCATTTTTCATTCGTTCATACCATGATGTTGCTGATTTTGATGTAGTGTCTATGTAAGCATGTTCACTTTTATTAGGCTGACCTTGGGAATATGACACTAATGCAACTCATCATGGTAGAAATAATTGGTACACTTTCATGCACAAAGGAAACAAAATAACCTTGCTTCCCATGACTCCATCTGAAATTGTGCATTTTGATAGGGAAAGACTTGAAAATGAGAAGAAAGAGAACACCACAGAATCTGAAAATCAGCAAATAGCTAAAACTATTTTTCCGCATAAGAAAGATAAGAATGTACCTGCTTCTAAGAATGAGGGAATTAAATTGAAGGGTGGTGTTTTGCTTGCTACAAAATATGATCTTGCTGAACCGTCATGCTTTGCTTTGATATGTAAAGAGACCTTGTTTTCATTTGATGATATGCCTGTCTCTTTTCCACTTGCTGTTACTAACCTTTTGCAGGAGTATGACGATGTGTTCCCCGCTGAGGTGCCCCTGGGACTACCACCTATTCGAGGTATTGAGCATCAAATTGACTTGATCCCGGGAGCGACGTTGCCAAACCGTAATGCATATAGGACCAATCCAGAGTAGACTAAGGAAATTCAACGACAAGTCCAAGAGCTTTTCGGGGTTAGCCCCAGTTTTAACATTTCAGATTTGCGGCCATATTTGGGAGAAGAAGATGAGCTTGAGTCGAGGACGACTCCAATTCAAGAGGGGGAGGACGATGAGGACATCACTCCTAACGATGCGTCCATTCTTCCAACACCCGTTGTGCAAGGACCAATAACAAGGGCACGTGCACGTCAACTAAATCACCAGGTGAGCTCGTTTCTTAGTACACGAGAGAATATTGACAAGAGCGAGTTACTACCTAATAATATTGTGCTTGTGCTCAGGAATCATGGTGTTGATCAGAAAGGGTGTCACTTTGCGCCAAGACGGGTCGGGAATCAAGTCTACCGCGAGCTGGAGTCCGGGTCGGCCACGGCGGAGTAGCCTGTCTTCAAACGGGCGTAGCAGATGCATACGAACTCTGTTTGGGGAGTTCAAGTACATTACGGAGAAGCCCTCGATGAGACCTTTCCAACGGACTGGTCCCACATCCAAAATCATTCTGAGTCAATCACAATCGTTGAAACAAGTGGAGACCAGATTCTGTTGGGCCGTGCGGTGCTGCGTCACCTGTCTATTGGGCCTCGGCCCGTGTATCCCACGTGGGGGGGTGCGCCCCAAACCCTAGACGCCACCCCTCTCGCATATTAAAACCTCGTAGCCGTCATTGTTAGACTCGGGTTTTGCTTAGAATTTTTCTGCTGTCGCAGTTCGCCGTCTTTCGGTTTGTGGAACCCCAACACTTCGTGATCTTAATACATACTTGCAATTCGAGATTGCTTCTTCTGTGTTCTTGCACGTGTTCTTCGATTTGCTTGCAGGAACAGGCCTTCGTGGCTAGGTCAACCGCGCCTTAGTATGGTTGATAACGAACGGAGCAGTGGTGTAGCGATTGCAGGCCTAGATCGGTTCTGGTCGAAAGTCAGATCGTCAACGTCGAGTCTCTACCAATCGAACTATCCCCTACTTGTCGGAAGATCGGAACCCCGTTCCTCATCAGGAAGGGAGAACATGGAATAAATATGTGCTGAATGATGGATTGCTTTATCGTGCTAACAAGCTATGCGTTCCAGCTAACTTCGTTCGCCTTTTATTTTTGCAGGAAGCACATGGATGTGGTTTGATGGGTCATTTTGGAGTGAAGAAAACTGAAGATGTGCTGTCCACTCACTTCTTTTGGCCCAAGATGAGACGCGACGTCGAACGCTACATGTCACGCTGCACTACTTGCAACAAAGCTAAGTCTCGCTTAAATCCACATGGTCTTTATATGCCTCTTCCTATTCCTTGCACTCCTTGGGAGGACATTTCGATGGACTTTGTTTTAGGATTTGTCGTGGTATTGCGAATACCCCGGCAGGTTTTGTGAACGATCCTAGCGAAGATTACGCGGCGTGGGTTGACCGGATTACCGGTCCTCCCCCGCCGGACAAACACAAGAAAAGACACGAGGATTTATACAGGTTCGGGTCCCGGTGGGGGCCCTAGTCCTGTCGGCGCGCTCCAGACCGGAGTCGGCTGGGGAGGCTCTCTCCGGGGGAGAGGCTTCCGGAGCACGCCTGTGAGTTTAGCTATTCCAATAACAATGAATCACTAACTTACAACTGAGGGGTACAAGGGCTATTTATAGCCCCAAAAAGAAGCAAAAAACCTAAACTACCCTGGATGCCACCGTCGGATGAGGGGTAGCAACGTTCTTCTCCCGGTCAAACGCCTTGGATGCTTGACAAGTGGTCGCTGATTCCCGAGGCGCTCCTCGCGTGATCGGCAACAGGCGGGCCGTCGGTGGCAGAGAGCTTGGCATGAGTATCCACAGGTGTCAAGGTTGAGTGACACTCAGCCATGCCAGCGAGTTGAAGAAGGTCCATAGCATACTGGTGCTGAGAGAGAAATAGCCCACTAGAAGAACGCTGAACCGCGATGCCGAGGAAGAAGTGAAGATCACCCAGATCGGTCATTGCGAACTCGGAATGAAGATATTGAGTGAGTCGGCGAAGCAGAGCACTCGACGAGGAGGTGAGGATAATGTCATCGACGTAAAGGAGCAAGTATGCAAGATGCACATCATCCTTGAGGATGAACAGAGACGTGTCCGAGGGGGAAGCAATGAAACCAAGGCTGCGAAGATAGGTAGCAAGCCGTTGGTACCAGGCGCGTGGCGCCTGCTTGAGACCGTACAAAGACTTCTAAAGAAGACAGACATGGTCGGGCGAGGCGGGATCAACGAAACCGGATGGCTGCTGGCAATAGACAGTCTCAGCAAGGTGGCCGTGTAAGAAAGCATTTTTTACGTCAAATTGGCGAATCGGCCAGCGACGCGAGGAAGCGATGCTGAGAACGGCCCGAATTGTCGCGGGCTTGATCACGGGGCTAAAGGTCTCGTCGTAGTCGACGCCTGGTTGCTGAGAATAACCACGGACGACCCAACGTGCTTTGTGACGAGCAAGTGTTCCATCCGAATGGAATTTGTGTTTGAAGACCCACTTGCCCGTCACAATGTTGGCGTGAGCTGGACGAGGGACAAGACTCCAAGTGTTGTTGTCGACCAAGGCTTGGAATTCGTCGGCCATAGCAGTGCGCCAGTTTGGATCAGCCAGTGCACTTCGATAATTGGACGGAATAGGAGAGGCCGAGGAGTGCACAACGGATAGGTTGAGACGATCCACCGGTTTCACGATGCCATCACGAGCTCTAGTGACCATTGGGTGTGGTCCGAGAGCAGGTCGTGGAACTGGTGCAGTAGGCGGTTGCTCTACATCGCAAGGCGATGGAGCGGCCGCGGAGGAGCCAGCGCGAAGCACTGGTACAGGAGCTGCCTGCGTGTCCGGCATGCATGCGTGAACAGTGCCATGCATGCACACAGGAGGTGGAGTTGGGTCAACAGGCCCGCCTTCATGCAGCACGACGGGAGAGCCCACGCGATCGGCTGGCGCGTCAAGGTGGCGATCGGGATCCGTGGCAATCGCGCGATCATGGGACGCGGCAGACCCGCAATCTCTGGGAGCACACGTTGCACGCGTACTGGTACGAGCTGTGGACGCGGTAGGGGCGGGATTAGAAGAGGAAGCGGCGTTGCGCAAGTTCGAGAGACGGTCGGGGCGCGATCAATGGGTCCGGGTGTGCCGTGTATGCCAGCTGGGGGCGCGCGGTCAGGGAAGCCCGCGGGAGACACGGCCCGGGCGCAATCCGCAGAAGATGGATTTGCGGTGGCATGCGTGTGTGGCGCAGAGGGCCTAGTGGTGGGCACATGAGTGCTAGGCAAGAGGGTGACGTCGTCTAGGAGAAAGTCCAGAGACGGGGACGACTGGGACACGTCCTGATGGGCGAACGGAAATGTTTGTTCGTCGAAAACGACGTGGCGGGAGATGATGACGCGCTGAGTAGCAAGGTCTAGACACCGATAGCCCTTGTGGGAGCTGGGGTAACCGATGAAGACGCAAGCCGTCGATCGTGGGGAAAGTTTGTTGGTGGTGGTGGCGGAGAGATTCGGAAAACAGAGACAACCAAAAACGCGAAGATGATCGAAGGATGGTTGTTGCCTGTATAGTTTTTCGAAAGGGACGGAATTATGAATGGAGGAGGAGGGGCGTCGGTTAAGAAGGTAAGTGGCAGTGGCTAGAGCTTCAACCCAGTAGGAAGGTAGCATATGAGCATGAAAAAGAAGCGCACGGATCGTATTATTGATGGTACGAAGAATACGTTCCGCTTTGCCGTTTTGTTGTGAGGTGTAAGGACACGAAAGCCGAAGATGAATGCCATGGTCTAGGAAGAATTTGGAGGAGACGTTGTTAACAAATTCAGTGCCATTGTCTGCCTGGATAGACTTGATGGGTAACTGAAATTGGGTTGCAACGTAGCGGTGGAAATGAACAATGTGTTGGTGTACGTCGGATTTTTGTTTAAGTGGAAAGGTCCAGCAAAAATGGGAGAAATCATCAAGAATGACTAGATAATATTTGAAACCCGAATTGCTGAGAATGGGGGATGTCCATACATCAAAATGTATTAATTCAAAAGGCACCAATGAAACAGAACTGGAGCTAGCAAAAGGAAGACGCACGTGCTTGCCAAGTTGACAGGCAGGGCAAAGAGTGCGATCATGTTTATTACAAGCAATGGAAAAAGACTTGTTTAAATGACGCAAGACGGAAGGGCCAGGATGGCCAAGACGTTGATGCCAAAGGGTGGTGGAGGTGGCGAGGTGCGCGTGAGCTGCAATGGTCGGAGAGGTGGACGGCGAGGTGGACGGCGTGACGGAGTAGAGATCGCCGGAACTATTGCAGCGAAGAGTCACGCGCCTGGTTCGGAGGTCCTTGACAGAAAAACCAAAAGCATCAAACTCATAGAGCAATTGTTGTCACGAGTGAATTGACGAACAGATATAAGGTTGCGAATCAGAGTAGGGACAACAAGAACATTAGTAAGAAGATAATTGGAGGAAGGAGTAGGGAGAACGGAATGGCCACTTTTGGAGACGGGAAGATGAGAGCCGTTACCAACAGTGACCATAGATGATGGTGGTAAGGATAGGGAGAGAAGGATAATACCATCGTTCGCCGTCATGTGAGAAGTGGCACCGGTATCCATAATCCAGTTGCCATTATTCTGTAGGGCGAGCTGGTTCATGGCCGCGACCAGACCGGCCTGATCCCAGGAGGGCGTGGTGGGCGGCGCCGAGGATGTGTAGAACGCTTGCGGGGCCTGAGGATGCGGGCCGAGGATACCCTGACCTGCAGGGGGGCGCCAGTGAGTAGTACCGGCCACTGATGCCCCGGGGTTGAAGCAGACCCAAGGCCGGTTGGGTGCATGGGATGTGGACGACTGTCTCTTGTTGTTGTTGCGACGTCCTTTGCCACGGCGGTTGTTACCACCGCCACCACCACCGCCAGAATGGCTGGAGTGGTTGCAACCCCCTGGGGGGCAGCTCCTGGTAGACAAGAGAGCCGTGGCAGGTTGCACGGAAGAGGTGTGCGCCTGGCGAAGTTCATGAAGTTGAAGAAGATTGCGAGCCTCAACGAACGAAGGAGCGACGCTGCGGAAAGTGATGATGTCGGCAGTGTTGTGGAAGCGGGAGTCGAGGCCACGCAACATGTTGTTGACGAGGTCGATGTCACTGACGCGATAGCCGACGTCCCGGAGGGCATCGGCTGTCGTCTTGAAGCGTTTGCTGTAGTCGGCGATCGAATAATCGCCTTGAACCATCGTACGAAACTGCTGGCTGAGGTACACCGCGCGTGTCTCACGGTTGTTGTTGAAGAGATCCTTGGTGCGAGTCCACAGATCATAAGCCATCTGATTTGGCTCCATGACGACGTCGAGGATATTCTCGGCGATGGAGCCATATAACCAGGAGAGCACGGTGAAATCCGCCTGAGACCACGTGGCATCGGTGGGGTTCGCTTCGACAGAGCCGTCGATGTGGGAGAGGAGAGCGAACTTGCCACACAGCTCGGTGAAGAAGGTTTTCCACTTGGTGTAGTTGGAGGCCTTTAGATCGAGGACGACGGGGACGTGCGCCTTGACGGAGGCGACGTTGATGGCGGGTGACACCATGACAGGCGCGGGAGGAACGTGCAGGGCCGGAGCAGGAGGCGGGGAAGTGGCATGGTCACCGTCAGCGGCAGACGTGCGATTGGCCTCAACGGCAGCAGCTGCAGCGGCGGCTGCCGCGTCGGCGTCAGAAGAAGCCATACGGTTGGTGGCCTCCGTAGCAGTGCTTCGCGCTGGCTCCTCCACGGCCGCTCCATCGCCTTGCGATGTAGAGCAACCGCCTACTGCACCAGTTCCACGACCTGCTCTCGGACCACACCCAATGGTCACTAGAGCTCGTGATGGCATCGTGAAACCGGTGGATCGTCTCAACTTATCCGTTGTGCACTCCTCGGCCTCTCCTATTCCGTCCAATTATCGGAGTGCACTGGCTGATCCAAACTGGATGATCCAAGTTGGCGCTCCTCGCGTGACCTGCACGTCCCCGGGAAAATGGCGGCGCCCGGGACCGGCGCCGGAGGCCAGGTCCCGGGGGCCAAAAGGCGGCGCCTGGGTAGGCACTGGAGGCCATGTCCCCGGGCAAATGGCGGTGCCCAGGACCGGCGTCGGAGGCCAGGTCCCGGGGGCCAAAATGGCGGCGCCCGGGGAGGCACTGGAGGCCATGTCCCCGAGCAAATGGCGGCGCCCGGGACCGGCGCCAAAGGCCAGGTCCCGGGGGCCAAAAGGCGGCGCCCGGGGAGGCACCGGAGGCCATGTCCCCGGGCAAATGGCGGCGCCCGGGACCGGCGCCGGAGGCCAGGTCCTGGGGGCCAAAAGGCGGCGCCCGGGGAGGCCCCGGAGGCCACGTCCCCGGGCAAATGTGACGCAACTTACCTGCACTTAGTCCCACGGAGATTTCCCCCAACAGGAGCCCCCCATGCCCCCCGGGGACGATGCTTGAGTCCCCGGTGGGTATGGTACATGTCACCGGGAAAATCTCTGGACCATGTCACCAGGGCCGTGACGCTTCGGCTTCCGTGCCCCGCGCTTAAGGCCGCACCACTTCACCATAAATGCGCTCGCGGTTTGAACCGGCGCCTCAATTCGAGCGCCAACCCCTTCGTTTCCCGCGCACGGTTTGAACTTCAACGGTCCAGATTGCTCCGCGGGGTGCCACGTGGCACCCATCTGGACCACAACTCGCCTCTATGAATAGGGCCTTGGGGGCCCGGTAACTTCATTCCAAACTTCTACGGCTCGCGAATTTTAGCTCTCCCGGTAGCTCTGTCCCGGTAGCTCTTCCCGGTAGCTAGCGCCCGGTAGCAAAGCGTCTGGAACTTTTAGGCTTAGCCTCCTGAAAAGTTAGCCTCTAGGAAAAACTAACCTGATGGCACCGAAGGGTCGAGCGAAGACGACCGAGGTGCCCCCGGAGGAGGTCGCTCCGGACTTCCTCTAGGCGTTCGAGTTCACGACCGAGGACGCGGAGTCCTTGGTCGAGCGTGGAGTCGTGGAAGACGGGGACATCCGGGTCCCCGCGAAGAAAGACGGAGCCCCCCGTCCCAGGCCCGGAAAGGTCGTGGCCTTCGAGGCCTTCCTGGAGGCGGGGCTCCGGCTCCCGGTGCATCCCATGCTCCGGGAGTTTTTGAAGGAGTATGGGGTGGCGCTCAACCACCTCACCCCGAACGCCATCGTCCGGATGGGCCTCTTCATCTGGCTCTTCGAGACGGCGACTGGGAGGGAGCCCACCCTACGAGTCTTCCGGTACTTCTACGAACCGGTGGCGCGGAGCTCCCACCTGGTGAAGGGGGCACCCAAGTCCACCTTTGGCTCGGTGATGGTGCAGATGCTGCCGTCCCGGGTGGCCGACTACCCAGCGGCAGCCTCCCGGGACCATTGGGGCGACTGGATCCGGAGGTGGCGTACCTCTGGGTCCGGGACGAGGGGGTGACGTACGCCCCGGAGCTTGCCTCTTACAGCAGGTCGTCCGCGCCGAAGCCTCTGGTGTGGACGGACGAGGAGCTCGAGCTCCTCGGCAAGGTGATCATCTCCCAGAAGACCCGCTCTATGCGGGACGCCGCGGAGGAGATGATGCTTCTGAGGATCTCCCCCTTCGCACGCGGGAGGAGGGGGATCGGCATGGGCCCGGAGCAGCGGCGCCCGGTCAAGACGGTGACCCGACGTAAGTCCCGGTGACCTGCTTCATTGCGTTTAGTAATTTTTGAAAATTTGACTAACTCTTTACCTCTTGTAGTCCGGCCGTACCCTGCGGCGCGGGAGAAGGCGGAGAACCTCCTTGGGACGTACTTCGCCGACGAGCACGAGCGCGTCGTGCACCTCGTGGGGGAGGGCCCTCCCCGGAACCTGGTGGCTGAAGCCTACAGGCTGAAGCTCCCAGAGAGGAAGCCCCTCCCCACCCCCGGGTCACACAAGCGGGGGAAGGACGCGGCCGGGGGCTCTGAGCCTAAGAAGGCCATAGTCCAAAATGCCCCCGGCCCGTCGACGATGCCGGTGGCGACACCGGTGAAGCCCCGGGACGAGACCCCCAGGACCGAGCGCGCCCGGGCGCCGCCCCGGAATGAAGCAACACCCCCTCCCCCGAAGAGCCCCGTTGAGGCTCGGGGGAAGGAACCGGCCGCGGACGGGGCCACCTCCGACTCGGCGAACTACGCCCCTTCGCCGCCTTCGTTAGCGGCCCCGCCAGCACCCCCGGCCCCCTTGGAGCTGGAGAAGCTGGAGGTGAGGTTTGCGGAGGCCTCGCCTCCGCGGATGGAGTGGCCCATGGACGAAGGGGGGAGCCCCTCGATCTACGAGGTCCCGTCGGAAGTGGGGGCCCCGGGGGCCCTCCCGCCCGGGAAGGGGAAAGGGTTGATGATCCCCCCCCCCCCGGCGAGGGGCCCCTTCCGGGACTTCCTCGGCCACTTCCTCGGGGGGCACCTCCGCGATGAAGATGACGATGACCGCCACCCCGACCGAGGTAGTGTCGGGCGCCCAGGTCCGGGAGCCCACTACCGGCCGCGGCGCGACCAGCGCCGGGAGGGAGACCCCCCTGCTTTCCGCAGGGGAGGTGGAGCACTACGCGGAAGGCCTACAGACCCCGAAGGTCCAGGCCTTCATCGCGGGGGGGACGCTCCACGATCGCTTCGGTCCCTCCAAGCCCAGGTATTCACTCGAAGTGGTTGTCGCTTTCTTTTGGCTTCCTGCATCCAAAATTTTTCTAACTCTGGAATTTGTAGGGAGCAGCAATTACCTGGGGCGTCGAGCAGCGCGTCATCCGGCTACTCAAGGACGTGGAGGACAGGGCCGCCTCCTTTTTGAGCCAGCGGGATGAAGCTCTCCAGGAGTTGGCCCGGGTTCGAGCCCAGGTCCACATCTCGGAGACTGTCAACGGCCGTCTCCGGGAGGAGGCGAAGGCGAAGGCGAAGGAGGAGGCCTTCCAGGAGCTCGAGGGGTCGAGCGTCCAGGCGGTGGTGGGCGCGGGCCACTCCGTCCGCTCGGGCCTCGAGAGCCTTGGTGTAAGCCTAGGTTCCGGGGGTGGCTCGGAGGTGCCCCCGTCCACACTCGCAGAGGCTGTGCGTTTTCTTAACGCACAAGTCTCCGTGATCCCGGAGGCAGCGGATGCCCGGGCGCAAGGCCGGGTGATCCCCGTCGTCGCAGCCGCGGCCGGGCTCGTCGAGCACCGGGGAGTGGGCGCCCGGGCGATCGGGGGCCGTATCCCGCGGAGCTTCCCCAAGTTCTTCGAGCCCTCGCGCCGGGAGGTGGAGCAGCTCGCCGGGGGCTTCTACGACCGGATCATCCGGGTGAGGTTCCCGGCACCGGCGCCTCCGGCCGCAGACGCCCCAGCCCCGACACCGGTGGAAGCCCCCTGGGGGGAGGACGCCAATGAAAAAGTATGAGCCTCCCCCTGGGTCTTAGTTAGGACCATTTTCCTTTCTTAGGACTTTTGATCCCGGTAGCTTCTTAGAAGAAGCCTCGGACACTTGTAAAAAGATATTTTGAATGCAATAGAGTTAGAAATTTTTCTAAGTCTGTGAATTGAATGCAATGTTACCAGGGTTCCCGGGAGGTTACTCCCGGGCGAAAGTCCGGGAGGGGCCCTCCGGGGGACGCCCAAGCGTCTTTAATATTGCTAAGCCTCATCTCTGGGGAGCGCAGCGGGGATGCCGTCCGGGAGCCCGTCCGGTTAAGGTGGCGTCCGGAGTGGCACTTGGACAATTTTGACAATCATCGCGCCGAATTGTCCCCTCCGCGTCCGGGGTTCCGGATGATACCTCCTCTCCGGATACTTCCACCGCCGGGATACGAGTTCCGGCCCTAAGATGCGCTCCGGGACGCTTGGCGCCGCGTGCGCGCATAGTACCGGGACTTGGCCCGGGAGCTAGCGGAGAGCCTCCGGGAGTATTAGGCGTAGGAGCCTTAGGATGTAGAGGATCCCCCCGGGTTAGAGCCCGGGTTGTACCGTTTCCGAAACCCACCGGAGGGGGAAGATGTCCTCCGGGTTTGACAATCAATAAAGCTGTTTGCTTGCTTCTTCTTTCATTGTCTCTTTATTTTTTCTTCTTGGATGGTCTGGACGACTCCTTTTCACAAGAATGAGCTAAGTTTGCTCGTAGGCGGTGCGGCCGCCACCCGGGGGTTCCTTATCCCCCCCGCCCACGGCGGGCCGGAGGGTAGCTCCGGGCACTGTGGGGGTAACAAGGCCCCCGGGGTGGAAGTGACCTGTAGCATAGGAATTTTTCTAAGTTAGAAAATTTTAAAATGAGGTTTTCAAGGGGAAGACCTTCCGGAAGGCAATCGTCCAGTCGCCGTGAGAACGGGGAGCCGGGAATAATGCCTCAGGTGGAAGAAATATCCAAGAAAACCCGATGAGATTTCCGGAGGTGAGCTTCCTAGGAGATGATCGTCCGGTCGCCGTGAGAACGGGGAGCCGGGAATAGGGTCTCTGGGGGAAGAAACGTCCGAGAAATCCATAACTTCTCCGAGAGACAATCATCCGGTCGCCGTGAGGACGGGGAGCTAGGAATAGGGTCTCCGGGAGGCAATCATCCGGTCGCCGTGAGAACGGGGAGCCGGGAATAATGTCGCCGGGAGGCAGTCATCCGGTCGCCGTGAGAACGGGGAGCCGGGAATAAGGTCGCCGGGGACCGAATATCCAAGAATGCCATTAGACGTCCCACTGGGGAGAGCGTCTACTCCCGGAGGAGGAAGAGATATCCAAGAAGGCCATTAGACTTCCCACTGGGGAGAGCGTCTACTCCCGGAGGAGAAATTGCCCGATGACGGGTCTTGAGTGTTTGGGAAGGGGACTAGTCTCCCAAAGTGACTCGTTACCGCGGCCACTGGGGACCGGGTTGCCGCTTACACCCTCAGTCCATGAGGGCTGATCGTAAGCCGCCCTATAGGAGGGACTTGTTGGGTCTGGGCCCACTTCCTCACGGGGAGGGCATCCTCGTGGGGAGGGCGTCCTCGCGGGGAGGGCATCGCCGTTAGGGGCGGAAATGAGAAGGACCTGCAACGAGACAGTTGAAGAGCAAGACATATGTATTGCTAATAAAATGAAGTACGGTGCCTTCCCTTGCGAAGCCGTGAAAGGGGAGGAAAGTAAATACAATGTCCCTCCTCCCCCTCCGGCGTGATCGCTCCGGGGGAGGGGACAGGCCCGTAAGGCTAAACATAGAACTTGCGAAGTAAACGCAAGTTCCACGTGTGCTTCAGCTCCTGCTCTTGAAGGTTGGAGAGCTTGTAAGCCCCCGAGCCCAGGACCGCGGAGATCCTGTAGGGGCCTTCCCACTTGGGGGAGAGCTTCCCCTGGGCTTGGGGGTCTGTGACGCGCTTGAGGACAAGGTCCCCAAGGCGGAAAGCTCTCTCGCGCACGCGCTGATTGTACGCGCGCACCATCTCTTGCTCGTAGATGGCGTGGCGGAGGAGCGCTCGGTCGCGTTCCTCCTCCACAAGGTCGATCTCCAGGCGCTGGTTGGCCTCGTTGGCCTGGTACGCTGCCGGCGTGGATCCCTCCAGGAGCTCGACCCGCAGTGACCGGAAGCAGATCTCCGGGGGAGGACTGCCTCCGCCCCGTAGACCAGGGAGAAGGGAGTACGTGCCGTCACCCGGGACGGGGTCGTGCGCATGGAGCCGAGTATGCTAGGGAGCTCCTCTGCCCATGCACCCCGCTTAGAAGCGGTTTGCTCGAGTCTCCGGCGTAACCCCTGTAGGATTACGCCGTTGACCCTCTCAACAGCCCCATTGCTCCGGGGATGGGCCATTGAGGCGAAGTGGATGACGACCCCCAGGCCTTCACAGAATTCCCGGAAATAAGCGGAGTCGAATTGGGTCCCGTTGTCCACTGTGATTTCCTGGGGGACACCAAAATGACACACGACGTTTTTCCAGAAAAACCGCTGGACGGCCCGGGACGTGATGCTGGCCAAAGGCTCCACCTCAACCCACTTTGTAAAATAGTTGACCGCGACTACCGCATACTTGTATCCTCCGGGCGCTGGGGGAAGGGCCCTAAGAGGTCCATCCCCCAGCGCACGAAGGGCTAAGTGATGGGGATTGTCTGCAGCGCTATAGGGGGGAGGTTCGAGCCCTTGGCCATCTTCTGGCATGCCTCGCACGCGGAGACAAGGTCTCGCGCGTCGCGCATGACCGTGGGCCAGTAGAAGCCCTGCCGGAGGGCCTTGGCCGCGATGGCACGCGGGGCTAGGTGAGAACCACAGCTCCCCGCCTGGATGTCTTCGAGAAGTTGAAGTCCTTCTGGCCGGGGGAGGCAGCGCAGGAGGGTGGAAGCCCCCCGCTTGTAGAGCCTCCCCTCCAGCAGGAGATATGCCCGGGCTTTAGCCCGGAGGCGTTTAGCCTCGGTCTCACTAGGAGGGTCCCCCTCCCCCTTGATGAAGGAGATGAGGGGGTCCATCCAAGATGGAGTCCGGGTGATCTCGGCGACCTCCGGGTCATGAGGCTCGTCGCCCATGTCCGGGGAGGCCACCAAGGGCTTCGTGATGATTTCCAGAAAAGCCCCCTTGGGGAGCGATTCCCAGGCGCCGGCCCGGTCATTGTCCTTTCGCGGGATATACCGGGCCTCGAGGCCGTCGAAATGCCTCTCCATCTTTCGCACTTCCTGCAAATAAAGACTTAAGTTTGCATCATGGCACAGGTAAGACTTGTCCATTTGGCAAACTACGAGCTGAGAATCTCCCTTGACTAGGAGGCGCCGGATCCCCAGGGAGCGCGCAAGGCGCATCCCAAGGAGCAAAGCCTCATATTCGGCGACGTTGTTGGTTGCGGGGAACTCAAGCCGCGCGGCGTACTCGAGTTCCTTCCCCTCGGGGCTCCGGAGACACAGCGACCCATCGAACATGAGAGTCCAATGATCACTGTGTCGGGGCGGCACGGGGAGGTCTTCGTCCCCGGACCCAGAGGCGGGAGTCCACTCTGTGACGAAGTCGGCGAGGACCCGCGACTTGATGGCGGAGCCGCCGGTAAGGGACATGGAGAAGGGGGCGAGCTCCGCCCCCCACTTCCCAATCCGGCCGGTGGCTTCTTTGTTCCGCAGTACCTCCCCTAGGGGGAGGGATGACAGGACGGTGATGGGGTGCCCCAGGAAGTAATGGCGAAGCTTCCAGGACGCCATCAGGAGGGCGTAGCAGATCTTCTCCATCTCCGTGTACCGAGTTTTGGCCCCTTGGAGGGCCTCACTCACGTAGTACACGGGACGCTGCTGCCCCCCTTGCTCCTTCACCAAGACCGTGCTGACTACGTGAGTGAGGCCCTCCATGGGCTCTTCTGGAGACGGACTCACGAGCATTGGGGGGCTCGTGAGGTACTTCTTGAGGTCGTCGAACGCCTCCTGGGCCTCGGGGGTCCAACGGAACCCCTCGAGCCCTCAGAGGATCTTGAAGAACTAAAGGCCTCGCTCCCCCGACCGGGAGACGAAGCGGTTGAGCGCGGCTAGGTGGCCGGAGAGCCACTGGACATCCTTGACGGAGCGCGGCGGGGGCATGTCTAGGAATGCCCGGATCTTCTCGGGGTTAGTCTCAATGCCCCTCTGGGACACGAGGAAACCTAGGAGCTTCCCCCCACGCACCCCGAAGGCGCACTTCTCCGGGTTGAGCTTGAGCCCAAACGCGCAGAGGTTACGGAAGGTTTCAGCCAGGTCGTCGATGTGGGAGGCTGCGCGGGGACTTTTGACGACCGCGTCGTCTACGTAGACTTCGACGTTGCGGCCGACTTGATCTTTGAAGACCAGCGTCATGAGGCGCTGGAAGGTCGCGCCCGTATTCTTGAGCCCGAAGGGCATATGGAGGTAGCAGAAGGTTCCGAGGGGAGTTATGAAACTCGTCTTTTTCTCGTCCCCTTCCGCCATCCGGACTTGATGGTAGCCCGAGTAGGCGTCTAGGAAGCTCATGAGCTCGCATCCCGTGGTGGAGTCGACGAGCTGGTCAATCCGCGGGAGAGGGAAGTTATCTTTGGGGCAGGCGCGGTTAAGGTCGGTGAAGTCCTCGGACATCCACCACCTGCCGGTTGACTTCTTCATGAGGACGGGGTTCGCGAGCCACTCGGGGTGCAGGACCTCCCGAATGAACCCCGCCTCTCGGAGCCGGCTGATCTCCACCTTGATTGCCTCTTGGCGCTCGAGGGAGAGTTTCCGCAGCTTCTGTTTGATCGGGGGGTGACCGGGGGCCACTGCGAGCTTGTGCTCAATGACCTCCCGGGCAATGCCCCGCATGTCCGAAGGCTTCCACGCAAAAACATCGGAGTTTTCGCGCAGAAAAGCCGCAAGTTGCGCTGCATGCTCCTCGGGGAGCTCCGCCCCAATCCGGACGGTTTTGTCTTCATCGCCCAGGGACAACAGTATCTTCCGGAGGCCCCCTTCCGGGCGCGGCTTGAGGAGGGGCTCCCGGGCGGTGGCGCAGCGGCATCTAGTTCCGGGGGGAAGCCTCCCTCCCGGGTGTCTTTATGAGATTGATGATTCCGATTGTGGCTGCAGTGTGCTCGTATAGAGCACAGGCCATGTCTTGGTCTCCCCGGACGTTGATCACACCATGCGGCCTAGGGATCTTCATGCAGAGGTAGTTTTGATGGGTGGCAGCCCCCAGCCGGTTGATTGTGGTCCTCCCTATTATCGCGTTGTAGGAGGAGGGGAGGTCCACTACGTCGAAGCGGACCAGCTCGGTCCGGTAGTTCTTCGGGGTGCCGAAAGTCATGGGAAGATCTACCTTGCCGACGGGGTGGATCGCCTTCCCCAGGACAAAACCTTGCAGGGGCCCGGCTGCAGGCTGCAGGAGCTTCTCATCGACCTGCATCTCTTTGAAGGCCTTCAGGAATAGGACGTCGGCGGAGCTCCCGCCGTCCACGAGGATGCAGGCTTGGTGGCAGTTGTAGATGGTCGCGGAGACAATGAGCGCGTCGTCGTGGGGGAAGCGAACCCCTCGCGCGTCTTCTGCTGTGAAGGTGAGGGGGATGTCCGACCACTTGGGTGGCGAGGACGCGTGTAGCACCCCCACAACCTTGACCTCGCACGCGTACTCCTTGCGCTGGCGCTTAGAGTCCCGCCCGAAGGCGGACCATCCCAAGATGACGTTGATGTGGCGCTGAGAAGTTTGAAAGGGGAGAGCTTCTGAAGGCTCCCCCTCCTGCGTCTGTGTCTGCTGACCCCCCGCGGGAGTGGGAAGGGCCGGAACAGCTGGCTGAGGGAGCAAGGAGGCCGGAGTCCCCCCCTGCCCGCGCTGGTCGAGGAACGCCGCGAAGTACTGCAGCAGCTGGCTGCAGTCTCGGGTAGCGTGGGTACTGGACTCGTGGAAGCTGCACCACGGTCCTTCCCGCCTTCTCCCCACGGGGCCTTCCCGATCGCGCGGAGACTGTCCTCTCCCATGGCCTTTCGGCTTAGGGAAGGGGCGGTTGCCCCTCTGGGGGTCGCGCGAGCCGCCTTCGCCCTCGAGGACAAAGGTGTCCCGAGGCTGTGGCTCGTTACGCCCCCCTGCCTAGGGCGCTTGAGGGGATCCCTGGCCCCCTGGTCGGCGGGGGCGGGAGCCCCCTGGGTCTTCTTCCAGATGTCGTCTTCCTCCGCCCGAGCGTACTTTTCGAGTACGTTGAAGAGCTCGTCGGCGGAACAGGGACAGCTCCGGGAGAGCCTTCGGTGGAGCTCCCCCGGGAGGATGCCGCTTTTGCAGGCTTCGATGACCGTAGAGTCGGGGACATGGGCCACTTTGCTCTTCACCTGAGCAAAGCGCTTGAAGAAACTTCTGATGGTTTCCCCAGTTCTCTACCGGACAGTGTACAGCTGCGAGGAGTCCAGGGGGCGCACATAGTTCCCCTGGAAGTTTGTGCAGAACTCCCGCTTGAGCTGCGTGAAAGACTTGATGGAGCTGGCTTTCAGGTTGTAAAACCAGGAGCGGGCGATGCCGGTGAGGTAGAGGGGGAAGATGTTGCATTGTACCGTCTCGTCCCCCCCGGCCGCGGAGATGGCTGTGGAGTAGACCTGCACAAATTCGTAAGGGTCTGCCTCACCGTTATAGTGCTCGATGTGCGGAGGGCGGTACGGCCGCGGCCACCGGATGCTGCGAAGTCTTCGGCACAGGGGCTGGTTAGCCCTCTGCACTTCCCGGGGAGAGTCCCGGTCGCTGTCTTCTTTGACGGGACCCTCGTTGTCGGAGTCGGGGAGCGGTCCGAGAGGTCCGCCGGAGTGGCGGTGGCGACGCTTCTCTTCTGGACCGGGGCTGAGTTCCCGGACGTCCGGGCTCCCCCCCGGGGAGGCTGGGTCTTCCGCGGGTCTCTTCCCCTGACCGGTGCGAGAGCGGGGCTCCGCGTGCCCGCGGCCGGGGGGAAGTTCTTCCCCGTGCTCAGGTTAATGCATTCGCTCGACCTCCCCCCGGGCGAAACGGACATGTTCCGCCGGGGCAGGGAGCTTATGCACTGTAGCTACTGGCCCGGAGGCTTCCCGGGCCGGCTGGGGGGAGCCCCCTGCGAAGACCCCCGGGACCGGAAAGGGGGAAGCCCCTGTAGTATCCGGAATCGGGGAGGGGGCGCCCACAGCGACGTTTGGAACTGAAGTGGAGGGAGCCCCTGTGGCAACGACCGGAACCGGAAAGGGGGAAGCCCCTGTATTATCCGGAACCGGTGAGGGGGGAGCCCCCGCGGCGACGTCCGGGACCGGGGAGCCGACGCGGGGGGGAGTCCGCTGAGGCACGGGAGCTGCTCTGTCGATCGCCCCCGATGCGGTAAACGCGACACGAGGGGCGGGACTGGCTCCCGGCGTAGGGAAAACCCCCCGCATGAAATGGGCTCCCGGTTCCGGGAATGGGCCTGAGAAGGGGTACCCCCCTGGTGCCACGAAGGGCCCCGGCATGAAGTAGCCCCCCGGCACCGGGATGGGCCCAGGCGCCGGGAAGGGTCCGGGCGTATACCCCACCGGGGGAGGGAACCCCCCAGCTGGATCATACGGGGCGGCCAAACCCCCGGAGGCCGGGGGGGCCGCCGGGTAGCCCATAAACCGGGGCATAGTCCCCGAGTATGAGTGCGGCGCAAATGTTGGGGCCGGAGGCCGCGCCAACACGCTGAGCAGCTCATCCATCGAGCGCTGGGCGCGGAGCTGGCCTCCACTAGGGCCTCAAGCAGGGCGTCCCGGGGAGCCGGGGGAGCCGTCGGGGGGAGACTGGTCCCGTTCGAGGTCCCCGCGGTTACCGGGAGCGACCTGGAGGTAGAAGCACCTAAGTTAAGAGGAAAGGCGGGAGGCGGTACCTGGGCCTGACCGCCTCGGGGCAGAAGCGCCAGGACAGCCGTGTCTCAGATGGGCGGCGCCGGGTCTCCAAGACCGGCGCCACCAGAAAGGGTGCGAGCTCTTGTTCTTGGGGGAGCCATGGCGTCTTGTCACGAGTCCCCACGGACGGCGCCAACTGTCGTGGTATTGCGAATACCCCAGCAGGTTTTGTGAACAATCCTAGAGAAGATTACGCGGCGCGGGTTGACCGGATGACCGGTCCTCCCCCGCCGGACAAACACAAGAAAAGACATGAGAATTTATACAAGTTCGGGTCCCGGTGGGGGCCCTAGTCCTGTCGGCGCGCTCCCGACCGGAGTCGGCTGGGGAGGCTCTCTCCGGGGGAGAGACTTCCGGAGCACGCCTATGAGTTTAGCTATTCCAATAACAATGAATCACTCGCTTACAACTGAGAGGCACAAGGGCTATTTATAGCCCCAAAAAGAAGCAAAAAACCTAAACTACCCCGGAAGCCACCGTCGGATGAGGGGCGGGAACGTCCTTCTCCCGGTCAAACGCCTTCGATGCTTGACAGGTGGTCACTGATTCCCGAGGCGCTCCTCGCGTGACTTGCACGTGATAGACAACTCGAGACTTTACCTTTAGAAGGGCGATGAGGCCCGGGACATGCGCCGGAGGCCACGTCCCGGGGGCCAAAAGGCGGCGCCCGGGGAGGCCCCGGAGGCCATGTCCCCGGGCAAATGGCGGCGCCCGGGACCGGCGCCGGAGGCCAGGTCCCGGGGACCAAAAGGCGACGCCCGGGGAGGCACCGGAGGCCAAGTCCCGGGGGCCAAAATGGCGGCGCCCGGGGAGGCACCGGAGCAAATGGCGGCGCCCAGGACCGGCGCCGGAGGCCAGGTCCCGGGGGCCAAAAGGCGGCGCCCGGGGAGGCACCGGAGGCCATGTCCCCGGGCAAATGGCGGCGCCCGGGACCGACGCCGGAGGCCCGGTCCCGGAGGCCAGGTCCTGGGGAGGCACCGGAGGCCATGTCCCAGGGCAAATGGCGGCGCTCGGGACCGTCCCGAGGGCCAAAAGGCGGCGCCCGGGGAGGCACCGGAGGCGAGGTCCCAGGGCAAATCGCCGCGCCTGGTACCGGCGGCAGAGGCCAGGTCCCAGGGGCCAAAAGGCGGCGCCCAGGGAGGCTCCGGAGGCCACGTCCCCGGGCAAATGTGACGCAACTTACCTGCACTTATTCCCACGGAGATTTCCCCCAACAGGATTGCCTTGGACCAAGAGGGGGAGGGATAGTATTTTTGTGTTTGTGGATTTTTTTCCTAAAATGGCACATTTCATACCTTGTCATTAGAGTGATGATGCTACACATATTGCTGAATTGTCTTTTTGTGAGATTGTACGCATACATGGAGTGCCAAACACTATTGTTTCAGATCGTGACGCGAAGTTTTTGAGTCATTTTTGGAGAAGCTTGTGGAATAAATTGGGTACGAAGCTGCTGTTTCCTACTACATGTCATCCCCAAATAGATGGACAAACTGAGGTTGTCAACCGCACATTGTCCACCATGTTGCGGGCTGTTCTAAAGAAGAATTTGAAGATGTGGGAAGAGTGTTTACCACACATTGAATTTGATGCGCACGGTGGCCCGATCTTCCGACAGGTAGAGGTAAGTCGATTGGTGAAGACTCGACGTTGACGATCCGGCTTCCGATCAGAACCTATCCGAACCCAGCAATCGCTACACCACGGCTCCGTTGGTTATCAACCATGCACAAACACGATTGACCTCGCCAAGAAGGCTTATCCCTGCATGCGAATCGAGAACACAAGCAAGAACGAGAAAGATGCAACTGAATTTGCAATTGAGGATGAAGCTCACGAGTTGGGGTCTCACAAACCGATGAACGGCGATACTGTTAAAAGACAGAATTGATCTAAGAAAAACCCAAACCAAACCCTAGCGGCGGCTACTGAATATAAGGGCTAAGGGACGTCCTAGAAACCCTAGACGTGTCCGTGATGGACTCCAACACGATACATGGGCCAAAGGCCCAAATTGGTGACGCAGCACCCTGGGACAGATTCTGTCCGCCAACTTGTAACGCGAATTCCCGTCGACTCAGCAGTCCAATTGACCTGAAACCGGTGCCATTGGAAAGGTTATCTCCTTATCTTTCGATACATATGTGGATCATTGAAATCGGAGTCCGTTTGTGGCCTGGACGACGATTTTAGTGAACACTGCTCCTGGTGGCCGAGGTAGTCGACTCGGAGATGAATTGGGACTCTGACTCCGAGATGAATTGGGACTCCAACTTGACTTGGACGCCCTCCTTGCCTCCATCCTGGCCCTTGCTGGTTCCCAAGGCCTTCATGATCCTCTCCAAAGTTCCTAAGTACAATATAATCAATAATATCATTAGGTAGCATACTATCCTCACAAGTATATACACGGGCACTTAGGAACGAGCTCACCTGTTGATTCAATTGCCATGCTCGTGCTCTTGTGATGGGTCCTTGCATCACAAATGGAGGAGTCTCGGGCGTATGCATAGGAGTGATGTCCTCATCATCCTCCCCCTCTTGAAGTGGAGTCGTCCTCGACTCAAGCTCATCTTCTTCTCCCATGAACGGTTTCAAATCTGCAATGTTAAATGTGGGACTAACCCCAAATTCGGGCGGCAACTCAAGTTTATATGCATTATCATTTATTTTCTCAAGTATCTTGAAAGGACCATCAGCTCTAGGCATTAATTTAGACTTTCGCAATTCTGGAAAACGATCCTTTCTCAAGTGTAACCATACTAAATCACCCGGTTCAAGTTTTACTTCCTTTCTACCTTTACTTCCCGCAGTCCTATACCTTTCATTCATCATTTCAATATTTTCCTTAGTCTTTTCATGCAATTTCAGAATAAATTCAGCACGTTCCTTAGCATCATGATTAACTCGTTCACTAGTAGGTAAAGGTAATAGATCAATAGGAGCACGGGGATTGAAGCCATACACTACCTGAAAAGGACTTACCTTGGTGGTGGAGTGTACCGCCCTATTATAAGCGAACTCAACATGCGGCAAACACTCTTCCCATATCTTCAAATTTTTCTTCAAAACAGCCCTCAACATAGTAGATAATGTACGATTTACTACCTCGGTTTGGCCATCGGTTTGGGGATGACATGTTGTTGAAAACAGCAGCTTGGTCCCCAATTTATTCCATAGAGTTCTCCAAAAGTGGCTCAAAAACTTGGCATCACGATCTGAAACAATAGTAGAAGGCATACCATGCAAGCGAACGATTTCTTGAAAGAAAAGGTTAGCAATATTAACAGCATCGTCGCTCTTATGACAAGGAATAAAGTGAGCCATCTTAGAAAATCTATCAACCACCACAAATTTCCCAATGAAAGCTCGTAAAACCTCGTTCATTAAGCGCATGAAAGTGCTAGGTGCATTAGTTAAACCAAAAGGCATGACTAACCACTCATACAATCCAAACTTGGTTTTAAAGGCTGTTTTCCATTCATCTCCCAATTTCATTCTTATTTGGTGGTATCCACTACGCAAGTCAACCTTAGAAAAAATTATAGAACCACTTAACTCATCAAGCATGTCGTCTAACCTAGGAATAGGATGACGGTACCTTATTGTGATATTGTTAATGGCTCTACAATCTACACACATGCGCCAACTGCCATCTTTCTTAGGAACCAAAATAACAGGAACAGCACAAGGACTAAGGCTCTCACGTACATACCCGCGGTCCAAAAGATCTTGGACTTGGCGCTGAATCTCCTTAATCTCCTCGGGGTTGGTCCTATAAGCAGCTCGGTTTGGCAAACTCGCTCCAGGAATCAAATCAATTTGGTGCTCAATCCCTTGTATGGGTGGGAGTCCTGGAGGTATCTCGGCAGGAAAAACATCTGCATACTCCTGCAAAAGGTTAGTGACAGCAGGAGGCAAAGTACTGGGCATATCATCCAATGAAAACAAAGCATCTTTGCATATCAAAGCATAGCACGGTGCATCATTCTCATTAATTTCAGCAAGGTCACATTTTGTAGCAAGCATAACACCACCCTTCGATTTAATTCCCTCGGACCTAGAACTAGGTTCTTTCTTGTCTTTCTTAGGTGGGAAAATATTTTTAGCCACTTGCTGATTTTCAGATTCAAGCGCACTCTCTTTTCTCTCATTTTCAGCTCTCTCTTTGTCACATTGCACAATTTCAGTAAGAGTCATAGGGAGCAAAGTGATTTTCTTCCCCTTGTGCATAAGAGTGTATTTGTTACTTCTACCGTGATGAATTGCATCAGTATCAAATTCCCATGGACGGCCTAACAAAAGGGAACATGCTTGCATAGGCACTACATCAAAATCAGCAAAATCATGGTATGTTCCAATGGAAAATTGCACTCTCGCAGTTTGTGTTACCTTCACCTTACCGCTGTTATTGAACCATTGAATATGGTAGGGATGAGGGTGTGCACGTGTGGGCAAGCAAAGCTTCTCCACCAGATCTGAACTCACCAAGTTATTGCAGCTCCCACCATCAATTATGACACGAACACGACGGTCCTTGACGATGAGGTACATCTGAAACAAATTATGGCGTTGTAGCTTGTCCGCTTGCTCCATTTGAGCGCTCAACACTCGTTGCACAATGATTGTCCTATAATTCTTGGTGGCAGCGGTCCCTAAAATCTCCTCATCATCGTCGTCCGTCTCATGGTCATCCTCATTATCTGCAAGGTTAGCTACAAGAGCATATTCATCCTCAACATCACTAGCACTAATGTACCCACCTTCTTCTGTTGCAATGTACGCTCGACGACTTGGGCAATCCTTCATGACATGGCCCATCCCCTTGCATCGGTGGCACACAATTTCCGTTGTTCGACCCGTGGAAGCCACCGATGAAGAACTCTTTGTTGGTGCCTGCACATGGTTAGATTTACTCACCTCGGGAACTCGTGATGGCGGTGATGGTGCTGCTGAACGCGCCCTACTCATGGAGGGGGCAGCAGACCGAACAGAAAGGGGTGGAGCTGATTTGGTTGTCCCCGGCGTCGTCTTTGGTGTGGGTATGTTGCCGAAATTACTCCTTGGCCTTTGCTGTTTTCCCTGCAATTCTTTTTCTGCCAACATAGCAAGCTGGAACAATCTATTGATAGAATTATATTCTTTGTAATCAATTATGTCCTGAATCTCGCGCCGTAATCCCCCATAAAAACGAGCCATCTTATCCTCCTCATCCTCAACTACCTCACAACGCAACATGCCTATTTGTAGCTCTTGGTAGTACTCCTCAACAGATTTATTATTTTGATTTAAGCGTTGCAAATTCTTGCGCATATCACGTTTATAAGAAGGAGGAACAAATCTTCTACGCATAGCTTGTTTTAATCTATCCCATGTATCAGGTGCTAATCCAGCATTTACTATCTCATTCCACCAAATGATAGCAAAATCTTTAAACTCACTAGTAGCTTGTCTAACTCTATGTATCTCAGGAACAAGATGGGAGTTAAATTTTTGTTCAACTGTCATTTCCCAATCTATGTAAACTTTAGCATCATAAGTACCAGAAAAAGATGGTATGGTAAATTTAACCCTAGCAAAAGAATCATCATGTCCACGACCATTACGAGGATTAAAATTGTTACCTCCCATACCTTGACGGTTGTTATTCAGGCGTTGTTGTTGTCGCACATCCTGTGCAGCGGCGCGAGCGGCAAAGGCATCATGGCCCTCTCCATCCACTTCATCTCCCACGACAGACTCTTCTTGATCTTCCACTCTGCGAGCTCCATTGGGAGGCGGCTGTCTCTCAAAATTTTCCAACCTGGTAAGAAGATTGGCGATGCTTCGCTCTATCCTCTCCAATCTTTGGTCGTTATCTTGGCCGATCCTTGCGATGTTTGCGTTGATGTCATTGAGCGCGTTGTTAAGCTCGTTCCGTGTAACACACTCATCTTCCTCATTACCTGCCATTGTTAGTTGAAAGAAAGACAAAAGAAACAAAAACAACCGGTGGTATAATCCCTATCAACTACTTTGGCGGCAGAAGGTGGTTTCACTCACTCTCAAGCGTCTTACCACGCTCTTACAAGTGTTCTTACCAATGCAACAGGTGGTACAACCGGCGGCTGGTTCGTGATACCGTGTCAAGCTTGAGTGTAGCCATTGCCGAATTGAACCTGAACTGATCAGAAGAAAGGTGGAGCTTGGAAGGCAAAGTATAGTAGCAAGGATTAGCAAATTTCGAAAACAGTTAGCAAAGCTGAATAAAGATTCAAAGTTCTTGTCACAGTTGCTGGCCTAAGCGTGCTCCTATAACTAGTTCAACCTAGCAAGGGATATATCACAGCACAAAGGACTCAAAGGATGCAAGCAATTCTGATATTCTACTTCTCTTTCTCTTCTCTCTGTTTTTTTTTTTTTTTTTTTTTTTTTGCCGGTTTGGCTCTTTCTCTCCTCTTATTTTTTTTTTTCACTTATTTTTTTTTCTAACACAAATATATACCTCTTAACTCAGAGGAGAAACAAAAATCTCACAATTTGAAGCAACAAACGACAGGAAACCGATGCCCGAAAGAATTGACAAAACAGGACAGCAAACTTCCTGGCGTCGAAACTCGGTCTTAGAAGCTTTTTTTGAGGGTCAAAAAAAATGCACAGGTCTAAAGACTTGTGGAATTTTCAGATGCGCGTCGTCGTCCCCTTCGAAACAAAAAAAAGTAGACCCAAATCAGAGTTCGTATGCAAAAGTTATGCCAGTTTTAGTGAACACTGCACAATCTGGAATTGCTCGCGAATTCAGATCTTTCTCCCGGTTAGGCTAGAATAGGATTAGGTTTGCGGGTGAAAAAGGATGGCCAGCGGTGCAGGGCAATTGACACAAGGCGGCTCGCGACCTCAAACCAGCAACAAGACGATGACTATGGATCAATACTCAACAATACGATACTGAAAACGAAATTGCAAAGCTCAAAGGGTTGTAGGACAGCGGAATTGATGATGAACTTTTTTGTGGGGCAAATTTTCTGGACTCTAGGACGATGGCAAAACAAAACTAAAGGGGATACAATGATACCTGACGGGAAACCGAGGCTCTGATACCACTTGATGCGCACGGTGGCCCGATCTTCCGACAGGTAGAGGTAAGTCGATTGGTGGAGACTCGACGTTGACGATCCGGCTTCCGATCAGAACCGATCCGAACCCAGCAATCGCTACACCACGGCTCCGTTGGTTATCAACCATGCACAAACACGATTGACCTCGCCAAGAAGGCTTATCCCTGCATGCGAATCGAGAACACAAGCAAGAACGAGAAAGAAGCAATCTGAAATATTGCAAATATAAATTGAATCTCACGAGTTGGGGTTCCACAAACCGATACACGGCGAAACTGTTCTTTGACAGATTAATCTAAGCAAAACCCAAACCAAACCCTAGCGGCGGCTACTGAATATAAGGGCTAAGGGACGTCCTAGAAACCCTAGACGTGTCCGTGATGGACTCCAACACGATACATGGGCCAACGGCCCAAATTGGTGACGCAGCACCCTGGGACAGATTCTGTCCGCCAACTTGTAACGCGAATTCCCATCGACTCAGCAGTCCAATTGACCTGAAACCGGTGCCATTGGAAAGGTTATCTCCTTAGCTTTCGATACATATGTGGATCATTGAAATCGTAGTCCGTTTGTAGCCTGGGCAACGATTTTAGTGAACACTGCTCCTGGTGGCCGAGGTAGTCGACTCCGAGATGAATTGGGACTCCGACTCCGAGATGAATTGGGACTCCAACTTGACTTGGACGCCCTCCTGGCCTCCCTCCTGGCCCTTGCTGGTTCCCAAGGCCTTCATGATCCTCTCCAAAGTTCCTAAGTACAATATAATCAATAATATCATTAGGTAGCATACTATCCTCACAAGTATATACACGGGCACTTAGGAACGAGCTCACCTGTTGATTCAATTGCCGTGCTCGTGCTCTTGTGATGGGTCCTTGCATCACAACTGGAGGAGTCTCAGGCGTATGCATAGGAGTGATGTCCTCATCACCACCGGGGGTCTGAAGGCGAAGCACTCCAAGGTGTAAAAGACCCCCGTCCCGGCGACGAAGCTGGGCCCTTCGTCCGGGAAGGCCCGGGGGGCGCCCCCGGGTTGGGGCGCGCGCAAAGCCCCCCAGGCGTGGGGCGGCGTCTCCCCTCCAGGAGGAGGAGCCCTCCGGGGGGATGGCGGGAGCAAGGGAGTTCGCGTGCCTCGTCAAGGCCTCCGGCGAGGCTCTGGAGAATGAAGCGGCCGGCGTCGGGGGTCCGATTTGGCGAACTACAACCCCACACCGTCCCCGATGGCTATACGCCTGGTAGTTCCAGTGTCGGTGGAACCGGAGCATTTGCAGGTGCGCTTTGTGAAGGCCTCCCCTTCGCGCGTGGAGTGGCCGGTGGATGAGGGGGCGAGCCCCTCGGCTTTTCTGGCCCCCGTCGCCACATGCCCCCCCGGGGCTCGGTGTCACGCCCCTGTTTTTCCTAAATCTTCCCAGTTCAGATCTATATCTCAAAATCCAGATCCTAGATCTGCTTGTGCCCTAACTCCAGAAGTTGATGGCAAAACTTCGTCATCTTCCCCTTTTCACAAATCAGCCCAAAAGTATCGCGGTTTAGTCCTTTTTCAGATTTCCCGAGAACCCTAAAAAGGCTAAAAGCCGCATCTCATCTCCAAACTTCATTCTGATTTGAGGAGTATCTCCTAATCGCTATTCTGACCAAGTTTCCCTTCTGTGAGAATTCCAAAATCTCATCCGAAACCTCACTTTCGAGCCTCGCCATTTTCTGAAACCCTAATTACCCTGTTTACCCTAAAGTACTCTATTTTCGATTTTTGCCAAATCCACCAAATCTTGCCAAATCTTTCCAAATCTCCTGCCAGATGAGTCCCGGGAATAAAGTTACACTTGCATGTGAAATCAGAACTCAAATTGGACACCCAAATCTCCAGATTTGCAATCCGGTCCAAATTCCCGAGCAAAATCATCACAGATCAGTCCGTGGCCCTTTCGATTGCGACCAGAGGCTACAGTGCTCATGACCTGGGCCGTGCCCGTGACCAGCGCTGCGCCCCACGCCGCTGTTGTACCCCGCCACAGCCACCCTCGCCAACACCTCGCTGCCACGTGTGCGCACGCCACCGACCACTGTGGAGCCACCTCCGCCGTGCCAGTGCTGCGAATCTCCCCGCTCGCAGCAGTAGCATCGTAGGAGTAGCGCACCACATCGCAGCCATGCCGTGGAGAGCTTTCACCTCGCCATCTCGTCGCCGCCTGCGCCAGCACCGTCCACATGCAAAAGCTGCACCGACGCACAGCCATTGCCTCGCCATCACCGTTGGCACCGTTGTCACCGCCGTCTAGTCGCTTCGCTGTCATCTCCTCCACTGCCACACTCCAGATTGTCGGCCAAGTTGCTCGCCCCTGCGCCTATTTAAGCCTCTCCAGTGCACTACTTCACCTGCACACCAGCAAAACTGTCTAAGTCTCTAAACCACCGAGATCAGCTTCTTCCCTGGCGAGCCAGTGAAGAGGCTCACGGTGCCAGCCCAGCCCACTGCTTCAATCCCCAAATTGAAGCTGCCAGTAAGTAGCCCTCATCTTCTTACCTATGTAGTAGCACCTAATTGCACCCCGACAAACCCTAACGCCGGTGATCATCGGAAATCCCTAAAAACACTGTTCCTCCAATGCTAATTAATCTAGCCTGAAATTGGCCTTCGTGCTAGTAGGATAAAATGATCAGTAAACCATTCTTAGCAAGCCTGTTAACTCAGATTTCAAACTCCAGCAAAGATTGAAGTCTCCCCAAACTTTGGCGCCACCAGGAACACGACGCACTTCGCCAGGCCACGCCGGCGACTCTCCAGCCAAATTGAACAGGCCAGCAGCTTCGCCACATCACCCTCTCACTCCCTTAGCAAGGAATTGAGTTCAATCGCTCTGTAGCGAAAACCCCCAAATCCATAGTCGTCTTCTCTAGCGTCGGCAGTCGGATTTCGTTCTCGGTAGATCTTGCCAGCACCACCTTGTCCCTTAGCTTGGCCTCAACCCTCTGAGCATTTCTTTCCACTAGCTCGACACCTAGATTTGGCCAGATTGAAAGTTATGGCCTTGTCAATTCTCTGTCCAAATCAATGTCTATGCCGTGTCGCCACCGCGGTTCATTACTGCTGTTCATCGTCGTCCGGCCACCTCAGCCCCTGAAACCACCACCATCGTGTTCCTAGCATCCACGCCTATCTCCCAGACATAGTTGGTGGAGTGTTTAAAGCCCAGAGCCAAGTTTACCACTCTGCCCTAGCTTTTGACAATGTCAGTGCAGTGTCAGTGCATGTCAGTCACTGGCATTAGCCTTGTTTGACCCCTTCTGGTTGAGCAATTGAAATGCCACACTAGTACAGAAAAGCTTTCTTCTATAGGTAAAAAACACCCTTTTACTATCGGTTTCTGTACCGATAGAGATAGACACGATAGAACAAGCCCGAACATTTTCTATCGGTAAATAACCGATAGAAGAACTTTACTTTTCTATCGGCATCTTAGGAGTGTACCGATAGAAACCGGTCGTAGTCTGACGTTTAGTGGCAGGGAAAGTACCACTCTTCTAACAGCATCTTAGGAGTTTACCGACAGACAAAACCTTAGTACTCTCTCGGTTGGAAATGAGTTTACCGATAGAAAAAACGATTGTTCTCTCTCAGTTTTCGTATGAGTTCACCGGCAGGAAAATTCACACTCTTCTAACGGTTAATTTTGAGTGTACCGATAGAAAAAACTACAGTAGTCTCTCGGTTGTGGATGAGTTCACCGGCAGGGAAGTCACACTCTTCTGACGGTTAATTTCTAGTTTACGGATAGAAAAACAACAGTAGTCTCTCGGTTGTGGATGAGTTTACCGATAGAAAAGTGGTAGTAGTCTCTCGGTTGTGAATGAGTTCACCGTTAGGAAAAGTCACACTCTTCTGACGGTTAATTTCGAGTTTACTGATAGAAAAACAACAGTAGTCTCTCGGTTGTGGATGAGATTACCGATAGAAAAGTGGTAGTAGTCTCTCGGTTGTGAATGAATTTACCGATAGAACATTCACGTATACAGTAAGTTATTTACAATCACAATTGAGTACATTCACATATACAGTACAGATGCAATACAGTATAGATGCAAAGAAGGGTAAATTCACAGAACAGATTGACACATTAGACAGTTATTCACATTTATTCACATATATGTGGACAAATACAAATTGCAATCCAGTGTGGATATTTATTCACATATATATTTATTCACATGTATATAAATAGTCTATGCACAGAGTACACGAAAAAGAGAAAATTTTCATGGCGGATGGTTGGGCGCAACTTCCTCCATGACATATTGAGCCCAGATTTGTCGAAGATCTCTAATCTTTGCATTTTCGTATTGGTCTTTCGACATGGCAATCTGCAAGCATGTGTGAATAATGAGTAACTAACTTCTTAATTTAGAACGTGACACCCAATTTTCAAATTTGAGTTAGCTATCGATGCTTACCTGGGGGAATTGGGCAAAGTTTGTCTGCACTAGGTCCTACATGTAGCGCAGCACATAAAACCCGCATTCCCATGATTGCGGTTGCTGATGGCACTGAGATAATTGCATATGCGAAGACATGTTAGCTATTGTTTCCATAAACTAATTAAGTAGAAACAAAAAGTCTCGTGAGTACCTCATATTCTTTCCAAGCTAGTAGGGATCCCTGCGGTGCGGCATGCCTCCCTCCAGCGGACACATATTTATCAAAAGCCCTGCATTTCAGTTAATATTGCCGGTTAATGTATTATCATTAGCTAGTGAGGTGAAAATTTAAATCAAACATATAAGTTACTTACGCCTCCATATTCCCCTTGACCACATATTCGATCGATAATCTGTCATGCATCGAATCGAGGTAGTACACCTCTTTCCTCGGCGGACATATCACGATGAGGATCTAGTGGCCCCTGCATTGTACGTAAAAGAGGACCGCTAGCTCAAAGTATATCTCAGGTGTAACATACAAGATCGAGTTAAATTAGTACGAAATGCACTAACCTTTGGTGGTACGGCACCAGAATGAACTCCCTGTCCTGCTGCGCCATCAGCGCCTTGGATATGTACTGCTCAGCGTGCGCGGCGTCGTGCTCTAGCATCGTGAGGCTTATTTTCTCTGGGTCGAGGAAACCCACCTTGTCACACGCAGCCTCTGATGCTAGCCTGTACATGCACCTGCATGCAAAGGACGACATTAGTATTGCACAGAAAGTTACTACATTTCAAATGAACTACAACAATGCAGAGTTAGCAAACAGAGTTAGAAAACAGCAATACATAGCATCAGCAAACTCACAGGACTCCAGTCCGTATGATGGACATATCGAGCTCCCGCCAGTTGTAGAGGTCGAACAGATCCTCGTGTGCCACGGATATACTCCCGGGCTCACGGTGGAACTGCCCAGGCCTGTAGGGAACTAAGAAGTTCAGATTGCGCCGAGCTCGGTGTAGGTACCACTCGCTGAGGTCTCTGGTTGATCGATCCAATTTGCGCAAAGCTGCCTCCGACATGAGTGGGAACCCGTTCCTGAACCTCTCCGGCTGTCCCTGTCGCCCTTTTCCCTTGCCTTTGCCCTTGCCTTTTGCCGGGGACTGAGCGCGTACCTTCGAAGGCAAGGGCGAGGTGATGGCGGCTTTCTTCCGAGGTGAAGGCGTGGATGCGCTGGGTGGGGTCGAGGCCGTCTTTGATGTGTCCAGGGTCGCACGAGATCGGGCCTCTTGCCCCGAGCTGGGGGCGCAATCCCCTGGTAGCCCGGCGGCAGGCCACTTCAATTAATGAGCACGTATGTTAGATTTTGCAAGTTGAGTGTCTTGAGTAGGATGTAATCTAAAATGTGTAGGATTTACCACTTGTATTAGAAGACACTTCTTCGGCCACTGTACGTAGGAGCCCACTGCCTCAGCAAGTGTCTGCAGTTCCTCTGTTGGGACTGCCAACGGAGAATCGTTGTAGCCCGGCATGGCCATGTCCACCTGTACCTTTGCAAACCCCAACCACAGAGGTACGCAGTGGACCTGGACATCCGGCCCAGACGGATATACGAAGCTATGTCCAACCACTTCCTGCCTGTTGCCTAGGTGATTCAGTAGGATGCAACCCTCCGGCTTCTGCAAATTTGTAAATATTAAAACAGGTTAGCGAAACAACTCTAACAGAATGGGAGTGGCATCAAGTTAAGTGCACAGATGAAGGCTTGCAGTACCTCAAGTAGATCCACTAGATCAGCGAGGACCTTCGAAGCGCAACTGCTTATCTGACCCCGCGGGGTACCGTCGCCCTGGGGATCCGTATCTGCACTCTTGGCCAGCAATGCATCTCTCAACCGTGCAAACTCTTCCCTCATTTGTGCGACCTCAAACTGCACCTCAGCCCGTATCTCCGCCCGTACCTCAGCCCGTATCTTATCGGAGAGCTCCGCTTCCTTTTCCTTCCAGGAGCGGGCCATCTTCCTCGGTGGATCCGGATCTGGGAAACCGGCCTTCCACGACACAATGGCTCCCACGGCCCGTGTCCGCCTGGGATGCTCCTTATTTCCTAGAGCCCGGGTGAGGATGTCGTTCTCCCTCTGTGGGGTAAACAATCCCTCCACTGCCTCCTTCTCAAAAGAGATCTGTTACATTTTAAGGTACCTTGTGAGATAAATTGCCTTATATACACTTGTGCGCACATAGTTTACGAGGTTAGCCAACTTACCATTCGCCTCACAACGTCGACGTCCCCAGGGGTTGCGAACTGCACAGACCCCGTGGATGACACGGACCCCCTCCCCCTCCACCATCGCTTGCACCTCTCATCCCGGATCTCGGAGAGCGGCAACTCAGGGGTGTCGATGACAGGATTTTGCTCGTCTTTCTTCTTCCACTGCTCCTCCTTCCCTGCATAGCCCCGGGATCCGAGCCGATGCGGGTGGTCGTTCCTCTTCTGGATCGCCCTATTCTTCTCGCTAAGTGCCTTGAACTCCTCAGTCCCCTTCTGCTTGGTGAATTCCTCCCATACCTCCTCCGATATGAAGGGGTACTTCTCGCAAGGAGATTTCTCCGCAGCGAGGAAGTTACTGACGAGCCAGCTCTTAAAGGTTTTCCATGTTCCGTTCATGTCCTTCAAGCAAGCCGTCCTAGGTGTATCGTCGGGGATGTTCCACTTAGCCTATTTTCAAAAAATGCATACAATTAATCACGAGTTAGTTAAACTTTAGTATAAGCCAAGAGAACGTGATTACGAAAGAGTTCAGCGATTTCAGTTCATTTAACCTTCACTTCCACCCACAACCTATCCGTCTCGTCCGCCGTCACGTCCTTCCAGCTCTGGACGGTGATCTTCACCCTTTCTTTTGCCAATAGCCCAACGTAGGCCACGTACTTCCCAGCATTCTTTCCAATCGGCTTCCCAAATTGGTTGAACTCACAAGAAAGATCCGTGAGTTTGGCCAAACGGCCCAACGTCGTCGCGCCTCGCCCCACCCTCTTGCGCTGGGATGTAACAGCTGCATCTTCAGTTACGTTGGGGTTGGCCCTAGTCGAACCACTAGTACTATCCGATGAAGACGACGACATGTCTTTCCCTACAAAACCGTCAACAAACCATCAAATATTTTCTATCGGTAAACACATGATCTACCGATAGAACATAACTATTTTTCTATTGGCAAACACGTGAGATACCGATAGAACATAACAATGTTTTCTATATATGGAATTTTGTTGATAAGCCACTATTCACTGTCATCACATAACATTCTCCATGATTTTCTATACTAATATTCATGGGCCAGCATTATTATTTCACACGTAAATATGCACACAAGCATCTATGTGCCACTGTGCATAATCTGACAAACCTAATGCTAACGGAATATAAAGATATTGAAGTAGCACAGAAAGTAGGTCACAACCTAAAAAGGAATAATATGGTTTATAGCACCCTCTCTTGGTTATCCTTAGCATTACCTGTATGCAAGTCATCAGGACTTCATCACATCTATTAGTTTGGGAAAAGTCATATATGTATATGCATTTGAAACATATACATTGAAGACCCATCCACATTGCCATATATTCATACCAAGTGAGTAAAAATTCCCAACCAAACTAGTACATTGCATGCCTCATGTCCTTCCAGATCCAAAGTTTTAATACTTGTTCAGAAATATTTTCTATCGGTAAACACAAGAGCTGCCGATAGAATATGTGTAAGAACAACTCCAACATATAATGTGCATTACATGGCAGTTGCATACAATTGATCACACATACAGCAGTATAGATAAGTTAAAATCTCAAAATTGATTCATTACAGCACTGGAACATATTATGTCAACCCTAATTTAAATCAACATTGCCTGCGGAATGTACATAATCCAACACAATAGGGAACCCTAGTGTAATTGCAAAACTCGAAGAATTAGTACGTACAAAACACTAGGATCAAATAAGGAAGATGCTGGAAATAGAACGACGAATTAGGGTATTTACGGCGATCAGTTGTGGTGATGGAGAGGCGGTGTAGAACGCAGCGGTGGCCGGCGAAGGACGAAAATAGAACCGGTGGCAGTGGTGAACCAGTGTCCAGCCGGCGATCGTCGTGTGGGAGAGAGGAAGTGAGTGGTCACGGCGGAGGTTGTGGTTTTCTTCTCTCTCGAAGAGACGCAGTGCTCTAAGTTGGAACTGTTCGACTGGAGGGAAACTCAAGGGCCGTGTACGAGCAATAAAGTAGTGGATGACCTCGTCCTCTCCCAAGAATTGTCACTAGCTGTCTTCATGCGTTGAATGCACCGGAGGAGATTGTCCAGTTCAAGCCGTAGCTGAGTGTGCTTGTCCGTAAGGAGCTTGTGCTCCTCCTGGAGGGCCCTCAGCTCGGCCTTCACTTTGTCAGTGTCTTCCACAGCTCCCATTCCCTGTGCAAATCAATAGGTCAAGAATGTACTGAACATGGATTAACAATACAGGGGTAAACCCAGGAGATTTAGAGTTCTTACTGTGGAGGGCGTGGATGACGATCCCATGGAGGTTGCCATTGTGAAAGAGAAGATAAGGAGTCGAAGCGTTCGAGAATTAGAAAAACAAGAAAATACCGCGACGCATGGCGAGGTACTTATAAAATTTCCAAGGTGATGCATGGCGACACAGTTGAGAATTCGAAGCGCCAGAGTATTTTTCTATTGGTACAAACAACAAAAAACCGTCAGACAAAAAAATACCGTGAACAAACGAATTTATTCTAACGGTAAAACATAATAATACCGATAGAATAAGTAAATTTTTCGCAGCGAAACTTTTGAAGTGCCTGAGACACATTAAAGTAGTGGATGTCCTTTTCTATCGGTATAAATAACAAAATACCATCAGAAAAGTAGATTTTTGGAGAGCTTAATTTGAAGAAGCAAGAGGCTGCAATGAGATACATGTAGCGCAGGCACACGGGTCCACAAAACTTAATTTCTCTGATAAGGTGAACAATCAGATGGACCATAACATCAAAAACGGATGGAGGGAAATACATCTCGAGCTGACAAAGAGTTGTAACCACGTCGCGTTGCAAGCGTCCAGTCCATCCGGATCAATTACATACGAGGACACAGTTGCGCCAAATATTCATATCAGAAAAATCTTCTAATTAAGCTCCACAAATGGAGGAAATGAACTTATAGTACGAGTGCACGTACTTACCTTGCAAGATATTGCGTTGAAGAAATAACATAGGTTTGTGATTGTCTCTCTGACTTTAACTGGGAGAATGCCTCTGATAGCAATGGGAAGCATTTGTGACATCAGGACATGACAGTCGTGGGACTTCGTGCCAACTAGTCTTAGGTCCTTCATGGACACAAGTTTTTTCAAGTTCGCGGAGTACCCACATGGAACTTTAACACCTTACAGGCACCGACAGAGTTCTGTTTTTTCGCTCTTGGACAACGTATAGCAGGCTGGGGGAGGTATGTACGCTTTCCATTCTCTAAAGGTGCAAGCTCAGTCCTTATCCCCATTTCCACCATGTCACGACGAGCTTTCACACCATCCTTTGTCTTTCCCGGAATGTTCAACAACAAACCAATCAAACTGTCACAGACATTTTTCTCTACATGCATGACGTCAATGCAATGTCGAACTTGTAAGTGCTCCCAGTACGGTAGATCCCAGAGAATCGATCTCTTCTTCCAAACATTTTTTTCTCGAGGTTTAGAATGCTTACCGAACTCAGCTTTGATGTCCTTCACGCGCGAGTAAATCTCCTTACCGGTCAGAAACACTGGAGCTGATCACTTCTCAGGCTTCCCGTTAAATGATTTCCTCTTCTTACGGTACGTGTGATGCATCGGAAGAAACCTGCGGTGACCCATGTACACTGTTTTCCGGCAGTTTCGCATCCACATGCTCTCAGTTTCATCTAGGCAAATAGGGCAAGCCTTGGCTCCTTTCGTACTATACCCCGACAAATTGCCGTAGGCCGGAAAATCATTTATGGTGCAAAATATCAGGGCCCGCAAGATGAAATTCTCTTTCTTGTATGCATCCCACACCTACACCCCCTCGCTCTACAATTTCTGTAAGTCCTCGATTAAAGGCGCTAGAAACACGTCAATATCATTTCCGGGTTGTCTGGGTCCTGAGATTAGTAACGCCATCATGATGTACTTGCGCTTCATGCATAACCAAGGAGGAAGATTGTAGATGCATAAAAGAACCGGCCAAGTGCTGTGCCGACTGCTCATATTACCATGTGGGTTCATACCATCTGTACTCAGCCCGAACCTTATATTCCTAAGTTCACCGCCGAACTCAGCAAATGTTCTGTTGATGTTTCTCCATTGAATAGAATCAACTGGGTGTCTCAGTTTTCCGTCTTGTTTTCGGGCTTCAGCATGCCAACGCAGGTGCTTTGCGACTTTCGGATTTGCAAACAGCCGCTTCAATCTAGGTATCATAGGCAAGTACCACACAGTTTTCACCGGAGGTCCTTTCTTTACCTCGTGACGTTCACTGTCAATCCGGTCCCTACGCGTATACCTCGATGCGCCGCATCTTGGACAAACATGAAAACTGGAGTACTCGTTATGGTACAACACACAATCATTTGGGCATGCGTGTATTCTTTCGATTTCCATTCCTAACAGACACAACAGTTTTTTGGCTTGGTAAGTAGATCTTGGCAACTCATTTCCCTCTGGAAGCATGTCCGCTAGAATATCTAATAGTGCCGTGAAACTCTTATCACTCCAACCGTTGCCTGCCTTCAAGTTATATAATCTTAGCACAGAAGACAATTTTGTAAATGTTGCACATCCAGGGAACAGAGGCTTCTCAGAGTCAGCAATCAGTTTCTCAAATTCACAGAAGTCGTTTTCGTTGTAATCTTCCTCTACATCACGTAACATCTCATCTAGATTTTCATCATCATCATCATCCACGTGCACATCGGAATGAACATTATCACAATTCGGATGATCATCGATATTATTGCAATCCACATTCGAGTCGTGCTGATTGGTAGTAGTGGTGCTTGTTTCCTCAAGATCTTCGCCATGCCATATCCAACGGGTGTATCGTGCGTTAAAACTACGACGAATCAAATGACTCTTAATTTGATCAGAGTTGCTAAACCTCTTCAAGTTCATACAATATGTACAAGGACAGAGCATATTTTTCTCTCCCTTCCTCTCCTTTTGTTGCTCAGCAAATTTAATAAACTCATTCACACCATCCAAATATTCAAGAGTAGTACGTTTTATTCCATACATCCAATATTTCCTGTCCATCTACAATTAACAAAATTTAATGAGTTAGCCATGCATGAAACCTGCCCGATTAAGTTTTGTATATGTACATGTACAGCCTCTTACAACAGATGTGTTGAACCCTAGCCTGACGAAATTAACACTAATTAACCTAGCTAACTACACAATACAAGCTAGTTAGCTCCTAAAACATGACACATTTCCAGCTACCTAGCTCCCAAGCTTAGAGCTACAAACTTGGAACTACACAATACAGCTAGCTTGCAAGTAGAGAGGGAGGGAGATCTAGAGGGAGAGAGAGATAAGTGTCGACAATTAAGCATACCTTAAAGAGAGGGGCGCAATCAACTTCCCTCCAGCTTGCGCTAATCACCCTAGCAGTGTAGCTGCGAGCGTGGAACTTTCATCACAAACAGAGGGACATAGAGTGCAACAGAACAAATTAAAGAGCAGCTCAGCAATGGTCGAGTGGGTTTTTCCTTATAATGGACCTTTTTCTAACGGTAAGTACATGAAATAACCGTTAGACTAACTAAGGTAATTCGCCTCTCACATATTCTATCGGTAAAAACACGCATATACCGTTAGAGAATGTACATTACTAAGCAAGTACAAGCCTTTTTCTATTGGTAAATATGTGTATTTACCGTTAGATGATGCATGACTGAGCAAATATATGTGTTTTCTATCGGTAAATATGTGCATTTATCGTTAGATGATGCGTACATGAGTTTTTCTATCGGTAAATATGTGTATTAACCATTAGATGATGCATGACACACGAACATGAGTTTTTCTATCGGTAGATATGTGTATTTACCATTAGATGATGCATGATTGAGCAAATATATGTGTTTTCTATCGGTAAATATGTGTATTTACCGTTAGAGGAGGTACTTGTACCAAACGCACATGACACCAATTTTTGTGATATTCTGTCAGTAGACTCATACATTACCGATAGAATAAGTCTAGTTGTAGAAGTCGACCAGTCCTATCGGCGCACAACATTCTCCTGTCAGTACTTATGCATCTGTTCTAACGGCAAATATGTTCATCACCGCTAGAGTAAATCATACTGCTTATTCTATCGGTAAGTTTCTTACAAACTGATAGGAAAAATACACCCGTTGGCCTTTTATGACCGCGAGGCACATTTTCTATCGGTTTTCTACTAAATCTCTAATAACCGATAGAATATAGGAGTTAGTAGACTGCATTTTTGTACTAGTGCCACTTTGTCCACTAGATTCCTGGAGCTATGCTCTACAATTTTCTCTACTGCAACATCTCCAGAAAACCTACCTAAGACCAACCTACAGCTCCGCCTAGCCGTAAACCGAATGTCGACCCTCCGACGTTCGACTTTTGAACCCATCTCTTTGAGCAGCGCTCAAGTGATCTTGTCCCGATCATTTCCCCTGCATTCATGATATATTTTACTAATTATTTCCTATAGCAATTATTTTCTGTGTGCTTCTATAGTGTATGTGTGTATTGTTTGTATCCACCGCAGAACCAGAAGTTGAAGGAGCGGAAGAAGTCTTCGAAGATTCATCCGAACAGCTAGACCCCGCATTGCAAGGCAAGTCTCAACCCTTTGATCATGTCTCTCCTAATATTTTGAGATAAAGTAGATTAACTATTTTCAAGTATATGCACGTTTATGTTCAAATGAGAGTTATGTTTAAATAATGTGGATAGTTATGACCTAAAGAATTGTGAAAACCCCTTGCAATTGAATATCCATGTACCATTGTCACCCTAGGATATATGCTTTGAATTATGCTTATGCTTAAATACAAGGGTTAAATGTTAAATGGTCAATTATGTGAGAAACATGTTGGAAAACCCCTTTTTGTGAAATGAAATATGAAATAGGAATTGGTAGTGAGGATGGTTTGACTGGTTGGGTGCTGTGTGCGCCAGGGATATGTGGATGTTTCCGCACTATTCATTCATAAGGACGAGAACCTTGTGCTGTGTCTCTAAATGAATTGAAAATGTACCAACCACTTGCCTGGAATGGGACAGGCACAAGTTAGTAGCTATCTTGGTGTTAACAGTCCCCTACAATGGTTTGTCGATCCGGTTTCTCGCGTGGAAACTGGTGGGCCACAGAGGGCCATGAGTGATGTGAGATTAGAAAAATAATGAGAGGTTATGGTGGATGGAAGGAAGTTGCCCTACGCCTAGATTAAGTCGTGCGCGGCTGTAATCAAGAGGTCATATGTCTTGCGAGGACACAGACCAAGGCTAGGAAGTAAGGTAGTGGGGAGGACCCACAACTTTACTTGAGACTTGATTGTCTATTTATTGGGAGGGGATTCTATTAACACTAGACTGCAAAATCATTGTGTGATTTCGACCTTGTCACATGTGTATAAGTCACATGGAGCTGATCCGACTTGAAAGTCGAGTGATCCAGTGGATTTAAAAAGAGGTACACTTTTGCAAAGTGTAAAAGAAGTATCAGATACTCTGTACTCCCAGGTTCAGGAGTCTGTTCGTAGTGGATGTTATCCATGGGTTTCAGCACAAGCTGTCAATGATTCTGACTCGGGGTCCTTAGTCGAACTTATGCAGAATTTGTAGGTTGTGAGACCTTTCAGGGTGTCCCTCCGGGAAGGTATGATGAATTATGGAGAACTAGAGCACATAGAGGTTTATACAGGTTCGGGCCCTCGATGGTGGGAGTAATAGCCTTACGTCCTGTTGGGATTTCACTATGTATAGTAAAAGAATTTACAGAGTTATGGAAAATATCTTCACAGGCGAAGATTTTCCCTAGGTGTTTGTACAAGACAAAGCCTGGAGGGCTTTGTGAAGGCTATCTAATTTAGACTACTGTCTTCGGGTTGCTTTTGTTTTGATCATGTTCGATCAATCGATCTCTCCCCCCTTCTGTTTGATGCATTGGGCTACCCCTTTATACTGGTCGAAAGGGCGCCAAGTCATAATGACATCAAACAGTTGCTTAGATGCGGTTTCGTCAACTGCTCTTAACTCCCATGTAGGTTTAAAACGTGTTATTCATGGATAACTACACGTATTAACCTCCTGACGGTTGTTCTCCTACGTGGAAGAATCTTTGGGATACTCGGAATATCCCTATTATAGGGACAGAATAATCCCACTTCCTCTGGTCGAAAGTGCTCTAATCGCGCGATGTTGGCTGACCGCACAACATCTGCAGTCTTCTGTTCGCGTATAGCACACGAACCCCTGACCGTGCACTAGCTTCAGTCTGATCGCGTAAAGACTGCGACCTCGTGCCTGTGTTCCTCAGAATGACTTGAGTTCGCACCACCAGGCGCTTGTCTGGTTCGAATCTATCCTGAACCAGTCGTACATTTATTTGAACTGACTCGGGTATCAATCCTCGTCAGCTAGCCCCCAAATTTGAAGAGAACGAAGGGACGTGTTTACTTCAAATTACAAGACTTACATCGGATATTTAACCCGACGCTTCAAATATTCCACTTAGTGGCGCACTAAGTGTGGCGGTTGGTTCTCCGAGACAAGCTCTGGGTAATATGTGAAGGGTAATGATGGCGCCGTTGAAACGTTTTTTAACCCGAGATAAAACTGTAAATGCTTTAAAAACTCGAGGCGTTCGAAAACTGAACCGTCACCCTGGTTCCTATAAATACCGAAGCCTTCGGATTTCAAAGCTTCACAACTCCTCTTCCCAGCTAAGTCTCTTTTAAAGCCATCTTCACTTTTCTTCTCATACACTTCTCGATGGCAGACCACAACATCATCGAGATTGAGAGTGATGAAGAAGAAGTTTTCGAGCAAGATTTACAGATGCCCGAAGATCCATCTCCTTCAAGGAAGAAACCCAAGATTGAAGAAGGATCCTCCAGCAGAACAAAGGTGAAAGACGCATCATCGTTCTTTCTTCCTTCAGTTCCTCTAGTTCTTCCTATCCATGCACCTCGGCAGGTCGAACTTTCATCTCCACCTTTGGAGGGATGTTCTTCTCAGCTTTCTCCATTTCATCCCAATACTCCGCATTTTTGTTCAGGTGATCAATCTTCTGGTTGGAGGGCTGTTACTCCTCAACCAGATGATCCTTAATTTGGGTTGGGGAAGCAATCTTATGGTGGGAAGGCCGCACTTCCACCATATGATGATCCTAGAACTTTATCGGGTGATCTACTTTCTTGGATGCCTATATCAAGCTGTCACATGCAGGGACAGGTAATAATCCCCATCTCCTTTTGCTTGTTGTTATAGTTAGTATGACTAACATTTGCAAAATGTAGGAGATCGGAGCCCCCAGCGATCAGCCTGCTGAGATCCTGCCTCCCCCCCTCGGACAGACTGTCCAAGGGGAAAAAGAGGCTCTGGAGAAGAAGACCGAAGAGATGTCTTCGGCGATTCTGCACCTGGCAGAATGTTTTGAAAGATCCCGTGAAGAGGCGCGCCAATTCCGTCGGGAGAGGGATCAAGCTCAGCAACAGCGAGAACTCTCCGATTTGATTAGGAATAATAGCGCATCTCTTGTTAGGGATGATGTAGATAGGCTTAGAGTAGTAACTAGTTCCCTGGGGGTTGTCAGTGTAGATACTACTGACAACAACATGTCCCTAGGAGAACTTTGCAAACTTCTTTCAGACCAGGTCGACGCTCTAGTCGCCGGTATCCCTTTTCTATGTAAAGAATGTCAGAAATAAAGATTTCTTTTTCTTCATATCATATGAATATTCTTTACAACCTCTGTGTGAAAATATGGCCATAAGCAATGTCTTTACGACCACTCATACATAGGCAAACTTCAGTTATGCGACCAGAATCGCATTTTAATGTTGTACCGCGACCAGTACTGATACTGCGATCAGACTTAAAACCGCGGTTAGAACCGAAGTTCGATTTGGGAGATTACCGCGATCAGAACCAAATTCGATCAGACTATCACTTCGACTAGAATCGGAGCTCAGTCAAAGACATAGTTTTGATTACGCAGTAACCTGATCAAAAAATATCTGTACGTCCAACAACTGGGTCATAGGATATTTTCATGATCGATACGTGAAAGTTTACAAGAAACATGAAGGAAAATGTCCTCCGAAAACCTTGGTAGAACTCTTCACGTTTTGTACCCTCAAATCTGAAACAAAGAAGTCCTTTTGCTTCGGATCCGATGCAGGAAACGTCTAACGGGTTTGCCAGAGGAAAAATCCATTATGGGAAATGAATAAAATATTAAATAGAACGTTACTCCCATTACTGCACCTCCTCAGGCCTATAAAAGGAGCAGGTAGCTTCTTGAGGAAGCCACACAGCCAGAAACCTACCTTAGAATCTCCGCCGCACAAAACCCTCATTATTCACCGCCTCCATCTTCCCCAAAGTCGCCACCTTTCCTCATGATCTTTCACAAGAAATGGCGTCCTGAAGCTGATCAGTTCATCACACTGAGGAGAGCCTTATGGCACTGGAGAAGGAAGAGATCCTTCCTCCATGGCTGCTAATCAACTGGCGGCCTGCGGAGAAGGACCAAGAAACCCCAATCGTCCAAGAGGGCGAACTGGTGGTTTCGAGGAATACTTGCGATGCTGGTTCTGATTCCCCGAGAGTGGGTTCCTGAAGGGGATCTTGGAGCATTATGGGTTGGAGTTGGTGAATCTCCACCCGAATGCGGTATTGATCTTGGCAGTCTTCCAACACTTATGCGAAGCTTTCGTCGGAGTGTATCCCAGCGTGGATCTCTTCCGGCGTTTCTACTACTCGGCGTGGTCAAAGAGTGCCAACGCCGCCGGATGTATCTACTTCCAGATAAGGGAGAAGAAAGAGTATCCCTTCCCACCCCTGCGAGACTCTGTGCATGGGTGGTACCAGAAGTGGTTTTACTGCACCCCTCTATCTGAGAGCAGGTTGTGGTTCTTGAACTCGTGGCCAGAGAAGCCAAGCGAGTTGGATTCTCTACATGCTCTGAATGCAGAGTACATGAAGCACGCCGAAGTGATTCTTCACTTGGTCCAACAGGGACTAATAGCTCGCGACATTGTACGCGACTTTGTGAAGAATCGGGTGAGCCCCCTGCGTGAAAGGGCTCATCCGGCTTGGGAGATAAAGTCCGTCCCCCCCGGGGGACACCGGAGGCGAGACTCCCGGAGATGGGAGTAAGTTCCACGTCCTTCTCCGGGACCCCCGCCCCAGACACCTGACCATGACAAGATATTAACTTAGCAAAAATTTCCATTTCATTGGTGAATGATTTACACATCCGGGTTTCCCCCTACGGAACTACCGGGAGCAAAAATCCTATACAAACAAAAAAATCCCCTAATCTACCCAGGGGGGACAGGAGGCTCATACTTGCCCGGCATCGTCCCCCTCGGAGGAGGCGTCGCCCGGAGCTTCTTCCCCGGCCTCTTGGGGGCGTCTTGTCCGCGGGGGCTCAACCACCCGGTCGTAGAAAGCCCCCGCCAACTCCTCCAGCGCCGCCCTGCGGGGCTCGTAGAACCCCTGGAAGCTCCGGGGGACGAGGCGCCCGATAGCTTGGGCCCCGACCCCCTGGTACTCCACCAGAGAGGCCGCGAGCGCGGTGGTGGTGGACGCCAGGGCCCGGGCACGGACGTCCGCGGCCTCCGGGATCGCCGCAATGTGCCGAGTAAGAAATCTCCGGGCCTCCGCCAAGGAGGTCAGCGGGTTGCGGGGATTCCTCTCCTCCCGGAATTCGACTCCAAGCCCAATCAATGTGGCCCGGAGTCGATTCCCCGCTGATACGAGGGCTCGCGCACCCGTAGCCTCCGCCTCTTGAAGCGCCCGGAGTGAGCCTCCCCGGAGGACGCGAGCTGCTCCCGGACGCCCTCCAGCTCCCGGATGGCAGTGTCCCGGGCAGCCTCCGCGGGGGCCAGCACTTCCGCCCGGAGATGCTCCAACTCCCGGGCGGTCGCGTCCCTTTCTTGGACGAACCTCTCCCGGGCCTGGACTGCCACGTCCCTCTCCCGGACGGCGGCGTCACGCTCCGCTTCAGCGGCGGCCAAAGCTGCCCTCATGTCCTCGCTCTCCCGGGCGAGGCGAGTCCGGACGGCGCGGGCTACGGCGGTTGTCTAAGAAAAGGTGGATTAGTAAATGCAAGCGAGGAGGCGAAAGTTTCAAGGTATTTACCTGTAGAGCCAAGGAGACAACCTCTCCATAGCGCTAAAACCGGCAAGAAAGTTGACTGGCCTGGAGCATATGCAACATAAACAGTACAGCAACTAGGGCATAGCTATATCTCACAATCTAGGTCGAATTAGAAGTCGTGATAGAAGACAAAGTTGCTCAGAATGGTCCAAAACATCTAAATGGCAAAGTGGTTTGAGCTGGAGTGGCTGGATTTGGAAGATACTGGCTGGAGAAAAGATGAACTCAAATCTGATTTGGGCATTTCTGATTTAAAGTGATTGAGCTTAATTCCTTGCTTGCATATGGTACTCAGGGTGCTAGAAATGTACTGGTGAAGTTGGATTGGTTAGAGATGCACCAGAAAAGCTTAAACAGTAAGCTCAGTTCACAAGCAAAGTTCCAATTTGGGGTTTTCTAGGTTTCAGCAAAATTGATGATTCTGGTTGCTTAGGGATGATAAGAATGATCTATTGAGCATGTTTGATCACTGTCTCGAGAGCTAATTCAATTTAGATGAGGATTAATTTCTCATCGGAGTTCTAGATGAAACATGGCGATTGCTGGTGACAGAAAACATTTAAACTAAATTCCAAGCTCGAGAAGTATGAGGGAGATGAGGGAAGCTCACTGGGGGTGCTGGATCGAAGAAGGAAGCAGTGGTTGAAGCTAGCACCGTGCTCCCTCTTTGCTGCTCACCGGGGAAGAAGAAGACACAGTGAACTTGCTGGTTTTCTGGTGTTTTGCTGTGTGGTGGAGTTGGCTAAGTCCCAGGGGGTATAAATAGGTAAAGCTGGAGGCTCTCAACGGTTGGAAAAGCTCGGGGAGTTGTAGCCGGCAAGGGAAAGACGGGATGCGACTTCACGGCGAGCTGGCGTCGAGGTGACCTGTTTCAGCGGCCATGAGGGCTTTTGCAGGTGATGTGAAGGCAAGCTGATGGCTGGCCGCGGCGAGTCCTCCACGTGGCATCGTTTTGCTGCTGGAGCCGTTGCCGGTGGCGTGCAAACGGGAGAAAATCGGCTGGCTACGATCCTCGCTGGAGAAGATCCACAGTGGCAAGTGGCGAGCATACACGCGGCGTCGAGGCACTGGCGAAGGTGGCGACCACGGAGTACTGTAGCAGTGCAGCAGGTCGAAGCAACAGCAACTTCAGTGGCGAGGTCGAAGTCGAACCTCCCGTGCTCGTGCGCTTGTTCCAAGTCATGGTCGAAGCAACGGGTGCGGTCGAAATTGTTCCCAAGTGCTGTGGTCGAGAACTGAAGCCTGGTCGAAGACAATAGCTGGTCGGTTGCACTGGTTCTGGTCGTGAACTGAGGTGAGGTCGAATCAGGGGCATAATTGTGATGATTTTGGTTGAAGTCTGGACTGACTTGTAATTTTGATCTTAGAGAGGTTTAATTTGGAATTTGATTTCATGGCTGAGTATAATATTTATATTAGTACTCATTTAGCTCAAATTTGGAGAAAGTTTGATAAGGTTTGAGGGATTTCACCTATTTTCGAAAATAGGGTAAAATTAGGGTAAAATAGGTCTGGATTTTGTCGATTTCGAATTCTGGAAATTGGAGTGAAATTTTGAAGTCTGAACAGAAGGGAAATCTGTATCAAATAGCATTTGGAAGGTGTTTCCTGAAGAATTTCTGGATTTAGAGTTGATTCGTGGATTTTAGCCTTTTCAGGCTTCCAAGTAGACAGAAAAGGACTTATTCACAGTAAAATTTGGACTAAACTGCGAAAAGTACTTAGATGAAACAATCTGGTTCCCAACTTTTTGAAGTAAGTTGAGGATATACCTAGGAACATATTCCAAAAGATACTTGAGTCTGGATAGAGTTAGATCATGATAACTCAGTTATCTAGAATTTGGGGTACTTAGGGTAAATCTGAATTTCCTGTTTTCGACAGCAAAAAGAGACTTAGATACTGGGAGTTAGGGTTAGAATTCAATTTGGTTCCTGAAGACTTTTATCTTCAGGGTAACTGGTAGGTTAAATCTGGATGGTCCGATCTTGATCTGGATCTAGAGAATAGATTTAGAGATTTTTAGTGTTTGAGAGAGATTAGGGTTCAGCTGATCTGGCTACAACTACAGGGATACATGCATGCAGGATTTTATGCAAAAACTTTTCACCCCCAAAACCAGGATGTTACAAGCCTACCCTCCTTAAAGAGATCTCGCCCCGAGATTTACCTAGAGAAGAGAAAAGATGGGGATAGGTCTGAAGCAAATCTTCCTCTTTTTCCATTGAACTTTGCACAGCTTGATCTTCTTTCTTTGAAGTTGACGCTCATCTCTGGCTACAATCTGGAGTGGTTGCTCAAGGTTGGTGAGGTTCTTCTGCAACGAAATACCAAGAGTTTCTACCCGGTCCGCGGGTTCCTTTAGGCATTTCCAAAGTTGAGAGACATGGAACACATCATGTACCCCTCCAAGTTCTGATGGTACCATTTCTATCTCTAGTCCTTGCAATTCCTGCTGTAAGTGTGGGTTATTCAACACAACTTCTTGTAAGGTGTAGGCCTTTCTACTCAAGGCATCTGCTACCACATTGGCTTTTCCTGGGTGGTAGAGAATACTGAGATCATATTCCTTGATAAGTTCTAACCAACGACGTTGGCGCATGTTGAGTTCTGCCTGGGTGAAAATATACTTGCAATTCTTATGATCCGTGTAGATTTCACACTTATTCCCAAGCAAGTAATGTTGCCATATCTTCAAGGCATGTACTACCGCTGCTAACTCTAAGTTATGAGTAGGGTAGTTTTTTTTTCTCATGCGGCTTTAGCTGTCGTGAAGCATAAGCTACCACTTGGCCTTTACACAGCCTATGCTTAGCTTCGAAGCATCACAAAATATTACAAAGTCATCCTTACTATCTGGCAATGTGAGGACTGGTGTGGTTGTTAACTTTTCCTTAAGCTTCTGGAAACTTTCCTCGCACTTGGCGGTCCATTCAAAGGTGGCTTCCTTCCTCAGCAGATTGGTAAGGGGTTTAGCGATCTGAGAAAATCCTTCAATAAATCTCCGATAGTAACCTGCTAATCCCAAAAAGCTTCTGATCTCTGCCATGCTGGTAGGTTGTTTCCATTCCTTGATTGCTGAAATCTTGGCGGAATGTACCAAAATTCCTTCCTTTGTCAGAATATGTCCAAGAAATGCAATCTTCGTCATCCGAAAATTCGCACTTGTCTAATTTGGCATAGAACTTGCACTCTCTTAGTCTTCTCAAGTCTTTGTGCAAGTGCCACTTATGTTTCTCTGGACTTCTTGGAGTAGATGAGGGTGTCGTCTATGAACACAATGGCAAACTTGTCAAGGTGATCCATGAATGTGTTGTTCATGACGTTCATGAAGGCTGCTGGGCATTAGTCAGTCCAAAGGTACTACAGTAAACTCGTATAGCCCATATCTTGTAGTGAAAGCGATCTTGGGTATGTCCTCCTTCCTGGTTTTTAGTTAGTGATAGCCTGACTTTAGGTCTATCTTGGAGAATATTCTAGCTCCTCGAAGTTGATTGAATAGTTCATCAATCCTTGGCAGTGGATACTTGCTTTTAATGGTCATCTCATTCAGCGCTTGGTAATCCACTCACATTCTTAGGGCTCCATCTTTCTTCTTTACAAACAGCACTAGGGCTCCCCAAGGTAAAGCACTGGGTCGGATAATTCCTTTGCTCTCCAGTTCCTCTAGCTGACTTTTCAACTCCTCTAAGTCTGCTACCGGCATCCTATATGGTCTCTTAGCTATAGGTGCCGCTCCTGGTTTAAGCTCAATGGTAAACTCTATCTCCCAATCAGGTGGCATCCCTGAGAGTTCTTCTGGGAATACGTCTGAGTATTCCTGTACTATGGGCACTTGATCCAAGCATATCTTCTGAAGTGCTTGAATAGACCCTTGTGGTTTCTCGACTGACGACTTGTCCAGATGAAACAAGACTTTCTTTCCCTGGTTACTAACAAGGCTTAGAGTTTTCCTCTCACAATCCACTAGACTTTTATGTTGGGATAACCGAACCATTCCCAATATAATATCTAGGCCTTGCAGTTCTAGGACTAATAGGCTAGCCATAAACTCTTCCCCTTCTACTCTGAAGGTTATATATGATGGCAAGCTGAATATACAGGCAGCTTAGCTCCTGGGGTCTGTATATCCATAGAGTACTCTAGAGGTACCATATGTATTCCCACTTTAAATGCAAAACCTTCTGATATGAATGAATTTGTAGCTCCAGGATCAACAGTATTAAAGCAGATGCAGACTGGATCAAGAATCTACCTAGGAGAATGTTGGTGGCGTTGGTTGCTTCTTGAAGAGAGGTGAAGTTTAATCGGCCTCCTTGGCCTCCCATTTGTCCTCTTCCTCTTCCTCGTCCTCGGCCTGCTATGGTTCCTCCTCTGTTGGGCGAACTTCCTTTGGGGCTTTGCAATGGTGGCGAAGCTGTGGTCCTGGATGTCATCGTCTGGGTTCCAGCTTGCGATCTTGCTATTGACATTGGGAGTTGAATCCAGGGACAGCTGTCTTTGCGGTGCCCGTACTGTCCACAGTGAAAACACTGAGTTCTAGCATGAGGGCAATCCCTTTGGTAGTGAGCTCCTTTGCAGCTTGGACATGACGGTGTTGCTGGTGATCTTGGTGCTTGGTAGACTGGTCAGAAATTGGGAGATGTTGGAACTCTTCCCCTGGTTGGGTTGGTTGGCGGCCGTGCTTGCTATAGCATCTTCCTTTTCCAACTTTCTTCTCCTATGCTCCTCTTTTCTTCCACCTTCAATACCCGATTGACTAAGGTTTGGAACTCTGAAAATTCGTGGGAGGCAATCTGGTACCGCAGATAGTGCTGAAGTCCTTCAGTGAAGCGCTCGATCTTTTTGTCCTCCGTGTCGATGTCTCCTGGTGCGTAGCGAGCTAGATGGCTGAATTGGTGCAGATATTCCGTAACGGTCCGGCTCCCTTGTATCAAGTTCTGGAACTCCTGGCGTTTGGCGGCTATGACACCGGTGGGTACGTGAAATTTCTGAAATTGTTCTTTAAATTCCGTCCAGGATATGTTATCCTTGTCAGGGTGAGCCTCTTGATAGTTTATCCACCATGCAGCTGCTGCTCCTGTGAGTTGGTGTGATCCGAATAAAACTTTCTCTCGGTCGTTACAATGAACTGTATCCAACTTCCTCTCGATGTCCCGTAGCCAATCATCGGCGATGATGGGATCAGTCGCACTTGCAAATGTTGGTGGCTGGGTCTTCTGAAAATCCGATAGTCGGGTTCCAACAGCAGTTCCTTCTGATGTCCCTCCTGGCATCTTTTGAATGATCTGGGCCAACAACTGGGTGTGGGCAACTTGTGCCTCCTGCCTGCTCTTTTCCATGGAGAGAAGAATTTCTTGGAGGGTTGGCTAATCTTCCTGAGAAAGGTTTGATTCCTGGGGTCTCTGTTGAGATGAAGGTCCTCCCCTTGCAGGGTCTTCCCTGGGTGAAGCTTGCTCCCTGTCCTCTTGACTACCTTGCGATCTCTTCGTGTAAACCATACTAATTCTTCTGAAGGAAGGCAGATAGGTCTAACTAACTAAGAGAGAACTAGGGCACTAATGCGGAAATTAATGCAACTATTTAATGCATGTCGTGGTATTGCGAATACCCCGGCAGGTTTTGAGAACGATCCTAGCGAAGATTACGCGGCGCGGGTTGACCGGATGACCGGTCCTCCCCCTCCGGCCAAACACAACAAATGACACAAGGATTTATACAGGTTCGGGTCCCGGTGGGGGCACTAGTCCTGTCGGTGCGCTCCCGACCGGAGTCGGCTGGGGAGGCTCTCTCCGGGGGAGAGGCTTCCGGAGCACACCTGTGAGTTTTTTAGCTATTCCAACAAATGAATCACCTGCTTACAACTGAGGGGTACAAGGGCTATTTATAGCCCCAAAAAGAAGCGAAAAGCCTAAACTACCCCGGAAGCCACAGTCGGATTGAGGGGTAGGATCGTCCTTCTCCCGGTCAAACGTCTTGGATGCTTGACAGGTGGTCGCTGATTCCCGAGGCGCTCCTTGCGTGACCGGCACGTGATAAACAGCTCGAGACTTTACCTTTAGAAGGGCGACGAGGCCCGGGACCGGCACCGGAGGCCAAGTCCAGGGAGCCAAAAAGGCGGCGCCCAGGGAGGCACCGGAGGCCAGGTCCCCGGGTCAATGGCGGCGCCCAGGGAGGCACCGGAGGCCAAGTCCCCGGGCCAATGGCGGCACCCGGGATGGCGCCGGAGGCCAGGTCCCGGGAGCCAAAAGGCGGCGCCCGGGGAGGGGCCAGAGGCCACGTCCCCGGGCAAATGGCGGCGCCCGGGATGGCGCGGGAGGCTAGGTCCCAGGGGCCAAAAGGCGGCGCTTGGGGAGGGGCCGGAGGCCACGTTCCCAGGCAAATGGCGGCGCCCGGGACGGCGCCGGAGGCCAGGTCCCGGGGGCCAAAAGGCGGCGCCCGGGACGGCACCGGAGACCAGGTCCCGGGGGCCAAAAGGTGGCGCCCGGGGAGGGGCCGGAGGCCAGGTCCCCGGGTCAATGGCGGCGCCCGGGACCGGCGCCGGAGGCTAGGTCCCGGGGCCCGAAATGGCGGCGCCCGGGGAGGCACCGGAGGCCAGGTCCCCGGGCCAATGGTGGCACCCGGGACGGCGCCGGAGGCCAGGTCCCGGGAGCCAAAAGGCGGCGCCCGGGGAGGGGCCGGAGGCCACATCCCCGGGCAAATGGCGGCGCCCGGGATGGCGTGGGAGGCCAGGTCCCGGGGGCCAAAAGGCGGTTCCCGGGGAGGGGCCGGAGGCCACGTCCCCGGGCAAATGGCGGCGCCCAGGACGACGCCGGAGGCCAGGTCACGGGGGCCAAAAGGCGGCGCCCGGGGAGGGGCCGGAGGCCAGGTGCCCGGGCGCATGGCGGCGCCCGGGACGGCACCGGAGAACAGGTCCCGGGGGCCAAAAGGCGGCGCCCGGGGAGGCCCCGGAGGCCAGGTTCCCGGGCGCAACTTACCTGGGCTTAGTCCCACGGAGATTTCCCCCAACAGCAGCCCCCCATGCCCCCCGGGGATGATGCTCGAGTCCCCGGTGGGTATGGTACTGTCGACGATTCGGAGTCGGAGTCCTCAGCCGAACTTATGCAAAATTTGTAATGGTGGGACCTTTCAAGATGACCCTCCGGGAAGGTATGTAGAACGATGGTGAACAGGAGCACAGAGATATTTATACAAGTTCGGGCCCTCGATGGTGGGAGTAATAGCCCTACGTCCTGTTAGGATTTCACTATAGGTGTTAAAAGGTTACAAGAATCGTAGAAAAACTCCTTCACAGGCGAAGGATTTTTCCTATGTAAAGATACAGAATAAAGCCAGGGAGGCTTGTAGAAACTATCTAATCTAAGCCGTAGACTTGGCTGTTTGAGTGGTTGAGATACGTTGTATCTCACTTGTATCAGGAGTCTTGTTCTTCCAAATGGATTGGATCCTCCCTCGGACTTCTACGCCACCCTTTTATACTGGTCGAAAGGGCGCCATATGAAGAAAACTACATCAAACGGTTGGATGCGGTTTTTGGAGAACTGCTGTTAACTTCCACGGAGGTTATTAACAAGTGTTAATCATGAATAACCGCATATATTAACCTCTGACGGTTGGTCTTCAACGTGGAGGAATCCTCGGGATGCTTGGAATATCCTGTTATATGGATAACCGAATGAACTTTAAGCACCCTGGTCGAGAATGTTCTGACCGCGGAATGTGAGCTGACCGCGCAACATCCCAGATATCCAGTTCGCGTATAGCATACGAACTTCTGACCGCGCAAAGCTGTCAGCCTGATCGCATGAAGCCCACGGCCTGATCGCGTAAAGCTTGCGGCCTCATGGCGATGCCCCTCAGAATAGCTTGAGTTCGCATCGCCAAATACATGTCTGGTTCGAACTTGTCTTGAACCAAAAGTTTATTAGAAGTGACCCGGGTGACAATCCTCGTCAGGTACATATCACCGGTAAAATCTCCGGACCAAGTCACCGGAATCGTGATGCCTCGGCTTCCGTGCCCCGCGCTTAAGGCCGCGCCGCTTCTCCATAAATGCGCTCGCGGTTCGAACTGGTGCCTCGATTCGTGCGCCAGTCCCTTCGTTTCCCGCGCACGGTTTGAACATCAACGGTCAAGATTGCTCCACGGGTTGCCACGTGGCACCCATCTGGACCACGCCTCACCTCTATAAATAGGGCCTTGGGGGGCCCGGTAGCTTCATTCCGAACTTCTCAGCCTTAGAGATTTTTGCTCTCCCGGTAGCTCTCTCCTGGTAGCTCCCCCCGGTAGCTAGCACCCGATAGCAAGTGTCCGGTACCTTTAGTCGTAGCCTCCTGAAAAAGTTAACCATCGAAAAAACAAACCTGATGGCACCGAAGGGTCGAGCGAAGACGACCGAGGTGCCCCCGGAGGAAGTCGCTCCGGACTTCCTCTGGGCGTCCGAGTTCATGGCCGAGGACGCCGAGTCCATGGTCGAGCGCGGCGTCGTCGAGGACGGGGACATCTGAGTCCCTGTGAAGAAAGACGGAGCCCCCCGCCCCAGGCCCAGAGAGGTCGTGGCCTTCGAGGCCTTCCTGGAGGCGGGGCTCCGGCTCCCGGTGCATCCCATGCTCCGGGAGTTCCTGAAGGAGTACGGGGTGGCGCTCAACCACCTCACCCCGAACGCCCTCGTCCGGATGGGGATCTTCATCTGGCTATTCGAGACGGCGACCGGGAGGGAGCCCACCCTACGCGTCTTCCGGTACTTCTACGAGCCGGTGGCGCGAAGCTCCCACCTGGTAAAGGGGGCGCCCAAGTCCCCCGTCGGCTCGGTGATGGTGCAAATGCTGCCGTCCCGAGTGGCCGACTACCAGGCGGCAGCCTTCCGGGATCATTGGGGGGACTGGATCCGGAGGTGGTTCTACCTCCGGGTCTGGGACGACGAGGTGACGTATGCCCCGGGGCCCACCTCCTACAGCCGGTCGTCCGCGCCGAAGCCTCCGGTGTGGACGGACGAGGAGCTCGAGCTCCTCGGCAAGGTGATCATCTCCCGGAAGACCCACTCTATGCGGGACGCTGCCAAGGAGATGATGCTCCTGAGGATCTCCCCCTTCGCACGCGGGTGGAGGGGGACCGGCATGGGCCCGGAGCAGCGGCCCCCGGTCAAGCCGGTGACCCGACGTAAGTTCCGGTAACCTGCTTCATTGTATTCACAAATCTTTGAAAATTTGACTAACTCTTTACCTCTTGTAGTCCGGCCGTACCCGGCGGCGCGAGAGAAGGCGGAGAACCTCCTCGGGAGGTACTTCACCGATGAGCACGAGCGCGTTGTGCGCCTCGTGGGGAGGGTCCTCCCCGGAACCTGGTGGCTGAGGCCTACGGGCTGAAGCTGCCGGAGAGGAAGCCCCTCCCCACCCCCGGGTCGCACAAGCGGGGGAAGGACGCGGCCGGGGGCTCTGAGCCTAAGAAGGCCAGAGTCCAAAAAGCCCCCGGCCCGTCGACGACGCCGGCGGCTACACCGGCGAGCCCCGGGATGAGACTCCTGGGACCGAGCGCGTCCGGGCGCCGGCCCGGAAGGAAGCGACACCCCCTCCCCCGCAGAGCCCCGCTGTGGCCCGGGGGAAGGAACCGGCCGCGGACGCGGCGGCCTCCGACTCGGCGGACTACGCCCCGTCGCCACCGTCGGCAGCGGCCCCGCCAGCGCCCCCGGCCCCCTTGGAGCCGGAGAAGCTGGAGGTGAGGTTAACGAAGGCCTCTCCTCCGCGGGTGGAGTGGCCCGTGGACGAGGGGGGAGCCCCTCGGTCTACGAGGTCCCGCCGGAAGCGGGGGCCCCGGGGGCCCTCCCGCCCGGGAAGGGGAAGGGTCTGATGATCCCCCCTCGGCAACGGACCCCCTCCGAGGTGTCTTCAGCCACTTCCTCTGGGGGCACTTCGGCGACGAAGACAACGACGACCGCCACCCCGACCGAGGTCATTCCGGGCGCCCAAGTCCGGGAGCCCGTTACCGGACGCGGCTGGAGATGCGCCGGCTGGGAGACCCCCCTGCTCTCCGCAGGGGAGGTCGAACGTTATGCGGAAGGCCTGCAGACCCCGAGGGTCCCGGCCTTCATCGCGGGGGGGACGCTACACGATCGCTTCGCGGAGCTTCGGTCTCTCCAAGCCTAGGTATTCACCCAGAGCGATTGTCGCTTTCCTTTGGCTCCTACATCCAAAGATTTTTCTAACTCTGGAATTTATAGGGGACGGCGATTACCGGGGGCGTCGAGCAGCGCGTCATCCAGCTACTCAAGGACGCGGAGGATAGGGCCGCCTCCTTCCTGGGCCAGCGGGATGAAGCTCTCCGGGAGCTGGCCCGGGTTCGGGCCCAAGTTCACGTATCGGAGACGGTGAACGGCTGCCTCCGAGAGGAGGCAAAGGCGAGGGAGGCGGCCTTTCGGGAGCTTGAGGGATCGAGCGTCCGAGCGGTGGCGGATGCAGGCCGCTCCGTCCGCTCGGCCCTCGAGAGCCTTGGCGTAAGCCTAGGCTCCGGGAGCAGCGCGGAGGTGCCCCCGGCAACCCTCGCGGAGGCCGTGCGTTTTCTCAAAACGCAAGTCTCCGTCATCCCGGAGGTTGTTGACGCCTGGGCTCGGGGCCGGGCGATCCCCGTCGTCGCGGCCGCGGCCGGGCTCGTCGAGCACCGGGGAGTTGGCGCCCGGGCGATCGGGGGCCGCATCCCGCGGAGCTTCCCCGAGTTCTTGGAGCTAACACGCCGGGAGGTGGAGCAGATCGCCGGGGGCTTCTACGACCGGATCATCCGGGCGAGATTCCCGGCACCGGCGCCTCCGGCAGTGGACGCCCCGGCCCCGGCCTTGGAGGAAACCCCCCGGGGGGAGGACGCCAATGAAAATGTATGAGCCTCCCCCCGGGTCTTAGTCAGCGCCCTTTTTGTTTTCTTAGGATTTTGATCCCGGTAGCTTCTTAGAAGAAGCCCCGGACACTTGTACAAAAACATTTTGAATGCAATCAAGTTAGAAATTTTTCTAAGTCTTAAATTGAATGCATTTTTACCAGGGTTCCCGGGAGGTTACTCCCGGGCGAAGGTCCGGGAGGGGCTCCCCGGGGGACGCCCAAGCGGCTTTGATGTTGCTAAGCCTCATCTCCGGGAAGCGCGGCGGGGACAGCGTCTGGGAGCCGATCCGGTTGAGGTGGCATCCGGAGTGGCACTTGGACAATTTTGACAATCATCGCGCCGAATTGTCCCCTCCGCGACCGGGGTTCCCGATGGTCCCTCCACTTCGCATTCTTCCACCCGCGGGATACGAGTTCTGGCCCGAAGGTGTGCTCCGGGACGCTCGGTGCCGCGTGCGCGCGTTGTACCGAGACTTGGCCCGGGAGCTAGCGGAGAGCCTCCGGGAGTATTAGGCGTAGGAGCCTTAGGACGTAGAGAATCCCCCGGGTTAGAACCCGGGTTGTACCATTTCCGAAGCCCATCGGAGTGGGAAGATGTCCTCCGGGTTTGATGATGAATAAAGCTTGTTTTCTTCTTCTCTTGTTGTCTTTTTGCTTCTTCTTCTTAGATGGTCCGGACGACTCCTTTTCACAAGAATGAGCTAAGTTTGCTCGTGGGCGGTGCGGTCGACACCCGGTGGTTCCTTATCCCCCCCGCCCACAGTGGGCCGGAGCGTAGCACCGCGCGCTGTGGGGGTAGCAAGGCCCCCGGGGTGGAAGTGACCTGTAGCATAGGAATTTTTCTAAGTTAGAAATTCTTAAAACAAGGTTTCCAAGGGAAAGACCTTCCGGGAGACAATCGTCCGGTCGCCGTGAGAACGGGGAGCCGGGAATAAGGCCTCGTGTGGAAGAAATATCCAAGAAAACCCGATGGGATTTCCGGAGACGAGCTTCCTAGGAGATGATCATCCGGTTGCCGTGAGAACGGGGAGCCGGGAATAGGGTCTCCGAGGAAGGAATGTCCGAGAAATCTGTAACTTCTCCGGGAGACAATCGTCCGGTCGCCGTGAGGACGGGGACCCGGGAATAGGATCTCCGGGAGGCAATCATCCGGTCGCCGTGAGGGAGATGAGGGAAGCTCACTGGGGGTGCTGGATCTAAGAAGGAAGCAGTGGTTGAAGCTAGCACCGTGCTCCCTCTTTGCAGCTCACCGGGGAAGAAAAAGACACAGTGAACTTGCTAGTTTTCTGGTGTTTTGCTGTGTGGTGGAGTTGGCTAAGTCCCAGGGGGTATAAATAGGTAAAGCTGGAGGCTCTCAACGTTTGGAAAAGCTCGGGGAGTTGTAGCCGGCAAGGAAAAGACGGGATGCGACTTCACGGCGAGCTAGCGTCGAGGTGACCTGTTTCAGCGGCCGTGAGGGCTTTTGCAGGTGATGTGAAGGCAAGATGATGGCTGGCCGCGGCGAGTCCTCCACATGGCATCGTTTTGCTGCTAGAGCCGTTGCCGGTGGCGTGCAAACAGGAGAAAATCGGCTGGCTGTGATCCTCCCTCGAGAAGATCCACAGTGGCAAGTGGCGAGCACACACGCGGCGTCGAGGCACTGGCGAAGGTGGCGACCATGGAGTACTGTAGCAATGCAGCAGGTCGAAGCAACAGCAACTTCAGTGGCGAGGTCGAAGTCGAAGCTCCCGTGCTCGTGCACTTGTTCCAGGTCGTGGTCGAAGCAACAGGTGCGATCGAAATTGTTCCCAAGTGCTGTGGTCGAGAACTGAAGCCTGGTCGAAGACAGTAGCTGGTCGGTTGCACTGGTTCTGGTCATGAATTGAGGTGAGGTCGAATCAGGGGCATAATTTTGGTTGAAGTCTGGACTGATTTATAATTTTGATCTTAGAGAGGTTTAATTTGGAATTTGATTTCATGGCTGAGTATAATATTTATATGAGTACTCATTTAGCTCAAATTTGGAGAAATTTTTATAAGGTTTGATGGATTTCACCTATTTTCGAAAATAGGGTAAAATTAGGGTTAAATAGGTCTGGATTTAGTCGATTTCGAATTCTGGAAATTGGAGTGAGATTTTGAAGTCTAAACAGAAGGGAAATCTATATCAAATAGCATTTGGGAGGTGTTCCCTAAAGAATTTCTGGATTTAGAGTTGATTCGTGGATTTTAGCCTTTTCAGGCTTCCAAGTAGACAGAAAAGGACTTATTCGCAGTAAAATTTGGACTAAACTGCGAAAAGTACTTAGATGAAACAATATGGTTCCCAACTTTTTGAAGTAAGTTGAGGATATACCTAGGAACATATTCCAAAAGATACTTGAGTCTAGATAGGGTTAGATCATGATAACTCAGTTATCTGGAATCTGGGGTACTTAGGGTAAATCTGAATTTCCTGTTTTCGACAATAGAAAGAGACTTAGATACTGGGAGTTAGGGTTAGAACTCAATTTGGTTCCTGAAGACTTTTATCTTCAGGGTAACTGGTAGGTTAAATCTGGATGGTCAGATCTTGATCTGGATCTAGAGAATAGATTTGGAGATTTTTAGGGTTTGAGAGAGATTAGGGTTCAGCTGATCTGGCTACAACTACAGGGACACATGCATGCAGGATTTTATGCAAAAACTTTTTACCCCCAAAACCAGGATGTTACAAAAAGGGATACTTGCGACCAGAGCGTCGACCTGATCCAAGAGCAGTTTGCAAAGTTCTCCTAGGGATGTTGTCGTCCGTAGGATCTACGTTGGCGACCCCCAGGGAACTAGCAACTATTCTAAGCCTATCTACATCATCCCGAACAAGAGATGCGCTATTATTCCTAATCAAATCGGAGAGTTCTCGCTGTTGCTGAGCGTGATCCCTCTCCCGACGGAATTGGCGCGCTTCTTCACGGGATCTTTGAAAACATTCTGCCAGATGCAGAATCGCCGAAGACATCTCTTCGGTCTTCTTCTCCAGAGCCTCTTTTTCCCCTTGAAGAGTCTGTCCGAGGGGGGAGGCAGGATCTCAGTAGGCTGATCACTGGGAGCTCCGATCTCCTACGTTTGGAAATGTTAGTTGCACTAATTGTAACAATGAGCAAAAGGAGAAAGAGATAATCACCTGTCTTCGCAAGTGACAGGTTGATACAGGCATCCCAGAAAGTAGATCACCCGATAAAGTTCGAGGATCATCATATGGTGGAAGTGCGGCCTTCCCACCATAAGATTGCTTCCCCAACCCAAGTTGAGGATTATTTGGTCGAGGAGTAACAGCCTTCCAACCAGAAGACTGATCACCCGAACAAAAACGGGGAGTATTGGCATGAAATGGAGAAAGCTGATAAGAACATCCCTCCAAAGGTAGAGATGAAAGTTCGACTTGCCGAGATGCATGGATAGGAAGAACTAGAGGAACTGAAGGGAGAAAGAACGATGATGCGTCTTTCACCTTTGTTCTGATGGAGGATCCCTCGTCAACCTTGGGTTTCTTCCTTGAAGGAGATAGATCTTTGGACGTCTCTAAGTCCTGCTCGAAAACTTCTTCTTCATCACTCTCAATCTCGATGATGTTGTGATCTGCCATCGAGAAGTGTATGAAAAGAAGGGAAGACAGCTTTAGAAGAAATTTAGCCGGGAAGAGGAGTTGTGAAGCTTTGGAATACGAAGGCTTCGGTATTTATAGCCGCCGGGGTGACGGTTCAGTTTCCGAACGCCTCGAGTTTTTAAAGCATTTACAATTTTACCTTGGGTTAAAAGATGTTTCAACGGCGCCATCATTACCCGTCACATATTACCCAGAGTTCGTCTCGGGGAACCAACTGCCACACTTAGTGTGCCACTAAGTGGAGGATTTGAAGCGTCGGGTTAAATATCCGATGTAAGTCTTGAAATTTGAAGTAAACACGTCCCTTCGTTCTCTTCAAATTTGGGGGCTAGCTGACGAGGATTGATACCCGAGTCAGTTCAAATAAATGCACAGCTGGTTCAGGATAGATTCGAACCAGACAAGCTTCTGGTGGTGCGAACTCAAGTCATGCTAAGAAGCACAAGCACGAGGTCGCACACTTTAGGCGATCAGACCGTAGCTAGTGCGCGGTGAATAGTTCGTGTGCTGTACACGGACAGAAGACTGCGGATGATGTGCGGTCAGCCAACATCGCACTGTCAGAACATCTTCGACCAGAAGAAGTGGGATTATTCTGTCCCTGCGACGGGATATCCCGAGTACCCCGAAGATTCTTCCACGTAAGGGGACAACCGTCAGGAGGTTAATACGTGCGGTTATCCATGAATAACACGTGTTAGACCTGCGTGGGAGTTAGAGGCGGTTTCCTAAAGCTATATCCAAGCAATTGTTTGATGCCGTTACGACTTGGCACCCTTTCGACCAGTATAAAGGGGTAGCCCAATGCATCAAACAGGGGGGATCAGATCACATCGGATTGAACAACCATAAGACAGTAGTCTAAGTTAGATAGCTTTTACAAGCCTTCCAGGCATTGTCTTACACATAGGAAAAATCTTCGCCTGTGAAGATCTTTTCCATAGCTCTGTAACTCTTTTTACTATACATAGTGAAATCCCAACAGGAAGTAGGGCTATTACTCCTACCATCGAGGGCTCGAACCTGTATAAATCTCTCTGTGCTTCAGTTCTCCTTAATTCATCATACCTTCCCGGAGGGACACCCTGAAAGGTCTCACAACCTACAAATTTTGCATAAGTTCGGCTAAGGACCCCGAGTCCGAATCGTCGACAACTCCGGGCCAAAGCACGGGCATACCTCCTGTTGGAGGGAAAGCTCTACAAGCAAGGGGCTTCCGCCTTGCTCCGTTGCCTTCCACGACCAGAGGGGCTCTGGCTTCTTGAGGATATTCATGCGGCAAGCTGTGGGTCTCATCTGGCCCCGCGTGCCATCGCGGCCAAGGCCCTTCGCCAGGGTTTCTATTGGCCCATGGTGATTCGTGACGCGCGAGATCTGGTCTCCGCGTGCGAGGCCTGTCAGAAGATAGCCAAGGGTTCGAACCTCCCCCCTGTAGCACTGCAGACTATCCCCATCACTTGGCCCTCCACGCGCTGGGGGATGGACCTCCTGGGCCCCTTCCCCCAAGCCCCCGGGGGCTACAAGTATGCGGTGATCGTGGTCAACTACTTTACTAAGTGGGTAGAGGCTGAACCTTTGGCCAGCATCACGTCCCAGGCAGTATAGCGGTTTTTCTGTAAAATATCGTGTGTCGTTTTGGCGTCCCCTGAGAGATCACTGTCGATAATGGGACCCAATTCGACTCGGCGTACTTCTGGGAATTTTGCGAAGGCTTGGGGCTCACCATCCACTTAGCTTCAGTGGCCCATCCCTAGAGCAAAGGGGCCGTTGAAAGGGTCAACGGCGTAATCCTACAATGGTTACGCCGATGGCTCAAGCAAGCCGCTTCCAAGCTGGGTGCATGCGCACGACTCCGAGCCGGGCGGTGGGGCGTACTCCCTTCTCCCTGGTATATGGGGCTGAGGCAGTCCTCCCCCCGGAGATTGCCTTTCGGTCGCTGCGGGTCGAGCTCCTAGACGGAGCTACGACCGCGGCATACCCAGCCAATGAGGCAAATCAACGACTGGAGGTTGATCTCGTGGAGGAAGAATACGACCGAGCACTCCTTCGCCACGCCATCTACGAGCGCGAAATGGCGCGCGCATACAACCAGCGCGTCCGTGAAAGGGCTTTTCGACTTGGAGACCTTGTCCTCAAGCGCGTCACGGACCCCCAAGCCCAGGGCAAACTCTCCCTCAAGTGGGAGGGCCCCTACAGGATCTCGGCGGTCCTGGGCTCGGGGGCTTACAAGCTCTCCAACCTTCAAGAGCAGGAGCTGAAGCACACGTGGAACATGCGTTTACTTCGCAAGTTCTACGTCTAGCCCACGGGCTCATCCCCTCCCCCAGAGCGATTACGCCAGAGGGGGAGGGGGGACATTGTACTCACCGTTCCCTCCCCTGTCGCGAGTTCGAGGGGGGAGGCGTTGTCTTCGGTTCATTATCAATACAACTGGTTTTTTCCTTCAGCTTTGTCTCAATACAGGTTTTTACATTATCGTCTCTCACGGCGATGCCCTCCTTGTGAGGATGCCCTCTCAATGAGGATGCCCTCCCCGTGAGGAAGTGGGCTATCACGACCCAACAAGTCCCTACAACAGGAGTCCCACTCCCGTAGGGCGGCTTACGATCACCCCTCGTGGACTGAGGGTGTAAGCGGCAACCCGGTCCTCAGGGACCGCGGTAACGAGTCAATTTGGGAGACTAGTCCCCTACCCAAACACTCAGACCCGTCATCGGGCGCATCCTCCTCCGGCAGTCGATTGTCTCCTCAGTGAGACGGAATTCTCGGATGTTCTTTCTTGGAGATCTCTTTCCCGGCTCCTCGTTTCCACGACGACCGGAGGGTTGCCTCCCGGAAAAATTATCCCCGGGAATTTCGCCTTCTTGGATTTTCTTGAATGATTTTTCCCGGAGATCTCGTTCCCGGCTCTCCGTTTTTACGGTGACCGGAGACATCGTTTCCCGTTCTCACAGTGACCGGAAGGATTTTACCCCGGAAAGAATTTCTTGGAATTTCGGAATTCTCGGATATTTTCCTCGGAGACATCGTTCTCGGCTCCCGGTCTTCACGGTGACCGGAGGGCTGTCTCCTGGAAGAATTATCCCTGGGAATTTTACGGATTTTTTGGGACATTTTTTTTCCCCGGGGACCTTACCCTCGGCTCCCCGTTCTTACGATTCAAAAAATCGTTCCCAGAAATTTTTATAACCTTGGGAAAACATGAATTCTTAAGCGAAGGGTCATTACTCTGGGAGCTTTGTCACCCCCACAGCACGCGGAGCTACCCTCTGGCCCGCTGTGGGGGGGGGGGATAAAGAGCACCCGGGAATCACCCAGTTCTGAACCATCTAAGAAGGCAAAATACGCGAGCAAATTTAGCTCTACTAAAGAAATCAAGGTACACAAGCAAACTTAGCTTTATTGAAGATCATTTAACCGGAGGATATCTTCCCCCTCCGGTGGGCATCATTACATCAGATACGATACAACTTGGGGTGTAACCTGGAAAGTTCCTACGTCTAATAATCCCAGAGACCTTCGGATATCTCCCGGGCCAAGTCCCGGTACAAGCCGCGTATGCAACGCTGGGCCTCCCGGAGCAGGTCTTCGGGCCAATATTCGTAGCCCGCCGGTGGAAGTATCCGAAGCGGGGGAACCCTCTAGGACCCCGGCCGCGGAGGAGACAGTTCGACGCGGTGATTGTCGAAATTGTCTAGGTGCCACTCTGGATGCCACCTCAACCGGATTGGCTCCCGAGAAACGCCCCCGTTGCGTCCCCCGGAGAAGAGACTTAACAAAATAAAGGCGACCTGGGCATCCCCCGGGTGACATCCGCCGGGGCTCAAAGGCGCCACCCCCGGAGAGTTTCTCCGGGACCTTCGCCCGGGAGTAACCTCCCGGGGAACCTAGTGAATTTGACTCAAAGAGTTAGCAAAAAATTTGATTTCTATTGCATCAAAAATCTTTGTACAAGTGTCCAGGGCTTCCTCTAAGAAGCTACCGGGAGCAAAAGACCTAAAAACAAAAAGGGTCCTATCTAGGGACCCGGGGGGAGGCTCATACTTGGTCATTGGCGTCCTCCCCCTAGGGGGCTCCCGCCGGAGCCGCAGCATCTGCTCCCGGAGGCGCCGGCGCTGGGAATCGCACCAGGATTATCCTATCGTAGAAGCCACCGACGAGCTGCTCCACTTCTCACCGTGATGGCTCGAAGAATTCCGGGAAGCTCTGGGGGATTCGACCCCCGATCGCCCGGGCGCCCACCCCCCGGTGCTCCATGAGCCCAACTGCGGCGGCCACCACCGGGATCGCCCAGCCTCGCGCCCGGGCATCAGCGGCCTCTGGGATCATGGAGACTTGTGCGTTGAGAAAACGCACAGCCTCCGTAAGCGTCGCCGGGGCCGCCTCGGAGCTGCTCCCCAAGCCCAGGCTCACTCCAAGCCCCTCGAGGGTTGAGCGAATGGAGCGGCCGACGTCTGTCACCGCCCGGACGCTGGAGCTCTCGAGCTCCCGAAGGGCGTCCTCCTTCGCCTTCGCCTCCCTCCGGAGCCGGTCGTTGGCGGTCTCGGAGGCGTGGATTTGGGCCCGGACCCGAGCAAGCTCCCAGAGGGCATCATCCTGCTGCTCCAGATAGGCGGCGGCCTTCTCCTCTGCGTCCTTCAGCACCTGGATGAAGCGCGCTTCGATCCCCCAGGTAATGGCCGCCCCTACAAACGCAAGAGTTAGAAAAAATTCAAGTGGGGAGCGCCAAAGGAAACCTTCCACCAGCTCGAGAAGATACCTTGATCTGGAGGGATTGAAGCTCCCCGAAGCACTCGCGGAGTGTCCCTTGCGAGACATAGCCCTGGACCTTCTGAGTCTGCAGGCTCTTCGCGTACCGGTCGACCTCCCCCGCGGACAGCAGGGGGTCTCCCTCCCGGCGCCGGACCTGTCGCGACCGACGACGGGACCCCGTGCAAGAGTTGGGGGGGTGATGTGGACCGGGGCTGCAGTGGTTGGCATCCTTGCCGCCGAGGAAGTGGCCGCCGAAGAGGAGGGCGAGGGATCAGGTGCCCTTTCCCCTTTCCAGGCCGTGGGGCCCCCGGGACCTCCGTCATCGGGGGAGCCTCGTAGACCGAGGGGCTCCCTCCCTCGTCTACCAGCCATTCGACACGCAGAGGAGAAGCCTCCACGAATCGAACCTCCAGCCTCTCCGGCTCCAGTAGTGCCTGGGTCATCGGGAGAGCTACCCCCGTCGTTGGCTGGTCCCTTCCCCCGAGCCTCCTCGGGGTTCTCCGGGGGAGGGGGCGTCGCTTCCTGCCGGGGTGGCACCCGCGCGCACCCTGACCCGAGGGCTGCGTCCCAGGCCTTCACGTGCGTGGAGCCCAGTGTCGTTGATGGACCAGGGGCTTTCTGAGCCTTGGCCCGCTTTGGCTCAGAGCCCCCGGTGGCTTCTTTCCCCCTCTTGTGGGAACCGGGGGTGGGGAGGGGCGTTCTCGCCGGTAGCCTCAGCCCGAAGGCCTCGGCCACCAAGTTCCAGGGAGGGCCCTCCCCCATGACGTGCACGATGCACTCGTGCTAGTCGGTGTAGTACTTCCCGAGGAGGTTTTCCGCCTTCTCCCGGGCGGCCAGATACGGCCAGACTGCAAGAGGTAAGGAGTTAGAAAAATTCATGAAAGAAAACGAGCAAAGTAACCGGGAGCTTACGTCGAGTGACCGGCTTCTGCGGGGGCCGCTGGGCCGGGCACATCCCGATCCCCCTCCTCCCGTGTGAGAAGGGGGAGATCTTCAGCAGCGTCAGCTCCTCGGCGGCGTCCCTCATAGAGCCGACGCCCCGGGAGTCCACGACCTTGCTGAGGAGCTTCAGCTCCTCCTTGGTCCACACCGGGGGCTTCGGAGCGGACGACCGACTGTAGGAGGGGGCCTCCGGCGAGTACACCACCTCGGCGTCTCGGACCCGGAGGTAGAACCACCTTCAGATCCAGTCCCCCCAGTGGTCTCAGGAGGCTGCCACCGGCTACTCCGCCACCCGGGACGGCAGCAACTGGATCATCACCGAGCCAAAGGGAGACTTTGGACCTCCCTTCACCAGGTGGGAGCTCCTCGCCGCCGGTTCGTAGAAATACCGGAACAGCCGGAGCGTGGGCTCCCATCCGGTGGCCGTCTTGAAGAGCCAAATGAAGAGGCCCATCCGGACGAACGCGTTCAGACTCAGGTGGTTCAAGGCCACCCCGTACTCCTTCAAGAACTCCAGGAGCAATGGATGCACCCGGAGCCAGAGCCTGACCTCGAGGAAAGCCTCGAAGGCCACCACTTCCCCGGCCCTGGGGCGGGGGGCTCCGTCCTTCTTCGCTGGGATCCAGACGTCCCCATCCGCAACCACCCCACGGTCAACAAGGGACTCCAGGTCCCCGGACGTAAACTCGGAGGCCCAGAGGAAGTCCGCGGTGACTTCCTCTGGTGGCACCTCCGCGGCCTTGGCACGGCCCTTGGGTCCCATCTAATTCTTCCAGTGGCTAAGGCTAAGGAAAAAGGGGTGAAGTTCCCGGTGGCTAAGCTTCCGGGACTAGGCTTCCGGGAGAGAGCTACTAGGAGAGCTAAGGGCGCTAAGTGTCGTGGTATTGCGAATACCCCGGCAGGTTTTGTGAACGATCCTAGCGAATATTACGCGGCGCGGGTTGACCGGATGACCGGTCCTCCCCCACCGGACAAACACAAGAAATGACACGAGGATTTATACAGGTTCGGGTCCCGGTGGGGGCCCTAGTCCTGTCGGTGCGCTCCCGACCAGAGTCGGCTGGGGAGGCTCTCTCCGGGGGAGAGGCTTCTGGAGCACGCCTGTGAGTTTAGCTATTCCAATCAATATGAATCACTTGTCTTACAAACGAGGGGTACAAGGGCTATTTATAGCCCCAAAAAGAAGCAAAAAGTCTAAACTACCCCGGAAGCCACCGTCGGATTGAGGGGTAGCGACATCCTTCTCCCGGTCAGGTGCCCTGGATGCTTGATAGGTGGTCGCTGATTCCCGAAGGCGGCTCCTGGGACCGGCGCCGGAGGCCTGGTCCCGGGGGCCAAAAGGTGGCCCCCCGGGCAGGCACCGGAGGCCACGTCCCCGAGGACGTGGTGGCGCCCGGGACCGGCGCCGGAGGCCTGGTCCCGGGGGCCAAAAGGCGGCGCCCGGGGCAGGCATCGGAGGCCACGTCCCCGGGCAAATGGCGGCGCCCGGGACCAGCACCGGAGGCCAGGTCCCGGGGCCAAAAGGCGGTGCCCGGGGCAGGTCCCGGAGGCCACGTCCCCGGGCAAATAGTGGCGCCCGGGACTGGCGCCGGAGGCCAGGTCCCGGGGGCCAAAAGGCGGTGCCCGGGGCAGGCACCGGAGGCCACGACCCCGGGCAAGTGGCGGCGCCCGGGACCGGCGCCGGAGGCCAGGTCTTGGGGGCCAAAAGGCGGCGCCCGGGGCAGGCGCCGGAGGCCACGTCCTCGGGCAAATGGCGGCGCCCAGGACCGGCGCCTGAGGCCGGGTCCCGGGGGCCAAAAGGCGGCGCCCGGGGCAGGCCCCGGAGGCCACGTCCCCAGGCAAGTGGCGGCGCCAGGGACCGGCACCGGAGGCCAGGTCCCGGGGTCAAAAGGCGGTACCCGGGGCTGGCATTGGAGGCCAGGTCCCCGGGAAAATGGCGGCGCCCAGGACAGGCGCCGGAGGCCAGGTCCCGGGGCTTAAAGGTGGCGCCCGGGGCAGGCCCCGGAGGCCACGTCCCCGGCCAAATGGCGGCACTTGGGACCGGCGCCGGAGGCCAGGTCCCAGGGCCAAAAAGCGGTGCCCGGGGCAGGCACCGGAGGCTACGTCCCTGGGCAAATGGCGTTGCCCGGGACCGGCGCCGGAGGCCAGGTCCCGGGGGCCAAAAAGCGGCGCCGGGGTAGGCACCGGAGGCCACGTCCCCGGGCGCATGTGACGCAACTTACCTGGACTTCGTCCCGCGGAGATTTCCCCCAACAGCAGCCCCCCATGCCCCCCGAGGACGATGCTCGAGTCCCTGGTGGGTATGGTACATGTCACCGGGAAAATCTACGGACCAAGTCACCGAAGCGGTGACGCTTCGGTTTCTGTGCCGTGCGCTAATGACCGCGCCGCTCACCATAAATGCGCTCACAGTTCGAACCGGTGCCTCGGTTTGCACGCCAGTCCCTTCGTTTCCCGCGCACGATTTGAACTTCAACAGCCCAGATTGCTCCGCGGAGTACCACGTGGCGCCCATCTGGACCACAGCTCGCCCCTATAAATAGGGCCTTGGGGGTCCCGGGAAGTTCATTCCAAACTTCTCAGCCTTAGCGCGTTTAGCTCTCCCGGTAGCTCTCTCCCGGTAGCTAGCTCCCGGTAGCAGGCGTCCGGAACTTTTAGACGTAGCCTCCTGAAACGTTAACCACCGGAAAAAATGAACCTGATGGCACCGAAGGGTCGAGCGAAGACGACCGAGGTGCCCCTGGAGGAAGTCGCTCCGGACTTCATCTGGGCCTCCGAGTTCACGGCCGAGGACGCGGAGTCCATGGTCGAACGCGGAGTCATTGAGGACTGGGGACATCCGGGTCCCCGTGAAGAAGGACGGAGCCCCCCGCCCCAGGCCCGGAGAGGTCGTGGCCTTCGAGGCCTTCCTGGAGGCGGGGCTCCGGCTCCCGGTGCATCCCTTGCTCCGGGAGTTTTTGAAGGAGTATGGGGTGGCTCTCAACCACCTCACCCCGAACGCGATCGTCCGGATGGGCCTCTTCATTTGGCTCTACGAGACGGCGATCGGGCGGGAGCCCACCCTACGCGCCTTTCGGTACTTCTACGAACCGGTGGTGAGGAGCTCCCACCTGGTGAAGGGGGGGCCCAAGTCCCCCTTTGGCTCGGTGATGGTGCAGATGCTACCGTCCCGGGTGGCCGATTACCCGGCGGCGGCCTCCCAGGACCACTGGGACGACTGGATCCGGAGGTGGTTCTACCTCCGAGTCCGGGATGACGAGGTGGCGTACGCCCCGGAGCCCCCCTCTTACAGCAGGTCGTCCGCGCTGAAGCCTCCGGTGTGGACGGCCGAGGAGCTCGAGCTCCTCGGCAAGGTGATCATCTCCCGGCGCACCCGCTCTATGCGGGACGCCGCCGAGGAGATGATGCTCCTGAGGATCTCCCCCTTCTCACGCGGGAGAAGGGGGATCGGCATGGGCCCAGAGCAGCCGCCCCCGGTCAAGACGGTGACCCGACGTAAGTCCGTTACCTGCTTCATTGCACTTACAAATTTTTGGAAATTTGACTAACTCTTTACCTCTTGTAGTCCGGCTGTACCCGGGGGCGCGGGAGAAGGCGGAGAACCTCTTGGGGAGGTACTTCGCCGATGAGCACGAGCGCGTCGTGCGCCTCGTGAGGGAGGGCCCTCCCCGGAACTTGGTAGTTGAGGCCTACGGGATGAAGCTGCCGGAGAGGAAGCCCCTCCCCACCCCCGGGTCGCACAAATGGGGGAAGGACACGGCCGGGGGCTCTGAGCCTAAGAAGGCCAGAGTCCAAAAAGCCCCCGGCCCGTCGACGACGCCGGCGGCGACACCGGCGAAGGCCCGGGACGAGACCCCCGTGACCGGGCGCGCCCGGGCGCCGGCCCGGAAAGAAGCAACACCCCCTCCCCCGGAGAGCCCCGTTGAGGCTCGGGGGAAGGAACCGGCCGCGGGCCGGGTGGCGTCCGATTCGGCGGACTATGAGGTCCCTCCCGAAGTGGAGGTTCCGGGGGCCCTCCCGCCCGGGAAGGGGAAAGGTGTGATGATCCCCCCCGGAACGGGACCCCCTCCGAAACGTCCTCGGCCACTTCCTCGGGGGGCACTTCGGCGACGAAGACGACGACGACCGCCACCCCGACCGAGGTCATACCGGCCGTGGCGGGACCAGCGCCGGGCGGGAGACACCCCTGCTTGCAGCAGGGGAGGTCGAGCGTTACGCGGAAGGCCTGCAGACCCCAAAGATCCAGGCCTTCGTTGCGGAGGGGACACTCCACGAGCGCTTCGCGGAGCTCCGGTCCCTTCAAGTCCAGGTATTTACCCAAGGCGGTTGTCGCTTTCTCTTGGCTCCCTGCATCCAAAATTTTTCTAACTCTGGAATTTATAGGGGGCAGCAATTACCTGGGGTGTCGAGCAGCGCGTCATCCGACTGCTCAAGGACGCGGAGGACAGGGCCGCCTCCTTCCTGAGTCAGCGGGACGAAGCTCTCCAGGAGCTAGCCCGGGTTTGAGCCCAGGTCCACGTCTCGGCGGCCGTCAACGGCCGCTTTCGAGAGGAGGCGAAGGCGAAGGAGGAAGCCTTCCGGGAGCTCGAGGGGTCGATCGTCCGGGCGGTGGTGGACACGGGCCACTCCGTCCGCTCGGCCCTCGAGAGCCTTGGCGTAAGCCTAGGCTCCGGGGGTGGCTCAGAGGTGCCCCTGGCGACCCTCGTGGAGGCCGTGCGTTTTCTCAACGCGCAGGTCTCCGTCATCCCGGAGGCTGCCGACGCCCGGGCGCGGGGCCGGGCGATCCCCGTTGTTGCGGCCGCGGCGGGACTTGTTGAGCACCGGGGGGTCGGTGCCCGGGCGATCGGGTGCCGCATCCCCCGAAGCTTCCCCGAGTTCTTCGAGCCCTCGCGCCGGGAGGTGGAGCAGCTCGCCGGGGGCTTCTACGACCGGATCATCCGGGTGAGATTCCCGGCACCGGCGCCTCCGGCAGCGGACGCCCCGGCCCCGGCACCGATGGAAGCCCCCCAGGGGGAGGACGCCAATGAAAAAGTATGAGCCTCCCCCCGGGTCTTAGTTAGGACCCTTTTCCTTTCTTAGGATTTTGATCCCGGTAGCTTTTTAGAAGAAGCCCCGGACACTTGTAAAAAGATATTTTGGAATGCAGTAGAGTTAGAAATTTTTCTAAGTCTTGAATTTAATCCAATGTTACCAGGGTTCCAGGGTGGTTACTCCCGGGCGAAGGTCCGGGAGGGGCTCCCCGGGGGACGCCCAAGCGGCTTTAATCTTGCTAAGCCTCATCTCCGGGGAGCGCAGTGGGGATGCCGTCCGGTAGCCAATCCGGTTGAGGTGGCGTCCGGAGTGGCACTTGGACAATTTTGACAATCATCGCGCCGAATTGTCCCCTCCGTGTCCGGGGTTCCGGATGGTCCCCCCACTTCGCATTCTTCCACTGGCGGGCTACGAGTAATGGCCCGAGGATGTGCTCCGGCAAGCTTGGCGCCGCGTGCGCGCATTGTACCGGGACTTGGTCCGGGAGCTAGCAGAGGGCCTCCGGGAGTATTAGGCGTAGGAGCCTTAGGATGTAGAGAACCCCCGGGTTAGAGCCCGGGTTGTACCGCTTCCGATGCCCACCGGAGGGGGAAGATGTCCTCCGGGTTTGACGATCAATAAAGCTGTGTTGTTTTCTTCTTTGTCTTCTTTTATTTTCTTCTTGGATGGTCTGGACGACACCTCTTGACAAGAATGAGCTAAGTTTGCTCGTGGTAGGTGTGGTCGACACCCGGGGGTCCTTATCCCCCCCACCCAAAGCGGGCCGGAGGGTAGCTCCGCGCGCTGTGGAGGTAGCAAGGCCCCCGAGGTGAAGATAACCTGTAGCATAAGGATTTTTCCAAGTTAGAAAGTTCTAGAACAAGATTTCCAAGGGAAAGACCTTCCAGGAGACAATCATCTGGTCGCCGTGAGAACTGGGAGCCGGGAATAAGGCCTCGTGTGGAAGAAACGTCCAAGAAAACCTGATAAGATTTCCGGAGGCGAGCTCCCAGGGAGATGTTCGTCCGGTCGCCGTGAGAACGGGGAGCCCGGAATAGGGTCTCCGTGAAAGAAATGCCCAAGAAATCCGTAATTTCTCCGAGAGACAATCATCCGGTCGCCGTGAGGACGGGGAGCCGGGAATAGGGTTGCCGGGAGGCAATCGCCCGGTCACCGTGAGAACGGGGAGCCGGGGAGGCAATCATCCGGTCGCCGTGAGAACGGGGAGCCGGGAATAGGTCCTGAAATCCTGAGGAAGATTCCTGAGAAAATCCTTCCGGGAGACAATCGTCCGGTTGCCGTGAGAACGGGGAGCCGAGAATAAAGTCTCTGGGGAAAAGATATCCAAGAAAGCCATTAGACGTCCCGCTGGGGAGAGCGTCTACTCCTAGAGGAGGAAGTGCCCGATGACGGGTCTTGAGTGTTTGGGCAGGGGACTAGTCTCCCAAAGTGACTCGTTACCGCGGCCTCTGGGGACCGGGTTGCTGCTTACACCCTCAGTCCACGAGGGCTGATCGTAAGCCGCCCTACAGGAGGGACTTGCTGGATCTGGGCCCACTTCCTCACGGGGAGGGCTTCCTCGCGGGGAGGACGTCCTCGCGAGGAGGGCGTCGCGGGGAGGGCGTCCTCGCGGGGAGGGCATCCTAGCGGGGAGGGCATCGCCGCTAGGGGCGGTAATGAGAATAACCTACAATGAGATAGTTGAAGAGCAAGATCTATGTATTGCTAACAAAATGAAGTACAGTGCCTCCCCCTGCGAAGCCGCGAAGGGGGAGGGAAAAGTAAATACAGTGTCCCTCCTCCCCCTCCGGCGTGATCGCTCCGGGGGAGGGGACAGGCCTGTAAGGCTAAACATAGAACTTGCGAAGTAAACGCAAGTTCCACGTGTGCTTCAGCTCCTGCTCTTGAAGGTTGGAGAGCTTGTAAGCCCCCGAGCCCAGGACCGCGGAGATCCTGTAGGGGCCCTCCCACTTGGGGGAGAGTTTACCCTGGGCTTGGGGGTCTGTGACGCCCTTGAGGACAAGGTCCCCAAGGCGGAAAGATCTTTCGCGCACGCGCTGGTTGTATGCGCGCGCCATCTCGCGCTCGTAGATGGCGTGGCGGAGGAGCGCTCCATCACGTTCCTCCTCCACGAGGTCGATCTCCAGGCGCTGGTTGGCCTCATTGGCCTGGTACGCTGCGGTTGTGGCTCCTTCCAGGAGTTCGACTCGCAGCGACCGGAAGCCAATCTTCGGGGGGAGGACTGCCTCCGCCCTGTAGACCAGGGAGAAGGGAGTACGTCCCGTCACCCGGGACGGGGTCGTGCGCATGGAGCAGAGGATGCTAGGGAGCTCCTCTGCCCATGCGCCCCGCTTAGAAGCGGTTTGCTCGAGTCTCCAGCGCAATCCCTGTAGGATCACGCCGTTGACTCTCTCGACGGCCCCATTGCTCCGGGGATGGGCCAGTGAGGCGAAGTGGATGACGAGCCCCACTCCTTCGCAGAATTCCCGGAAATAACCCGAGTCGAATTGGGTCCCGTTGTCCACGGTGATTTCCCGGGGGACACCAAAATGACAAACGACGTTTTTCCAGAAAAACCGCTGAACGGCCCGGGACGTGATGCTAGCCAAGGGCTCCGCCTCAACCCACTTTGTAAAGTAGTCGACTGCGACCACCGCATACTTGTATCCTCCGGGCGCTGGGGGGAAGGGCCCTAACAGGTCCATCCCCCAGCTCACGAAGGGCCAAGTGATGGGGATAGTCCGCAGCACTACGGGGGGGAGGTTTGAGCCCTTGGCCATCTTCTGGCATGCCTCGCACGCGGAGACAAGGTCTCGCGTGTCGCGCATGACCGTGGGCCAGTAGAAGCCTTGCCGGAGAGCCTTGGCCGCGATGGTACGTGGGGCTAGGTGAGAACCACAGCTCCCCGCATGGATGTCTTCGAGAAGTTGAAGTCCCTCCGGGCGGGGGAGGCAGCGCAGGAGGGCGGAGGCCCCCGCTTGTAGAGCCTCCCCTCAAGCAAGAGTTATGCCCGGGCTTTGGCCCGAAGGCGCTTGGCCTCGGTCTCACTAGAAGGGTCCCCCTCCCCCTTGATGAAGGAGATGAGGGGGTCCATCCACGACGGAGTCCAGGTGATCTCGGCTACCTCCGGGACATAAGGCTCGTCGCCCGTGTCCGGGGAGGCTACCGAGGGCTTCGTGATGATTTCCAAGAAGGCCCCCTTTGGGAGTGATTCCCGGGCGCTTGCTGCCCGGGCCAAGGCGTCGGCCCAGTCATTGTCCCTTCGCGGGATATGCCGGGCCTTGAGGCCGTCGAAATGCCTCTCCATCTTTCGCACCTCCTGCAAATAAAGACTCACACTACCACAGAAACAGACATCCTGGACAGCACATCACAGACGGGTATGAACTGTTCAATGGAAAACCGTCTGTGAAGGCCTGTCGGAAAAATATGTTCAGATATCACAGACGGTTCTGATGTCAAAAACAACTGTGACATTAAACCAGACGATTCTGAACACAAAACTATCTGTGACAGTCTACTTATCACAGACGGCTCTAACTTAAAACCCGACTGTGATAGATACAATCGGTTCCCAGCTGAGAACCGTCTGTAATGGTCTACTTATCACAGACGGTTCTAACTTAAAACCCCACTGTGATATATACAATCGGTTCACAGCTGAGAACCGTCTGTGATAAGTAGACTATCACAGACGGTTCGTAACTCAAAACCGATTGTGATTTATACAGTCGGTTGTGAACTACGAAGCGTCTGTGATAGTATACTTATCACAGACGGTTCTGATGTCTGAACCGACTGGAAAAGTACTGCCACTTCGAATTCTCAACTGTGATCATTCTGTCTCCGATCTTCGCGCGCGGCGCCTAGGAGAACACGAAGCATCGCTTTGGAAGTTCTATAAATTGACAGTGGAAAAATTGTCATTTACTTTACAAGTTTTTATAGTTCTCAGACTGTTTGACTCCTTAGCTTCTCTGCGCCAATGGCATCCTCGATGGCATCGTCAGCCTCGCCCTCCCTGGTAAGAACTCTCAATCTTTTTGACTTACCCCTGTATTGTTAATCCCTGTTCAATACATTCTTGACCTGTTGATTTGCACAGGGAAGGGGAGCCGTGGAAGACACTGGCAAAGTCAAGGCCGAGCTGAGGGCCCTCCAGGAAGAGCACAAGCTCCTCACGGAGAAGCACACTCGACTACGGCTTGACCTTGATGATCTCTTCCAGCGCATTCAGCGCATGAAGACGGATGGTGACAATGCTAGGGCGAGGACGAGGCGTCTTCGCGAGGAGAAGAAAGCCGCGGATATGACCATCGCTGGCTGCGGTTTGACAATGAAGGATACCATCGCGAAGCAGAGGGAGGTCGCAGGCCTTCTCGACGCTGTAGTAGTTGATCCTGAGAAGGACAACTTGTCGATGGAGGAGTCCTGCGTCCTGGCTGCAAGTCAAACTGACTTTATTGTAGATGCAGTCAGGGCTAAGACCACTCCTTGACCTAGCATTCTGTATTTTTACTTTTTTTTGTAAGTGATGAAAAAAATTATTGAAAACTTTGTTCTTATGTCAACTTTCCAATTTTCCAGCACATTCTTGGACTGCATGCAATCTTCCCTCCTTCTTTATCTTTCTTTAGCTTTTGTCGAACATTCGACCATACAAAGGTATGTACACTATGTGCGATCAAGGAACGACTATCGCGATCTTTGGCTTGTGAGGGCAGTCCATCGGAGCTCTTCAAATAATATAGAAACAATATAGAAGTCGCAGGTCCCATGCAAATAATATAAAAAGAATATAGAAGTTATATATCAACGTGCTTTGAATATCACAAACGGCTCTGAGGTAAAAAAACGTCTGTGATAGTCACATTAGAGACGGTTTTTATGTAAGGCCCGACTGTGATAGTCCCAACAGTGTCCGCCGCCTCAAATTCTCAACTTCTATCAATATCACAGATGGTTTTTAACTCCAAACAGTCTCTGATAGTAATATTACAGACGGATTTTATGTAAGGACCGACTGTGATTGTCGAACAGTTATCGACGCTTCAAATTCTCAACTTCTTTCAAATTCTCAGCGGTTCAACTGGAAGCAAAACTCCAGGGAGGGAACAAGTATTTGTAGAAGTCGAACAGTTCAATATTCAACAGACATATTAAAGACGGTTCGGACATCAGAACTGTCTGTAATATTAACGCAAACGGTTTTGATCTCCCAACCATCTGTGATAGTCCCAACAGTGCAATTCTCTACATGCAATTGTTGGTAACCGCACATAATAATTAACAGCGCAGATGAAGAGACTTATTTATTTACTTCAAATTTAATTTGCATCGAATTATGTAATCTGACGCTTCAACTTCCAAAGTGGGCACTACTGTTTTGCCGTGTTCCAGTTTATCTCCCGAGAATATTTATCATGACGGTATTGATCTTGAAAAGAAAGTAGTGCGCTCCACTTCAAATTCTCAACAGTGTGTTGTGTCTTTTCCAGGTTTGATATCCCAACCGTCTATGATAGTCCCAACAGTGCCCACCCTTCGAATTATCTACATGCAATTGTTGATAAACGCACATAATAACTGAGCAGATGAAGAGACTTAATTATTTACTTCAAATTTAATTTGCATCGAATTATCTAATCTGACTCTTCAACTCCCTTTTCCGTGTTGCAGTTTATCTCCCGAGAAGTTATCATGAATTTATTGACCTTGAAAACCAGTAGTACGCTTTTTAAAACTCGAGGCACCCGCGCATATGAACTGTCACCTTCTGTTTCTATAAATAGCGAGGCTCCTAAATCCCTGTCTTTATTCCCTCCACAACTCCCACCTTGATGGCGAGCCGAGATTCCAATGAGGTTATTGAAATTGAGAGTGATGAGGAAGAGATAAGGAATGAACTCGATCAGGATCTTCAGAAAGTAAGTCCTCTCTGAAACTCTAATGCAGATCTTTCTTTTATGACTTGATTACCTCGAAACAAATGCATTTCGAAATCCACAGGTGCCTGAGGAAATGCTCCCTCCAAAGAAGAGACTTAGAAATGATGACAGATCCTCCAGTGGAGCTGCAGCGAAGACTCTAGAGGGTGCTGAGGCCTGTGTTGCCACATTGCCCCTTGCAACCCCTCCAGTTGCATCGACTCCACCTTTGGAGATCCACAATAATCCTTCCAATATCCCCTCTTCAACACCTTTGTATCATCAGCTTTTCTTGGATGATCAACTTTCTAGGGTAAGGCTCACACTTCCACGTCCAAATCCACTCCGAAACTTGGCAATCATCTTCACCCTCCCAGCATACGTCCCTAGGAGAAGCTGGAGAAGCATATGTGCAGGAGGAGAAAGCTGCCTTGTGCAGAACTCTCCAAAAAAAAAAAGAGGCCCTGGAGAAGCATTCTGAGGGGATGTCTTTTGCCATTCTGCACTTGGCAGAGTGCTTTGAGTTGCAGCTTCATCTCCACCTTTGTTGTATCAACTTTAATTTCTTGGATGATCCTACTGATGCCAAATCCACTCCTTTGCTGAAAGATGATGTTGATAGTCTTAGAGCCATTGGTAGTTCTCCTGGGGCGGCCAGTGTAGATCCTACTGATGCCAATATGTCCCTAGGAGAACTTTGTAAGTTACTTTCGGAACAGGTCGACGCTAATTAATTGGTCGCTTAATTGTATCTCTTATGTATGCAAAGATTGTAAGAAATAAGAAATTTCTTTTCCTTACATATCTGGCTTTTCGATTGATTATGTAACTGATAATCACCAAATGATGTTCTGTGTGAAAATGTTAACAAGAAAATACTGCTGCGAACAAGACGGTTTTTAACTCAAAACCGTCTCTGATTGTAAGATTACAGACGGTTTTAATTTCAGGACCGACTGTAATAGTCTCAAAATTCTTTGAAGATTCACAGACATATATACAACAAATATGAAAACAAGATAAAACCAAATAGTCTGAACGTTAATTTTTTTAAATACTAACATTGAAATAAGATAGAACCAAATATGAAAAATAAGTGGAACAGCTGATGACCAGTAGTCGAATGCAAACAAACAATCCGGGATATTATAGACGGTTCGGACCTTAAAACCGTCTGTGATAATCTTGCAGGTTGTTGATTTTATAATTAACACAGACGGTTCTGAGGTAAAAACCGACTGCAATAATCACGTATGGTTCTGATGTAAAATCCGACAGTGATAATCACAGACGGTTATGAAGTAAAAACCGACTGTGATAGTAAAGCGGACGATTTTGACCTAGGAACCGTCTGTGATATTGTAATTATCACGGACGGTTTGGAGTTCATAACCGTCTGTGATATTTCTGTCATAGTATCACAAAATGCGCCGATATTACCGACGGTTAATAGAGTGAAACCCGTCAGTGATATTCTGTTCTTCAAAAATGCACCGATATTACTGACGGTATTATATAGAACCGTCTGTATTGAACCTGGTATAAAAGGTCTTTTGGCGGATGTTTTGAGCTAGTTGTTCTCTCTTGCTCGATCTACACTGTTCAGTTCGAAGAGATTTGGGGCAAGGAAGAGCAAAATCTCGAAAGGCCGGGGGAGCATTTGGGGGCAAAAATTTGAGGATCGAACCAAGGTTGGTACTTGCTCCCAAGGCATACACATTACTTGATTTCATCATCAATATCGATCTCCATTGATTTACTAATTAGCATGTGTATGAATTTGATTAATTGCAGATGGTCCGAGACTGGATGTATAATGACAACCGAGTGGGTGAGGAATACATGAAAGGTGTTTTTGATTTTCAAAAGGTTGCTGAGCAAGACATGGCGAAGAAGGGTTTACCATATATGTACTGTCCTTGTGTAGACTGCCAGAATATTAAGATGTTCACCAACTCATCTCAAATTGTCGCCCACTTGATCCGACGTGGTTTCAAAAAGGGGTACACGTGTTGGGTCCACCATGGAGAAGAGCCAATTGCAGAAACAAGTGCCACTTAGGTTGAGGAACAGGACATGTCGGATCCGAACAACGACTTCGACGAGGATATGACAGAGGATGACCATTTAGATGACATGTTCGTGATGTGGAAGGAAATTACAGTGAAAGGGAGTTTGGCAAATTCAAGCGCTTGATTGAGGACTCAGAAAAGCCGTTGTTCCCTGGTTGCAAGTCGAAGTACACAAAGTTGGCCTCTGTGCTTGAACTGTTAAAATTGAAGGCAAGCAATAGCTGGACCGACAAGAGTTTCACAGCACTGTTAGATCTTTTGGCGGACATGCTCCCGGAAGTAAACGAGTTGCCAAAAAACACCTACCAAGCCAAAAAGCTGTTGTGTCCTTTGGGAATGGAAGTAGAAAGGATACACGCATGCCCTAATGATTGCATCCTTTACCGTAACGACTACAAGGATATGCATGTTTGTCCGGTGTGCGGCACATCCCGCTATAAGCGTACTAAGGACCGAACAGACGACGACGACTACGCTGAGATAAAGCAAGGACCTCCTGCTAAGGTGTTGTGGTATTTGCCAGTCATTCTCCGCTTGCAGCGTTTGTTTGCAAACCGTAAAGAGGCAAAATTATTGCGTTGGCACTCGGAAGACCGGAAGAAGGATGGAAAGCTGAGACACCCCGCTGATTCTTCGCAGTGGAGAAACATCGACAGGGAATTTGTTAACTTCGGAGCAGAATTGAAGAATATAAGGTTCGGGTTGAGTACCGATGGAATTAATCCTTTTGGTAACATGAGCAGTCGGCATAGCACTTGGCCGGTTCTTTTGTGTATCTACAACCTTCCTCCTTGGTTGTGTATGAAGCGCAAGTACATCATGATGTCTCTACTTATCTCAGGACCAAAACAACCCGGAAACGATATTGATGTGTACCTAGCACCATTGATAGAGGATCTCCTAACAATGTGGAACGAAGGGGTGCAGGTATGGGACGCATACAAACGAGAGAACTTCATCCTACGTGCTATGATATTCTGCACCATCAACGATTTCCCTGCCCTTGGAAATTTGTCGGGCCGTACTACGAAAGGAGCCAAAGCCTGCCCCCACTGCGAAGATGAGACTGAGAGCGTGTGGCTGAAGAATTGCTGGAAAACAGTGTACATGCGTCACCGTAGGTTTCTTCCGAAGAATGACGCGTATCATAAGAGGAAGAGGGAATTTGACGGCCACAAGGAAGATGGTTCAGCCCCGAAGCCTACGCGCGGGAAAGATGTTTACTCACGGGTGAAGGACATAGACGTTGTGTTTGGAAAGGGTGGTAAATTGAAACCCCGCACGAAGAACACTTGGAAGAAGAGATCGATATTTTGGGACTTACTGTATTGGGAGCATTTAGAGGTTCGTCATTGCATTGATGTCATGCATGTAGAGAAGAATGTTTGTGACAGTTTAATCGGCCTATTGCTAAACATTCCAGGGACGACAAAGGATGGCGTCAATGTGCGGCGTGACATGATCGAAATGAGAATCAGGCCCGAGCTAGCACTGAGAGAGGACGATAAAGGCCGTATATACCTCCCCCCTGCATGCTAGCACTGTTCAAAATAGTGGAGTGAGCGTAGAAGCTTTCCATAAGGGGTTCACCAAGACAGGCCCAACAAGGGTAGTACGTGGATTGAACTCGTACTACGGGTTCATTGAAGAAATTTGGGAGCTCGATTACGTACTGTTCAAGATTCCCCTGTTTCGATGCCGATGGGTCCAAATCCCACAGGGTGTGAAGGTTGGCAGTTACGATTTCACTTCTGTGGATCTCGATCGCGTTGCTTATAAAGATGAGCCATTCATACTTGCAAATCAAGCCATTCAGGTCAGTTATGTCACTGACCCGGCCAATAAGAAGTGGCACGTCGTCCTTCATGGCAAGAGAAGGATTGTTGGAGTTGAAAATATCGTAGATGAGGAGGAATACAATCAATTTGATGAGATTCCTCCATTTGGAGATGGCGTACAGGTCAATACTGAAGACACCGATGAACCAGTTACGTGCGTATGGATCACCAGGAAGGGTTATACTTTAAAGGTAATCAACTGTACGTCCTTATCTCTCTGTTTCCATCGGTATAGCTTATATCTCCTGTAATTCTCGTCTTTGCAGGGCCGCGGCAAGTGGAAAGTTGAGGATAACATGGCTGTGTACGTGGAAATTGTCGGTGAAAGTTCCCATTTGTATGTAACATTAACTTGAGCATGCTCCACGTACATTGTATGTTAAATTTATTTGAGCATGCTCCACATTGTAACCAATTATCGGATCTACGTACAATGTAACCAATTTACAGAGCATTTGGACTACATTTGAAATATCTGAGTGTTCATTTAAAACAAGTTTTCGAGCATTCAGAGTTGAAAGCTACAGATCAGTTTCAAGTTGTAAAACTAACGTTCAATAGAGATATTATCACAGACGGTTTTGACCTATCACAGACGGGTATGAATATAGAACCGACTGTAATATTCCCAACAGCGTCTACGACTCTTCAAGTGTACAAGTGCACGGTCGGTTCTCAAGTCGCAACCATCTGTGATAATCTCAGTCACAGTCGGTTCTCAACTCTGACGGTTTTTATTTGAGAACCGACTGTGATAATATTATCACAGACGGTTGCGACTTGAGAACCGACTGTGATATTTTCAACAGTGTCTGACGCTTCGAGTTCTCAACGTGCACCATCGGTTCTCAATTCCAAACCGTCTGCGATAATCAGAGTCACAGTCGGCTTTCATCTCAAAACCGTCTGTGATAATGTCTCTTGATACTATCACTATGTCAATTATTACAGACGGTTCTGATGCGAGAACTGACTGTGATGATATTATCACAGACGGTTGTGAGCGTGGACCGACTGCGATAATATCGTCGCGGTTAATAGTTCAAGGCGGGGTTTGTCCCGCTCATTCCAGTCTTCGCAACTGTTTGCCCTAGCTCTCTCCGCCCTCGCCCCGTCCGTCGCGATCACCTCCATCGCCTCCCACCTTCTCCTCCTCTCCGTCCGTCGCGATCACCTCCATCGCCCTCCCGCCTCCGAGGCGATCACCTCCATCGCCTCCCCACCGTTTATGTCATTCTTGGTTAATTATAAGTATATGGGTTTTTTTATAGAATTATTAGTTGCAGATTTACTTAAACTATTCTCTCTTTCACTTATGTTAGGAACTATGTCTAGTGACGAAATGCACCACTTGGGGAGTCAGTGTGACCTCGCTGGCGATGAGACGCCTGGGCCGGAGGTCGCCTCGTCCGCCGTGAGCCCGCAGAAGAAGAGAAAGGGGCGAGGCCAGACTACATGCGTGCGTCTGGACAAGCGGGAAAAGCAGCACGTCCAGTTCGACGACAATGGTGTGCCGGAAGCTCCGGAAAAACTTGTCGGTCAGTACCGCTCACTATGCGGCAAAGTGGCAAGGGAGCGGGTGCCCATCACCACCTCCGACTGGGGTCAAGTGCCCCCAGAGTGCAAGGATGCGCTGTGGGAAGAAATGCAGGCGGCGTTTCACATTCCCGAGGATCGCCACTTCACCATCCGCCGGAGGACACTGGTGTCAATAAACAAGGCGTGGAGGAACTTCAAGAGCCACCTTGTCAGGCTCTATGTGAAGGAGTCGAAGACCCCCTTCGATGACTTCCCTTTCGTGACTCCCGAGGCATGGCAGAAGTTCGTCGAGATGAAGGCCAAGCCAGAGTTCCAGGAGCTTAGTGCGAAGGGCCAGGCTAACCAGGCCATGAATACCCACCCACACAGACTAGGCTATGGTGGGTATGTGGGGAAGAAGGCGTTGTGGAGGAAGCAGGACGAGGAGGCTTCCCAGTCTTCGGCCGGCAGTCCTTATGCGGGCATAACGAACGTGTGCGCCAGCAATTGGTGCCGAGCAAGATTGACGATGAACTCCTCCGGAAGCGTCTCTGTGAGTAACCCTGTGGACAGGGAAGTGATCGACCGGCTGGTAAGATTGTCCGATCACGTACTATCCTCGTAACACGCATGCAATGGGCTGTATTGCTAAGTTCTCCTGTTGCAGGTGACGCTGAGTGGCAGGCGGCATCCGGAGAGTTCAACCCGAGGAGGGACAGGGATATCCTCACAGCGGCGCTAGGAAACAAGGAGCATCCAGGCCGCGTGCGCAGCCTCGGTGCCACTGTGCCTTGGAGGCATGGTTTCCCTGATGATGAGGAGGCGGCTAAGAGGAGAAAGAGGTCCCACCAAGCCCGCGATGAACGGCTCAAGGAGGAGATGCGATCGGAGTTCGCTGTTCGGGACAAAGCACTCCTGCAGCAGTTGTCGGAGATGCGGTCCATGTATGAAGAGCTAAGAAAGGCGACCCAGGGCACCCCCCCTTCTAGCAGCGGAAGTACCGACCCCCATTCTTGGCCACCGTAGTAGCTGCGCATCTGCGCCGGGGTCTTCGCAGACGGAGCCCTCTCCAAAGTATCCGGTGGACTTTCTGCAGGTAATGATCGTTTGTCTATGTTAATTCATTCGAAAGTGAAAAGCGGTGAAATTCAACATGTTAATGCGCACTGTTTGTAGGAACCCGCCTCCTGCAAGCTTATGGTGCTGGCCGGTCTCTTCCCGATCGAGGCTGCCCGTGGGATGGTGCAACCATGCACGGCGGGGGCCACAATCCATGGTGCCCCTCTATGTGAGGGTTTTGCACGGGTCCAGGTGGACAGTGTCTTTGACCATTGCAAGGGTTTTCCGTTGGAGAAGCCGTCGAATGACGAGATTACCACTCTAGGGGATGCGGTGCACACGTTCGTGCAATGGCCCAAGAAAGACATCGTCCTGTATGAGGTAATTCCCCCACCAGTTTCATAATTCGTACTATAATAATAGCCCTTAGAGTTAGTGTCCTAATACGTAGGTTCTTACATCACAGACATCACAGACCGACACACGGCCTACTAGCCAGCATACCCCTCCGATGACGAAGCTGACTCTGACTAAGAGGCAACCATTCAAGAAGCTGGCTTGTAGGGGAAAAGCAAAGAAGAGCCCGGCGAAGGAGAGCGAGAAGAGTGCGCCAGCTCTCATACCGTTCGCTCTGGGGATGCCCATGGCCTCCGATACAGCAATTTCGACCATGGGGTTAGCATGCCAGAGCCTGCATGCATGGTACACTAGTACAAAAATGCAGTCTACTGACCCCTATCTTTTATCGGTTATTAGCGATTTAGTTGAAAACCGATAGAAAATGTGCCTCGCGGTCATAAAAGGGCGATGGGTGTATTTTTCCTATCGGTTTATAAGAAACTTACCGATAGAATAAATAGTATGATTTACTCTAGAGGTGATGAACATATTTGCCGTTAGAAGAGATGCATAAGTACTGACGGGAGAATGTTGTGCGCTGATAGGACTGGTCGACTTCAACAACTAGACGTATTCTATCGGTACTGTATGAATATACCGACAGAGTATATTAAAAATTCCTATCGGCAATATGTAGTGCGCCGATAGAATAGTTGGCCTTCTACAAATATTTTTATTCTATCGGTAATGGATTCTTTTACTGTTAGAATATATAGAAAATTGCTTAGAACTGTTCGTCTTCAAATAGTTTTATTCTATCGGTAATGAATGTTTATACCGGTAGAATATTGCAAAAAATATCTTAGAACTGTTGGCCTTGCACAACTAGTAATATTCTATCAGCAATGTACGTACACACCGATAGAGTATGTACAAAAATTCCTATCGGTAATATTTATTGTGCCGATAGAACCATTCGCCTTCTACAGATGTTTTTATTACTAACAGTATTCTGTTTTCCTACCGATAGAAAATATATATTTGTATAAATACACGGGTATGTCTCTTTCATTCTCACAGTTCATCTGGGGCTCGTAGTCCTAACCCGTAAGCTCCATGGACGGCCGGCGCACCTCTACAGGGGACTGCTGCACCTCCGCACCTCCATCGACGCCCTCTAGACGTCGGCATCCCAAGGAAGGTACGTAAAATTTCTGCAATATTGTTAGATTATTCTAATCCGATTATGGCAATAATTCTGCTTTTTTTGTATCCTTCATTTTGATGTGTCTTCTTTTCAATATGATTATGATCTGTTCAGGTCCTTGGATGATGCTCATGAGGGGCAACGTATTTCACGGTTCTTCATCGCAGTACGCTGCCTACGTTGGCTTGTTGGCGAAAGAAATGGTGAAGATCACCGTCGAGAGCTGGAAGGACGTGAAGGGCGAGATCTTGGTTGGCTCGGTCGAGAAGATGCTTAAGCCCGGCGTGTTTCTCAAATCAGGACCTATAGAAAGCATCTTACATTTTTTTGCATGCACCAGCTTGTGGCCAGATGCTTACCTGCTTGGAGAAGAAGAATTGTTGTTATTTGCACAGCCATTCTACACCATCACTACACAGAACAACATCTTGGAAGGTAGGTTCTTTTTGTTAATGGAGTTGAGTTGAGTTGAGTTGAGTTGATCGAGTTTGAGTCCGAGGAAATCACCAATACGTACAAATGTATGTCGACGGCAGTTCTAGCTCCTCGGGCGTCTTCGAACTGAACTCCTATGGTTAAGTCCAATGTGGTTCAGACATTTGCTGTTTTGGATGAATGGATTTGTGATGTATCAGGTCTAACTTGTAGTCGGTAGTTGCATTGTGGCAACCTGAAAAGGTTCCCTTTTATGTAAAATGCATGTATGGGCCACTGGGTCCTCATCGTGATCTGTTGTTAATTTCAGACGTGGCTTTTCTAATATACATCGAATGTGTGAATTGTTGTATTTGTATATTGTTGTATATTTGTGTATCATGTATTGCTAATTGGGACATGAACTTGAATGTCCAGGGAGTATTTGTGTATTTAATTGTATTGGTAGGTAGGTGTGTATTTGTACTGCTGTTTCAGACATGCACTTGAATTTGTGAACTGGCATGTGTATGTTTGTACCTGAATTTGTATTGGTGAACTGGCATGTGTATGTTTGTACCTGAATTTGTAAACTGGCATGTGTAATTTCTTTGGCAAGATGAAGTCCCAAGTACCTAAGAAAAGTATTTTTGTGTCTCCTAGTTAATCCACAAATTAGCATTTCTTGAAATATATTGTTTTATCTTCTAGTTAAGATCCGTTTGATGTAAGATCTGTTTGATGTTACATTGATATGATTCCTTGAATGTGAGAAATGGCATGTGCATGTTTGTCCCAGTTTGGTACCAGTACCTCCTCTAACGGTAAATACACATATTTACCGATAGGAAAACACATATATTTGCTCAGTCATGCATATTCTAACGGTAAATACACATATTTACCGATAGAAAAACTCTTGCTCGTGTGTCATGCATCATCTAACGGTTCGTACACATATCTACCGATAGAAAAACTCATGTGCGTGCTGTGTCATGCATGATCTAACGGTCAATACACATATTTACCGAAAGAAGAAGTCCTGTACTTGCTCGGTAATTCACATTCTCTAACGGTATGTGTGTGTTTTTACCGATAGAATATGTGAGAGGCAAATTACCTAAGTTAGTCTGACGGTTATTTTATGTATTTACCGTTAGAAAAATGTCCATTATAAGGAAAACCCCACTCGACCATTGCTGAGCTGCTCTTTAATTTGTTCTGTTCCACTCTGTGTCCCTCTGTTTGTGACGAAAGTTCCAGCTACACTGCTAGGGTGATCAGCGCAGGCTGGAGGGAAGTTGATTGCGCCCCTCTCTTTAAGGTACGCTTAATTGTTGACACTTATCTCTCTCTCCGTCTAGATCTCCCTTCCTCTCTACTTGCAAGCTAACTGTATTGTGTAGTTCCAAGTTTGTAGCTCTAAGCTTGGGAGCTTGGTAGCTGGAAATGCGTCATGTTTTAGGAGCTAACTAGCTTGTATTGTGTAGTTAGCTAGGTTAATTAGTGTTAATTTCGTCAGGCTAGGGTTCAACACATGTATCTGTTGTAAGAGGCTGTACATGTACATATACATAACTTAATCGGGCAGGTTTCATGCATGGCTTACTCGTTAAATTTTGTTAATTGTAGATGGACAGCAAATATTGGATGTATGGAATAAAACGTACTACTCTTGAATATTTGGATGGTGTGAATGAGTTTATTAAATTTGCTGAGCAGCAAAAGGAAAGGAAGGGAGAGAAAAATATGCTCTGTCTTTATACAGATTGTATGAACTTGAAGAGGTTTAGCAACTCTGATCAAATTAAGTCATTTGATTCGTCATGGTTTTAACGCGCGATACACCCGTTGGATATGGCATGGCGAAGATCTTGAGGAAACAAGCACCACTACTACCAATCAGCAGGACTCGGATGTGGATTGCAATAATATCGATGATCATCCCAATTTTGGTAATGTTCATTCCGATGTGCACGTAGATGATGATGATGACAATCTAGATGAGATGTTACGAGATGTAGAGGAAGATTACAACGAAAATGACTTCTGTGAATTTGAGAAACTGATTGCTGACTCTGAGAAGCCTCTGTTCCCTGGATGTGCAACATTTACAAAACTGTCTTCTGTGCTGAGATTATATAACTTGAAGGCAGGAAATGGTTGGAGTGATAAGAGTTTCACGGCACTATTAGATCTTCTAGCGGACATGCTTCCAGAGGGAAATGAGCTGCCAAGATCTACTTACCAAGCCAAAAAACTGTTGTGTCCGTTGGGAATGGAAATCGAAAGAATACACGCATGCCCAAATGATTGTGTGTTGTACCGTAACGAGTACTCCAGTTTGCATGTTTGTCCAAGATGCGGCGCATCGAGGTATACGCGTAGGGACCGGATTGACAGTGAACGTCACGAGGTAAGGAAAGGACCCCCGGCAAAAACTGTGTGGTACTTGCCTGTGCTACCTAGATTGAAGCGGCTTTTGCAAATCCGAAAGTCGCGAAGCACTTGCGTTGGCATGCTGAAGCCCGGAAACAAGACGGAAAACTGAGACACCCAGCTGATTCTATTTAGTGGAGAAACATCAACAGAACATTTGCTGAGTTCGGCGGCGAACTTAGGAATGTAAGGTTCGGGCTGAGTATAGATGGTATGAACCCACATGGTAATATGAGCAGCCGGCACAGCACTTGGCCGGTTCTTTTATGCATCTACAATCTTCCTCCTTGGTTATGCATGAAGCGCAAGTACATCATGATGGCGTTACTAATCTCAGGACCCAGACAACCCGGAAATGATATTGACGTGTTTCTAGCGCCTTTAATCGAGGACTTACAGAAATTGTGGAGCGAGGGTGTGCAGGTGTGGGATGCATACAAGAAAGAGAATTTCATCTTGCGGGCCCTGATATTTTGCACCATAAATGATTTTCCGGCCTACGGCAATTTGTCGGGGTATAGTACAAAAGGAGCCAAGGCTTGCCCTATTTGCCTAGATGAAACTGAGAGCATGTGGCTGCGAAACTGCCGGAAAACAGTGTACATGGGTCACCGCAGGTTTCTTTCGGTGCATCACACATACCGTAAGAAGAGGAAATCATTTAACGGGAAGCCTGAGAAGGGATCAGCTCCAGTGTTTCTGACTGGTAAGGAGATTTACTCGCGCGTGAAGGACATCAAAGTTGAGTTCGGTAAGCATTCTAAACCTCGAGAAAAAAATGTTTGGAAGAAGAGATCGATTCTCTGGGATCTACCGTACTGGGAGCACTTACAAGTTCGACATTGCATTGACGTCATGCATGTAGAGAAAAATGTCTGTGACAGTTTGATTGGTTTGTTGTTGAACATTCCGGGAAAGACAAAGGATGGTGTGAAAGCTCGTCGTGACATGGTGGAAATGGGGATAAGGACTGAGCTTGCACCTTTAGAGAATGGAAAGCGTACATACATCCCCCCGGCCTGCTATACGTTGTCCAAGAGCGAAAAAACAGAACTCTGTCGGTGCCTGCACGGTGTTAAAGTTCCATGTGGGTACTCCACGAACTTGAAAAAACTTGTGTCTATGAAGGACGTAAGACTGGTTGGCATGAAGTCCCACGACTGTCATGTCTTGAGGTCACAGATGCTTCCCATTGCTATCAGAGGCATTCTCCCAGTTAAAGTCAGAGAGACAATCATAAACCTATGTTATTTCTTCAACGCAATATCTTGCAAGGTAAGTACATGCACTCGTACTATAAGTTCATTACCTCCATCTGTGGAGCTTAATTAGAAGATTTTTCTAATATGAATATTTGGCGCAACTGTGTCCTCGTAGGTAATTGATCCCGATGGACTGGACGCTTTGCAACGCGACATGGTTCCAACTCTTTGTCAGCTCGAGATGTATTTCCCTCCATCCTTTTTTGATGTTATGGTCCATCTGATTGTTCACCTTATCAGAGAAATTAAGTTTTGTGGACCCGTGTGCCTGCGCTACATGTATCCATTTGAGAGATTTATGGGTGTATTGAAGGGATACGTAAGGACTCGTCGTCGACCCAAGGGGAGTATCATGGAAGGTTATGCCGCCGAGGAGGTGATTGAATTTTGCACAGATTATATGGCCGGGGTTGACCCAATTGGCATTCCTAGGTCCCGACACGAGGGTAGGCTTCAGGGAATCAGAACGATTGGATTCAAAGCTATCGTCCCCGCTCGTGATGTGTACGAAAAATCACATTTTTGGGTCGTACAACACATGACGGAGGTGGAGCCATACATACACGAGCACAAGATAATGTTACGGTCACAGAATCCTTCGAAGTCAGACGTTTGGGTCAGCAGAGAACATAACAGGAAATTTGCTGAGTGGATCCAAGAAAGAGTCACGCGAGCTGCCGAGGGCACTGTAAGTGAAACTGTGACATTGCCACGCCCTCCCCGGTAAGAACTCTAAATCTCCTCGGTTTACCCCTGTATTGTTAATCTATGTTCAGTTCATTCTTGACCTGTTGATTTGCACAGGGAATGGTAGCCGTGGAAGACATTGCCAAAGTGAAGGCCGACCTGAGGGCCCTCCAGGAGGAGCACAAGCTCCTTACAGACAAGCACACTCAGCTACGGCTTGACCTTGACGATCTCTTCCAGCGCATTAAGCGCATGAAGACGGATGGTGACAATGCTAGGGCGAGGACGAGGCGTCTTCGCGAGGAGAAGAAAGCCGCAGATATGACCATCGCTGGCTGCGGTTTGACTATGAAGGATACCATAGCGAAGCTGAGGGAGGTCGCAGGCCTTCTCGACGCGGTAGTAGTTGATCCTAGGGACAACTTGTCGCTAGAGGAGTCCTGCGTCCTGGCTGCAAGTCTAACTAACTCTATTCTACATGCAGCCAGGGCTAAGACCACCCCTTGACCTAGCATTTTGGGTTTTATTTTTTTTTTCTAAGTGATAAAACAACAATGAATGAACAATTTCTTTTTATGTCAATTTTCCAATTTTCCGGCTATCTTCCCTCTTTCTTTATCATCCTGCAGCTTTCAACCACGGTCTGTTTGATGTTAAATTGTGTGTACCTTTTCATTACTCTGACGGTATCTTGTTGTTTTTGCCGATAGAAAAAGGGTACCCAATACTATAATCTCAAGCACTTAATTAAAAAATTTTTCTGGGAAAAATTGGTCTCACAGGATTTTATTGTTTATACCGATAGAAAAAGGCATCCACTACTTCAAATATTTTTCGGGAAATTTACTTTTTCTATCGGTACTATTTTGTTTTACCGATAGAAAATTACATAATTCTATCGGTATTATTTTGTTGTACCGATAGAAAAGTTCCTCCACTACATTATTACTCGTATACGGCCCTTTAGTTTCCCTCCACTTGAACAGTTCCACCTTAGAGCACTACGTCTCTTCGAGAGCGAAGAAAACCACAACCTCCGCCGTGACCACTCACTTCCTCTCTCCCACACGACGATCGCCGGCTGGACACTGGTTCGCCACTGCCACCAGTTCTTATTTTCATCCTTCGCCGGCCGCCGCTGCGTTCTACACCGCCTCTCCATCACCAGAACTGATCGCCGCCGTAAATACCCTAATTCGTTGTTCTATTTCCAGCATCTTCCTTATTTGATCCTAGTGTTTTGCACGTACTAATTCTTCGAGTTTTGCAATTACACTAGGGTTCCCTATTGTGTTGGATTATGTACATTCCGCAGGCAATGTTGATTTAAACTAGGGTTTACATAATATGTTCCAGTGCTGTAATGAACCTGTTTTGAGATTTTAACTTATCTATACTGCTGTATGTGTGATCAATTGTATCCAACTGCCATGTAATGCACATTATATGTTGGAGGTGTTCTTACACATATTCTATCGGCAGCTCATGTGTTTACCGATAGAAAATATTTCTGCACAAGTAGTAAAACTTAATTTGGATCTAGAAGGACATGAGCCATGCAATGTACTAGTTTGGTTGGGAATTTTTACTCACTTCGTATGAATATATGGCAATGTGGATAGGTCTTCGATGTATATGTTTCAAATGCCTATACATGACTTTTCCCAACCTAATAGATGTGAAGTCCTGATGACTCACATACAGGCTAGGCTAAAGATTATGCACAGTGGCACTTAGATGCTTGTGTACATATTTACGTGTGAAATAATAATGCTGGCCCATGAATATTAGTATAGCAAATCATCGAGAATGTTATGTGATGACAGTGAATGGTGGCTTGTCAACAAAATTCCATATGTAGAGAACATTGTTATGTTCTATCGATATCTCACGGGTTTGCCGATAGAAAAATTGTCTTCTGTGGAGGTTATGGTCTATCGGCAACTCATGTGTTTACCGATACAAAATATTTCTGAAGAGTTCAGGAAGTAATTTATGCATGTCTTTCTTTTTGTATTATTTTCCCTTTTGCCGCCCTAGTTAGTCTCCAGTCCTGGGCTGAGTTATGGAACTCCAAGGCGAATTAATTGCCATATATATGGTTTGTTGAAGGTTTTGTAGGGGAAGACATGTCGTCGTCTTCATCGGATGGTACTAGTGGTTCGACTAGGGCCAACCCCATCGAACCTACTGAAGATGCAGTTGTTACATCCCAGCGCAAGAGGGTGGGGCGAGGCGCGACGACGTTGGGGCGTTTGGCCAAACGCACGGATCTTTCTTGTGAGTTCAACCAATTTGAGAGGCCAATTGGAAAGAATGCTGGGAGGTACGCGGCCTACATTGGGCTGTTGGCGAAAGAAAGGGTGAAGATCACCGTCCAGAGCTGGAAGGACGTGACGGCGGACGAGAGGGATAGGTTGTGGGCGGAAGTGAAGGTTAAATTAACTAAAATAGCTGAACTCTTTCGTAATCACGTTCTCTTGGCTTATACTAAAGTTTAACTAACTCGTGATTAATTGTATGCATTTTTCAGAAACAGGCTAAGTGGAACATCCCCGACGATACACCTAGGACTGCCTGCTTGAAGGACATGAACGGAACATGGAAAACCTTTAAGAGCTGGCTCGTCAGTAACTTCCTCGCTGCGGGGAAATCTCCTTGCGAGAAGTACCCCTTCATATCGGAGGAGGTATGGGAGGAATTCACCAAGCAGAAGGGGACTGAGGAGTTCAAGACCCTTAGCGAGAAGAATAGGGCGATCCAGAAGAGGAACGACCACCCGCATCGGCTCGAATCCCGGGGCTATGCGGGGAAGGAGGAGCAGTGGAAGAAGGAAGACGAGCAAAATCCTGTCATCGACACCCCTGAGTTGCCGCTCTCCGAGATCCGGGATGAGAGGTGCAAGCGATGATGGAGGGGGAGGGGGTCCGTGTCGTCCACGGGGTCTGTGCAGTTCGCAACCCCTGGGGACGCCGACGTTGTGAGGCGAATGGTAAGTTGGCTAACCTCGTAAACTGTGTGCGCACAAGTGTATATAAGGCAATTTGTCTCACAAGGTACCTTTAAATGTAACAGATCTCTTTTGAGAAGGAGGCAGTGGAGGGATTGTTTACCCCGCAGAGGGAGAACGACATCCTCACCCGGGCTCTAGGAAATAAGGAGCATCCCGGGCGGACACGGGCCGTGGGAGCCATTGTGTCGTGGAAGGCCGGTTTCGTAGATCCGGCTCCACCGAGGAAGAAGGCCCGCTCCTGGAAGGAAAAGGAAGCTGACCTCTCCGATAAGATACGGGCTGAGGTACGGGAGGAGATACGGGCGGAGATGCGGGCTGAGATACGGGCTGAGGTGCAGTCCGAGGTCGCACAAATGAGGGAAGAGTTTGCACGGTTGAGAGAAGCATTGCTGGCCAAGAGTGCCGATGCGGATCCCCAGGACGATGGTACCCCGCGGGGTCGAATAAGCAGTTGTGCTTCGAAGGTACTCGCGGATTCAGTGGATCTACTTGAGGTACTGTAAGCCTTCATCTGTGCACTTAAGTTGATGCCACTCCCATTCTGTTAGAGTTGTTTCGCTAACCTATTTTAATTGTTACAAATTTGCAGGGGCCGGAGGGCTGCATCCTACAGAATCACGTAGGCGCCGGGCAGGAAGTGGTTGGACACGGCTTCGTATATCCGTCTGGGCTGGATATCTGGGTCCACTGTGTACCTCTGCAGTTGGGTTTCGCAAAGGTACAGGTGGACATGGCCATGCCGGGCTACAACGATTCTCCGTTGCCAGTCCCAACAGAGGAACTGCAGACACTTACTGAGGCAGTGGGCTCCTACGTACAGTGGCCCAAGAAGTGTCTTCTTATACAACCAGTAAATCCTACACATTTTAGATTACATCCTACTCAGTACACTCAACTTGCATAATCTAACATACGTGCTCATTAATTGAAGTGGCCTGCCGCTGGGCTACCAGGGGACTGCGCCCCCAGCTCGGGGCATGAGGCCCGATCTCGTGCGACCCTGGACACATCAAAGACGGCCTCGACCCCACCCAGCGCATCCACGCCTTCACCTCGAAAGAAAGCTGCCATCACCTCGCCCTTGCCTTCGAAGGTACGCGCTCAGTCCCCGGCAAAAGGCAAGGGCAAAGGCAAGGGAAAAGGGCGACAGGGACAGCCGGAGAGGTTCAAGAACGGGTTCCCACTCATGTCGGAGGCAGCTTTGCGCAAATTGGATCGATCAACCAGAGACCTCCACGAGTGGTACCTACACCGAGCTCGGCGCAATCTAATCCTCTTAGTTCCCTACAGGCCTGGGCAGTTCCACCGTGAGCCCGGGAGTATATCCGTGGCACACGAGGATCTGTTCGACCTCTACAACTGGTGGGAGCTCGATATGTCCATCATACGGACTGGAGTCCTGTGAGTTTGCTGATGTTATGTATTGCTGTTTTCTAACTCTGTTTGCTAACTCTGCATTGTTGTAGTTCATTTGAAATGTAGTAACTTTCTGTGCAATACTAATGTCGTCCTTTGCATGCAGGTGCATGTACAGGCTAGCATCGGAGGCTGCGTGTGACAAGGTGGGTTTCCTCGACCCAGAGAAAATAAGCCTCACGATGCTAGAGCACGACGCCGCGCATGCTGAGCTGTACATATCCAAGGCGCTGATGGTGCAGCAGGACAGGGAGTTCATTCTGGTGCCGTACCACCAAAGGTTAGTGCATTTCGTACTAATTTAACTCGATCTTGTATGTTATACCTGAGATATACTTTGAGCTAGCGGTCCTCTTTTACGTACAATGCAGGGGCCACTGGATCCTCATCGTGATCTGTCCGCCGAGGAACGAGGTGTACTACCTCGATTCGATGCGTGACAGATTATCGATCGAATATGTGGTCAAGGGGAATATGGAGGCGTAAGTAACTTATATGTTTGATTTAAATTTTCACCTCACTAGCTAATAATAATACATTAACCGGCAATACTAACTGAAATGCAGGGCTTTTGATAAATATGCGTCCGCTGGAGGGAGGCATGCCGCACCGCAGGGCTCCCTACTAGCTTGGAAAGAATATGAGGTACTCACGAGACTTTTTGTTTATGCTTAATTAGTTTATGGAAACAATAGCTAACATGTCTTCGCATATGCAATTATCTCAGTGCCATCAGCAGCCGCAATCGTGGGAATGCGGGTTTTATGTGTTGCGCTACATGTACGACCTAGTGCAGACAAACTTTGCCCAATTCCCCAGGTAAGCATCGATAGCTAACTCAAATTTGAAAATTGGGTGTCACGTTCTAAATTAGGAAGTTAGTTACTAAGTATTCACACATGCTTGCAGATCGCCATGTCGAAAGACTTATACGAAAATGCAAAGATTAGAGATCTTCGACAAATCTGGGCTCAATATGTCATGGAGGAAGTTGCGCCCAACCATCCGCCATGATAATTTTCTCTTTTTCGTGTACTCTGTGCATAGACTGTTTATATACATGTGAATAAATATATATGTCAATAAATGTCCACATTGGATTGCAATTTGTATTTGTCCATATATATGTGAATAAATGTGAATAACTATCTAATGTGTCAATCTGTTATGTGAATTTACCCTTCTTTGCATCTATACTGTATTGTGTATCCAATCTATAATGTATTGCATCTGTACTGTATATGTGAATGTACTGTATTGTAAATGTAAACGTACTGTATATGTGAATGTTCTATCGGTAAATTCATTCACAGCCGACAGACCACTACAAATTTTCTATCGGTGAACTCATCCACAACCGAGAGACTACTACCCATTTTTCTATCGGTAAACTTGAAATTAACCGTCAGAATAGTGTGACTTTTCCTGCCGGCGAACTCATCCACAACCAAGAGACTACTGTGGTTTTTTCTATCGGTAAACCTATAATTAACCGTTAGAAGAGTGTGATTTTTCCTGCCGGTGAACTCATACACAACCGAGAGAGTACTAAGATTTTTTCTATCGATAATGTCATTTCCAACCGAGAGAGTGCTACACTTTTTTCTGTCGGTAAACTTATAATTAACCGTTAGAATATGGGTATTTTTCCCAACGCTAAACGTCAGACGACGACGGGTTTTCTATCGATACAATCATAAGGTGCCGATAGAATAGTAATATTTTCCTGTCGGTAATCATGTAATTAACCGTTAGAATAGTGGTACTTTTCCCACCGTTAATCGTCAGACTACGACGGGTTTTCTATCGGTACACTCCTAATATGCCGATAGAATTGTTAATTTCTTCTGTCGGTTATTTACCGATAGAAAATGTTCTGTCTTGTTCTATCGTGTCTATCTCTATCGGTACGAAAACCGATAGTAGAAGGGGTTTTTTTACCGATAGAAGAAAGCTTTTCTGTACTAGTGTGCCTTATCTTGTAGTTAAGATCTGTTTGATGTTACATTGGTATGATTCCTTGGATGTGAGAACTGGTGTCATGTGCATTACAAGTACCTCCTCTAACGGTAAATACACATATTTACCGATAGAAAACACATATATTTGCTCAGTCATGCATCATGCATCCAACGATAAATACACAAATCTACCGATAGAAAAACTCATGTTCGTGTCTCATGCATCATCTAACGGTTAATACACATATTTACCGATAGAACAAAAACTGTGCTTGTTCAGTAATGTACATTCTCTAACGGTATATGTGTTTTTTTACCGATAGAATATGTGAGAGGCAAATTACCTTAGTTAGTTAGTCTAATTGCTAAGTTGCTCTGTAATTTGTTCTGTTGCACTCTCTGTCCCTCTGTTTGTGATGAAAGTTCCACGCTCGCAGCTACACTGCTAGGGTGATCAGCGCAAGCTGGAGGGAAGTTGATTGCGCCCCTCTCTTTAAGGTATGATTAATTGTCGACAATTATCTCTCTCTCCCTCTAGATCTCCCTCCCTCTCTACTTGCAAGCTAGCTGTATTGTGTAGTTCCAATTAAGTTTGTAGCTGTAAGCTTGGGAGCTAGGTAGCTGGAAATGCGTCATGTTTTAGGAGCTAACTAGCTTGTATTGTGTAGTTAGCTAGGTTAATTAGTGTTAATTTCGTCAGGCTAGGGTTCAACACATCTGTTGTAAGAGGCTATACATGTACATATACATAACTTAATCGGGCAGGTTTCATGCATGCATGGCTGACTCGTTAAATTTTGTTAATTGTAGATGGACAGGAAATATTGGATGTATGGAATAAAACGTACTACTTTTGAATATTTGGATGGTGTGAATGAGTTTATTAAATTTGCTGAGCAACAAAAGGAGAGGAAGGGAGAGAAAAATATGCTCTGTCCTTGTACAGATTGTATGAACTTGAAGAGGTTTAGCAACTCTGATCAAATTAAGAGTCATTTGATTCGTTGTGGTTTTAACGCGCGATACACCCGTTGGATATGGCATGGCGAAGATCTTGAGGAAACAAGCACCACTACTACCAATCAGCAGGACTCGGATGTGGATTGCAATAATACCGATGATCATCCGAATTGTGATAATGTTCATTCCGATGTGCACGTAGATGATGATAACAATCTAGATGAGATGTTACGTGATGTAGAGGAAGATTACAACGAAAACAACTTCTGTGAATTTGAGAAACTGATTGCTGACTCTGAGAAGCCTCTGTTCCCTGGATGTGCAACATTTACAAAACTGTCTTCTGTGCTGAGATTATATAACTTGAAAGCAGGCAACGGTTGGAGTGATAAGAGTTTCACGGCACTATTAGATCTTCTAGAGGACATGCTTCCAGAGGGAAATGAGTTGCCAAGATCTACTTACCAAGCCAAAAAACTGTTGTGTCCGTTGGGAATGGAAATCGAAAGAATACACACGTGCCCAAATGATTGTGTATTGTACCGTAACGAGTACTCCAGTTTGCATGTTTGTCCAAGATGCGGCGCATCGAGGTATACGCGTAGGGACCGGATTGACAGTGAACGTCACGAGGTAAAGAAAGGACCTCCGGCGAAAACAGTGTGGTACTTGCCTGTGATACCTAGATTGAAGCGGCTGTTTGCAAATCCGAAAGTCGCGAAGCACTTGCGTTGGCATGCTGAAGCCCGGAAACAAGACGGAAAACTGAGACACCCAGCTGATTCTATTCAATGGACAAACATCAACAGAACATTTGCTGAGTTCGGCGGCGAACTTAGGAATATAAGGTTCAGGCTGAGTACAGATGGTATGAACCCACATGGTAATATGAGCAGTCGGCACAGCACTTGGCTGGTTCTTTTATGCATCTACAATCTTCCTCCTTGGTTATGCATGAAGCGCAAGTACATCATGATGGCGTTACTAATCTAAGGACCGAGACAACCCAGAAATGATATTGACGTATTTCTAGCGCCTTTAATCGAGGACTTACAGAAATTGTGGAGCGAGGTGGTGTAGGTGTGGGATGCATACAAGAAAGAGAATTTCATCTTGCGGGCCCAGATATTTTGCACCATAAAGGATTTTCCGGCCTACGGCAATTTGTCGGGGTATAGGACGAAAGGAGCCAAGGCTTGCCCTATTTGCCTAGATGAAACTGAGAGCATGTGGATGCGAAACTGCCGGAAAATAGTGTACATGGGTCACCGCAGGTTTCTTCCGGTGCATCACACGTACCGTAAGAAGAGGAAATCATTTAACGGGAAGCCAGAGAAGGGATCAGCTCCAGTGTTTCTGACCGGTAAGGAGATTTACTCGCGCGTGAAGGACATCAAAGCTGAGTTCGGTAAGCATTCTAAACCTCGAGAAAAAAATGTTTGGAAGAAGAGATCGATTCTCTGGGATCTACCGTACTGGGAGCACTTACAAGTTTGACATTGCATTGACGTCATGCATGTAGAGAAAAATGTCTGTGACAGTTTGATTGGTTTGTTGTTGAACATTCCAGGAAAGACAAAGGATGGTGTGAAAGCTCGTCGTGACATGGTGGAAATGGGGATAAGGTCTGAGCTTGCACCTTTAGAGAATGGAAAGCGTACATACCTCCCTCCGGCCTGCTATACATTGTCCAAGAGCGAAAAAACAGAACTCTGTCGGTGCCTGCACGGTGTTAAAGTTCCATGTGGGTACTCAGCGAACTTGAAAAAATTTGTGTCCATGAAGGACCTAAGACTAGTTGGCACGAAGTCCCACGACTGTCATGTCCTGATGTCACAAATGCTTCCCATTGCTATCAGAGGCATTCTCCCAGTTAAAGTCAGAGAGACAATCACAAACCTATGTTATTTCTTCAACGCAATATCTTGCAAGGTAAGTATGTGCACTCGTACTATAAGTTTATTACCTCCATCTGTGGAGCTTAATTAGAAGATTTTTCTGATATGAATATTTGGCGCAACTGTGTCCTTGTAGGTAATTGATCCGGATGGATTGGACGCTTTGCAACGCGACGTGGTTACAACTCTTTGTCAGCTCGAGATGTATTTCCATCCATCCTTTTTTGATGTTATGGTCCATCTGATTGTTCACCTTATCAGAGAAATTAAGTTTTGTGGACCCGTGTGCCTGCGCTACATGTATCCATTTGAGAGATTTATGGGTGTATTGAAGGGATACGTAAGGACTCGTCGTCGACCCGAGGGGAGTATCATGGAAGGTTATGCCGCCGAGGAGGTGATTGAATTTTGCACAGATTATATGGCCGGGGTTGACCCAATTGGCGTTCTTAGGTCCCGACACGAGGGTAGGCTTCAGGGAATGGGAACGATTGGATTCAAAGGTATCGTCCCCGCTCGTGATGTGTACGCAAAATCATATTTTTGGGTCTTACAACACATGACGGAGGTCGAGCCATACATACACGAGCACAAGGTAATGTTACGGTCACAGAATCCTTGGAAGTCAAACGTTTGGGTCAGCAGAGAACATAACAGGAAATTTGCTGAGTGGATCCAAGAAAGAGTCACGCGAGCTGCCGAGGGCTCCGTAAGTGAAACTGTGACATGGTTGGCTAGAGGCCCAAGATTCACTGTAGGGACTTGGCAGGGGTACGACATCAATGGGTATTCATTTTACTCAAGAGCTCAAGACGCCAAGAGTAGCACGCAATGTAGAGGAGTGACACTGTTTGCTATTTCCGAGGATGCCAGGTCAGTAAGGGCGCTGAACTCATATTACGGTGCTATTGACGAAATATGGGAGCTCGATTATGGATTACTTAAGATTCCCTGTTTCGATGCCAATGGGTCGAAATCCTTCGAGGTGTTCAAGTTGACAGTTACGGGTTTACTCTCGTCGATCTTGGTAGAGTCGGACACCAAGACGATCCATTCATACTTGCAAAGCAAGCCATACAGGTATTCTACATCGTTGACCCGGCCAATCCAAACTTGCATGTTGTCCTCCACAGCAAGAGACGTATTGTTGGGGTCGAAGATGTTGTCGACAAAGAGGAGTATAACCAATTCGATGAAATACCTCCATTTTTAGAGGACATTCAATATATCCGTACTGAAGATATCGACGAAACAACGTATCTGTAAGATGACCACGAAGAAGGATTATGGGTTGAGAACCATGATGATTAATTTCTATTTCAGGAATAAATGCCAAGCAAACAGCCCACAAGTTTTGCAGCAAGGTGAGGAACTTATCATTAATACATCAGGCAGTACAATTTTCTTTAGAACTTAATGATAAGCTAGTTCACAGCATTAATATATCTCAATTTTACTCCAAAGCATGAGTTCTAACATGTACAGTACCTTTATCCTGTAAATACTTAATTCCTCCCTTCAAATAGCACTTGCAAAAATATCATCGCAGCCTCTTGCTTCTTCAAATTAAGCTCTCCAAAAATCAATTTTTCTGACGGTATTTTGTTATTTCTACCGATACAAAAGGACATCCGCTACTTTAATGTGTCTCAGGCACTTCGAAAGTTTCGCTGCGAAAGCTGTACTTATTCTATCGGTATTATTATATTGTACCGTTAGAATAAATTCGTTAGTCTCACGGTATTTGTTGTCTAACGGTTTTTTCCTGTTTGTACCGATAGAACAATACTCTGGCGCTTTGAATTCTCAACCGTGTCGCCATGCGTCGCCTTGGAAATTCTATAAGTACCTCGCCATGCGTCGCGGTATTTTTTTGTTTTTCTAATCCTCGAACGCTTCGACTCCTTATCTTCTCTTTCACAATGGCAACCTCCGTGGGATCGTCAGCCACGCCCTCCCCGATAAGAACTCTACATCTCCTGGGTTTACCCCTGTATTGTTAATCCATGTTCACTACATTCTTGACCTGTTGCTTTGCACAGGGAATGGGAGCCGTGGAAGACACTGGCAAAGTGAAGGCCGAACTGAGGGCCCTCCAGGAGGAGCACAAGCTCCTTACGGACAAGCACACTCGGCTGCGGCTTGACCTTGACGATCTCTTCCAGTGTATTCAGCGCATGAAGACGGATGGTGACAATGCTAGGGCGAGGACGAGGCGTCTTCGCGAGGAGAAGAAAGCCGCGGATATGACCATCGCTGGCTACGGTTTGACTATGAAGGATACCATAGCGAAGCTGAGGGAGGTCGCAGGCTTTCTCGACGCGGTAGTAGTTGATCCTAGGGATAACTTGTCGCTAGAGGAGTCCTGTATCCTGGCTGCAAGTCAAACTGACTCTATTCTACATGCAGCCAGGGCTAAGACCACCCCTTGACCTAGCATTTTGGGTTTTAATTTTTTTTAAGTGATAAAACAATAATGAATGAACAATTTCTTTTGATGTCAATTTTCCAATTTTCCGGCTATCTTCCCACTTTCTTTATCATTCTGCAGCTTTCAAGCACGGTCTGTTTGATGTTAAATTCTGTTTACCTTTTCATTTTCTGACGGTATTTTGTTGTTTTTACCGATAGAAAAATGGAACAACATACTATTAAAACTTTGGATCTGGAAGGACATGAGGCATGCAATGTACGTACTAGTTTGGTTGGTAATTTTTACTCACTTGGTATGAATATATGGCAATGTGGATGGGTCTTCGATGTATATGTTTCAAATGCATATCTCTTGGTTATCTTTTGCATTACCTGTATGTCATATATGACATTTCCCAAACTAATAGATGTGATGAAGTCCTGATGACTTGCATACAGGTAATGCAAAAGATAACCAAGAGAGGGTGCTATAGACCATATTATTTCTTTCTTGGTTGTGACCTACTTTCTGTGCTACTTCAATATATTTATATTCCATTAGCATTAGGTTTGTCAGATTATGCACAGTGGCACTTAGATGCTTGTGTGCATATTTACGTGTGAAATAATAATGCTGGCCCATGAATATTAGTATAGAAAATCATTGAGAATGTTATGTGATGACAGTGAGTAGTGGCTTATCAACAAAATTTATTCATGTATTTCTGAACAGTTCAAGAAGTAATTTATTCATGTATTTCTTTTAGTATTATTTTGTTCGGACATCCCTTTTGCAGCCCTAATTAGATTCTAGTCCTGGGCTGAGTTATGGAACTCCAAGAAAATTAATTGCCATATGTTGCCTGTAACACCCCGATTTTTCCCAAATCCTGGCCTGTCTTGTCCCTCTCTATTTCAGAATGAGATCCCTGTTGTGCCAGCAGCTTACCCCAAAAAGTCGGCAATCAAACTCTTTCGTTCAGATCGTTTTCACAAATCAGCCCTTTTCATATTTGTCAGAAGCCCAAAAAGACTAAAAGTCTCAGACCACCTCCAAACTTTGATTTGATTCAGTGAACATCTCCCATTCACTATTCTGAACATTTTTCCTTCTGGAAGAATTTCCAAATCTTACCCTAAACCTGAGTTTCGACCTTTGCCGTTTTTGAAACCCTAATTACCCTGTTTTACCCTAATTACTCTGTTTTCGGATTTTTGTCGAAACCCTCAAATCTTATTCAAATTCACCAAATTTCCTGCCAGATGAGTCCCAGCATTTTAGTGTCACTCAGCTACGAAATCAAAGTTCAATTTGGACCCCCAAATCTCCAGAATTGCAATCAGGTCCAAACTCCAAAGAAAGATCATCGCAAATCAGTCCTTTTATTGAATTTAGGCCCCTGGCCGTGTCTCAGCAGAACCCGCCTCAGTGCATCGCCGTGTTCTTCGCCGCCGGTGAACCTCCTGCCGTACCAACACCTCAACCACGTAGCTGACACCCGTGCGCACTCGTGGCACCACCGTGGACGCCACCTCGGCCGCGCCAGCACAACCAATTTCTTCCCCGCGCGCGTGCCCGCGAACCAGCAAGTCCAGCTTCGCCCGTTCGACACGTCTCGGCCACGCGTCGATGGAGCTTTCACTTCACCGTTCCCTCGCCGCTTGCGCCTGTGCCATCCACTGCCAAAAGCCTGCACCGCTGCACGCCAGTGCCTCGCCATCATCGCCGGCACAAGTCCCCCCTGTGTCCAGTCGCTTCGCGGTCGACTTTGTCGCCACTGTTCCCCAACTTGTCGACCAGAGGATTGCTTCAGCGCCTATAAATACTCCTAAGTGCATTGCTTCAGTTTCCAGTACCAGAAAACCACCAACTCTCCAGCGCCGCCGTGAACAGCTTCTTCCCCGGCGAGCTGTTTTCGAGGCCGCCATCGCCAGAGCTCTCCACAGCCCCAATCTCCAATCCAAAGCCACCAGTGAGTTCCTCTCTTCTCCCTCTCTGTGTCATAGCTCCCAATTGCAGCAGATTGATCCCCATCGCCGGTGATCGCCGGATTCCCGATTTGCCCTGTTTCCCCAATGCCGTTCGATTCTCTCCAAATTAGCTCTCGATTCTGTAGAAGAAGTTGATCAGTGAGCTTAGTAGAGCAAGCCTGTGGAATCAAAATCCCCAATTGTGCTCAAATCGAAGAAATCCCGATTTGGAACTTCATCAGTTCGCTGGACCTCGTCGCCGAGCTTCTCCGGCCATCCTCCAGTGAAATTAACCCCTCCAGCAGCCTTGTTGTGCCCTAGAGATCATTCTCAAGCTTGGAATTGAGCCCTTTTGCCTTGTATCGAGAATCCCCAATTCGGTGTCTTCTTCTCCGGCACAGTTCACCGGAGTTTGCTTCCCGGCCGATTCAGTCGACACCACTTTGTCCCTTAGCTTTGCCTCACCTCCCTGAGCATTTTCTTCCACTAGCTCGACATCTGGATCTGCCTAGATTGTGAGTTATGCCCTTGTCAAGCTCTTGTCCAGATCAATGTCTGTGCCGTGTCGCCACCGTGTTTGCTCACCAGATTTGGCCGCCCTCCGGCCACTTTCAGCCCTTGATCCTGTTAAGTATTTTGTTCCTGTTATCAATGCCTACCTCCCAGACAAAGTTGTGCATCAATTGGAGCCCTGGATCAAAGGTTAAGCTTTGCCCTAGTTTTTGGCAATGTCTGCACTATGTCAGTGCATGTCAGCCACTGGCATTAGCCTTGTTTGACCCCTTCTGGTTGAGCAATGGAAATGTCACTTTGTTCCCTAGATTCCTGGAGTTGTGTTCTACATCTTTCCCTTCTGCCACTTCTCCAGAAAACCTACCTAAGACCAACTTAAGGCTATGTCTAGCTGTGGACTGAATGTCGGCCTTTGACATTCAACTTCTTTTGAGCCCATCTCTTCGACCAGCACCCAAGTGACTTTGTCCAAATCTTTTCCCTTGCATGCATGATATATTTACTTATTATTTTCTATTGCAACTATTTTTTGTATGCTTATGTAGCGTATGTGTTGTATTGCTTGTGTCCGCCGCAGTGCCAAAGTTGAAGGAGTGGAAGAAGTCTTCGAGGTTTCGTTCAAGTAATTAGACCCAGCAGTGCAAGGCAAGTCTCAACCCCTTGATCATGTCTTGCCTAATATTTTCAAATGAAGTATGTTAGTTGCTTTCAAAATATATGCATGCCTTATATTCAAATGAGAGTATGTTCAAATAATGTGGTTAGATATAACCTAAATGATTGTGAAACCCCTCTTGTGATTGAATACCCATGCATCCTTGTGACCCTAGGATATATGCTTAGAATTATGCTTATGCTTGAAAACTTATGATAAATATCAAATGGTCGCTTATAAGAAAAACATGTTTGAGAACCCCTCTTTGTGAAAGAAAATACAAATTAGAATTGATAGTGAGGATTGGTTTGTATGGAGAGGGTGCGGTGCGCACCAGGGAATGTGGATGGCTCCTCACTATTAATTGATAAGGACTAGAACCTTGTGTTGTGCCTCTATGCGGCATGAAAAATGTACCAACCACTTGCCTGGTATGGGACAGGCACGACTTAGTAGCTTTTTGGTATTAGCAGTTCCCTGCATGGTTTGTCGGTCTGGTTTCTCGCGTGGAGAAACTGGTTGGGCGCAGTTCGTCCGTGAGTGATGTGAGTTCAGAAAAAGCATGAGAGGACATGGTGGAAAGAAGGAAGACTCCCTATGCCTCCGATTAAGCCGTGCGCGGTTGTAATCGTGACGGTCAAATGTCTCGCGTGGACAGACCAAGGCTATGTGTCCTGCGGGAGCATAGGCCAAAGGCTAGGAAGTAAGGAGTGGGTAGGACCCACAACGGTACTTGAGACTTAATTGTCTATTTACCGGGCGGAGATACTGTTAATACTGAACTGCAAAAGCGTTGTGTGATCTCGGCCTTGTCACATGTGTATAAGTCACATGGAACTGTACCGACTTGAAAGTCGAGTGAAGAAGTGGATTTAAAAAGAGGTACACCTTTGCAAAGTGTAAGAAAAGTATCGGATACTCTGTACTCCCAGGTCATGGAGTATGTTCGCCGTGGATTTATTCATGTGGTTCAGCACAAGTAAATATTTGGAATGTTTTCATAATATGGGTTGATAAAAGTGATGACTCATGGGAGACCATCACATAACAATTTCTTAAAGTCTATTATAAGATTTACAAAACCCCGCTGTTGAAAATAAAACCCTTATTTGAGAGATCAAAGAATTGAAATCTATACTATTTATGATTATAAGACTTAAACCCTTTTCTTGATCACTCCTCATCTATATACCTGCATTCTTGTAACGAGACTTGCTGAGCATTGTGTAAAAACATGCTCACCCTTGCCTTTACAAACAAATTCAGAAGAAAAGATTCGAGGATTCCGATTCCCCTGGCCTTGAGCACCAAGAAGAGGAAAGAGTCTTTCCAGACGATTTGAGCTTCTAGGAGGGTCATGAGCCAAGTTGAGTCCGATGTGGAGGAAGCCCTTCCAGAGCCGCTGCAGAAGGAAGTGAAGACCTTTGTGGTTGCTTTTTGTGTTGTTTTTCTGTGTTCGGTACCTCGATACCGATTCTTGATTTTGAAAAACTCTCTACTTTTGTATCAACTTTAATTAATGCCATCCTTGGCATTATGGCATTGTAATAGTGGTCCTCGTGACCTTGTACTTGTTTTTATCTACTTGCTTTATTGTTTAAAGTGAATCCTGTTGTTGTGAGCTTGTGATGAACCTACCTATGGGCAATCCACCTGGGCGGTTGCCACGGGATTCCTCAAAGGAGGGTCCCACAGGAAATGGTATCAGAGCAAAGGCTCGACTGTAGGTCGTGACCCTTCTATAGACATTGGCGTCCCTAGAAAGAAAATCGTTAGTTTATTTGACTAAAATCTAATTACGAAAATCTAATTTGTCTAAGAAAAATATATTATGTAGTTATCCTTTTTGATTATTTGAAAAAGCTTTAAACATTATTTCCAACTTTTAGGTGTTTTTGCGTTATGTCCCCTTAGATAGCTTTCGTGCTTCAGTGGTAGTCTACGAAATCCCAGAACATGGAATTGAACCTGATGGGCGCAGATGAAGATCAGGAGGAGGACTCAGAAGAGGTAGAGCCTCACGGTTCTTCCAATACCGACGTGTGATCCCAGACTTTCCCCTGGTTTAACCTTTTGTGCCTAACCATAGCAGACGTTAGATCTTTTGTGTAGTAGTTGCTTGTCTTGATGTGTGTTGGTTGCTAAGTATTCCTATAAGCCGTAGAGGCAAAACTATGTATTTCATAAAAATCTAATTTATGAAAAACATCTTGCACTTTCCAATCCTTGTCTCACGGATTGATCCCAGCTTTCCGCTTGTACACTATCTGTGTTTCCCTCTGAATCAGCAATCTTTTCTTTGACCGCCTGTTAGAGTAGATTGGTTAACTCAAGAGGAAGATCTCGTGGAATAGAACCTGAGGAAGATACCAGTGACATGAGGAACACATCTGAAAGAAGAGCCCGTATCAATTAAGATCAACCCAGATCACCAACCCCCATGTCACAAGGAGGAAATATCAATGATATGTTGATATGGATGCAGTGAGAATCCCAATCAAATCCAGCTGTAGAAATATTGCCTTTTGTATCGGCAACCTAGGATTCCTAGCAGATTTGCTAGTTCTGAATCTTCAAGAATTAGACATCATTCTTGGAATGGACTGGCTAGCTAGTAAAGCACAAAAGTCAGAAAGATTGTAAAACGAAAACCGTCACTCTAACCAACGTCGAAGGAGAACAAGTCACATTCTGCACAGAACAGAACAGAACAAAACAGAACAGAGAAGAAAAGAAGAGAAGAATAAAAGAAAAGAAAGATCTCCACTAATTGACCGTATGGACATCTTGAACAGTGTTGAAGAGATCAAGTAGAGGATATCCCAAAGACTGTACTCATGACAAGACATGGATTATATGAGTTTATAGTAATGTCATCCGGACAAACGAATGCACCGGCAATGTTCATGAACTTAAGGGAAAAGTTCTCATGGAATATCTAGACAAGTTCATTATTGTGTTTATGGATGATATTCTCATTTTCCCCGAGAACGAGGAAGAGCATATTCAGCACCTAAGTTTAGTGCTAAGGAGGTTAGCAGATCACCAATTGTACGCCAAGATTGATAAGTGTACTCTCTGGTTGAAAAAGATTCTTTCTTAGACCACATTATATCAGGTGAAGGAATATTCTTGTATCAGTCAAAGACCCAAGCTACACCATAATATCAGTCAAATCTACAGTACCCAAGACCCATGACAGCCAAGAGCCTGGCTTGTCACAGAAGCCACTATCAGCGTGATTGTCCCCACACTGCTATCATTGTAGACAATTCAGTCATTGTCAAGAGAAATCCCCTAGAGGAATCTGCCAAATCCAATAGCCAAGAGAAGAAGTGAAGGTCAACAACAGCCTGCAGTTCAGACGCTAATCCCAATGCCTGCCCCAATACAACAGTATGGATAAGAAGCTCCAGCTGCAAGAGAAAGATTTCCAACTAACCATAGAAGAAGTTGAGGAAACCCGGTACCAACTCAAGGCAGACTCAACTATGTCACATCAGAAGAAGAAGGAGGATCATCAGACAAAAATTTTTGCTATTTAAAGTGGACTGAATATGACGTGTCTAGAGTATCCTATTGCTATTCAATTTCCCGACTCTAGGATGCCAGTAAAGTCAGTGTGCGAAGGAGTGAGATTTAATATAAGTGGAAAGGAGTTCTCTGCTAAACTAATGGCACTAGAACTACAAGGATTGAGATGTTATACCTAGAATGGACTGGTTGTCGGAACATAAAGGACAAATGGATTGTGAGCGTAAGACCGTTGCCCTTACTAGTCCTAATGGAAAAGAAGTTTTGTTCCAATTCTGAGAGGATGTTAGTAGAACACCCAGCCCAAAATCCGCACAGTTCAAAGAAAGAGGTGAACCAGATCCCCGAAGTTGGAAGATACCCAAACGTGTTTCCAAAAGAGTTACCAGAAGTGCCCTGATCAAGGTTTTGAACTCAATGTTGAATTGAAACCTGGGGCGGCACCCGTATCAAAAATGCCATATCAGATGTCAGTCAAAGACCAAGAGGAGCATCCTGACCACCTACGAAAAGTTCTGGATAAACTAAGGGAGCAACAATTTTATGCTAAGTCGGATAAGTGTGAATTTGGACACAGGAAATTTCGTTTTTAGGTCACCTGACGACAGCCGAAGGAGTGCAAGTGAATCGAGTTAAAAATCGAGACCGTGAAAGAGTGGTAACAACCAGAATTAGTGACTGAGGTCAGAAGTTTTCTTGGATTAGCTGAGCACTATCACCGATTTATTGAAGGATTTTTCCAAGCTAGCCAAGCCGCCCACTAGTTTGTTGAAAAAGGATGTCCAATTTGAATGGACAGAAGATTGTCAGAAGAGCTTCGAAGAGTTGAAACGAAGGCTAACAACCACACTGATCCTAGTACTCCCTGATAATAGGAAGAATTTTGAGATGTAGAGTGATGCATCTAGGCATGAAATGAGTTGTGTCTTAATGCAAGGAAGAAGAACAGTCGCATTTGCATCGAGATAACTGTAGTCGCATGAGAAGAATTACCCGAACTGTGACGTGAAGTTAGCAACAATGATTCACGCACTCAAGATTTGGAGACATTATCTACTAAGGAATCGATGTGCAATCTACTCATACCACAAGAGTTTGAAGTATGTTTTGCCCAGCAGAATTTGAACATGAGGCAACGTCGATGGCTAGAGTTAATAAAGAACTATGGCCTAGACATGCATTACCATCCTGGTAAAGTTAATGTCATTGCAGACACCTTGAGCAGAAAGGTTTACTGCAGCACCATTGTTGTACCAGAATTAATGGAGGATTGCATCGGCAAATGATTAAATCAGTAGATTAAGGTTCTGTGACCATGTACGTTGTCAGTTACACCTACCTTAGAAGAAGAGATTCGAAAATCACAAGGAAGTGATGAAGGAACTCGGAAGATCAAAGAGGATATGAGGATCAGAAAGGCAGTAGAATTTCGAGAAGATGAGCAAGGTGCAATTTGGCAAGATGAAAGGATGTGTGTTCTAGAGGTTAAGGAGATCAAGACACTAACTTCGAAAGAAGCTCATAACACTCCATACTATATTCACCCCGGAAGTACTCGGATGTGTTAGGACTCGAAGAATCAATTTTGGTGAAGTCACATGGACAAAGATTGCCGAGTAAGCGGTAAAGTGTGACACATGTCAAGAGGATGAAGACCAAGCATCGAAGGCTAGCAGGATTGTTACAGCCACTAGCCATACTGGAATGGAAATGAGAAGAAGATGGAATAAACTTTATCACAGGACTTCCGAAGACTAAGAATGGATATAACTCCGTGTGGATGATCGTGGACAGACTGGCGAAAGTAGCACATCTCGTACTAATGCAGATGACTTATGATGGCGCCAAGTCAGCAGGAATTTACATGACTAGGACTGTGACTCTACATGGTATACCCAAGAGGATTGTATCAAATCATGGAGCACAACCCACTTCAAGATTTTGGAAAAGTCTGCATGAAGCCCCAAAAATAAGGTTGAACTTCAGCACAGCTTACCACCCTCAGACTAGAGAATGGACACAACTAGTGAATCAAATACAGGAGGATAAGTTGCAAACATGTGTGCTCAAATATGGAATTTCATGAGAGTTATACTGCCATACACAAAATTCACCCACAGCAGTAACTACCATACAAGTTTGCAGATGTTCCCACTTGAAGCTCTATACAGCTGCAAGTGCAGAATGCCTTTACATTAGTCAGAAATTGGAGAAAGGCAACTAATCATCTCAGAAATAGCTCAAGATGTAGAAGCTCGTGTACGGATCATTAAAAAGAGGCCAAAGACTGCAAAGTCCAGACAAGAAGAGTTCTACTGATAACCAACAACAGAAGAAGGGAGTTATCTTTCGAGAAAGGTGAATACGTATATCTCAAGGTAATGCCTTACAAAGGAGTACGTCGATTTAAGATAAAGGGAAAGCTAAGCCCAAGATACATTGAATCCTGTAGGATTCTAGAGAAGCAAGGAGAGGTAGCATATGAGTTAGAGCTACCACCCGAACTAGCAGGAGTTCACAACATTCTTCATGTATCTCAACTAAGGAAGTGTTTGAAGAAACCGACAGAGCATACATCTCTAAGGAGGTAGAAGTTCAATCAGACTCATCCTACCAAGAATATCCCAGTAATATACTTGAGGTCAGTGAAAGAAAATTGAAATCAAGGACCATTCGATTCTGCAAAGTTCAACGCAACAACCACTCAGAAGAAGAGTCAACATGAAAAAGGGAAGAAGGACTGCATCAAGATTTCCCTTACCTGTTTTCAGACCTACCAGAATCTCGAGGACGAGATTGTTTTTAAGGAGGTTAGGTTGTAACACCCCGATTTTTCCCAAATCCTGGCCTGTCTTGTCCCTCTCTATTTCAGAATGAGATCCCTGTTGTGCCAGCAGCTTACCCCAAAAAGTCGGCAATCAAACTCTTTCGTTCAGATCTTTTTCACAAATCAGCCCTTTTCATATTTGTCAGAAGCCCAAAAAGACTAAAAGTCTCAGACCACCTCCAACTTCGATCTGATCCAGTGAACATCTCCCATTCACTATTCTGAACATTTTTCCTTCTGGAAGAATTTCAAAATCTTACCCTAAACCTGAGTTTCGACCTTTGCCGTTTTTGAAACCCTAATTACCCTGTTTTACCCTAATTACTCTGTTTTCGGATTTTTGTCGAAACCCTCAAATCTTGTTCAAATTCACCAAATTTCCTGCCATATGAGTCCCAGCATTTTAGTGTCACTCAGCTGCGAAATCAAAGTTCAATTTGGACCCCCAAATCTCCAGAATTGCAATCAGGTCCAAACTCCAAAGAAAGATCATCGCAAATCAGTCCTTTTATTGAATTTAGGCCCCTGGTCGTGTCTCAGCAGAACCCGCCTCAGTGCATCGCCGTGTTCTTCGCCGCCGGTGAACCTCCTGCCGTGCCAACACCTCAACCACGTAGCTGACACCCGTGCGCACTCGTGGCACCGCCGTGGACGCCACCTCGGCCGCGCCAGCACAACCAATTTCTTCCCCGCGCGCGTGCCCGCGAACCAGCAAGTCCAGCTTCGCCCGTTCGACACGTCTCGGCCACGTGTCGATGGAGCTTTCACTTCACCGTTCCCTCGCCGCTTGCGCCTGTGCCATCCACTGCCAAAAGCCTGCACCGCTGCACACCAGTGCCTCGCCATCATCGCCGGCACAAGTCCCCCCTGTGTCCAGTCGCTTCGCGGTCGACTTTGTCGCCACTGTTCCCCAACTTGTCGACCAGAGGATTGCTTCAGCGCCTATAAATACTCCTAAGTGCATTGCTTCAGTTTCCAGTACCAGAAAACCACCAACTCTCCAGCGCCGCCGTGAACAGCTTCTTCCCCGGCGAGCTGTTTTCGAGGCCGCCATCGCCAGAGCTCTCCACAGCCCCAATCTCCAATCCAAAGCCACCAGTGAGTTCCTCTCTTCTCCCTCTCTGTGTCATAGCTCCCAATTGCAGCAGATCGATCCCCATCGCCGGTGATCGCCGGATTCCCGATTTGCCCTGTTTCCCCAATGCCGTTCGATTCTCTCCAAATTAGCTCTCGATTCTGTAGAAGAAGTTGATCAGTGAGCTTAGTAGAGCAAGCCTGTGGAATCAAAATCCCCAATTGTGCTCAAATCGAAGAAATCCCGATTTGGAACTTCATCAGTTCGCTGGACCTCGTCGCCGAGCTTCTCCGGCCATCCTCCAGTGAAATTAACCCCTCTAGCAGCCTTGTTGTGCCCTTGAGATCATTCTCAAGCTTGGAATTGAGCACTTTTTCCTTGTATCGAGAATCCCCAATTCGGTGTCTTCTTCTCCGGCACAGTTCACCGGAGTTTGCTTCCCTGCCGATTCAGTCGACACCACTTTGTCCCTTAGCTTTGCCTCACCTCCCTGAGCATTTTCTTCCACTAGCTCGACATCTGGATCTGCCTAGATTGTGAGTTATGCCCTTGTCAAGCTCTTGTCCAGATCAATGTCTGTGCCGTGTCGCCACCGTGTTTGCTCACCGGATTTGGCCGCCCTCCGGCCACTTTCAGCCCTTGATCCTGTTAAGTATTTTGTTCCTGTTATCAATGCCTACCTCCCAGACAAAGTTGTGCATCAATTGGAGCCCTGGATCAAAGGTTAAGCTTTGCCCTAGTTTTTGGCAATGTCTGCACTATGTCAGTGCATGTCAGCCACTGGCATTAGCCTTGTTTGACCCCTTCTGGTTGAGCAATGGAAATGTCACTTTGTCCCCTAGATTCCTGGAGTTGTGTTCTACATCTTTCCCTTCTGCCACTTCTCCAGAAAACCTACCTAAGACCAACTTAAGGCTATGTCTAGCTGTGGACTGAATGTCGGCCTTTGACATTCAACTTCTTTTGAGCCCATCTCTTCGACCAGCACCCAAGTGACTTCGTCCAAATCTTTCCCTTGCATGCATGATATATTTACTTATTATTTTCTATTGCAACTATTTTTTGTATGCTTATGAAGCGTATGTGTTGTATTGCTTGTGTCTACCGCAGTGCCCGAAGTTGAAGGAGCGGAAGAAGTCTTCGAGGTTTCGTTCAAGTCATTAGACCCAGCAGTGCAAGGCAAGTCTCAACCCCTTGATCATGTCTCACCTAATATTTTTCAAATGAAGTATGTTAGTTGCTTTCAAAGTATATGCATGCCTTATATTCAAATGAGAGTATGTTCAAATAATGTGGTTAGATATAACCTAAATGATTGTGAAACCCCTCTTGTGATTGAATACCCATGCATCCTTGTCACCCTAGGATATATGCTTAGAATTATGCTTATGCTTGAAAACTTATGATAAATATCAAATGGTCACTTATATGAAAAACATGTTTGAGAACCCCTCTTTGTGAAAGAAAATACAAATTAGAATTGATAGTGGGGATTGGTTTGTATGGAGAGGGTGCGGTGCGCACCAGGGAATGTGGATGGCTCCTCACTATTAATTGATAAGGACTAGAACCTTGTGTTGTGCCTCTATGCGGCATGAAAAACGTACCAACCACTTGCCTGGTATGGGACAGGCACGACTTAGTAGCTTTTTGGTATTAGCAGTTCCCTGCATGGTTTGTCGGTCTGGTTTCTCGCGTGGAGAAACTGGTTGGGCGCAGTTCGTCCGTGAGTGATGTGAGTTCAGAAAAAGCATGAGAGGAAAAGGTGGAAAGAAGGAAGACTCCCTATGCCTCCGATTAAGCCGTGCGCGGTTGTAATCGTGACGGTCAAATGTCTCGCGTGGACAGACCAAGGCTATGTGTCCTGCGGGAGCATAGGCCAAAGGCTAGGAAGTAAGGCAGTGGGTAGGACCCACAACGGTACTTGAGACTTAATTGTCTATTTACCGGGCGGGGATACTGTTAATACTGAACTGCAAAAGCGTTGTGTGATCTCGGCCTTGTCACATGTGTATAAGTCACATGGAACTGTACCAACTTGAAAGTCGAGTGAAGAAGTGGATTTAAAAAGAGATACACCTTTGCAAAGTGTAAGAAAAGTATCGGATACTCTGTACTCCCAGGTCATGGAGTATGTTCGCGGTGGATTTATTCATGTGGTTCAGCACAAGTAAATATTTGGAATGTTTTCATAATATGGGTTGATAAAAGTGATGACTCATGGGAGACCATCACATAACAATTTCTTAAAGTCTATTATAAGATTTACAAAACCCCGCTGTTGAAAATAAAACCCTTATTTGAGAGATCAAAGAATTGAAATCTATACTATTTATGATTATAAGACTTAAACCCTTTTTTTGATCACTCCTCATCTATATACCTGCATTCTTGTAACGAGACTTGCTGAGCATTGTGTAAAAACATGCTCACCCTTGCCTTTACAAACAAATTCAGAAGAAAAGATTCGAGGATTCCGATTCCCCTGGCCTTGAGCACCAAGAAGAGGAAAGAGTCTTTCCAGACGATTTGAGCTTCTAGGAGGGTCATGAGCCAAGTTGAGTCCGATGTGGAGGAAGCCCTTCCAGAGCCGCTGCAGAAGGAAGTGAAGACCTTTGTGGTTGCTTTTTGTGTTGTTTTTCTGTGTTCGGTACCTCGATACCGATTCTTGATTTTGAAAAACTCTACTTTTGTATCAACTTTAATTAATGCCATCCTTGGCATTATGGCATTGTAATAGTGGTCCTCATGACCTTGTACTTGTTTTTATCTACTTGCTTTATTGTTTAAAGTGAATCCTGTTGTTGTGAGCTTGTGATGAACCTACCTGTGCGCAATCCACCTGGGCGGTTGCCACGGGATTCCTCAAAGGAGGGTTCCACATTGCCTGCTTCCTATGTGAAAATGTGTAGACGAAAACGCTGAGAAATAGATTCTTATTTTGTATTAATTGCATGGTAGCTTTTGTGTTTACCGATGGAAAAAATATTTAAAATAGGTCCTTTTTCTTTGTAAAATGATTTGGTTTGTGTTTCCATTAAATTTTTGATGGTTTGTTGATGGTTTTGCAGGGAAAGACATGTGGCGTCTTCATTGGATGGTACCAGTGGTTCGACTAGGGCCAACCCCAACGTAACTGAAGATGCAGCTGTTACATCCTGGCACAAGAGGGTGGGACGAGGCGCGACGACGTTGGGCCGTTTGGCCAAACGCACGGATCTTTCTTGTGAGTTCAACCAATTTGGGAGGCCGGTTGGAAAGAATACTGGGAAGTACGCGGCCTACGTTGGGCTGTTGGCGAAAGAAAGGGTAAAGATCACCATGCAGAGCTGGAAGGACGTGACGGCGGACGAGAGGGATGGGTTGTGGGCGGAAGTGAAGGTTAAATTAACTGAAATCGCTGAACTCTTTCGTAATCACGTTCTCTTGGCTTATACTAAAGTTTAACTAACTCGTGATTAATTGTATGCATTTTTTGAAAACAGGCTAAGTGGAACATCCTCGACGATACACCTAGGACGGCCTGCTTGAAGGACAAGAACGAAACATGGAAAACCTTTAAGAGCTGGCTCGTCAGTAACTTCCTCGCTGCGGGGAAATCTCCTTGCGAGAAGTACCCCTTCATATCGGAGGAGGTATGGGAGGAATTCACCAAGCAGAAGGGGACTGAGGAGTTCAAGGCCCTTAGCGAGAAGAATAGGGCTATCCAGAAGAGGAACGACCACCCTTCATTGGCTCGGATCCTGGGGCTACGCGGGGAAGGAGGAGCAGTGGAAGAAGGAAGACGAGCAAAATCCTATCATCGACACCCCTGAGTTGCCGCTCTCCGAGATCCGGGATGAGAGGTGCAAGCGATGGTGGAGGGGGAGGGGGTCCGTGTCATCCACCGGGTCTGTGCAGTTCGCAACCCCTGGGGACGTCGACGTTGTGAGGCGAATGGTAAGTTGGCTAACCTCGTAAACTATGTGCACACAAGTGTATATAAGGCAATTTGTCTCACAAGGTACCTTTAAATGTAACAGATCTCTTTAGAGAAGGAGGCAGTGGAGGGATTCTTTACCCCACAGAGGGAGAACGACATCCTCACCTGGGTTCTAGGAAATAAGGAGCATCCCGGGCGGACACGGGCCGTGGGAGCCATTGTGTCGTGAAAGGCCGGTTTCGCAGATCCGGCTCCACCGAGGAAGCAGGCCCGCTCCTGGAAGGAAAAGGAAGCGGAGCTCTCCGATAAGATACGGGCTGAGGTACGGGCGGAGATACGGGCTGAGGTGCAGTCTGAGGTGCAGTCTGAGGTTGCACAAATGAGGGAAGAGTTTGCACGGTTGAGAGATGCATTGCTGAGCAAGAGTGCAGATGCGGAACCCCAGGGCGACAGTACCCCGCGGGGTCGGATAAGTAGTTGCACTTCGAAGGTCCTCGCGGATCCAGTGGATCTACTTGAGGTACTGCAAGCCTTCATCTGTGCACTTAAGTTGATGCCACTCCCATTCTGTTAGAGTTGTTTCGCTAACCTGTTTTAATATTTACAAATTTGCAGAAGCCGGAGGGTTGCATCCTACTGAATCACCTAGGCGACCGGCAGGAAGTGGTTGGACACGGCTTTGTATATCCGTCTGGGCCGGATGTCCGGGTCCATTGCGTACCTCTGCGGTTGGGGTTTGCAAAGGTACAGGTGGACATGGCCATGCCGGGCTACAACGATTCTCCATTGGCAGTCCTAACAGAGGAACTACAGACACTTGCTGAGGCAGTGGGCTCCTAAGTACAGTGGCCCAAGAAGTGTCTTCTAATACAACCGGTAAATCCTACACATTTTAGATTACATCCTACTCAGTACACTCAACTTGTATAATCTAACATACGTGCTCATTAATTGAAGTGGCCTGCCGTTGGGCTACCAGGGGACTGCGCCCCTAGCACGGGGCATGAGGCCCGATCTCGTGCCACCCTGGACACATCAAAGATGGCCTCGACCCCACCCAGCCACAACTACAGAAGTGCATTCCACTAACCCTTATTTTCTAACGGTTATAAGCAATCTAGGAATTGATATGGATGGACTGGACGATTTGCAACGCGATGTGACCACCACTCTTTGTCAGCTGGAGATGTATTTCCCTCCATCCTTTTTTGATGTTATGGTCCATCTAATTGTTCACCTTGTCAGAGAAATTAAGTTTTGTGGACCCGTGTTCCTGCGCTACATGTATCCATTTGAGAGATTTATGGGTATCTTGAAGGGATATGTATGGAATCGACATCGGCCTGAGGGCAGTATCATTGAAGGTCATGCTGCCGAGGAGGTGATCGAATTTTGCACCAACTATATGGCCGGGGTTGACCCAATTGGTGTTCCTACGTCCCGGCATGAGGGCAGGCTTCAGGGCATTGGAACGATTGGATTTAAAGCAGTCATCCCCTCTAGTGATCTGTATGCAAAACCCCATTTTTGGGTCTTACAGCACATGACGGGGGTGGAGCCATACATACACGAGCACAAGGAAATGTTACGGAAACAGAATCCCTCGAAGCCAGAGATTTGGGTCACCAGAGAACATAATAGGAAGTTTGCTGGGTGGATCGAAAATAGAGTCCTGCAAGCTTCTGAGGGCGACGTAGATGAAGATGTTACATGGTTGGCCAGAGGGCCTAGATTTACTGTAGGGACTTGGCAGGGGTATGACATCAACGGCTATTCATTTTACACAAGAACTCAGGACGAGAAGAGTACTATGCAATGTAGTGGAGTGACACTACTTGCTATTTCGGAGGATGCCAGGGCAGTAAGGGCACTTGACTCATATTACGGTGTTATTGAGGAAATATGGGAGCTCGATTATGTATTACTTAAGATTCCTCTGTTTCGATGCCAATGGGTCGAAATCCCTCGAGGTGTTAAAGTCGACAATTATGGGTTTACTCTCGTCGATCTCAGTAGAGTCGCACACAAAGATGATCCATTTATACTTGCTGAGCAAGCCACACAGGTGTTCTACATCGTTGATCCTGCCAACCCAAAGTTGCACGTTGTCCTTCACAGTAAGAGACGTATTGTTGGGGTCGAAGACGTTGTGGATGAAGAAGAGTACGATCAGTTCGACGAACTACCTCCATTTTTAGATGGAATCCTTCAATCTGTCCCTACCGAAGATATTGACGAAACAAGTTACCTGCGAGACGACCACGAAGAAGGATTATGGGTGGACAACCATTCTTGACTAATTTGCAATATGTAAGTGACGTATATTACTTGGATCTTTAATCGAAGAATTCTTCAAATCATTTTTCAAAAATTCTTTGGGAAAACATACGTGATGCATTGAAAATCATTTCTGCAAATTTTCATTTCAATTGGAGTATATACTTGATTTGAGCAATAATTGATTCTTTTCACAAATATATATGAAAACTGCAAATTTTCATTCCATGATTGGTCTTTACTGTTAATTTATTTCAAAATTATTGGAAGTCATTTGCGTGGGGTTTCAGGTGTCTTTACAAGTGCAAAATGATGTACTGAGACCCATCTGTAATTGTTCTCAGGAAATACCTTTAGATCAATTTAACAGTATTATACTATCGGTTTCAACCTCCAAACCGATATGAAATTAACATATACTATCGGTTTCTTGTCATAAAACCGATAGTAAAATACAATGCAAAATGATGTACTGAGATCCTCTGTAATTCTTCTAAGGGAAATCATTTAGGGTCAATAACATTGTAAATCACTATCGGTTATAACTGTGAAACCGATATGAAATTAAAATATACTATCGGTTTATCGTTCATAACCGATAGTGATTTACACTGTGTTTTGAGCCCCTGTTCTTAGTTTACTATCGGTTTAGTGTTTACAACCGATAGTGATTTACACTGTGTTATGAGCCCTGTTTCTTAGTTTACTATCGGTTTTGTGTAATAAAACCGATAGTGAAAAGTTCCCACACTGAAAACCCTAACTTACATGTTTTTACTATCGGTTTTGTGGTGATGAACCGATAGTAAATATTCATTTATTAGGTTATAACCTTGCACGATTTTCCCTCGAGTGCAACTGATCACATTCCAATTTCCAAATACTCGCACGGAAAACCCTAGATTCGCCGACGTTCGCTTCTTCGCTCCTCTGCGCCACTGGTTCTCCACCGCCTCCGGCATTGCATTGCGCCACCGCCTCCGGCCACTCCACGATCGACTGTAAGTGTTCTTGACCAAATCGCTCGCGTGTATTGCTTAATTTTGTATGCAATGATTCATATCTCGTTCAATGGATTACAAATATAAACCTAGAGTAAAATTCATGAACTACAAACTTGATAGCTATGAGAATGACAGAATTGATGAAAATCACTAGCAATTTGTCATACAGTGTAGTTCACTATCGGTTTCTTATTCAGAACCGATAGTAAATACCTTAAACTGAATTTTCTGTTAATTATTTCCCATTTTCTAATTTTCAGCTGTAATTTTGGTTCATTTACATTTTAACATACTTTATGTTTCTGTTGAGCAATTACTTTATGTTCCTGCTGAGCAATTTTGGAAATTTTACTGAATTCAAACTTGATTACTATCGGTTTGACTTGGAAAACCGATAGGAAATAGTAGTGCCATCATAGTTTGCACTGCTAATTTGAATTTTCTGTGAATTACTTCCCATTTTCTAATGTTCATCTCAAATTTAGGTTCATTTAAATTTTAACAGTCTTTATTTTCCAGCAGAGAGATTAGCATAGTTTGCACTGCTAATCTTTTAAATTTTCCTGAATACAAACCTTAGTACTATCGGTTTTCCTTTCAGAACCGATAGGAAATAGAGTATGTGTTAGTTTGCACTGCTCATCTGAATTTTCTGTGAATTACTTCCCATTTTCTAATGTTCATCTCAAATTTAGGTTCATTTAAATTTTAACAGACTTTATTTTCCTGCAGAGAGATTAGTATAGTTTGCACTGCTAATCTTTTAAATTTTCCTGAATACAAACCTTAGTACTATCGGTTTTCCTTTCAAAACCGATAGGAAATAGAGTATGTGTTAGTTTGCACTGCTCATCTGAATTTTCTGTGAATTACTTCCCATTTTCTAATGTTCATCTCAAATTTAGGTTCATTTAAATTTTAACAGACTTTATTTTCATGCAGAGAGATTAGCACAACAATTTTAGTTATGAACTTTGTCATGTACCTTTCTTCATATCAATTGATGGTTTGTTCATGGTATTTTAGGTAAAGCCATGTCGGCATCTTCCTCGGCTGATACTAGTGATTCAGCGAGGGCGAACGTAGATGGCGCTGCCTCATCCCAGCGCAAGAGGAAGGCGCGAGGCGCGACGATGTTGGGTCGTTTGGCCAAACGCGCGGATCTTTCCTGTGAGTTCAACCAGTTCGGGAGACCGATCGGGAAGAACACCGGGCACTATGCTGCCTATGTTGGCTTGTTGGCGAAGGAAAGGGTGAAGATCACCATCCAGAGCTGGAAGGACGTCAAGGCCGACGAGAGGGATAGGCTGTGGGCGGAAGTGAAGGTAAAATTAATCAAAATCACTGAACTCTTGAGTAATCACATTCCCTTGGTTTATCCTAGAGATTAGGTAAGTCCTACTTATATGCACCATTTGAAACAGGCCAAGTGGAACATCCCGGACGATGGTCCCAAGATAGCTTGCTTGAAGGACATGAACAACACGTGGAAAACCTTCAAGAGCGTCCTCGTCAGTACCTTCCTCGCTAAAGGCGAACTCCATGCGGAAGTACCCCTTCATAACGGAGGAGGTATGGGAGCAATTCACCCAACAGAAGGGGACTGTGGCGTTCCCAAACCCCAGGGACGTCGAGGTCGTGCAGCGACTCGTAAGTTGGCTAACTATGATCACTAGTGTGCGCACAAGTTTGTATATATTTCTTCCTCACAATGGAGAGCTTTCAATGTAACAGATCTCTTGCTCGAAGGAGGCGACCGAGGGATTGTTCAGTCCCCATAGGGAGAACGACATCCTTACCCGGGCTCTAGGGAACAAGGAGCATCCAGGGCGGACGCGAACCGTGGGGGCTGTGGTGCCATGGAAGGAAGGCTTCTCGGAGCCCGGGCAAAAGGCGAAGAAGGCTGGCAGCTGGAAGGAAAGGGAAGTGGAGCTATCTCAGAAGATACGGGCAGATGTGACTGCATAATTCGCGGACATGTTCGCTCAAATGAACGAGAAGTATGAACGCCTCAGCCGAGTTGTGCAGTCCAAGGGTTTAGATCCAGCTGCCGAGGTCGACGCTGCCAGGCCGAGTAGTGTTGGCTCGAAGGTTCACGTGGATCCGGTAGACCTGATCGAGGTATTGCAACTCTTGAGCTATATATGCAGTTCAGCTGATGCCACTCCCGTTACGTTAGAATTGTTTCGCTAACCTGTTATAATTGTTGCAAATTGCAGAAGCCGGAGAGCTGTAGCCTATTGATCAATATAGGCGACAAACCTGTTGCTGTTGCAAACGGGGTCGTATACCAGTCTTGGGAGGATGTCCGGATCCACTGCGTACCTCTGGAGCCTGGATTCGCAAAGGTATAGGTGGACATGGCCCTCCCGGGCTACAGCTCTTTTCCTTTACCCGTCCCAACGGTCGAAATGCGGACAATTGGTGAGGCATTGGGCTCGTACATACAGTGGCCCAAGAAGGGTGTTAGACTACAGGAGGTAAACCCTAGCCATTCTAGCTTACAACTCAGTTAATATACTCAATTTGCAAAATCTAATTTAAGCGTTTGTACTTAAAGTGGACGATGGATACCAGCTCACTTCCTGAGGACACAACCCCCGCCACAACGCATGAGCGAACTCCTTCAGCCCCCATGCCTCCTCCGACGGCCTCAAACCCTTCGCCATCAAATGAGGCCGACGGCACCACACCCCAACCTTCGAAGGTATACACTCGCTCCCCGCCCAAAGGCAAGGGCAAGGCCAAAGGCAAGGCCAAACAAAGCCAGCCGGGTACGTTCAACAACGGGTCCCCACTCGTGTCGGAGTACCTTCTGCGCAATATGGATCAAATAACCAGAAGTCTCCACGAGTGGTACCTAACCCGGTCTAGGCGCCACATCAACTTCTTGTTTCACTTCAGGCCAGCCCATTTTCACCATGAGCCCGGGAGCATATCGGTGGCCCACGAGGATTTGTTCGACCTCCTCAACTGGCGGGAGCTTGATATGTCCATCATACGGACTGGAGTCCTGTGAGTTTGCTGTTGTCTGAAGTTATCACAGTTCGTTTCATAAATCTAATCACTTTTTGTATGCACTACTTACTAATGTCTACTTTGCATCCAGGTGCATGTATAGGCTGGCGTCGATGAGGGTATGTGACAAGGTGGGTTTCCTCGACCCAGAGAAAATAAACCTCACGATGCTAGAGCACGACCAAGCACATGCGGAGGAATACATATCAAGGGCACTACTAGCGCAGCAGGACCGAGAGTTCATCCTTGCGCCGTACCACCAAAGGTTAGTGCATTTCCTACTAATTTAACTCATTCTTGTATGTTATGCCTAACATATGTATGAAACGGTTCACTTATATATGCAATGTAGGGGCCACTGGGTCCTCGCCGTCAGTTGCCCATGGATGAATGAGGTCTATTACCTCGATTCGATGAGCGACAAGGTGGCGCATGTTTTCACCCTCATATGGCACATAGACGCGTAAGTAACATAGTCGTCTTAAATTTTTCTCTGACTAGCTAATTAATGATAACATATTAATCGGCAATGCTAAATTAAATACAGGGCTTTCAAAAATTATGCTAGTGCTGGAGGGAGGCATGACGCGTCGAAGGGCACAACAATTTCTTGGAAAGAATATGAGGTAATTAATACGGATGGAAGTACTCATGATGAGTCTTTTAATTTAAGCTTAATTAGTTCTTTCGAGTTAATGTGGGTTTATGTCTTTGCATATGCAATTTTTCCAGTGGCATCAGCACCCATAATCGTGGGAATGTGGCTTCTATGTCATGAGATTCATGTATGACCTGATCAGGAGAAACTTTGCCCAATTCCCTAAGGTAACCATTTTTCCTGACTCAAAGTCGAACTTTAATTGGATGTGACGTACGATCCTAACTTCATACACGCATATATGCAGAGCGCCATGTTGAAAGAGCAATATGAGTTGCCTCAATTGAAGGAGCTGCGAACAATTTGGGCTCAATATGTCATGGAAGAAGTGGCTATCAACGATTGATAGTAACTGACTTGTGTTGATTGCTGTATTTGTGAATATATATTGAATGTGTTGATTGCTGTATTTGTGAATAAACTCAATATGTGAATAGATTCATTGATGTATTTGTGAATAAACTCGATCAATATGTGCATAAATTCAATCTGTCCAATTTGTGAACAATATGTGAATATGTGAATATTGCTGAATTAGTGTATTTGTGAACAAATTGATCAATATGTGAATATTGCTGAATATTTGTAAATATTGGTGTATTTGTGAATGATCCAATGTATCTCTGTATAGCTGTATGTATATGTGCATGATTCCAGTACTAACCGTGCCAGTACATAACCGATAGGAAAAACTAATATTACTATCGGTTATATACCACAACCGATAGAATAAATATTACATTACTATCGGTTCATATGAAACAACCGATAGAATAAAGTTTTCAGTACTAAACGTGTCTACAAATTACTATCGGTTATATACTACAACCGATAGAATAAATATATCAGTGCTATCGGTTCATATACAACAACTGATAGAATAAAGTTTTCAGTACTAAACGTGTCTACAGAATACTATCGGTTATATAATATAACCGATAGAATAAAGTTTCCCGTACTAACTGTGTCCAAACAATACTATCGGTTTAGATAATACCCGATAGAAAAAAACATTAACATTACTATCGGTTTAGATCCTAGCCGATAAAAAAAGCCTAAACTATACTATCGGTTTATATATGAGCCGATAGAAAAAATGTATATAATACTATCGGTTTAAATTTGAGCCGATAGAAGAAATAGTCGATAGCGATTAGTGAACGTTGGGAATGTAGGTGTTTTACTAACGGTTTTTGAACCGATAGAAGTGTTCTGCTCCTCTACTATCGTGCCGACCACTATCGGTAAGAGAACCGATAGTAGAGTGGATTTTTAACCGATAGTGAAAAGCATTTCTGTAGTAGTGAGCGCATCCACGCCTTCACCTCGGAAGAAAGCCGCCATCACCTCGCCCTTGCCTTCGAAGGTACGCGCTCAGTCCCCAGCAAAAGGCAAGGGCAAAGGCAAGGGAAAAGGGCGACAGGTACAGCCGGAGAGGTTCAAGAACGGGTTCCCACTCATGTCGGAGGCAGGTTTGCGCAAATTGGATCGATCAACCAGAGACCTCCACGAGTGGTACCTACACCGAGCTCGGCGCAATCTGAACTTCTTAGTTCCCTACAGGCCTAGGCAGTTCCACCGTGAGCCCGGGAGTATATCCGTGGCACACGAGGATCTGTTCGACCTCTACAACTGACGGGAGCTCGATATGTCCATCATACGGACTGGAGTCCTGTGAGTTTGCTGATGCTATGTATTGCTGTTTTCTAACTTTGTTTGCTAACTCTGCATTGTTGTAGTTCATTTGAAATGTAGTAACTTTCTGTGCAATACTAATGTCGTCATTTCCATGCAGGTGCATGTACAGGCTAGCATCGGAGGCTGCGTGTGACAAGGTGGGTTTCCTTGACCCAGATAAAATAAGCCTCACGATGCTAGAGCACGACGCCGCGCACGCTGAGCAGTACATATCCAAGGCGCTGATGGAGCAGCAGGACAGGGAGTTCATTCTGGTGCCGTACCACCAAAGGTTAGTGCATTTCGTACTAATTTAACTCGATCTTGTATGTTACACCTGAGATATACTTTGAGCTAGCGGTCCTCTTTTACGTACAATGCAAGGGCCACTGGATCCTCATCGTGATCTGTCCGCCGAGGAACGAGGTGTATTACCTCGATTTGATGCGTGACAGATTATCGATCGAATATGTGGTCAAGGGGAATATGGAGGCGTAAGTAACTTATATGTTTGATTTAAATTTTCACCTCACTAGCTAATGATAATACATTAACTGGCAATACTAACTGAAATGCAGGGCTTTTGATAAATATGTGTCCACTGGAGGGAGGCATGCCGCACCGCAGGGCTCCCTACTAGCTTGGAAAGAATATGAGGTACTCACGAGACTTTTTGTTTATGCTTAATTAGTTTATGGAAACAATAGCTAACATGTCTTCGCATATGCAATTATCTCAGTGCCATCAGTAGCCGCAATCGTGGGAATGCGGGTTTTATGTGTTGCGCTACATGTACGACCTAGTGCAGACAAACTTTGCCCAATTCCCCCAGGTAAGCATCGATAGCTAACTCAAATTTGAAAATTGGGTGTCACGTTCTAAATTAGGAAGTTAGTTACTAAGTATTCACACATGCTTGCAGATCACCATATCGAAAGACTCATACGAAAATGCGCAGATTAGAGATCTTCGACAAATCTGGGCTCAATATGTCATGGAGGAAGTTGCGCCCAACCATCCGCCATAATAATTTTCTCTTTTTCGTGTACTCTATCTGTGCATAGACTGTTTATATACATGTGAATAAATATATATGTCAATAAATGTCCACATTGGATTGCAATTTGTATTTGTCCATATATATGTGAATAAATGTGAATAACTGTCTAATGTGTCAATCTGTTTTGTGAATTTACCCTTCTCTGCATCTGTACTGTATTGTGTATCCAATCTATAATGTATTGCATCTGTACTGTATATGTGAATGTAAATAACGTACTGTATATGTGAATGTTCTATCGGTAAATTCGTTCACAACCGACAGACTACCACCACTTTTCTATCGGTAAACTCATCCACAACCGAGAGACTACTACCACTTTTTCTATCGGTAAACTAGAAATTAACCGTCAAAATAGTGTGCCTTTTCCTGCCAATGAATTCATCCACAACTGAGAGACTACTGTAGTTTTTTCTATCGGTAAACTTGAAATTAACCGTTAGAAGTGTATGATTTTTCCTGCCGGTGAACTCATACACAACCGAAAGAGTACTAAGATTTTTTCTATCGGTTATCTCATTTCCAATCGAGAGAGTACTAAGCTTTTTTCTGTTGGTAAACTTGTAATTAACCATTAGAATAGTGGTATTTTTCCCACCGCTACACGTCAGACTACGATGGGATTTCTATCGGTACACTCATAAGGTGCCGATAGAATAGTAAGATTTTTGCTGTCGGCAATCTTGTAATTAACCGTTAGAATAGTGGTACTTTTCCCACTGCTAAACGTCAGACTACGACGGGTTTTCTATCGGTACATTCCTAATATGCCGATAGAATTGTAAAGTTCTTCTGTCGGTTATTTACCGATAGAAAATGTTCTGTCTTGTTCTATCGTGTCTATCTCTATCGGTACGAAAACCGATAGTAGAAGGGTGTTTTTTACCGATAGAAGAAAGCTTTTCTGTACTAGTGTGTTCATTTAAAACAAGTTTTCGAGCATTCAGAGTTGAAAGCTACAGATCAGTTTCAAGTTGTAAAACTAACGTTCAATAGAGAGATTATCATGGACGGTTGAATTAACACAGACAGGTATGAATATAGAACTGACTGTGATAATCTCAGTCACAGTCGGTTCTCAAGTCGAAACTGTCTGTGATAATCTCAGTCACAGTCGGTTCTTAACTCAAAACCGTCTGTGATAATCTCTCACTATGTAGATTATCACAAACGATTTTTATTTGAGAACCGACTGTGATAATATTATCACAGACGGTTATGAATATAGAACTGACTGTGATATTCCCAACAGTATCCGACGCTTCGAGTTCTTGACGTGCTTCATCGATTCTCAATTCCAAACCGTGTGTGATAATCACAGTCACAGTCGGCTCTCAACTCAAAACCGTCTGTGATAATCTCTCTGGTGATTATCACTATGTCGATTATCACAGACGGTTCTGATCTGAGAACCGACTGTGATAATATTATCACAGACGGTTGTGAATGTTGGACCGACTGTGATAATCTCTACGCGGTACATAGTTCAAGGCGGGCTTTGTCCCGCTCATTTCCAGACTTCGCAACTGTTTGCCCTAGCTCTCTCCGCCCTCACATCGTCCATCGCGATCACCTGCATCGCCTTTCCACCGTCAGGCGCTATCACCTCCATCGCCCTCCCGCCTTCCGACGCGATCACCTCCATCGCCTCCCCACCGTTTCTATCATTCTTGGTTAATTATAAGTATATGGGTTTTGTTATAGAATTATTAGTTGCAGATTTAATTAAACTGTTCTCTCTTTCACTTATGTTAGGAACTATGTCTGGTGATGAAATGCACCACTCAGGGAGTCAGAGTGACCTCGCTGGCGATGAGACGCCTGGGCCGGAGGTCGCCGCGTCCGCCGTGACCCAGCCGCAGAAGAGAAAGGGGCGAGGCCAGACGACATGCGCGCGTCTGGACAAGCGGGAAAAGCAGCACATCCAGTTCGACAACAATGGTGTGCCGGAAGCTCCGGACAAACTTGTCAGTCAGTACCGCTCACTATGCGGCAAAGTGGCAAGGGAGCGGGTGCCCATCACCACCTCCGACTGGGGTCAAGTGCCCCCAGAGTGCAAGGATGCGATGTGGGAAGAAATGCAGGCGGCGTTTCACATTCCCGAGGATCGCCACTTCACCATCCACCGAAGGACACTGATGTCAATAAACAAGGCGTGGAGGAACTTCAAGAGCCACCTTGTCAGGATTTATGTGAAGGAGTCGAAGACCCCCTTCTATGACTTCCCTTTCGTGACTCCCGAGGCATGGCAGCAGTTCGTCGAGATGAAGGCCAAGCCAGAGTTCCAGGAGCTTAGTGCGAAGGGCCAGGCTAACCAGGCCAAGAATACCCACCCACACAGACTAGGCAGTGGTGGGTATGTGGGGAAGAAGGCGTTGTGGAGGAAGCAGGACGAGGAGGCTTCCCAGTCTTCGGCCGGCAGTCCTTATGCGGGCATAACGGACGTACGCGCCTGCAATTGGTGCCGAGCAAGATCGACGATGACCTCCTCCAGAAGCGTCTCTGTGAATAACCCTGCGAGGGAAGTGATCGACCAGCTGGTAAGATTGTCCGATCACGTACTATCCTCGTAACACGCATGCAATGGGTTGTATTGCTAAGTTCTCCTGTTGCAGGTGACGCTGAGTGCGCAGGCGGCATCCGGAGAGTTCAACCCGAGGAGGGACAGGGATATCCTCACAGCGGCGATAGGAAACAAGGAGCATCCAGGCCGCGTGTGCGGCCTTGGTTCCACTGTGCCTTGGAGGCATGGTTTCCTTGATGATGAGGAGGCGGCTAAGAGGAGAAAGAGATCCCACCAAGCCCGCGATGAACGGCTCAACGAGGAGATGTGATCGGAGTTCGCTGTTCGGGACAAAGCACTCCTGCAGCAGTTGTCAGAGATGTGGTCCATGTATGAAGAGCTAAGAAAGGCGACCCAAGGCACCCCCCCTTCTAGCAGCGGAAGTACCGACCCCCATTCTTGGCCACTGTAGTAGCTGCGCGTCTGCACCGGGGTCTTCGCAGACGGAGCCCTCTCCAGAGTATCCGGTGGACTTTCTGCAGGTAATGACCGTTTGTCTATGTTAATTCATTCGAAAGTGAAAAGCGGTGAAATTCAATATGTTAATGCGCACTGTTTGTATGAACCTGCCTCCTGCAAGCTTATGGTGCTGGCCGGTCTCTTCCCGATTGAGGCTGGCCGTGGGATGGCGCAACCATGCACGGCGGGGGCCACAATCCACGGTGCCCCTCTATGTGAGAGTTTTGCACGGGTCCAGGTGGACAGTGTCTTTGACCATTGCAAGGGTTTTCCGTTGGAGAAGCCGCCGAACGACGAGATTACCACTCTCGGGGATGCGTTGCACACGTTCGTGCAGTGGCCCAAGAAAGACAACGTCCTGGATGAGGTAATTCCCCCACCAGTTTCATAATTCGTACTGTAATAATTGTCCTCAGAGTTAGTGTCCTAATACGTAGGTTCTTACATCACAGACCGACACACGGCCTACTAGCCAGCCGACCCCTCCGATGACGAAGCTGACTCCGACTAGGAGGCAACCATTCAAGAAGCTGGCTAGTAGGGGAAAAGCAAAGAAGAGCCAGGCGAAGGAGAGCGAGAAGAGTGCGCCAGTTCTCATGCCGTTCGCTCTGGGGATGCCCATGGCCTCCGATACCGCAATTTCTAGCATGGGGTTAGCATGCCAGAGCCTGCATGCATGGTACATGAGGAGGACAAACCAGACCAGGACGCAGCGTCCAATGCACATCATGGTCAAGTACACTGTGGCAGAGTTCCATAACGACGTTGGGACCTACTCGGTGACCTTTGAAGACCTGCACAATTTACTGAACAAAGATGCGCTCGACTTGTCAATCCTACGGTCTTGGGTGCTGTAAGTATCCTACTATCCGTGCATATACGGATATATGTCATTTATTAATTGGTTACTTCCGTGCAGCTGCATGACCAACTATACCAAATCTAAGGGCATACCTGTTGGTTTCTTGGACCCCCAAATGGTCGCCGAGGTGATGTTTAGGACCGACACAGACTTCGTTGTCGACCACATCAAAAGAGGGTTGCTTGCTCAGGTCGACAAGGAGTACATACTTGTACCCTACAACCAGAGGTGAGTGCTTTCATCAGTACTTCACCCGTAGATTAGTGTCTCCATGTGCACACCCCCAAACTTAGATTAAATTTTTAATTCTTTACGTGTAACATGTAGCTACCACTGGATCCTGCTGCTACTTATTCCGAAAAGGGACAAGGTGTTCTACCTTGATTCATTGTAGAGGAAAGGGTACTCGTATTGCGGTGCACGAGATGTATTTGAAAGGTGATGATATTCATGTGGACCTGTCTTGCATGCATCTAGATTTACTGTCCTCAAATTGTCAATTTCGACTATCCTCAAACTGTCAATTTTGACTATCTACAGGGCTTTCACGAACTACTTTGCCGAGGGAGGGCGAAAACACGAGCGGCGAGCTGATAAGTTTCAGTGGTTACAATTTTCGGTACAAATTTCAACTGGCATCTGTTTTACTTTATAATGTGTCCCCAGCTAACTCTCGGTCTATAAATTGGCAGTGCCATCAGCAGCCGGACGACAATACATGTGGGTTTTACGTGATGCGCCACATGTATGACCTGATCATCACCCCTCACCGCCCATATTTCCCCGAGGTATACAACTGCTCCCCTTTGTATCGATTTGGCAGAATTTACAACTGCATTGAGCTAATTTTTTCTGTACCAACTCTTGCTGTAGGGGGTTGTCTTCCCTTCGGAAAGCTTTGACCCTCGGGAGATTGGTATTGTCCGAGGGATGCTCGCTGAGTTTTTCCTTGCGGAGGTCATATCAACCAAGAGGAAGTTTAGGGACCCGCAAGGTTCGTATTAGTGCGGCCTTACATTTATTTGTACATCTAACACACTGACTTTAATTGTCGATTACATTAATTTATTGGTTCAATCTCAATTGTACATATGCATAGACGATTTTGATCTTACAAACCGTCTGAGATTATAACAGTCACCGATAATGACACTATCACAGATGGTTTTGACCTAAAAACCGTCTGTGATATCACACTATCACTATCACAGATGGTTTTGACCTCAGAACCGTCTGTGATATCACACTATCACAGACGGTTCTGAGATCATAACACTATCACAGATGGCTTTGACATAAAAATCGTCTGTGATATCTCACTATTACAGATGGTTCTGAGAGTGTAAGCCGTCTGTGATACTCTAAATACACTGACGGTTCTGAAACAACTGTCTGATAAGGACACTATCGCAGACGGTCCTGAAGTCATAACCGTCTTTGATAATTTGAGTATTACAGACGGTTTTGACCTCAGAACCGTCTCTAATAATGTGAGTATCACAGACGGTTCTGATCAAAACCGTCTGTGTTAGTATGAGTATCTCAGACGGCTTTGATGTTATAACAGTCTGTGTATTAGGAGTACCACAGTCGGTTCTGAGGTTATACCGTCACTGATAATATGAGTATCGCAGACAGTCCTGAGGTCATAACCGTTAGTAATAATTTGAGTATCACAGACGGTTTTGATCTCAGAACCGTCTCTAATAATGTGAGTATCACAGACGGTTCTGATCAAAACCGTCTGTGTTAGTATGACACTAGTACAGAAAAGTTTTCTTCTATCGGTAAAAAACACCCTTCTACTATCGGTTTTCGTACCGACAGAGATAGACACGATAGAACAAGACAGAACATTTTCTATCGGTAAATAACCGACAGAAGAAATTCACAATTCTATCGGCATCTTAGGAGTGTACCGATAGAAAACCCGTCGTAGTCTGACGTTTGCGGTGGGAAAAATATCACTATTCTAACGGTTAATTACAAGTTTACCGACAAAAAAAATCTTAGTACTCTCTCGGTTGTGTATGAGTTCACTGGCAGGAAAAATCACATTCTTCTAACAGTTAATTTCAAGTTTACCGATAGAAAAAATTACAGTACTCTCTCGGTTGTGGATGAGTTCACCGGCAGGAAAAGTCACACTATTCTGTCGGTTAATTTATAGTGTACCGATAGAAAAAGTGATAGTAGTCTCTGTCGCGCCCCGAGACTGGGACAACGACTACTCCTGTAGAGACCTAGCTTGCTGCAGCTAGTCCCAAACCACAACCCTTTGACTTCCCAGGATGAGTCAAACACAGGAGTATATTACATTGCAACAGAGTACTCACAAAATATTAAGCAGTGTGGCCTGCTGGCCTTAATATTACATAAAGAGGATTACAATGCCTGCAAGGCATTCAGGGTTTAGCAAAATATTTAACTACGCAGCAGAAGATAGGTGACCCTCCCACAAAAGAAGTTGACGGCAGAACAACACACTTCAGGGTTCTGGCGGAACTGATTCTCCTCCTTCTGGATCTACGTAGTACTCCGTGCCATCATCTTGATCAAAGTAGGCTCCATCTATTGAGTTGAATGTTGCAAGGGTGAGCACTTACGTACTCAGCAAGTCATAGGTAAGAGTAGATACATATAGTAGTGATGATATGAAGCTAGACTAGTCAAGAATTATGGATATTTGTAAAATAATCTTTTCCTTTCTCATCTCATCTTATGGCAGCACTTTTCATAATATAACATCATCATTCATGTTCACTAGATTATAGCACTACCGCGACACGCCGACACACGACAGCCCACGGCAGCACTCCTTATCATGACAACACATGTCATTTGGGTAATCTTGATTAAACATATTTTATTTAGAAAATAGTACTTGTGTCACACCCCGTGGATTTAATCCACCGCAGCAGACTCCTATAAACCCGGGAGCTCGGAGTATTCGAATACGTTTTTAACTCTGCAGAGAGGTACCAATTTACCCACAAGATATTCCACTTTCAAGCCTTTCCTATCATAACAAAATGATTGGACCCCTGACTCACTTCATACTGTGAGCGGCAAGGTGGAAATAACAAGAACTTTTGTTATGTATCACTTACAATTCACCCCCGATCCTGTGGCTCTCAGCGAGGCACAGTTGTGGTAGGTTGTATCCAAACCTCCACCCCTTTGCTTATTCCCATTACTGGGTCAGCGTGCTTGATCACCTTCAGTGATATGTGTGGGAGCCGCGCTCCGTGTTTATCGTGCATCACTACACATCTCATACAGGGGTTTCATGTGCGATCCACATAATTACTTGTTCAGGCCTGTCCCATACCAGGCTTGCGGTTAGCACGTTGTTCATGCCACTAGACGCACAACACAAGGTTCTAGTCCTTATATGCCAGTGACCAGACCATCCACAACCCTGCACCTTCAGTGCCTGCATATCCTTTGCAGTCTAGCACCTCCAGTGCTACAGCCATCCACACCATTTTTCTGGTCACGGCTAGGGGTTTTATTTCATGAATATAAATATATAGATACATATAACAGTTCATGGCTCAAAACTTGTTTATTTCACATTTCACAGATAACCAGTTTAGTACTGCCAATTCATAAATCAATCATTCTCAATCTTTCACATGCAATATTGCCTATATTCAAGGTTATGTTTTAGCAACATTTAAAATATAGGTTCAATATGACCAAGGATATGACTTGCCTTCCGCGTCGTAAAATACAGCAGTCGATGACAGGTCAACAGCAAAATCTTCAAAGTCAGCTTCTGAATCTGCTTGACGACAAACAATCACACAATAATTACTTATAATATTTAAAATGTTTTATGACTTATATGCAGAAATGCTCAACAAGAATGATTGAACTATACTGGAGATAATTTGAACTGCAACTGAACTGAGTCGAGGTTCTAGGGTTTCAAGGAATTTGGGCTAAGGATGGTGATTAGATAAACATAGGGTTTCAGGATTGCAAGAGGGATAACAATTTTGTGGCTGGTTTAATCAAAACAGCGAATGTCAACAGATCGACATTCGTATCAAAGCTTGGACATAGCTTTAAGAAAAGTTAGAGTGCTTATCTCAAGTTGTGGTAGTAGAAGAAAATGTAGATCACAACTCTACAAATTCAGTAGACAAATTGGATTTCAAATTACACAACCAGAAGTGGGTAAACAAGGTCAATGCCATTGATTGGCAAGCTCTGGCATAGAGCTGACAATGCCAAAAACTAGGGCTTAGCATAACTTTTGATCTGGAGCTCCAAATAATGCACCACTTTGTCTGGGAGGTAGGCTTGAGTAACAGGAACAATTAAGTCAACAGGATCTAGGGCAGGAAATGGTTGGAAAGCAAGAAATTTGATGATGAACTGAGATGAACTGGCTGCACTGGAGCAGTTCTGGACAAAAACTTGGCAAAGCTATATCTTCCAATCTAGGCTGATTTAGGTGTCGGGCTAGAAGACAAAAATGCTCAGGAGGCTAAGGCACATCTAAATGACAAGGTGATTTGGGCTGAAACGGCCGGGAACACTTTTCCGGTGATCGGCGCCGGAGAAGAAGCACTGCCAGTTGGGGGTTTCTGCTACAGGCAACAAGAACTTAATTCCTTGCTTGGAGAGCATCTAGGAGGTATAAGGAAGCTTCTGGTACAATTAGATGGGCTGGAGGATCACTGGAGAAGCCTGGCGACGATCGCCGGTTTTCTGGTGAAGCTCGGTTTAGGGAAAAGGTTCGATTCTTGCTTAATTGGAAAATCTAACTTCACAGGCTTGCTTGATTTGGCTTACTGATAAATTTTGATTATAGAAACGAGAGCTAATTCGAGGTAATTTGGCCTGCATTGCCGGAACAGGCCATTTAGCAATCCCGGCGATCACCAGCGATAAGGTGCAAGGTAATCCAATTAGATGGTACAACACGATGAGGGAGACGAGGGGAACTCACAGATGCTGTTAATTTGGCAGGAGGTGCTGTGGAATGAGCTGGCACCGTGAAGCCTCTTGCTGGACTCGCCGGAGAAGACGACGACAGCGAAGAAGTTTGAGAATTTGGTTAAGTCCTAAAGAAGAGGAGATGATACAAGGCACTGGTGGCTTAAATAGACCAGAGGGCGAAGCTTGCAAGGAAGTAATAGCAGTAAATTGGCGCCAGTGATTTGATTTGCCGGGCGCAGAAGCAACAACGGCGAGCGGTGAAGCGACGGTGCTCAGGCGAGGTGACTACTGCTCAGCTTGTCGGCTCTTTGGAACTCCACATTGTCGGGCGGTGCAAAGCGGTGGCGACAACGGCTGGCAAGGCAAGCGACGTGGCAAGAAGATGCTGACAACAGTCACTGCTGGTCGCGCGGGGAAGCAGGCGCTGGTCGTCGACGTTGCAGCGACGCTGCCACGGTGACGGCTGAGGCGAGGACACGTGCGCAACAGCATGCACGATCAAGTTGCAGGCGAAGCTTGGCCTGCGGTGAACGTGCACGGCGCAAACGCACGGCGAGCTTCTGGTCGTGCACTGGCTGCTTCCCTGGTCGAATTAGGGGCCTGATTGCAATATTTGATTTTCACATTTGGACCAATCTGTAATTCTGGAGATTTGGAAGGTTAGAGTTGAATTTGATTTCACTAATTTGGTAGATTATATTCAACAGGATATTTGGCAAAGATGGTTGATAAGATTTGACACATTTGAATAGTTTTTGATACAACTGAAAACAGGGTAAATTAGGGTAAAGTAAGATTTAAGTTTTGTCGATTTCGAATTCTGGCATTTAGGGTTCGATTTTGATATCTGCACAGAAGAGAGACTTGTGGCAAATAGCATTTTGAGAAGATTTGCTGAAGAAATTTTGAATTTGGAGTTAATCTGGAGATTTTAGCCTTTTTGGGTTTTCAGATATCAGATAAGGACTAATTTGCGATAACTCTTGTACTGTTTTGTAAAAAGAGTCTAGATGATAGAATCTGGCTGTCAACTTTTTATATTAAGGTATTGACATACCCATGATCATATTCCAGAAATAATCTGGTCTGAACTTGGTCAAGATTTTGATTAAATCTGTATTTCTGAAACTTAGGGTATTTGGGTAATATAAGGTATTTCTGTTTTCGAAAACAGAATGGAGTTGATAATTCTGGGAGTTAGACATAGAATTGGATCTAGGTTCTGAAGACTTTTTAAGTTCAGAGTAACTGATAGATCACATCTGGACAATCTGATCTTGATTTGAGGTCACAGGATAGATTTTGGAGATTTTAGGACTTAGGATAGATACTGATCTGGCTATTACTACAGATACATGCATGCATGCTATTGATGAAAAAGGAAATTTTCACCCCTAACTCAGGGTGTTACAGTCTCTCGGTTGTGGATGAGTTTACCGATAGAAAAGTTGTAGTAGTCTCTCGGTTGTGAATGAATTTACCGATAGAACATTCACATATACAGTACGTTATTTACATTCACAATACAGTACATTCATATATACAGTACAGATGCAATACATTATAGATTGGATACACAATACAGTACAGATGCAAAGAAGGGTAAATTCATAGAACAGATTGACACACTAGACAGTTATTCACATTTATTCACATATATATGGATAAATACAAATTGCAATCCAATGTGGACATTTATTGACATATATATTTATTGACATGTATATAAACAGTCTATGCACAGAGTACACGAAAAAGAGAAAATTATCATGGCGGATGGTTGGGCGCAACTTCCTCCATGACATATTGAGCCCAGATTTGTCAAAGATCTCTAATCTTTGCATTTTCGTATGAGTCTTTCGACATGGCGATCTGCAAGCATGTGTGAATACTTAGTAAATAACTTCCTAATTTAGAACGTGACACCCAATTTTCAAATTTGAGTTAGCTATCGATGCTTACCTGGGGGAATTGGGCAAAGTTTGTAGCGCAACACATAAAACCCGCATTCCCACTATTGCGGCTGCTGATGGCACTGAGATAATTGCATATGCAAAGACATGTTAGCTATTGTTTCCATAAACTAATTAAGCATAAACAAAAAGTCTCGTGTGTACCTCATATTCTTTCCAAGCTAGTAGGGAGCCTTGCGGTGCGGCATGCCTCCCTCTAGCGGACACATATTTATCAAAAGCCCTGCATTTCAGTTAGTATTGCCGGTTAATGTATTAATTATCATTAGCTAGTGAGGTCAAAATTTAAATCAAACATATAAGTTACTTACGCCTCCATATTCCCCTTGACCACATATTCGATCGATAATCTGTCACGCATCGAATCGAGGTAGTACACCTCATTCCTCGGCGGACAGATCACGATGAGGATCCAGTGGCCCCTGCATTGTACGTAAAAGAGGACCGCTAGCTCAAAGTATATCTCAGGTGTAACATACAAGATCAAGTTAAATTAGTATGAAATGCACTAACCTTTGGTGGTACGGCACCAGAATGAACTCCCTGTCCTGCTGCGCCATCAGCACCTTGGATATGTACTGCTCAGCGTGCGCGGCGTCGTGCTCTAGCATCGTGAGGCTTATTTTCTCTGGGTCGAGGAAACCCACCTTGTCACACGCAGCCGCCGATGCTAGCCTGTACATGCACCTGCATGCAAAGGACGACATTAGTATTGCACAGAAAGTTACTACATTTCAAATGAACTACAACAATGCAGAGTTAGCAAACAGAGTTAGAAAGCAGCAATACATAACATCAGCAAACTCACAGGACTCCAGTCCGTATGATCGATATATCGAGCTCCCGCCAGTTGTAGAGGTCGAACAGATCCTCGTGTGCCACGGATATACTCCCGGGCTCACGGTGGAACTGCCCAGGCCTGTAGGGAACTAAGAAGTTCAGATTGCGCCGAGCTCGGCGTAGGTACCACTTGTGGAGGTCTCTGGTTGATCGATCCAATTTGCGCAAAGCTGCCTCCGACATGAGTGGGAACCCATTCCTGAACCTCTTCGGCTATCCCTGTCGCCCTTTTCCCTTGCCTTTGCCCTTGCCTTTTGCCGGGGACTGAGCGCATACCTTCGAAGGCAAGGGCGAGGTGATGGCGGCTTTCTTCCGAGGTGAAAGCGTGGATGCGCTGGGTGGGGTCGAAGCCATCTTTGATGTGTCCAGGGTCGCACGAGATCGGGCCTCATGCCCCGAGCTGGGGGCGCAGTCCCCTGGTAGCCTAGCGGCAGGCCACTTCAATTAATGAGCACGTATGTTAGATTTTGCAAGTTGAGTGTACTGAGTAGGATGTAATCTAAAATGTGTCTGCAGTTCCTCTGTTGGGACTGCCAACGGAGAATCGTTGTAGCCCGGCATGGCCATGTCCACCTGTACCTTTGCAAACCCCAACCGCAGAGGTACGCAATGTACTCGGACATCCGGCCCAGACGGATATACGAAGCCGTGTCCAACCACTTCCTGCCTGTCGCCTAGGTGATTCATTAGGATGCAACCCTCCGGCTTCTGCAAATTTGTAAATATTAAAATAGGTTAGCGAAACAACTCTAACAGAATGGGAGTGGCATCAACTTAAGTGCACAGATGAAGGCTTACAGTACCTCAAGTACATCCACTAGATCCCCGAGGACCTTCGCCCTGGGGTTCCGCATCTGCACTCTTGGCCAGCAATGCAGCTCTCAACATTGCAAACTCTTCCCTGATTTGTGCGACCTCAGACTGCACCTCAGCCAGTATCTCCGCCCGTACCTTAGCCCGTATCTTATCGGAGAGCTCCGCTTCCTTTTCCTTCCAGGAGCGGGCCTTCTTCCTCGGTGGAGCCGGATCTGCGAAACCGGCCTTCCACGACACAATGGCTCCCACGGCCCGTGTCCACTCGGGATGCTCCTTATTTCCTAGAGCCCGGGTGAGGATGTCGTTCTCCCTCTGTGGGGTAAACAATCCCTCCACTGCCTCCTTCTCAAAAGAGATCTGTTACATTTAAAGGTACCTTGTGAGACAAATTGCCTTATATACACTTGTGCGCACATAGTTTACGAGGTTAGCCAAATTACCATTCGCCTCACAACGTCGACGTCCCCAGGTGTTGCGAACTGCACAGACCCCGTGGATGACACGGACCCCCTCCCCCTCCACCATCGCTTGCACCTCTCATCCCGGATCTCGGAGAGCGGCAACTCAGAGGTGTCCATGACAGGATTTTGCTCGTCTTCCTTCTTCCACTGCTCCTCCTTCCCTGCATAGCCCCGGGATCCAAGCCGATGTGGGTGGTCGTTCCTCTTCTAGATCGCCCTATTCTTCTCGCTAAGGGCCTTGAACTCCTCAGTCCCCTTCTGCTTGGTGAATTCCTCCCATACCTCCTCCGATATGAAGGGGTACTTCTCGCAAGGAGATTTCCCAGCAGCGAGGAAGTTACTGACGAGCCAGCTCTTAAAGGTTTTCCATGTTCCGTTCATGTCCTTCAAGCAGGCCGTCCTAGGTGTATCGTCGGGGATGTTCCACTTAGCCTGTTTTCAAAAAATGCATACAATTAATCACGAGTTAGTTAAACTTTAGTATAAGCCAAGAGAACGTGATTACGAAAGAGTTCAGTTAATTTAACCTTCACTTCCGCCCACAACCTATCCCTCTCGTCCGCCGTCACGTCCTTCCAGCTCTGCACGGTGATCTTCACTCTTTCTTTCGCCAACAGCCCAACGTAGGCCGCGTACTTCCCAGCATTCTTTCCAATCAGCCTCCCAAATTGGTTGAACTCACAAGAAAGATTCGTGTGTTTGGCCAAACGGCCCAACGTCGTCGCGCCTCGCCCCACCCTCTTGCGCCGGGATGTAACAGCTGCATCTTCAGTTACGTTGGGGTTGGCTGTGAGACCCCCATTTGAGGATCACCTTGGTAACCGCCCAGGTAGGTTACACACAGCATGATGACACATGAGCTCAAACCACACAAGCATAGTAATATCATTAAACAAGTATCAGGCCAACATGGCCAATATTACATAGCCAAAGCACCGAAAATGGTGCTAAGTAGAGTTGCTAGGAAAATAACCAGTTTATCAGAACCAGAATCGGTATCCAAGTACCGAACACACAACATAAAACACAAAGCGACGACGAACAGCTTGGCTTCCATCAGCAGCGGGGTTGGAGGGGCTTCTCCCACATCTGACTTGACTTGGTGCGTAATCCTTCTAGAACGTGGGCTCGTCCGGGGTGCTTCCATCTTCAGCTGAGCACTCATAACTGAAGGAATCGGGATCCTCGAATCCCTCTTCTACAGTGGGATATAAATGCAAGGGTGAGCACTTGGTGCTCAACAACACTCATTCCGGGGATTAATGCAATTGTACTTACATGAGGGTGAAACATATGATTCCGGGGTTTTAGTTTCATATGAATAGAGATATATAGATTTCCAAGTCATTTGTTCAGTAAAACAGTACTTTGTCATGAATATAATACTTTAAACATTAAACAGGTTTTCAATAAAACATTAGATGTAGTGGTCTCCCATGAGTCACTACTTTGTTAACCGCATTATGAAAACATTCCAAAACATTACTTGTGCTATAACCCATGGATAACATCCACTACGAAAAGACTCCTGAACCTGGGAGTACAGAGTATCCGATACTTCTTTTACGCTTTGCAAAGGTGTACCTCTTTTTAAATCCACTGGTTCACTCAGCTTTCAAGTCGGATCAGCTCCATGTGACTTATACACATGTGACAAGGCCGAGATCACACAACGTTTTTACAGTTCAGTATTAACAGTATCCCTGCCCGGTAAATAGACAGTTAAGTCTCAAGTACCGTTGTGGGTCTTCCCCACTGCCTTACTTCCTAGCCTCTCTGGTCTATGTTCCCACAGGACACATAGCCTTTGGTCTATGTCCACGCGAGACATACGACCATTTAAGATTACAACCGCTCACGGCTTAATCAGGTCTAGGGCGCCTTCCTTCTTTTACGCCTTTTCCTCTCATTATTTTTCTGAACTCACATCACTCATGGCCGAACCTTGGCCTACCAGTTTCCATGCGAGAAACCAGATCGACAAACCATGCAGGGAACTGCTAATACCAAAAAGCTACTAAGTTGTGCCTGTCCCATACCAGGCAAGTGGTTGGTACGTTTACAATTCGCATAGAGACACAGCACAAGGTTCTTGTCCTTATGAACCAATAGTGAGGAACATTCACATTCCCTGGTGCGCACCGCACCCTCTCCATACAATCCAATCCTCACTACTGATCCCTTTTATCAGTTTTCTTGACAAAACGGTTTTCATTATAACTTCTCATGTATTTGACCATTTCAAGTTTAATGTGAATATTCAGTATATGAGTCCTAAGGTGACAAAAGCATATATATGAAGGTTCAATAACAAAAAGGGGTTTCATGATCCATTAGGTAATATCTACTCATGTCATTCAAACATAACTTGTATTTCAAATAAGCATGCATAGTAAGAAACAATGAATATACTTCATATGAAAATACTGGGTGAAACATGATCAAAGGAATGAGTCTTGCCTTGCGATGTTGGGTCTAAATACTCAGACGGATCTTCAAAGACTTCTTCCGCTCCTTCAACTTCTGACTCTGCGGCAATCAACCAACACACAAACACATACCATAAGCACACAGAAAATAGTTTCTATAGAAATTGTTAAGTAAATAAGTCATGCATGCAGGGGAAAAGGTTAGGGCAAGGTCACAAGGGCTCTGGTCGAAGAAACGGCTAAAAAAAGATTGAACGTCGAAGGGTCGACATTCAGTTCATGGCTTTGGCATGGCTTCAAACTAGTCTTAGGATGGTTTTCTGGAGAAGTGATAGAAGGGAAAGATGTAGAACATAACTCCAGGAATCTAGGGGACAAAGTGACATTTCCATTGCTCAACCAGAAGGGGTCAAACAAGGCTAATGCCAGTGGCTGACATGCACTGACATAGTGCTGGACATGGCCAGAAACTAGGGCATGGCTTAACTTTTGATTCAGGGCTCCAATTGATGCAACACTTTGTCTGGGAGGTAGGCATTACTAACAGGAACAAAATACTCAGCAGGGACAAGAGCTGAAAGTGGCTGGAGGGTAGCCAAATCCGGCGATGAACTGCGGTGGCGACACGGCACAGACATTGATCTGGACAAGAGCTTGACAAAGGCATAACTCACAATCTAGGCAGATCCAGGTGTCGAGCTAGTGGAATAAAATGCTCAGGGAGGTGAGGCGAAGCTAAGGGACAAAGTGGTGTCGGCTGAATCGGCCGGGAACGAATTCCGGCGACCGGCGCTGGAGAAGATGACACTGGAGCTCGGGGATTTTTGATACAGGGCGAATGAGCTTAATTCCAAGCTTGGGGATGATCTCTAGGGCACAACAAGGCTACTGGAGGGGTTAATTTCATTGGAGATCGGCCGGAGGGGCTCGGCGATGAGGTCCGGCGAACGGCTGAGGTTCCAGTTTGGGATTTCTTCGATTTGAGCGCAATTGGGGATCCTGATTCAACAGGCTTGCTCTACTAAGCTCACTGATCAAGTTCTTCTATAGAATCGAGAGCTAATTCGGGCTGAATGGGATAGCATTGAGGGAACAGGGGTTTTCTGGTTTTCCAGCGATCACCGGCGATGGGGATCGATCTGGTGCAATTGGTTGCTTGGGCACGGGAAGATGGGTGTGGGGAACTTACTGGTGAACCTGGATTGGAGAGATGGGCTACGGTTTGCTCTGGCGACGGTGGCTCCAGAAACAGCTCGCCGGAGAAGAAAGGGGAACAGTGAAAAACTGGGAATTTGGCTAAGTCTTGAAGTTGTGCTTCTTCACAGCACTGAGGGGGGTTTAAATAGGCACGGGGACGGAGCTTGCGAGGGAAAACACGACAGCGGTTGCTTGCGCCGGGGAGAAGCTTGTCGGGCGCAGGCGCAACGACGGCGACGGCGATGTGATCGCGCTCAGGCGGTGCTGCAGCTTTGCCAGTTGCATTGGGACTTCACCAGTGATGGCGCAGATGCGGAGGCGACAACGTAGCTCCGGCAATGACACGTACGCGCATGCAAATGCCACGGCAACGGTTGCGCGCGCGAGGACACGGCTCTGGGGCGAGGGCGTTTATCCGCTGGGCTAGGCGATGCCACGGTGGCTATCACGTGCGCGCGGGATGGCTCAACCGATTACGAGCGCGGCGACCGGAGAGGATGGCCGGCGGCGAGCTCTGCGGTGAGGCAACGGCGAACGGGGCGCGGTCGAACGGCACAGGGGCTAAAAAGAAGGCCCGGGCTAATTTGCAATTTCAAATCTTGCTCCAGGGACTGATCTGCAAGGAAAAGTTGAATAGGAAATGGACTTGATTGCAAATCTGGAGATCTAAGGGTCCGATCTGAATTCTGATTTCGCAGATAAGTTGCATAAAATTATTAGAACTCATCTGGCCAAAGTTTGGTATGATCGGGTAAGATCTGAAGGGTTTCGACACAATTGGGGAAAAGCAGTTTAGGGTAAAATTAGGGTAATTAGGGTTCTGAGACGGCAAGGGTCGAAACTCAGTTTTAGGATGGGATTTTGGAGATGATCCCGAAGGGAAAAATGTTCTGAACAACATTTAGAAGGGAAAGGCTGAAGCAGATTAGGGTTTGGGGTCAAGATGTGAATTTTGGCTATTTTAGGGTTTGGCAAAACAGGGGTGTTACATTGGCCCTAGTCGAACCACTGGTACCATCCGATGAAGACGACGACATGTCTTTCCCTACAAAACCATCAACGAACCATCAAAAATTTAATGGAAACACAAACCAAATCATTTTACAAAGATCTAATAGTACAAAGATCATTGTCATCACATAACATTCTCAATTATTTTCTATACTAATATTCATGGGCCAGCATTATTATTTCACACGTAAATATGCACACAAGCATCTAAGTACCACTGTGCATAATCTGACAAACCTAATGCTAATGGAATATAAATATATTGAAGTAGCACAGAAAGTAGGTCACAACCAAAAAAGGAATAATATGGTCTATAGCACCCTCTCTTGGTTATCTTTTGCAATACCTGTATGCAAGTCATCAGGACTTCATCACATCTATTAGTTTGGGAAAAGTCATATATATATGTATATGAATTTGAAACATATACTTCGAAGACCCATCCACATTGCCATATATTCATACCAAGTGAGTAAAAATTCCCAACCAAACTAGTACATTGCAGGCCTCATGTCCTTCCAGATCCAAAGTTTTAATACTTGTCCAGAAATATTTTCTATCGGCAAATACAAGAGATACCGATAGAATATGTGTACGAACAACTCCAACATATAATGTGCATTACATGGCAGTTGCATACAATTGATCACACATACAGCAGTATAGATAAGTTAAAATCTCAAAATAGGTTCATTACATCACTGGAACATATTATGTCAACCCTAATTTAAATCAACATTGCCTGCGGAATGTACATAATCCAACACAATAGGGAACCCTAGTGTAATTGCAAAACTCGAAGAATTAGTACGTACAAAACACTAGGATCAAATAAGGAAGATGCTGGAAATAGAACGACGAATTAGGGAATTTACGGCGATCAGTGCTGGTGATGGAGACGTGGTGTAGAACACAGCAACAGCCGACGAAGGACGAAAATAAGAACCGGTGGCAGTGGCGAACCAGTGTCCAGCCGGTGATCGTCGTGTGGGAGAGAGGAAGTGAGTGGTCACGGCGGAGGTTGTGGTTTTCTTCGCTCTCGAAGAGACGCAGTGCTCTAAGTTGGAACTGTTCGACTGGAGGGAAACTCAAGGGCCGTGTACGAGTAATAAAGTAGTGGATGACCTTTTCTATCGGTACAACAAAATAATACCGATAGAATTATGTACGTTTCTAATGGTACAACAAAATAATACCGATAGAAAAAGTAAATTTCCCGGAAAAATATTTGAAGTAGTGGATTCCTTTTTTCTATCGGTATAAACAATAAAATCCCGTGAGACCAATTTTCCCCAGAAAATTTTTTTAATTAAGTGCCTGAGATTATAGTATTGGGTGCCATTTTTCTATCGGTAAAAACAATAAAATACCGTCAGAAAATGAAAAGGTAAACACAATTTAACATCAAACAGACCGTGCTTGATAGCTACAGAATGATAAAGAAAGAGGGAAGATAGCCGGAAAATTGGAAAATTGACATAAAAAGAAATTGTTCATTCATTGTTGTTTTATCAGTTAAAAAAAAAATAAAACCCAAAATGCTAGGTCAGGGGGTGGTCTTAGCCCTGGCTGCATGTAGAATAGAGTCAGTTTGACTTGCAGCCAGGATGCAGGACTCCTCTAGCCACAAGTTGTCCCTAGGATCAACTACTACTGCGTCGAGAAGGCCTGCGACCTCCCTCAGCTTCGCTATGGTATCCTTCATAGTCAAAGCGCAGCCAACGATGGTCATATCCACGGCTTTCTTCTCCTCGCGAAGACGCCTCGTCCTCGCCCTAGCATTGTCACCATCCGTCTTCATGCGCTGAATACGCTGGAAGAGATCGTCAAGGTCAAGCCGTAGCTGAGTGTGCTTGTCCGTAAGGAGCTTGTGCTCCTCCTGGAGGGCCCTCAGTTCGGCCTTCACTTTGCCAGTGTCTTCCACGGCTCCCATTCCCTGTGCAAAGCAACAGGTCAAGAATGTAGTGAACATGGATTAACAATACAGGGGTAAACCCAGGGGATTTAGAGTTCTTACCGGGGAGGGCGTGGCTGATGATCCCATGGAGGTTGCCATTGTGAAAGAGAAGATGAGGAGTCAAAGCGTTCGAGAATTAGAAAAACAAAAAAATACCGCGACGCATGGCGAGGTACTTATAGAATTTCCAAGGCGACGCATGGCGACACGGTTGAGAATTCAAAGCGCCAGAGTATTTTTCTATCAGTACAAACAGAAAAAAACCGTCAGACAACAAATACCGTGAGACTAACGAATTTATTCTAATGGTAAAATATAATAATACCGATAGAACAAGTAAACTTTTCACAGCGAAACTTTTGAAGTGCCTGAGACACATGAAAGTAGCGGATGTCCTTTTCTATCGGTAGAAATAACAAAATACCGTCAGAAAAATAGATTTTGGAGAGCTTAATTTGAAGAAGCAAGAGGCTGCGATGAGATTTTTGCTAGTGCTATTTGAAGGGAAGAATTAAGTATTTACAGGATAAAGGTACTGTATATGTTAGAACTCATGCTGTGGAGTAAAATTGAGATATATTAATGCTGTGAACTAGCTTATCATTAAGTTCTAAAGAAAAATGTACTGCCTGATGTATTAATGATAAGTTCCTCACCTTGCTCCAGAACTTGTGGGCTGTTTGCTTGACATTTATCCCTGAAATAGAAATTAATCATCAATGGATCTCAACCCATAATCCTTCTTTGTGGTCATCTCGCAGATACGTTGTTTCATCGATATCTTCAGTACGGATAGATTGAATGTCCTCTAAAAATGGAGGTATTTCATCGAATTGGTTATACTCCTCGTCGTCGACAACATCTTCGACCCCAACAATACGTCTCTTACTGTGGAGGACAACATGCAAGTTTGGATTGGCCGGGTCAACGATGTAGAATACCTGTGTGGCTTGCTTTGCAAGTATGAATGGATCGTCTTGGTGTCCGACTCTACCAAGATCGACGAGAGTAAACCCGTAACTGTCAACTTGAACACCTCGAGGGATTTCGACCCATTGGCATCGAAACAGGGGAATCTTAAGTAATCCGTAATCGAGCTCCCATATTTCGTTAATAGCACCGTAATATGAGTTCAGCGCCCTTACTGACCTGGCATCCTCGGAAATAGCAAACCGTGTCACTCCGCTACATTGCGTGCTACTCTTGGCGTCTTGAGCTCTTGTGCAAAATGAATACCCATTGATGTCGTACCCCTGCCAAGTCCCTACAGTGAATCTTGGGTCTCTAACCAACCATGTCACAGTTTCACTTACGGAGCCCTCGGCAGCTCGCGTGACTCTTTCTTGGATCCACTCAGCAAATTTCCTGTTATGTTCTCTGCTGACCCAAACGTCTGACTTCGAAGGATTCTGTAACCGTAACATTACCTTGTGCTCGTGTATGTATGGCTCGACCTCCGTCATGTGTTCTAAGACCCAAAAATGTGATTTTGCGTACACATCACGAGCGGGGACGATAGCTTTGAATCCAATCGTTCCGATGCCCTGAAGCCTACCCTCGTGTCGGGACCTAAGAACGCCAATTGGGTCAACCCCGGCCATATAATCTGTGCAAAATTCAATCACCTCCTCAGCGGCATAACCTTCCATGATACTCCCCTCGGGTCGACGACGAGTCCTTACGTATCCCTTCAATACACCCATAAATCTCTCAAATGGATACATGTAGCGCAGGCACACGGGTCCACAAAACTTAATTTTTCTGATAAGGTGAACAATCAGATGGACCATAACATCAAAAAAGGATGGAGGGAAATACATCTTGAGCTGACAAAGAGTTGTAACCACGTCGCGTTGCAAAGCGTCCAGTCCATCCGGATCAATTACCTACGAGGACACAGTTGCGCCAAATGTTCATATCAGAAAAATCTTCTAATTAAGCTCCACAGATGGAGGTAATGAACTTATAGTACGAGTGCACGTACTTACCTTGCAAGATATTGCGTTGAAGAATAACATAGGTTTGTGATTGTCTCTCTGACTTTAACTGGGAGAATACCTCTGATAGCAATGGGAAGCATTTGTGACATCAGGACATGACAGTCGTGGGACTTCGTGCCAACTAGTCTTAGGTCCTTCATGGACACAAGTTTTTTCAAGTTCGCGGAGTACCCACATGGAACTTTAACACCGTACAGGCACCGACAGAGTCCTGTTTTTTCGCTCTTGGACAATGTATAGCAGGCCGGAGGGAGGTATGTACGCTTTCCATCTCTAAAGGTGCAAGCTCAGTCCTTATCCCCATTTCCACCATGTCACGACGAGCCTTCACACCATCCTTTGTCTTTCCTAGAATGTTCAACAACAAACCAATCAAACTGTCACAGACATTTTTCTCTACATGCATGACGTCAATGCAATGTCGAATTTGTAAGTGATCCCAGTACGGTAGATCCCAGAGAATCGATCTCTTCTTCCAAACATTTTTTTCTCGAGGTTTAGAATGCTTACCGAACTCAACTTTGATGTCCTTCACGCGCGAGTAAATCTCCTTACCGGTCAGAAACTCTGGAGCTGATCCCTTGTCAGGCTTCCCGTTAAATGATTTCCTCTTCTTACGGTACGTGTGATGCACCGGAAGAAACCTGCGGTGACCCATGTACACTGTTTTCCGGCAGTTTCGCATCCACATGCTCTCAGTTTCATCTAGGCAAATAGGGCAAGCCTTGGCTCCTTTCGTACTATACCCCGACAAATTGCCGTAGGCCAGAAAATCATTTATGGTGCAAAATATCAGGGCCCGCAAGATGAAATTCTCTTTCTTGTATGCATCCCACACCTGCACCCCCTCGCTCCACAATTTCTGTAAGTCCTCGATTAAAGGCGCTAGAAACACGTCAATATCATATCCGGGTTGTCTGGGTCCTGAGATTAGTAACGCCATCATGATGTACTTGCGCTTCATGCATAACCAAGGAGGAAGATTGTAGATGCATAAAAGAACCGGCCAAGTGCTGTGCCGACTGCTCATATTACCATGTGGGTTCATACCATCTGTACTCAACCCGAACCTTATATTCCTAAGTTCGCCGCCGAACTCAGCAAATGTTCTGTTGATGTTTCTCCATTGAATAGAATCAGCTGGGTGTCTCAGTTTTCCGTCTTGTTTCCGGGCTTCAGCATGCCAACGCAAGTGCTTCGCGACTTTCGGATTTGCAAACAGCCGCTTCAATCTAGGTATCACAGGCAAGTACCACACTGTTTTCGCCGGAGGTCCTTTCTTTACCTCGTGACGTTCACTGTCAATCCGGTCCCTACGCATGTACCTCGATACGCCGCATCTTGGACAAACATGCAAACTGGAGTACTCGTTACTGTACAACACACAATCATTTGGGCATGCATGTATTCTTTCGATTTCCATTCCCAACGGACACAACAGTTTTTTGGCTTGGTAAGTAGATCTTGGCAACTCATTTCCCTCTGGAAGCATGTCCACTAGAAGATCTAATAGTGCCGTAAAACTCTTATCACTCCAACCGTTGCCTGCCTTCAAGTTATATAATCTCAACACAGAAGACAGTTTTGTAAATGTTGCATATCCAGGGAACAGAGGCTTCTCAGAGTCAGCAATCAGTTTCTCAAATTCACAGAAGTCATTTTCGTTGTAATCTTCCTCTACATCATGTAACATCTCATCTAGATTGTCATCATCATCATTATCTACGTGCACATCGGAATGAACATTATCACAATTCGGATGATCATCGATATTATTGCAATCCACATCCGAGTCCTGCTGATTGGTAGTAGTGGTGCTTGTTTCCTCAAGATCTTCGCCATGACATATCCAATGGGTGTATCGCGCGTTAAAACCACGACGAATCAAATGACTCTTAATTTGATCAGAGTTGCTAAACCTCTTCAAGTTCATACAATCTGTACAAGGACATAGCATATTTTTCTCTCCCTTCGTCTCCTTTTGTTGCTCAGCAAATTTAATAAACTCATTCACACCATCCAAATATTCAAAAGTAGTACGTTTTATTCCATACATCCAATATTTTCTGTCCATCTACAATTAACAAAATTTAACGAGTCAGCCATGCATGCATGAAACCTACCCGATTATGTTATGTATATGTACATGTACAGCCTCTTACAACAGATGTGTTGAACCCTAGCTTGACGAAATTAACACTAATTAACCTAGCTAACTACACAATAGAAGCTAGTTAGCTCCTAAAACATGACGCATTTCCAGCTACCTAGCTCCCAAGCTTACAGCTACAAACTTAATTGGAACTACACAATACAGCTAGCTTGCAAGTAGAGAGGGAGGGAGATCTAGAGGGAGAGAGAGATAACTGTCGACAATTAATCATACCTTAAAGAGAGGGGCGCAATCAACTTCCCTCCAGCTTGCGCTGATCACCCTAGCAGTGTAGCTGCGAGCGTGGAACTTTCATCACAAACAGAGGCACACAGAGTGCAACAGAACAAATTACAGCGCAGCTCATCAGTGGTCGAGTGGGGTTTTCCTTATAATGGAGCTTTTTCTAACGGTAAATACATGAAATAACCGTTAGACTAAATAAGGTAATCTGCCTCTCACATATTCTATCGGTAAACAACACATATACCGTTAGAGAATGTACATTACTGAGCAAGTACATTTTTTTCTATTGGTAAATATGTGTATTTACCGTTAGATGATGCATGACACAGCATGTACATGAGTTTTTCTATCTGTAAATATGTGTATTAACCGTTAGATGATGCATGACACACGAACATGAGTTTTTCTATCGGTAGATTTGTGTACTTACCGTTAGATGATGCATGACTGAGCAAATATATGTGTTTTCTATCGGTAAATATTTGTATTTACCGTTAGAGGAGGTACTTGTAACCCACATGACACCAGTTCTCACATCCAAGGAATCATACCAATGTAACATCAAACAGATCTTACATCAAACAGATCTTAACTACAAGATAAAGCAATATTTCAAGAAATGCTAATTTGTGGATTAACTTGGAGACACAAAAATACTTTTCTTAGGTACTCGGGACTTCATCTTGCCAAAGAAATTACACATGCCAGTTCACAAATTCAGGTACAAACATACACATGCCAGTTCACCAATACAAATTCAGGTACATGTCTGAAACAGCAGTACAAATACACACCTACCAACCAATACAATTAAATACACAAATACTCCCTACACATTCAAGTTCATGTCCCAATTAGCAATACATGATACACAAATATACAACAATATACAAATACAACAATTCACACATTCGATGTATATTAGAAAAGCCACGTCTGAAATTAACAACAGATCACGACGAGGACCCAGTGGCCCTTACATTTTACATAAAAGAGAACCTTTGCAGGTTGCGACAATGCAACTAGCGACTACAAGTTAGACCTGATACATAACAAATCCATTCATCCAAAACAACAAATGTCTGAACCACATTGGACTTAACCATAGGAGTTCAGTTCGAAGACGCCCGAGGAGCTGGAACTGCCGTCGACTTACATTTGTACGTATTGGTGATTTCCTCGGACTCAAACTCGATCAACTCAACTCAACTCCATTAACAAAAAGAACCGACCTTCCAAGATGTTGTTCTGTGTAGTGATGGTGTAGAATGGTTGTGCAAATAACAACAATTTTTCTTCTCCAAGCAGGTAAGCATCTGGCCACAAGCTGGTGCATGCAAAAAAATGTAAGATGCTTTCTATAGGTCCTGATTTGAGAAACACACAGGGCTTAAGGATCTTCTCGACCGAGCCAACCAAGATCTCGCATTTCACGTCCTTCCAGCTCTCAACGGTGATCTTCACCGTTTCTTTCGCCAACAAGCCAACGTAGGCAGCATACTGCGATGAAGAACCGTGATATACGTTGCCCCTCATGAGCATCATCCAAGGACCTGCAAAGATCATAATCATATTGAAAAGAAGACACATCAAAATGAAGGATACAAAAAAAGCAGAATAATTGCCATAATCGGATTAGAATGATTTACGTACCTTGCTTGGGATGCGGAAGTCTAGAGGGCGTCGATGGAGGTGCGGCGGTGCAGCGGTCGCCTGTAGAGGTGCGCCGGCCGTCCATGGAGCTTACGGGTTAGGACTACAAGCCCCAGATGAACTGTGAGAATGAAGAGACATACCCTTGTATTTATAGTACTAGATAAATTCTATCGGTACAAAAACTGCATACCGTTAGTCATTTTATATATATTCTAACGGTAAAAAATCAATTACCTTTAGTCGAATGGCTCTATCAGCACAATACAAATTACCGATAGGAATTTTTGTCCACACTCTGTCGGTATATAACATTGCCGATAGAATCATACTAGTTGTAGAAGGCGAACAGTTCTAAAATATTTTTTCTATATTCTAACGGTATAAACATTCATTACCGATATAATAAAACTATTTGAAGACGAACAGTTCTAAGAAATTTTTGATATATTCTAACGGTAAAAGAATACATTACCGATAGAATAAAAATATTTGTATGTAACACCCTGAGTTAGGGGTGAAAACTTCCTTTTTCATAAATAGCATGCATGCATGTATCTGTAGTAATAGTAAGATCAGTTTCTATCTCAAACCCTAAAATCTCCAAAATCTATCCTGTGACCTCAAATCAAGATCAGATTGTTCAGATATGATCTATCAGTTACTTTGAACTTAAAAGCCTTCAGAACCTAGATCCAATTTTATCTCTAAATTCCAGATTTATTAACTTCTTCTGTTTTCGAAAACAGAAATACCTTATATTACCCAAATACCCTAAGTTTCAGAAATGCAGATTTAATCAAAATCTTGACCAAGTTCAGACCAGATTATTTCTGGAATATGATCATGGGTATGTCAATACCTTAATCTAAAAAGTTGACAGCCAGATTCTATCATCTAGACTCTTTTCACAAATCAGTCCAAGAGTTATCGCAAATTAGTCCTTATCTGATATCTGAAAACCCAAAAAGGCTAAAATCTCCAGATTAACTCCAAATTCAGAATTTCTTCGGCAAATCTTCTCAAAATGCTATTTGCCACAAGTTTCTCTTCTGTACAGATATCAAAATCAAACCCTAAATGCCAGAATTCGAAATCGACAAAACTCAAATCTTACTTTACCCTAATTTACCCTATTTTCAGTTGTATCAAAAACTATTCAAATGTGTCAAATCTTATCAACTATCTTTGCCAAATGTTTTGTTGAATATATCTGCCAGATTAGTGAAAGCAAATTCAGTTTAAACCTTCAAGAATTAAAATTTGCAGATCAGTCCAAAATTCAAGATTTGAAACTGCAGTTCAGTCCAAATTCGACCAGGCCGTTTACTGTGCGCACGACCAGAAGCCTCGCCGTGGTTTCCTTGCGCCGTGCACGCTCGCCGCCGGCCAAGCTTTGCCGCACCTGTGACCGTGCATGCCAGTACGCACGTGTCCTCGCCTCAGCCGTCACCGTGGCAGCGTTGCTGCTACGTCGACGACCAGCGCTTGCTCCCGCGCGCGATCAGCAGCAACTTTGTCAGCAATCCATCGCCACGTTGCCTTGCCGTGCCAGTACCTGTCGCCACCGCTTGCTACAAGCTTTGCAAAGTCCCGATGAACGACAATGTGGACAGTTGCAGTCCTGTCGCCGTCGCAATCACCGTTCTTCGCTGTGTCTTCGCCGCTGATGCTCAGCACGCAATCCATCTCATCTCAGCTGCCAATTACTTCGTTGTCTCCTCCTTGCAAGCTTCGCCTGGCCTATTTAAGCACTCCTGTGCTCAGTAGCTCCCTCCATACTTCACCAGAAACCAGCCAAGTTTCAGAATCTGCTCTTTTCGTTTTCTTCTCCGGCGAGCCGTCGAGGAGGCTCACGGTGACAGCTCATTCCACATCATCTCTTGCCAAATTAACCGCATCAGTAAGTTTCCCTAATCTCCCTGATCGTGCTGTGCCATCTAATTGGATTACCTTGCACCTTATCGCCGGTGATCGCCGGGATTGCTAAATGCCCTGTTCCGGCAATGCAGGCCAAATCACCTCGAATTAGCTCTCATTGCTGTAGAAGAAGTTGATCAGTGAGTCATTTCCAGCAAGCCTGTGCATCAATATCTCCAGATTGAGCTCGAATCGAAGGTATCCCCAAATTCAAGCTCTACCAGTCGCCGGCGATCGTCGCCAGGCTTCTCCGGTGATCCTCCGGTCATTTTGATGTTACCAGAAGCTTCCCTATATCTCCTAGATGCTCTCCAAGCAAGGAATTAAGTTCTTGTTGCCTGTAGCAAAAATGCCCAAATCCAGAGTTCTTCTCCGGCGCCGATGACCGGAAAAGTGTTCCCGGCCATTTCAGCCCTCGAAACCTTGTCATTTAGATGTGCCTTAGCCTCCTGAGTACTTTTGTCTTCTAGCTCGACACCTAGATCGGCCTAGATTGGAAGTTATAGCCATGCCAAGTTTGTGTCCAGAACTGCTCCAGTGCAGCCAGTTCATCTCTGTTCATCATCAAATTTCTTGCTTTCTAGCCATTTCTTGCCCTAGATCCTGTTGACTTAATTGTTCCTGTTACTTAAGCCTACCTCCCAGACAAAGTGGTGCATCATTTGGAGCTCCAGATCAAAAGTTATGCTAAGCCCTAGTTTTTGGCATTGTCAGCTCTATGCCAGAGCTTGTCGGCCAGTGGCATTGACCTTATTTACCCACTTCTGGTTGTGTAATTTGAAATCCACTTTGTCCACTGAATTTGTAGAGTTGTGATCTACATTTTCTTCTACTACCACAACTTGAGATAAGCACCCTAGCTTTTCTTAAAGCTATGTCCAAGCCTTGATCCGAATGTCGATCTGTTGACATTCGCTGTTTTGATTAAACCAGTCACAAAATTGTTATCCCTATTGCAATCCTGAAACCCTAAGATTATCTAATCACCATCCTTAGCCCAAATTCCTTGAAACCCTAGAATCTCAGTTCAGTTTGCAGTTCAACTTATCACCAGTTTAGTTCAATCATGCTTGTTATGCAATTCTGCATATAAGTCATAAAATATTTTAAATATTATAAGTAATTATTGTGTGTTTGTTTGTCGTCGAGCAGATTCAGAAGCTGACTTTGAAGATTTTGCTGTTGATCCGTCATCGACTGCTGTATTTTACGACGCGGAAGGCAAGTCATATCCTTGGTCATCTTGAACCTATATTTTAAATGTTGCTATAATATAACCTTGAATATAGGCAATATTGCATGTGAATGATTGAGAATGGTTGATTTATCAATTGGCAGTACTAGACTGGTTATCTGTGAAATGTAAAATAAACAAGTTTTGAGCCATGAACTATTATATGTATTTATATACTTATATTCATGAAATAAAACCCCTAGCCGTGACCAGAAAAATGGTGTGGATGGCTGTAGCACTGGAGGTGCTAGACTGCAAAGGAATGCAGGCACTGAAGGTGCAGGGTTGTGGATGGTCTGGTCACTGGCATATAAGGACTAGAACCTTGTGTTGTGCGTCTAGTGGCATGAACAACGTGCTAACCGCAAGCCTGGTATGGGACAGGCTTGAACAAGTAATTATGTGGATCGCACATGAAACCCCTGCATGAGATGTGTAGTGATGCACGATAAACACGGAGCGCGGCTCCCACACATATCACTGAAGGTGATCAAGCACGCTGACCCAGTAATGGGAATAAGCAAAGGGGTGGAGGTTTGGATACAACCTGCCACAACTGTGCCTCGCTGAGAGCCACAGGGTCGGGGGTGAATTGTAAGTGATACATAACAAAAGTTCTTGTTATTTCCACCTTGCCGCTCACAGTATGAAGTGAGTCAGGGGTCCAATCATTTTGTTATGATAGGAAAGGTTTGAAAGTGGAATATCTTGCGGGTAAATTGGTACCTCTCTGCAGAGTTAAAAACGTATTCGAATACTCCGAGCTCCCGGGTTTTATAGGAGTCTGCTGCGGTGGATTAAATCCACGGGGTGTGACACAAGTACTATTTTCTAAATAAAATATGTTTAAATAAAGATTACCCAAATGACATGTGTTGTCATGATAAGGAGTGCTGCCGTGGGCTGTCGTGTGTCGACGTGTCGCGGTAGTGCTATAATCTAGTGAACATGATTGATGATGTTATATTATAAAAAGTGCTGCCATAAGATGAGATGAGAAAGGAAAAGACTATTTTACAAATATCCATAATTCTTGACTAGTCTAGGTTCATATCATCACTACTATATGTATCTACTCTTACCTATGACTTGCTGAGTACGTAAGTGCTCACCCTTGCAACATTCAACTCAATAGATGGAGCCTACTTTGATCAAAATGATGGCACGGAGTACTATGTGGATCCAGAAGGAGGAGAATCAGTTCCGCCAGAACCCTGAAGTGTGTTGTTCTGCCGTCAACTTCTTTTGTGGGAGGGTCACCTATCTTCTGCTGTGTAGTTAAATATTTTGCTAAACCCTGAATGCCTTGTAGGCATTGTAATCCTCTTTATGTAATATTAAGGCCAGCAGGCCACAGTGCTAAATATTTTGTGAGTACTCTGTTGCAATGTAATATACTCCTGTGTTTGGCTCATCCTGGGAAGTCAAAGGTTTGTGGTTTGGGACTAGCTGCAGCGAGCTAGGTCTCTACAGGAGTAGTCGTTGTCCCAGTTTCGGGGCGCGACAAAGAAAAGTTGGTATCAGAGCAACATGAGAACTTGACTGTAGGACGACACCTTTAGGAAATTGGCCGTGCCAGGAAGACGTAATTTATTTAGAAACTATTTGTGGAAATTTTATTTTGGTAAAAATAATGAGCTTTGTAGCTCTTGAAAAACCTTCATTTCAAAATTTTATTTGGATTTTCTAAAAATCGGTAAGATTGTGAGAGTGCGTTCTGTTGTTTCAGAGTGTCTTAGAGGTTGGTGTAGACAGAGCTAGTGGATGCTCTTGATAGCTTTGTGATTCGCTGTTGCTTTTGCAATGGTTAATTTGTGTATTATGGCTAATAGCCTAAGTAATTTTATGCATGAAAGTAGTTGCATTAATTTCTGCATTGCTGTCTTAGTTGGCCTTAGTTAGTTAGATCCGTCTAAACTTTTTCAGAGCCACCATGGTTGACACCAGAAGGAGATCTCGAAGTGGAAGAGAAGATATAGGTCAGACTCCGCAGGAAGAAGAAACTATGACAAGAGACCCTTTGTTTCAGCAAGGATCTCAGAGTTCTAATCCACCTCAGAATGAACAACCCAGTCTTCAGGAAATTTTGTTGTCAATGGAGAAAAGCCGACAAGAAGCTCAGATAGCCCATACCCAGTTGTTAGCTCAGATAGTTCAGAAACTGCCTACTGGAACAACAGAAGGAACTACTTCTGCTGTAGGAGCGAGATTAACAGATTTCCAAAAGACCCGTCCACCAACATTCTCTAGTGCGACCGATCCTATGGTTGCCGATGATTGGTTACGGGATATCGAGAGGAAACTAGACACAGTCCGATGCAGCGAACGAGAGAAAGTTTTGTTTGGATCTCATCAGTTATCAGGAGCTGCAGCTGCATGGTGGATGAACTACCAGGAAGCTCACCATGATAAAGATAATATCTCTTGGAGGGAATTTAAGGATCAATTTCGGAAATTTCATATACCTACTGGTGTTATGGCAGCTAAGCGGCGGGAATTTCGGAATTTAACTCAAGGAAGTAAGTCAGTCACTGAGTATCTACACCAATTTACTTATTTGGCTCGATACGCACCTGGAGATGTGGATACTGAAGAGAAGAAGATAGAGCGCTTCACAGAAGGACTTCAACACTATTTACAGTATCAAATTGCTTCTCATGAACTTACGGAATTTCAAACCCTAGTGAACAGAGCTTTAAAGGTGGAAGAGAAGAAGAATATGGGAGAAGAAAGCCGAAAGAGGAGGATGTTCCAGCAAACACGACCACAGCCAAATCCAATCAGAGGAAGAGTTCCTATCACTTCCAATTTCCGACCATCTTATCAGAATCCCAGACCAGCAATGACATTGTGCCCCAATTGCCGAGGAAATCATTCTCAGAAGGATTGCCCTCATCCTCGTGTTGAGTGTTATCATTGTGGACAGCGTGGGCACCGTAAAGAATTCTGTCCTTGGATACAACTTCCGATGTCCATTGCCAGATCTCAAGCAGGAACACAGCCAGTAGTAACCAGGGCATCACCATCGCAGAATTTTAGAGGAAATTCAGCAGGAAGAGGAGGAAATATGGCTAATCGAGGAAGAGGAAGAGGTAGAGCACCAACTGCCACTCAAGGAGGAAGATTAAACTATACTTCAATTCAAGAAGCGGGCAACGCCACTGACATTCTTCTAGGTAGATTTCTGATTCAATCTGCATCTACCTTAATATTGTTTGAACCTGGTGCTACAAATTCATTCATGTCAAAAGCATTTGCATCTGAAGTTGAAATGCATATAGACCAAGTACCACTAGAGTACTCTATGGTTATACAAACTCCAGGGGCTAGATTATCTGTTTACTCGATCTGCCCAAATGTAACTTTCAATATAGAAGGAGTAGAATTTGAGGCAAATCTACTAGTTCTAGAACTGCAAGGACTAGACATTATTTTGGGAATGGATTGGTTGTCCCAACATAAAGGTCTAGTAGACTGTGAAGAGAAAACCCTTAGTCTTGTCAGTAGCCAAGGGGAGAGAGTTCTATTCTATGCAGAAAGATCATCAGTCAAGAGACCGCTAAGATCTGTTCAAGCATTACAAAAGTTATGCCTGGAACAAGTGCCTGTAGTACAACAATATTCTGATGTATTTCCAGAAGAACTTCCGGGAATGCCACCTGACAGAGAAATAGAATTCAGTATTGAACTTAAACCAGGAGCAGCACCTATAGCAAAACGTCCCTATAGGATGCCAGTTACAGATTTGGAGGAGCTCAAGAATCAACTCGAAGACTTGGAAAACAAAGGATTTATCAAACCCAGTGCTTCGCCATGGGGAGCCCCAGTTTTGTTTGTGAGGAAGAAAGACGGAACTCTACGAATGTGTGTAGATTACCGAGCTTTGAATGAAGTCACTATTAAGAACAAGTATCCATTACCAAGAATTGATGACTTGTTCGATCAGCTTCGAGGAGCCAAAGTATTTTCCAAGATAGATTTGAAATCTGGATATCATCAGCTAAAGATCAAAAAGGAAGATATACCGAAGACTGCTTTCACTACCAGATATGGTTTATATGAGTTTACAGTAGTACCTTTTGGCTTGACCAATGCTCCGGCAGCATTCATGAATGTCATGAACAGTACATTTGTGGATTTTCTTGACAAGTTTGTCATAGTATTCATAGATGACATTCTGATATATTCCAAGAGTATGGAAGAACATGAGCAACATTTACACCTAGTCTTGGAAAGGCTACGAGAGAGGCAATTTTATGCCAAGTTTGACAAATGTGAATTTTGGATGTCAAGAATTTCATTTCTTGGACATGTGCTGACAACAGAAGGAATTTCAGTGGACTCAGCTAAAATCTCTGCAATCAAGGAGTGGAAGCAACCTACCTCAGTTTCAGAGATTAGAAGTTTCTTGGGATTAGCAGGTTATTATAGGAGATTCATTGAAGGATTTTCCCAAGTTGCCAAACCTCTTACGAACCTGCTAAAGAAGGATGTTGCATTTGAATGGACCACCAAGTGCGAGGAGAGTTTTCAGAAGCTGAAGCAGAAATTGACAACAACACCAGTCCTCACTTTACCGGACAGCAAAGAAGATTTTGTAGTTTACTGTGATGCTTCAAAGCAAGGAATAGGCTGTGTGTTAATGCAGCAAGGTCGAGTAGTGGCTTATGCTTCACGTCAATGGAGACCACATGAGGAAAATCATCCGACCCATGATTTGGAGTTAGCAGCAGTAGTACATGCTTTAAAGATATGGCGGCATTATCTCATTGGACATAAGTGTGAGATCTTTACAGATCATAAAAGCCTTAAGTATATTTTCACACAGACAGAGCTCAACATGCGTCAACGACGATGGCTCGAATTGATCAAAGATTATGATCTTAGTATTCAGTACCATCCAGGGAAAGCTAATGTAGTAGCTGATGCCCTAAGCAGAAAAGCTTACAACCTACAAGGAATGGTTACGTTGAAGAACCCTTACCTACAACAAGAGTTGCAGAATCATCAAGTGGAAATAGTACCGCAGGGAACGGTAGCCACTTTAACAATAAGATCTCAACTTGAAGAACAGATAGGAAATGCCCAGAAGAAAGATGAAGAAATTTGTAAGATCAAGAGTCGAATCAAGTTAGGAAAGGCTCAAGACTTTACTGAAGATAACCAAGGGATTGTATGGTATCGAGAAAGAATCTGTGTACCTCAAAACGCAGATCTTAAGGAAATAATTCTCCATGAAGCACATAAAACTCCATACTCAATACACCCTGGTAACACAAAGATGTATCAAGATTTGAAGACCAGATTCTGGTGGGATAATATGAAGAGAGATATTGCAGAGTATATTGCAAACTGTGATACATGTCGACGAGTTAAAGCAGAACACCAGAAAATAGCAGGAAAGCTACAACCTCTACCAATACCATTATGGAAATGGGAAGAAATTGGTATGGATTTCATTACAGGATTACCTAAAACTCAAGGAGGATATGATTCCATATGGGTTATTGTGGACAGACTTACTAAAGTAGCTCATTTCATACCAGTTAAAAAGATTTATGATGGCAGTAAATTAGCAGAGTTATACATGCAAAGAATAGTGGCATTGCATGGTATTCCTAAGAAGATAGTTTCAGATCGTGGAACACAGTTTACCTCCAAATTTTGGAATAGACTGCATGAAACCCTAGGAACCCAGCTGGATTTCAGTACTGCATATCATCCACAGACGGGAGGACAGACAGAAAGAGTTAATCAAATCCTAGAGGATCTTCTAAGAGCTTGTATACTAGATTATGGAACATCATGGGACAAATGTTTACCATTTGCAGAATTTACATATAATAACAGTTATCAAGCTAGTATACAGATGGCACCATTTGAAGCTTTATATGGACGTAAGTGCAGAACTCCATTGCATTGGAATGAGCCAGGAGAACGAAAAGTCATAGGACCAGAGATAGTAGAAGAAGCAGAAGCTCATGTCAGACTCATCAGAGAAAGGTTGAAAACAGCACAATCACGACAAAAGAGCTATGCAGATAAACAACGAAGAGAATTATCTTTTGAACCAGGAGATTTTGTGTATCTCAAGGTTACACCATTCAAAAGATTACAAAGATTCCAAGTGAAAGGAAAGTTATCTCCAAGATACATTGGACCATTTAAGATAATCAAGAGAAAGGGAGAAGTATCATATAAATTGGAATTACCTGAGGGATTAGCAGGAGTGCATGATGTGTTTCATGTCTCTCAGCTCCGGAAATGTTTGAAGGAACCTACTGACCAGATAGATGTACAAGATGTGCCATTACAGAAGAATCTTACTTATTTTGAGCACCCAATCAGAATCCTAGCCACTGATGAACGTCAGCTCCGAAGAAAGAAAATCAAATTGTGTAAAGTTCAATGGAAGAATCATTCAGAGCAAGAGGCTACTTGGGAGAAGGAAGAAGATCTTAAGCAAACCTATCCTTATCTTTTCCTGTCTTAGGTAAATCTCGGGGCGAGATTTCTTTAAGGAGGGTAGATCTGTAACACCCTGAGTTAGGGGTGAAAACTTCCTTTTTCATAAATAGCATGCATGCATGTATCTGTAGTAATAGTAAGATCAGTTTCTATCTCAAACCCTAAAATCTCCAAAATCTATCATGTGACCTCAAATCAAGATCAGATTGTTCAGATATGATCTATCAGTTACTTTGAACTTAAAAGCCTTCAGAACCTAGATCCAATTTTATCTCTAAATTCCAGATTTATTAACTTCTTCTGTTTTCGTAAACAGAAATACCTTATATTACCCAAATACCCTAAGTTTCAGAAATGCAGATTTAATCAAAATCTTGACCAAGTTCAGACCAGATTATTTCTGGAATATGATTATGGGTATGTCAATACCTTAATCTAAAAAGTTGACAGCCAGATTCTATCATCTAGACTCTTTTCACAAATCAGTCCAAGAGTTATCGCAAATTAGTCCTTATCTGATATCTGAAAACCCAAAAAGGCTAAAATCTCCAGATTAACTCCAAATTCAGAATTTCTTCGGCAAATCTTCTCAAAATGCTATTTGCCACAAGTTTCTCTTCTGTACAGATATCAAAATCAAACCCTAAATGCCAGAATTCGAAATCGACAAAACTCAAATCTTACTTTACCCTAATTTACCCTATTTTCTGTTGTATCAAAAACTATTCAAATGTGTCAAATCTTATCAACTACCTTTGCCAAATGTTTTGTTGAATATATCTGCCAGATTAGTGAAAGCAAATTCAGTTTAAACCTTCAAGAATTAAAATTTGCAGATCAGTCCAAAATTCAAGATTTGAAACTGCAGTTCAGTCCAAATTCGACCAGGCCATTTACTGTGCGCACGACCAGAAGCCTCGCCGTGGTTTCCTTGCGCCGTGCACGCTCGCCGCCGGCCAAGCTTCGCCGCACCTGTGACCGTGCATGCCAGTACGCACGTGTCCTCGCCTCAGCCGTCACCGTGGCAGCGTCGCTGCTACGTCGACGACCAGCGCTTGCTCCCGCGCGCGATCAACAGCAACTTTGTCAGCAATCCATCGCCACGTTGCCTTGCCGTGCCAGTACCTGTCGCCACCGCTTGCTACAAGCTTTGCAAAGTCCCGATGAACGACAATGTGGACAGTTGCAGTCCTGTCGCCGTCGCAATCACCGTTCTTCGCTGTGTCTTCGCCGCTGATGCTCAGCACACAATCCATCTCATCTCAGCTGCCAATTACTTCGTTGTCTCCTCCTTGCAAGCTTCGCCTGGCCTATTTAAGCACTCCTGTGCTCAGTAGCTCCCTCCATACTTCACCAGAAACCAGCCAAGTTTCAGAATCTGCTCTTTTCGTTTTCTTCTCCGGCGAGCCGTCGAGGAGGCTCACGGTGACAGCTCATTCCACATCATCTCTTGCCAAATTAACCGCATCAGTAAGTTTCCCTAATCTCCCTGATCGTGCTGTGCCATCTAATTGGATTACCTTGCACCTTATCGCCGGTGATCGCCGGGATTGCTAAATGCCCTGTTCCGGCAATGCAGGCCAAATCACCTCGAATTAGCTCTCATTGCTGTAGAAGAAGTTGATCAGTGAGTCATTTCCAGCAAGCCTGTGCATCAAGATCTCCAGATTGAGCTCGAATCGAAGGTATCCCCAAATTCAAGCTCTACCAGTCGCCGGCGATCGTCGCCAGGCTTCTCCGGTGATCCTCCGGTCATTTTGATGTTACCAGAAGCTTCCCTATATCTCCTAGATGCTCTCCAAGCAAGGAATTAAGTTCTTGTTGCCTGTAGCAAAAATGCCCAAATCCAGAGTTCTTCTCCGGCGCCGATGACCGGAAAAGTGTTCCCGGCCATTTCAGCCCTTGAAACCTTGTCATTTAGATGTGCCTTAGCCTCCTGAGTACTTTTGTCTTCTAGCTCGACACCTAGATCGGCCTAGATTGGAAGTTATAGCCATGCCAAGTTTGTGTCCAGAACTGCTCCAGTGCAGCCAGTTCATCTCTGTTCATCATCAAATTTCTTGCTTTCTAGCCATTTCTTGCCCTAGATCCTGTTGACTTAATTGTTCCTGTTACTTAAGCCTACCTCCCAGACAAAGTGGTGCATCATTTGGAGCTCCAGATCAAAAGTTATGCTAAGCCCTAGTTTTTGGCATTGTCAGCTCTATGCCAGAGCTTGTCGGCCAGTGGCATTGACCTTATTTACCCACTTCTGGTTGTGTAATTTGAAATCCACTTTGTCCACTGAATTTGTAGAGTTGTGATCTACATTTTCTTCTACTACCACAACTTGAGATAAGCACCCTAGCTTTTCTTAAAGCTATGTCCAAGCCTTGATCCGAATGTCGATCTGTTGACATTCGCTGTTTTGATTAAACCAGTCACAAAATTGTTATCCCTATTGCAATCCTGAAACCCTAAGATTATCTAATCACCATCCTTAGCCCAAATTCCTTGAAACCCTAGAATCTCAGTTCAGTTTGCAGTTCAACTTATCACCAGTTTAGTTCAATCATGCTTGTTATGCAATTCTGCATATAAGTCATAAAACATTTTAAATATTATAAGTAATTATTGTGTGTTTGTTTGTCGTCGAGCATATTCAGAAGCTGACTTTGAAGATTTTGCTGTTGATCCGTCATCGACTGCTGTATTTTACGACGCGGAAGGCAAGTCATATCCTTGGTCATCTTGAACCTATATTTTAAATGTTGCTATAATATAACCTTGAATATAGGCAATATTGCATGTGAATGATTGAGAATGGTTGATTTATCAATTGGCAGTACTAGACTGGTTATCTGTGAAATGTAAAATAAACAAGTTTTGAGCCATGAACTATTATATGTATTTATATACTTATATTCATGAAATAAAACCCCTAGCCGTGACCAGAAAAATGGTGTGGATGGCTGTAGCACTGGAGGTGCTAGACTGCAAAGGAATGCAGGCACTGAAGGTGCAGGGTTGTGGATGGTCTGGTCACTGGCATATAAGGACTAGAACCTTGTGTTGTGCGTCTAGTGGCATGAACAACGTGCTAACCGCAAGCCTGGTATGGGACAGGCCTGAACAAGTAATTATGTGGATCGCACATGAAACCCCTACATGAGATGTGTAGTGATGCACGATAAACACGGAGCGCGGCTCCCACACATATCACTGAAGGTGATCAAGCACGCTGACCCAGTAATGGGAATAAGCAAAGGGGTGGAGGTTTGGATACAACCTGCCACAACTGTGCCTCGCTGAGAGCCACAGGGTCGGGGGTGAATTGTAAGTGATACATAACAAAAGTTCTTGTTATTTCCACCTTGCCGCTCACAGTATGAAGTGAGTCAGGGGTCCAATCATTTTGTTATGATAGGAAAGGTTTGAAAGTGGAATATCTTGCGGGTAAATTGGTACCTCTCTGCAGAGTTAAAAACGTATTCGAATACTCCGAGCTCCCGGGTTTTATAGGAGTCTGCTGCGGTGGATTAAATCCACGGGGTGTGACACAAGTACTATTTTCTAAATAAAATATGTTTAAATAAAGATTACCCAAATGACATGTGTTGTCATGATAAGGAGTGCTGCCGTGGGCTGTCGTGTGTCGACGTGTCGCAGTAGTGCTATAATCTAGTGAACATGATTGATGATGTTATATTATAAAAAGTGCTGCCATAAGATGAGATGAGAAAGGAAAAGACTATTTTACAAATATCCATAATTCTTGACTAGTCTAGGTTCATATCATCACTACTATATGTATCTACTCTTACCTATGACTTGCTGAGTACGTAAGTGCTCACCCTTGCAACATTCAACTCAATAGATGGAGCCTACTTTGATCAAAATGATGGCACGGAGTACTACGTGGATCCAGAAGGAGGAGAATCAGTTCCGCCGGAACCCTGAAGTGTGTTGTTCTGCCGTCAACTTCTTTTGTGGGAGGGTCACCTATCTTCTGCTGTGTAGTTAAATATTTTGCTAAACCCTGAATGCCTTGTAGGCATTGTAATCCTCTTTATGTAATATTAAGGCCAACAGGCCACACTGCTAAATATTTTGTGAGTACTCTGTTGCAATGTAATATACTCCTGTGTTTGGCTCATCCTGGGAAGTCAAAGGTTTGTGGTTTGGGACTAGCTGTAGCGAGCTAGGTCTCTACAGGAGTAGTCGTTGTCCCAGTTTCGGGGCGCGACATTGTAGAAGTCGAATGGTTCTATCGGCACACTACATATTGCTGATAGGAATTTTTGAGATATTCTGTCGGTATACTAATAAATTACCGATAGAATAAGTCTAGTTGAAGAAGTCGACCAGTCCTATCGGCGCACAACATTCTCCCGTCAGTACTTTTGCATCTCTTCTAACGGCAAATATGTTCATCACCGCTAGAGTAAATCATAGTATTTATTTTATCGGTAAGTTTCTTACAAACCGATAGGAAAAATACACCCGTTGGCCTTTTTTGGTCGCGAGGCACATTTTCTATCGGTTTTCTACTAAAGCGCTAATAACCGATAGAATATAGGGGTTAGTAGACTGCATTTCTGTACTAGTGTGAGTATCTTAGATGGCTTTGATGTTATAACAGTTTGTGTATTGGGAGTACCACAGACGGTTCTGAGGTTATACCGTCTCTGATAATATGAGCATCACAGACAGTTCTGAGGTCAGAACCGTCTGCGATACTCATATTATTACTGACAGTTCTGAGATCAAAACTGTCTGTGGTAGTATGATTATCTCAGACGGCTTTGATGTTATAATAGTCTGTGTATTAGGAGTATCACAGACGGTTCTGATGTTATAACAGTCTATGTAGTATGATTATCACAGATGGTTCTGATGTTATAACAGTCTGTGTAGTATGAGTATCACAGACGGTTTTGATCTTATAACAGTCTGTGAAGGGAAAGATCACAGACGGTTGAAAACCGTCTGTGGTAGTACATGATTATCGCTGACTTGAATATCACTGATGGGTAAGAACCGTCTGTGATGACTGTTTTGACCCGACTATGATAATGAATTCTGTAGTAGTGCCCATACCCAACTGCTAGCCCAAATAATTCAGAGAATGCCAACCAGAACCACAGAACGAACTACTGTAGGTGCCAGACTGACAAACTTCCAGAAGACCAGTCCACCAACTTTCTCCAGTGCGACTGATCCCATGATTGTCGATGATTGGCTAAGGGATATAGAGAGGAAACTAGACACAGTCCGATGTAGCGACCGAGAGTTCTGTTTGGATCCCATCAGTTAGCAGGAGCTGCAGCCGCATGGTAGATGAATTACCAGGAGACTCACCTCGATAACATTTCTTGGACGGAATTTAAGGAGCAATTTCGGAAATTTCACGTACCTACCGGCGTCATAGCTGCCAAACGTCAGGAATTCCGTAATCTGACCCAAGGGAACAAGACGGTCACAGAATATTTTCACCAGTTCACCCACTTAGCTCGGTATGCACCTGGAGATGTCAATGCAGAGGAGAAGAAAATAGAACACTTTGCAGAAGGACTACAGCATTACTTGTAGTACCAAATCGCCTCACATGAGTTTGTAGAACTCCAAACACTAGTGAACAGAGTTTTGAAGATAGAAGAGAAGAGGAATATGGGAGAGGAAAGACGAAAGCGAAGGATGCTCCGGCAAGTGCGGCCACAGACAAACCCAACCAAAGGTAGAGCCCCTATCACCTCCAGTTTTCGACCATCATACCAGACTCCCAGACCAGCAATGACGCTGTGCCCTAACTGCAAGGGAAATCATCTCCAGAAGGATTGCCCTCACGCGAGTGTCCAATGTTTTCACTGTGGACAGCGTGGGTATCGCAAAGAATTCTGTCCATAGATACAACTTCCAATATCCATCGCCAGGTCACAAGAGGGAACACAGCCAGTAGCACCCAGAGTATCGATGCCACCACCACAGAAGTACAGAGGGACTCCACCATGAAGAGGAGGAAGCATGGCCAACCGAGGAAGAGGTAGAGCACCAACTGCAGCTCAAGGGGGCAGACTAAACTACACCTCCATCCAAGAAGCGGGAAACGCCACCGACATTCTTCTAGGTAGATTCTTGATCCAGTCTACATCTGCCTTGATATTAGTTGATCCTGGGCTACAAATTCATTCATATCAGAAATTTTTGCATCTAAAGTGGGACTGCATACAGTATCCCTAGAATATTCTATGGCTATACAAACCCCAGGGGCTAAGCTACCTGTATACTCAGCTTGCCAAAATATAACCTTCAGTATCGAAGGAGTAGAGTTCATGGCAAATTTACTAGTACTAGAGCTGCAAGGCCTAGACATTATTTTGGGAATGGATTGATTGTCCCAACATAAAGGTCTAGTGGACTACGAGAAGAAAACCCTAAGCCTTGTTAGTGCTGGGGGGAAGAGAGTTCTATTCCATGCAGATAGATTAGCAGCTAAGGAACCACGTGGAACCATTCAAGCATTATAGAAAGTGTGCTTAGACCAAGTGCTAGTAGTGCAATAGTACCCAGATGTGTTTCCAGAAGAGCTTCCAGGGATGCCACCCGACAAAGAGATAGAGTTCACCATCAAACTTAAGCCAGGGCCAGCACCCATAGCGAAACGACCCTACAGGATGCCAGTCACAGACTTGGAGGAGCTCAAAAGTCAACTGGAGGATTTGGAGAACAAAGCATTCATCAGACCAAGTGCTTCACCCTGGGGAGCACCAATGTTATTCGTGAAGAAGAAGGACGGAGCCTTAAGGATGTGCGTGGATTACCGAGCGTTCAATGAGGTAACCATAAAGAACAGAGTATTTAGGGTAAAAGTAAATAGTGATTGTTTTCGAAAATGGCTAAGAGCGATGAAACAGGGTTTTAGGGCTGGAATCTGAAGTGGTGGCAGAAGGAGAATATGTGTCAGGGATATTTAGTGGTAGGATGGTTCAGACAGATTTAGGTTTGGAGGTCGGACGAAGAAAATTCATTTTTGGTGAGATTTTAGGGCAAAACAGAGTAGGAAATTGATCTGGAAAAAGGTGGAAATGAGATTCGAGGCTTGGATCTAAGAGAAAACTACAAATCTGGAAGGATTGGGCTGAGACGAATCTGATGGCGCAAACGGATCTTCGATCAGAAGTCTCTACACTGGAGTTGACAAGATCAAGACAGGAGCACAACTTAGCCTAACACAGCGGATCTGAGATCTGGACAGCGGATGGAAAAACAAAACACAGATCATGAAAGAAAACGATGAGACGAACAAAACAACACGGTCGAATTTTCAATCGGGAAACCCTAAGGCAAAGAATGACACTGCATGCCACTGGCACAGACACAGACATACATGCACACACTGTAGCAGTGTTTGGAGCTGGCACTGGACACAGCCGCCGGCACAAGCGGCGCACAGGCATTTTTGGGAAGGATTAAGGTGAGGAAAAATTTGAGAACCGAGGGGGGTGGGGTGAAAAGCAGGATTTTTGGGCTGTTACACCCGGCGCCTATGGCGAGCCTCCCCCGCACCAGCTCCCGAGGCCTCCCTGGAGACACGCCCGGCGCCGGGCTTTGCTCGCGTGCCTGTAGCACCCTCCGGACCAGCGGCTGACGCGCATTAGCTCCCTCCTCCCCCGAGGGCTCCCCCGGTGGATCAGACCCGACTCACTCGGCAGGAGGTAGAGCGCATGCGTGCCGTGAAGCCTAGCAAAGCTCCCTCCCTGCACAGGTCGGGGATACGCCCCCGAGCCAACCAGGGAGGGAGACCAGTCGACGAAGCCACTGCTACCTTTGGGGGGCACCTGGAGGTTCAAGAAGCCAGCTCCAACCTTGAGGAGAAGAGGCGCTACCACCGTCCGGGCGGACCGTTGTGGCCTCTCCCCGACTCCGATAACGAGCGTGTCTCCCCTCAAGGGAGGATGCGACTGGGAACCGTCCAGGGGAGTTGAGGGGGCCAACCAGCCCTTGTGCCGCCGGCTCCGATGCGTTCGATGGCCAGAGCCATATCGCCCACCTCACATCGAGCACTACAATGGTGAGCCCGATCCTTATGAATTTGTGCAAGTGTACTCCACAGCCATCTCAGTGGCTGGGGGGGATGAGACGGTGCAATGCAATGTCTTCCCCTTCTACCTTACCTGAATCGCCTGCTTATGGTTTTACAACTTGAGGGCTGGTTCCATCAAGTCCTTCGCATAGCTCAAGCCCGAGTTATGCGCAAACTTCCAAGAGAACTACATCCGTCCCTTGGATTCATCGCAACTATACACCATGAAGCAGAAGACAGGGGAGACCATCCGGAGCTTCTTCGAGCACTTTGCTCAGGTCAAGAGCGAAGTGGCCCACGTCCCCAACTCTATAGTCATCGAGGCGTGCAAGAGCGAGATCCTCCCCGGGGAGCTCCACTGGAGACTTTCTGAGAGCTGCCCCTCGTCCACTGATGAGCTCTTCAACGTACTTAAAAAGTAGGAAGGAGAACCAAGGGGTCTCCCCCCCCCCCCAAAGAGGGACGTTGGGGACCCATCCCACAAACGTGTCAAGGACAGATCTCGAAATGTCTTCATTCTCGAAGACAGAGGCGGCTCTCACAAAGCTAATTGAGGCGGCCTCCCCTCCCCCATGTCAAAAGGAGGGGGAGGCCAGCCCTCCTGTGCTCGGGACAATCCCGCGCCAGGAAGAAGAAATGAGGTTGGGGCCAACTTATGGTGCGCCTTCCACTAGTGCACTTCCCATGCCACTCGAGAATGTAGCGCGCTTCGTCAGCACTTCGTGGCATTCCTCGAGCAACACGGGCAGGGGGGAGAGACCTACCTTGCCCCATCAGTTGGCAAAGGCGGTCCTCCCTGCTCCCTATGGGGGACACCAGGAGCTAGCCCAAGAAAGGGGCTCAACCGACGAGCCCCCTTTCCAAAACTCCTAGAGACATGTCTCCTGACTTGGGGGGATCTTGTCCGCAAGCCCCGCACTGGACCCTCGAAGCGAGGCTCTCCTAGTGAGGATGCCCTCCCATGAGGATGTCTGCACTCAGCCCCCGGGCCTCTCCCTCCCCTCTCACACTTCGCAGGGGGGAGGTGTTGTATCAATTTACTTAATCAATGCAAATTAGTCGTTCCCCTATGAATCTTCTTTTGCAGGGTGTATTATTCTCCCTCCCTGCGAGGATGCCCTCACCGTGACACGTCGACACACGACAACCCACGACAGCACCCCTTATCATGACAACACATGTCATTTGGGTAATTTTGACTTATCAAATTTTATTTAGAAAATATACTTGTGCCACACCACGTGGATTTAATCCACCGCAGCGGACTCCTATAAACCCGGGAGCTCGGAGTATTCGAATACGTTTTTAACTCTGCAGAGGGGTACCAATTTAACTGCAAGATATTCCACTTTCATGCCCATCCTATCAAGATGATTAGACCCTTTCCTCACTGCAAACTATGAGTGGGAAGGTGGAGATAGCAAGAACTTTTGTCATGGTTCACACACAATTCACCCCTGGCCCTGTGGTCAAACAACCCACAGTTGTGGCGGGCTACACCACCCCCACTAAATTTGCATCTTCCCAATCCAGGGTCAGCGTGCATCATCACATCCAGTGATATGTGTTGGAGCCGCACTCTGTGTCAATCGTGTACATCTCATGCAGGGGTTTCATGTGTGATCCACATATTACTTGTTCAAGCCTGTCCCATACTAGGCTTGTGGTCATCATGTTTTTCGTGCCACTAGAAGCACAACACAAGGTTCTAGTCCTTATATGCCAGTGACTAGATCATTTCACAATCCTGCACATCCAGTGCTACCATCATTCCATTCCATACCAAATCCTGGTCACGGCTAGGGGTTTTATTTCAAGAACATAAATGTAACACCCCGATTTTTCCCAAATTCTGGCTTGCCTCGTCCCTCTCTATTTCAGAATGAGATCCCAGTTGTGCCAGTATCTTACCCCAAAAAGTTAGCAGTCAAACTCTTTCGTTCAGATCTTTTTCACAAATCATCCCAAAAGTATCACAAATCAGCCCTTTTCAGATTTGTCAGAAGCCCAAAAAGACTAAAAGTCTTAGACCATCTCCAAACTTTGATCTGATTCAGTGAATATCTCCCATTCACTATTCTGAACAATTTTCCCTTCTGGAAGAATTTCCAAATCTTAACCTAAACCTGAGTTTCGACCCTTGCCGCTTTGAAACCCTAAATACCCTAATTTTACCCTGAGCCGTTTTCCCCATTTTTGTCGAAACCCTTCAGATCTTGCCCGATCTTGTCAAACTTTGGCTAGATGAGTTCCATTAATCTTATGCAACTCATTCCTGAAATCAGATTTCAGATCAGCCCTCCAGATCTCCAGATTTGCAATCAGATACTTTACCTATTCAAATTTTCCTCGCAGATCAGTCCTTGGAGCAAGTTTCAAAATTGCAAATCAGCCCGAGCCTTCTTTTCCAGTCCCTGTTCGACCAGTTTGCGTTCGACCGCGCCCCGTTTGACGAGGATTGACACCCGGGTCACTTCTAATAAACTTCTGGTTCAAGACAGGTTCGGACCTGACGTGCGTCTAGTGATGCGAACTCAAGCTATTCTGAGGGGCATCACCACGAGGTCGCAAGCTTTACGCGATCAGGTCGCAAGCTTTACGCGATCAGGCCGTAAGCCATGCGCGGTCAGAAGTTCGTAGGCTATACGCGAACTACACATTCGGGATATTGCGCGGTCAGCCGATATCCCGCGGTCAGAACATCTGCCGATCAGGATACTTGGGATTCATCTATTCAGTTGCCTATACAACAGGATATTCTAAGTATCCCGAAGATTCCTACACGTGGAGAACTAACCGTCAAGAGGTTAACACGTACAGTTATCCATGAATAACACGTGTTTAACCTGCGTGGAGGTTAAGAGCAGTTCCAAAAACCGCATCCAACCGTCCGTGCAACCGATTGATGCAGTTTCCTTCACATGGCACCCTTTCAAACAGTATAAAAGGATGGCCTGAAGCATCAATCAGAAAAGAGAGAGATCATCCGAAACATCAACCGGGGGATCCAAGTTAGCCAAGTCTACGGCACACCTCATATAATATTTTTATAAGTCTTCTTTAGCTTATCTTTGTACACTTTTACAGGAAAAATCCTCGCCTGTGAGGACTTTTTCCTCCACTTGTAAACCTTTTACCATACTTAGTGAAATCTCAACAGGACGTAGGGCTTTTACTCCCACCATCGAGGGCCCGAACCTGTCTAAATTCTCTGTGCTCCTGTTCACCATTGTTCAGCATACCTTCCCGAAGGGTCATCTTGAAAGGTCTCACTATTACAAATTCTGCATAAGTTCGGCTGAGGACTCCGAGTCCGAATCGTCGACACCGTTCATCTTTGCCTCGCCGCAGAACTCGCCGCCGGCCATCTTCTCCGGTCGCCCGTGCTCGTGGTCAGTTGAGCCACCCCGCGCGCACGTGCCAGTGACCAAAGACCCTGCTAAACCCAGCGGAGGGAAAATATGATGGTGACCCTGAAATTAGCCCAGGAAGATTCGACCCTGATAACCTTCACCGTCTCTTTGATTTCGAGTCCGACTCGGAACAAACCGAGATGTTCTCCCCATCGGCGACCTCACTCCCTAGGCAGTTTGCTGCGTTGTCGGAAGAAACTCCCGATCAACAGGCTGCCAGGGAAGAACAAGATCGCAAACAGAAGGAGGAGCAAGATCTCGAGCAACAAAACAACGAACTACGCAGAACTGCCCTAGAGGCTCTTCAAGATGCGCAGGCTCGTTACGATGCTGCCCCGAGTTCTTCTCGACGGTCGCGTGGTCGTAGACGTGACCAGACTCCTTCCTTACCACCGGAGCATTTCCCAGTGGACGAAGAAACAGTAACACCTGGTGCCCCTAGGAGAAGTACCCATGGTCGACTGCCATCTATCGCGGAAGTCATGCGCAATTTTCCTCCTACGGTCACGGATGCGCAGAGACCGGCCTTTTTCAGGATCCTGGCGGAAAGACTGGATGAGGTCGCCTCCGAGGCGACCCCGACAGCCTCTTCCCGCTCAGTAACACATTCCCATGAACGAGATGTTCCTCATTCTGGCTCCGGCCGACGGAATTACCCGCCGCCTATACCGTCCCGACAGGACAAATATCGGCGAATGCAGGACTCTCGTGGTAGGGATCGAGTTCCCGTTCATTCTCGTTTGGGGCCCCGAGTAACCCCGCCATTAAGTGAGTTTGCTCGAAACCCGACCGAAAGTCGCAGGACGGTTCACGGTCCTTACGTTGGTTGCAAAGCTTTCTCGCCTGGCCTACGAGCAGTCGTTTGGCCCGATAAGTTTCGACCAGGGGCCATTGAGAGGTTTGATGGAACTCAGAACCCATCCGAGTTTCTTCAGATCTATATTACTGCCATCCAAGCAGCAGGAGGCGATGACAAGGTCATGGCTAACTACCTGCCAACAGTCCTCGTAGGACCGGCTAGAACCTGGTTGTTCAATCAGCCTGAGGGTTCTATCTACAATTGGGAAATGCTATGCGATGCCATCCTCAGCAATTTCCAAAACTGTTACCAAAAGCCGGGTAAGGAGGACGACTTGCATAGATTGCGGCAAACTTCGACCGAAACGCTTCGGCAGTTTGTCAAGAGGTTTGTCGGGGTAAGAAATACCATCCCGAACATATCTGATGGCTCCGTAATCAGGGCATTTAAGCATGCCGTTCGATACCGGAGATTCACTGAAGACCTGCTTATCCACCCTCCTCGATCAGTGGCCGATCTGTTCGATATGGCTGATCGATACTCCGATGCAGCCGAGGCAGTCGAATGGAACCGAATGGTTGACAAGGGGGACCTACCGCCCCAACCAGGCTTCAAGGACGCCAAAAAAGAAGATTCAAGCAAAAAGCCGGAGTCTTCACCGGGCGGGAAGTCAAAAAAGTCGAAGAGGAACCGCTCTGGACAGTACCGTGAGGTCGCGGTCGCGGAGAAACCACCTTCGACCAAAGGTAATAAGTCTTCTTTTAAAAATAAAACTGCTTCTGATGGCCGGGATTCCGACCAGCCAGAAAAATCAACTAATCCGCAGGAGGGCAAAAGGTGGTGTCCACTCCACAATTCCGCGGGCCACGATCTCAAAAACTGCAGGAGTTGGTTGAAACAGCTGGACGATTTCTACCAAGGAGTTGGGCCAATGCCAACCTTACCGCCCAAAGAGCAGGCGTGCGGGGTTAGAGACGTCGATGGAGACGAAGAAATGGCTTACCAGGTACCTCAAAATCATGTTAATGTCATTTTCGGAGGTTCTTCCTCTTTCGTTTCCAAAAGGCAGTTTAAAACTTTTTGCCGAGAGGTTAACCAAACGGAGACATCCCTTGGTGAACCTCAATATCCCCGTTGGTCGGATATGCCTTTGACGTTCGATCGCGCTGACTGTCCTGCGGGGCTAACTAGACCATTGAGGTTACCTCTGGTTATTACCCCAATCATCAGTAACGCGAGAGTCGAAAGGGTCCTGATCGATGGGGGAAGTTCCCTTGATCTTTTATTGGTCAAGACACTCGACGAGATGCAAATTCCTCGTTCGAAGATCAAGCCCATAATCCATCCGTTTTATGGGATAATCCCAGGCCCCTCCATGATGCCATTGGGACAAGTGGTCCTCCCAGTCACTCTGGGAGAACCAGATAACTTTCGAACAGAATTGGTTACTTTCGATGTAATCGATTGTGATTCAGCTTATAATGCAATCTTTGGCAGGCCGACTCTTGCTAAGTTCATGATGGCAACGCACTATGCTTATCAGTGCGGGAAATTGCCTGGCCCCAAAGGTGTCATTTCGGTCCGAGGAAGTCGCAACGTGGCACTCACGTGCGACCGGCTATCTTTGGAGATGGTCGATCAACTTCCCCTCCGGGACGCTCAGGTCGCCACTGTCGCCACCGATGCGATCAGGGCTGCTCCTCGACCAGATGAGAAACTCAAACAAGTTCCTTTGTACCCAGATGACCCATCCAAGACAATCCGGGTTGGGTCAGCCCTGGATGACAAATAGGAACTCGACCTCGTTGCTTTCCTCCGGGCTAACGCAGACGTGTTTGCGTGGAAACCGTCCGACATGCCCGGTGTCCCAAGGGAAGTAATTGAGCACAGGTTAGCAATTCGACCTGGACAACGACCAATAAAGCAAAAGCTCAGGCGTTTTGCCACCGACCGACAGGAAGCCATTCGAAAAGAGTTAGACAAACTCTTACAAGCCGGGTTTATCCGCGAAGTGAATCACCCAGACTGGCTCGCCAATCCGGTCATGGTCCGCAAGTCAAATGGCAAGTGGCGCATGTGCGTCGACTACACTAGCCTCAACAGTGCCTGTCCGAAGGATGATTTTCCCCTTCCCCGCATCGATCAGCTGGTCGACTCCACTGCGGGTTGCGAACTGATGAGTTTTTTGGATGCCTACTCAGGATATTATCAAATCAGCATGGCAGAAGACGATGAAGAGAAAACTGCCTTCATCACCCCGTTCGGCACATACTGCTACGTCAGAATGCCGTTCGGTCTCAAGAACGCTGGTTCCACGTACCAGCGCTTGATGCAAAAGACCTTTCTTTCCCAGATAGGGTGTAATCTCGAAGCATATGTAGACGACTTGGTTGTAAAGAGTACCAAAAGATTGTCTCATTTGGACGATCTTGCTGAAACCTTCTGTAACTTGAATCGCTTTGGAATAAAATTGAACCCGGAGAAATGTTCTTTCGGGGTTTCTTCAGGGAAGCTTCTTGGTTTCCTTGTGTGTTCCAGGGGCATTGAGGTTAATCCTGAGAAAATCAGAGCTATCGAACAAATGAGGTCGCCCTCAACCATGAAGGATGTTCAACGCCTGGCTGGTCGCATGGCGGCTTTAAGTCGCTTCATATCGCGATTAGGCGAAAGGGGACTACCTTTCTTTAAAGCCTTGCGGAAACATCATAACTTCACGTGGTCCGATGAGGCCGAAAAAGCGTTTCAGGAGGTAAAAACATATCTGTCCAGTCCGCCAGTATTGGTGTCTCCTGAAAAAGGAGAGCCCTTACTTCTGTATTTGGCGGCCACCCCACACGCGGTCAGCGCAGTTCTGATCGCGGAAAGGGAAGGAGTGCACAGACCCGTCTACTATGTGAGCGAAGTACTTCATGGTCCTAAGGAGCGCTACCCTGAGGTCCAGAAGATACTTTACGCGCTACTGATGGCTTCCCGTAAGCTACGACATTACTTTCAAGCACACAAGATCACAGTACCCTCCTCTTTTCCTTTAGGGGATATTGTCCGAAATCCAGAAAAATCTGGTCGAATCGCCAAATGGACGGTCGAATTCGGTGCCTTTGAGATCCATTTCACCCCTCGTACGGCGGTTAAGTCTCAGGTTTTGGCCGACTTTGTGGTCGAATGGACCAACCCTGAGCCACCCGTGCAGTTGGCAAAGGAACTGGAGTGCCCCGATTATTGGACAATGTACTTTGACGGCTCCCGTAGTTTTCAACACTCGGGGGCTGGAGTGGTCTTGGTTACGCCTCAGGGCGAACAGCTTAAGTATGTCATTCAACTTCACTTTGTCGCGACTAACAACGCGGCCGAGTATGAAGGTCTTCTTGCAGGGCTCCGGGCAGCAAAATTCCTCGGAGTCCATCGATTAGTGGTGAGGGGGAACTCACAGCTGGTCGTAAACCAAGTAAACAAGGAGTACAGCACCTCCGATGAGACAATGGCTCATTACCTGGGGGAAGTGAGGAGATTGGAAAAACACTTCAGTCACTTCGAAGTCCAATACATCCCGCGAAAGGACAATATTCTCGCAGACCAATTATCCAAAATTGGATCCTCACGCTCATCCGCTCCGGCAGGAGTGTTCATTGAACACTTGGACCATCCTTCGATCATGACTTCGGTCAAGGATGATCCGGCAATAGCCTTCGTTGCCAGCCTCGGTCAGGAACAAGATTGGACTCATCCATTGAGGGTCTATCTTGAACAGGGGACCCTACCCGAGGACGAAACCAAGAGCGATCGGTTAATTCGAAAGGCGCGTCTGTACAAACTCATAGATGGGGTTATGTACAGAAAGGGTACTCAAGGAGTATTCATGCGCTGTATATCTCAGGAGGAAGGAAAATCCCTCCTGAAAGAAATACATGACGGTGTATGCGGTGCACACGCGTCATACCGAACACTGGTCGGAAAAGTTTTTCGACAGGGATTCTACTGGCCTTCGGCACTCGATGATGCCAGGCTTATGGTCAAGATGTGTCCACAGTGTCAGTTTCATGCAAGACAGGTTCATCAACCTGCTTATGCATTGCAAACTATTCCTCTCGCATGGCCTTTCGCGATCTGGGGAATGGACATCGTCGGTCCTATGCCACAAGCGGTCAATGGATACAAGTTTTTGTTCGTAGCCATTGACACGTTCACAAAGTGGATTGAGGCCGAACCAGTACGAAATATTACTGCATCAGCCGCACAAAAGTTCTTTCACAAGAACATTGTGGCACGATTTGGTGTTCCAAACCGTCTCATCACAGACAACGGTTCTCAATTCGCTAGCGGTCTTTTCCTAGACTACTGCCATCAGATTGGGACCAAGGTGTGCTTTGCTTCTGTGGCACATCCACAAAGTAATGGTGTCGTAGAACGGGCCAATGGGCAAGTATTGCAAGGCATCAAAAAGCGTATTTTTTATCGCCTCAAGACCCGCTCGGGGGCTTGGGCAGACGAGCTCTATACTGTTCTATGGGCACTACGGACTACCTCTAGTCGAGCCATCGGTGAGACACCCTTCCATTTGGTCTATGGGGCCGAGGCTGTGTTGCCTATGGAAGTAAGTATTGGATCTGTTCGCACCAATCAATTCGAACAGGTCAACCAATCCGAACAGCGATCGCAAGATCTCATCCTCCTGGAAGAACGGCGTGATCGCGCCCTGATTAAGTCCGCGGTATACTTGCAGGCTCTACGCAAGTATCACAGTAAAAAGGTGCGACCACGTGATCTCAACGTTGGCGACTTGGTTTTACGAAAAATTCAAGACCAGTCTAACCGCATTAAATTCTCCCCAAAATGGGAAGGACCATACACTGTCATCTCAGTGCCGCGGCCAGGATCTGCGCGGTTAGCCATGGAAGATGGTCGGATTTTGTCCAATACTTGGAACATCGATCAACTTCGCAAGTTTTACGTGTAAGTATTCCAATCACTTTTTTCCTGTTCAATTAGCATTTTTTCAAAAGCATGTCTTGCTTTTATACAATGAGTGTTTTTCTTTAAGCCCAAATAATACAAATTCGACCTGGGGCTGATCGCCGGCGGTTAGGTTATTACAGCATTTTTTCAACCGGATTCGCTGATCGATCCCATGATCGCTTCCAGATAAGTCACCCCTAAATAAGCCGTTTCTCAACGCACACGGGACTATCTGGCTAGTCTTCGGTCATCTGGGTGGCTATCAGTTTGCAATAAGGTTAAAATGTTACTTTAATCTCGACCATCGGCTTGAAGCACATATCCCTGGTCATCATACTTATGTTTTCCCCTCTGCTTAAAATACTAAGGCTCCAGTATTCATAAACAGAGGCGGGGGCTAGAGGGATATGCTTATAGTATGAAACATATGATGTGAATATGCACTTTCTTTTGAAAAAATAGTTTTACATACATTGCACTATAATTACAATTGTTTGGTTACAAAAATAAGGATCACTCGATCCCCAGCTCAGCCAAGAGTTTGTCAACGAAGGGCTTAACTTCTTCAATAACGGCGTCAAGAAGTTCTTCACTCTCGACCTCAACCGGTCCCACCAGCGCGCTCAGATTCGCATCTGGGCCATGGTGAAGTCGAACCCGGCTGAGTACGGCAGAAGCAGCTGATCGGACTCTCGTCCTGATTGTCTCTTCACGTCGCCGTAAATCCCCAGGGAGATATTCGAGTAGTGATTCTGCTTGAGTTGTAAGCAGTGATGCCCAATCGCTGACATTTGGGTCGTCCTTCCTCAACTCTACCACGTTGGTATTCAAAAGGCTGGCTATGGCCTTCAGTTTTTCGAAGACCAGTAGGCTCAACTCTTTGACCACTTGATCAGTATGGTTGAGCGAGGATTCGAGAAGCATCTTATCCTTGACAAGCTGTGTAATGTGACCTGCTTGCGCTGTACAGAGAAAAGAGGTTATTAAACAAGAAATGTCTCTAAGTCTTCTCAAATTGAGAATCGACTTACCAGCCTTCTCAGACTGAAGTTTATTTATTTCAGTCCGTAGTTTCTGGAACTCTGTAACTGAGTTCAGCCTCACCTTGGCTAACTCTTTCTTCAAGAATGTAACCTCTATGCAGCAAAATCAGGTCAGTCACAATTAAAGCCTACTCATATTAAGAGAAGAATGACGATACTCACTTGCGCAAGCCGTCACGATCTTTTTGAACAGCCGCCATGCTAGCCATTGCAGCATGCGACTGGCTCGTCACCCATGACAAGCCCTGTGACACAAAGCAAGAGAGTTAAATATACTTTAAAGGCGGTTCAAACGCCGAAACAGGGGTCTTCATACCTTCATAAACTTATTTAAAGCAGCATCATCCATGCTAGCAGGAATCCTTGCTAGCGCGCCGGAAGTGCCTGCGACGGGGACAGTTGATGGGAGTGCCGGCCGGACGCCACCCCCAGAGGCCACTGGTGGTGACCTAGTCCCTGTACTTGTTTCACCTCCCGCGGTCCGGACGACTTCCTGAACCACGGGAGTAGAGCGCTCTTCATTAGAGGCTCCCTCGTCAGCCCTAGCTTCAACCTCCCCAGTGGCGGTTGAAGGTATAGGCGCTGTCTTCTTTTGCCTAACAAGAAGAATGGGTCAGACAGCTTTTATCTAAGATTACTGTCAAGTAAGAGTTCTTACCTTATTCGAAATCCCATTCGTTCCTGGGACTTCTAGGAAAATTCCCCTTGTGAAGGAGAGCCGTCTCCGGTTCTTGCCTTCCTTATGGTAAATAAGACAGCACCCTGGAAATGTCATGTTATAGGCATATTCTTAGGGAACGGGTAAAAACACATAGAAAGATCTTTACCTGGGCCACCGGACTAACTGGTGGGGCTGCATCCGAAGGCCTTGACGATTCCTGAGTTGCTGGAACCGTCACAACCGGCCTTTGTTCGTCTACCTCCTCCTCTGTCCGCGGAGGAGGAGGATTTTCCTCCCTGGAATCCCTAGTGGACCCAGGGGGAAGTTCTCCTTCCTGTATGTACATTAACTTGTCAAATACGCAGAAAGAGCCATGGAGGGAATGATCGAAAAGATCCTTTACCTTAGTCGTCCCTTCGACCAGGGAAGCAGAGATAATTGACCCTGAAACCTCGGGGGCTTCAGGAATTGGAAGGTCACCCGCGACCACAAGATCTTCGGTGGTCGCAGGGTCAGCCACGGCCACCTCTTCGGCAGCTGTGGTCTCTGCGGGGCAGCCTGGGGCATCGCTGAATGGAAGATCCGCGATCTTCCTCCTTCGAAGGATCAGAGGAACGTCATCCTCTTCCTCCTCGCTCCCCTCTCCCTGTACGACGAAGAAGTGATTCCATGTCGCGCCTGAAAAAGTAGCAGGAATGCGATATCTTACCGCAGTCTTTCTTGTGAGACGAGGAACGCTTCGTGAAGACCCCTCTCCAGGGTTCAGCTTGGTCTTCTTAGAGGCAGGACTCTTTGTCCTGGGTCTCTGAGAGACCTTCTTCACGTTCCTCGCCGTCGGCTTCTCCAGAGAGCCGACATTTTCACTTGGGAATGTTGCATCCGCAAACCTCCCTAGGAGCTATTCTCATTCCAATGGGATTGATTAGTGCTGGACATACATGAAACCTGCAAAACAGAGGCCAAGAGGAAAGTTTACCTTTCGGCGCTCCTGTTTAAGGTCGTCGCCAGCATGAATCAAGCTTTGGGGGTGAGGCGATCCCTTGGGGCCCTCTACCTCGGCGTTGTACGCCCTGAGGAGGTAGTTAGTCCGCCTCTCAATCTCAGCTGAGGGCAGGACTGTTCCCAGATACGAGTTAAATTTCCACATTTCAAAAATTACATAAAAGAATTTCAATGTCGGAAATGAGTACCTTCGTTATAGTCCAGGGTAGTGTCCGCCATGGACTTAATCTCCCAAGCCGGATGAGCCCTTTCACGTAGGGGGCTCACCCGATTCTTCACAAAGTCTCGGATGACGTCACGTGCCTTCAGCCCTTGTTCGACTAAGTGAAGGATCACCTCGGCATGCTTCATGAACTCCGCGTTCATCGCCGGGAGAGTATCCAACTCACTCGTTTTCTCCGGCCGCGAGTTCTCAAACCACAACCCGCTCTCGGTCGGCGAGGTGCAGTAAAACCATTTCTGGTGCCACCCGTGCACTGAGTCTCGCAGGGGTGGGGAGGGATACTCCTTTTTGTCCCTCAGCCGGAAGTAGATGCATCCGGCGGCGTTGGTACTCTTCGACCACGCCGAAAAGTAGAATCGTCGGAAAAGATCCACGCTGGGATATACTCCGACGAAGGCTTCACAAAGATGCTGGAATACTGCAAGAATCAGCATCGCGTTGGGGTGGAGGTTGATCAGTTCCCACCCGTAATGTTCAAAGATATCCTTAAGGAACCGACTCTCAGGGAATCGGAACCCGCAACGAAAATACTCCTCAAAAACCACCAACTCGCCTTCTTGGACAGTTGGGGTTTCTTGGTCCTTCTCCGCAGGTCGCCAGTTAATAAGCAGCCGCAGAGAAAGGATTTCTTCTTTCTCTAGCGCCATCAGGCTCTCCTCAGAATGATGAATGGATCTGCTCCAGGACGCCATCTATGGTGTAGAATCAAAGGGGAAGCTGGCGATTTGGGGAAGATGAAGAAAGTGAGGGTTTTGAGCGGCGGGGATTCTAAGGGTTTTTTCGCGGTTGAATGGCTTCCTCAAGAAGCTACCTACTGCTTTTTATAGACCCAAGGCGACGCATTAATGGGTAAACGGCTCGTTTCAAACGTTCCATTGAGTGCTTTATTCATTTCCCATAATGGATACTGTCTCTGATAGACCCGATAAAGTACTCAGGCGTCGGATCTGAAACAAAAAGGCTTCTTTGTTTTGGAAACTGAAAGTGTAAAAGGACTGAAAAATTTCCAGTACTTTTCAGAGGAAGTTTTTCCTTTTTATACTTTGAACATTTTGTTCGAAAAAATCACGTAACCCAATTTTTAACGTACTGAAGTGTTTCTAATTGGGTTATGGTTTATCGAAATCATGTTCGAGGCTAAAACTTCGTCTCTAATCGAAGTAATAGTCTAACCGGATGTTCAACTCTGGTCGCAATTCAGTTCTAACCGCGGCCTTAAGTCTGATCGCGGCATCAGGGCAGGTCATGGTGATCTTTTAAAGCGCAATTCTAATCGCAGAACTGAAATTTTCTGTGTATGAATGGTCGCGGACTAAGCTTTTAGCCATAATTTCGCACAGAAGGTATGAAGAATGTTCATATGAATAAAAGAAACTTTATTTATTACATTCTTTACATACAAAAGGGATACGGTCGATAAAAGCATCGACTTGTTCCGAAAGAAGTTTACAAAGTTCCCCAAGGGACATATTGTTGTCAGTAGGATCTACACTGGCAACCCCCAAGGAACTAGCGACTACCCTAAGTTTATCTATATCGTCCCTAACAACAGACGCACTGTTGTCCCTAATCAAGTCAGAGAGTTCTCGCTGTTGCTGAGCGAAGTCCCTCTCTCGACGGAAATGGTGCGCCTCTTCTCGGGATCGATCAAGACATTCTGCTAAACGCAGAATCTTCGAGGCCATCTCCTCGGTCTTCTTCTCCAGGGCATTCTTCTCTTCCAGAAGAGTCTGTCCGGAAGGAAGAGATGGAGCAGCAGAAGGCTGATCGCTGGGGCCTCCTACCTCCTGCATTTTGCAAAAGTTAGTCATATTAACTAAAATTATCAGCAAAAAGGGAGAAGAATTGTTACCTGTCCCGGTGCATAACCCGTTGATACATCCATCTTGGGAGGAAGATCATCATATGGTGGAAGTGCAACCTTCCCAGAAGAAGATTGCTTCGCCAACCCAATATGGCAACTATCTGATCGAGGGATAGTCACCACTTGCCGACCAGGATGTTGATCACCCAAAAGGATGGGGAAATTGGACGCAATGGGATCTTTCTCTAAGGATAAAGGCCTAACTTGCCGAGAGGCATGAACGGGGAGGGTCAAAGGAACTGAAGGAAGAAAGAAACTCGATACGTTCTTCACCTTTGTTCCACTGGAAGATCCTTCGTCAACCTTGGGTTTCTTCCTTAAGGGAAACAGAACTTCATTCGTTTGAGACCCTTGATCAACAATTTCCTCTTCATCGCTCTCAATCTCGATGATTTCGTGATCTGCCATTGGGAGGAGTATGTGAAAAGGAAGGAGGCCAGGTAACAAGAAAAAGACTTAGGCGTAAGAGGGAAATTGTAAATCTTTACATGTCCAGGGGTCTGGTATTTGTAGCCGCCAGGTCGACGGTTCGCCTCCCAGACACCTCGAGTTTCGTTAAGACATTTACAATTTTACCTCGAGATAAAAATCTCTACGGCGCCATCATTGCCCGTCACGTAATGTCAGAACCCGTCTTGAAAAACCAACCGTTTTCACTTAGTGCGCCACTAAGTGGAGAAGTTAAAGGGCCGGGTTAAAAATCCAATGCACGGTTTTTTAAATTCGAAATAAACACGTCTCTCCGTTTTCTTCGAATTTGGGGGCTAGCTGACGAGGATTGACACCCGGGTCACTTCTAATAAACTTCTGGTTCAAGACAGGTTCGGACCTGACGTGCGTCTAGTGATGCGAACTCAAGCTATTCTGAGGGGCATCACCACGAGGTCGCAAGCTTTACGCGATCAGGTCGCAAGCTTTACGCGATCAGGCCGTAAGCCATGCGCGGTCAGAAGTTCGTAGGCTATACGCGAACTACACATTCGGGATATTGCGCGGTCAGCCGATATCCCGCGGTCAGAACATCTGCCGATCAGGATACTTGGGATTCATCTATTCAGTTGCCTATACAACAGGATATTCTAAGTATCCCGAAGATTCCTACACGTGGAGAACCAACCGTCAAGAGGTTAACACGTACAGTTATCCATGAATAACACGTGTTTAACCTGCGTGGAGGTTAAGAGCAGTTCCAAAAACCGCATCCAACCGTCCGTGCAACCGATTGATGCAGTTTCCTTCACATGGCACCCTTTCAAACAGTATAAAAGGATGGCCTGAAGCATCAATCAGAAAAGAGAGAGATCATCCGAAACATCAACCGGGGGATCCAAGTTAGCCAAGTCTACGGCACACCTCATATAATATTTTTATAAGTCTTCTTTAGCTTATCTTTGTACACTTTTACAGGAAAAATCCTCGCCTGTGAGGACTTTTTCCTCCACTTGTAAACCTTTTACCATACTTAGTGAAATCTCAACAGGACGTAGGGCTTTTACTCCCACCATCGAGGGCCCGAACCTGTCTAAATTCTCTGTGCTCCTGTTCACCATTGTTCAGCATACCTTCCCGAAGGGTCATCTTGAAAGGTCTCACTATTACAAATTCTGCATAAGTTCGGCTGAGGACTCCGAGTCCGAATCGTCGACACCGTTCATCTTTGCCTCGCCGCAGAACTCGCCGCCGGCCATCTTCTCCGGTCGCCCGTGCTCGTGGTCAGTTGAGCCACCCCGCGCGCACGTGCCAGTGACCAAAGACCCTGCTAAACCCAGCGGTTAAACGCCCGCGCTCCAGCAGCGTTTTCGCGCGCGCACGCCCGTGGCCGTGGCACTTGCATGCGTGTACGTGTCATCGCCGGAGCTGCATTGCTGCCTCCGCATCCACGTCGTTTCAAACCTGGTTCCAATGTGCTCCCGACAACGCTGGCAAAGCTACTGCACAGCCGCGTATGTCACGTCGTCGTCGCCGCTGTTCCTCCTGCGCCCGACAAAGCTTCTCCCCGGCACAAGCCTTGTTGTCGGATTCCCCCTCACTAGCTCCGCCTCTTAGCCTATTTAAACCCTCCAGTGCTGTGTTAACTCCTCATCTCAGGACTTAGCCATTTTCCAGTGCTCTCGCCGCTCTCACCTTCTTCTCCGGCGAGCTGATTTTGAGGCCACCGTCACCAGACCATTTCACAGCCCCAATCTTCAATCCAAAGCCACCAGGGAGTTCCCCTCTTCCCTCTCTCCGTGTCATAGCTCCCGTCGCCAGGCCGTACCAGCTATTCCCCAGCCAAATTGACTTAGCCATTAGCTTCCACACTTCACTCTCTCACTCCCTGAGCAAGCAATCGAGTTCAAATGTTTTGTATCGAAAACCCCCAATCTCCAGTGTCGTCTTCTTCAGCACCGGTCGCCGGAATTCTTCCCCGGCCGATCTAGCTCCTGAAACTTTGTCCCTTAGTTTTGCCTCAGCTCCCTGAGCATTTCCTTCCACTAGCTCGACATCTGGATCTGCCTAGATTGGAAGATATGCCCTTGTCAAGCTTTTGTCCAGATCAATGCCTGTGCCGTGTCGCCACCCTGTTTACTCGCCAGATTTGGCCACCCTCCGGCCACTTTCATCCCTTGATCCTGTTTAGTATTTTGTTCCTGTTATCAAGGCCTAACTCCCAGACAAAGTTGTGCATCAATTGGAGCCCTGGATCAAAAGTTATGCTTAGCCCTAGTTTTTGGCAATGTCTGCACTATGTCAGTGCATGTCAGCCACTGGCATTAGCCTTGTTTGACCCCTTCTGGTTGAGCAATGGAAATTTCACTTTGTCTCTCAGATTCCTGGAGTTGTTCTACATCTTTCCCTTCTGCCACTTCTCCAGAAAACCTACCTAAGACCAACTTATGGCTATGTCTAGCCGTGGACTGAATGTCGGCCTTTGACATTCAACTTCTTTTGAGCCCATCTCTTCGACCAGCACTCAAGTGACTTTTCCCAAATCTTTTCCCTTGCATGCATGATATATTTACTTATTATTTTCTATTGCAACTATTTTATGTATGCTTATGTAGTGTATGTGTTGTATTGCTTGTGTCCGCCGCAGAGCCCGAAGTTGAAGGAGCGGAAGAAGTCTTTGAAGATTCGTCCGAGTAATTAGACCCAGCAGTGCAAGGCAAGTCTCAACTCCTTGATCATGTCTCGCCTAATATTTTCAAATGAAGTATATTAGTTGTTTTCAAAGTATATGCATGCCTTATATTCAAATGAGAGTATGTTCAAATAATGTGGTTATATATAACCTAAATGATTGTGAAACCCCTCTTGTGATTGAATACCCATGCATCCTTGTCACCCTAGGATATATGCTTGGAATTATGCTATGCTTGAAAACTTATGCTAAATATCAAATGGTCACTTATATGAAAAACATGTTTGAGAACCCCCTTTTTGTGAAAGAAAATACAAATTAGAATTGGTAGTGAGGATTGGTTTGTATGGAGAGGGTGCGGTGCGCACCAGGGAATGTGGATGGCTCCTCACTATTAATTCATAAGGACAAGAACCTTATGTTGTGCCTCTATGCGGCATGAAAAATGTACCAACCACTTGCCTAGTATGGGACAGGCACGACTTAGTAGCTTTTTGGTATTAGCAGTTCCCTGTATGGTTTGTCGGTCTGGTTTCTCGCATGGAAACTGGTTGAACGCAGTTCGTCTGTGAGTGATGTGAGTTCAGAAAAAGCATGAGAGGAAAAGGTGAAAAGAAGGAAGACGCCCTATGCCTCTGATTAAGCCGTGCGAGGTTGTAATCATGACGGTCAGATGTCTCGCGTGGACAGACCAAGGCTATGTGTCCTGCGGGAGCATAGGCCAAAGGCTAGGAAGTAAGGCAGTGGGGATGACCCACAACGGTACTTGAGACTTAATTTTCTATTTACCGGGCGGGGATACAGTTAATACTAGACTGTAAAAGCGTTGTGATCCGTTTGAGACCTAGCCTTGGTTTTCGCACTAGGCTCGCCCAGATTCTAATATGCGGAATAACGGATCTTATACCTGAAACCCAAAGTAATTGCGCAACTCTTTATTTCAAAGAGGGCTTACACGTCGAACGTTAGACACACTTGTCTACGTCAAGGGAATTATAAGTGTCTAAAACTCAAATAAGTTCTATGACTCTTCGATTGAATTCGATGATCTAAACTAGACCTATTACAAGGTATTTATAGTCCAATCGTATGAGTACGTATCAGACTTAGAGACCTAAACGTATTAGACTCATATAACTAATCCTAAACAGATAAGCTTAGTCATACACATTCGGATCGGATTACAATTCCGAACAGGGAACGAATTCCTTTTCCTGGTCGCGAACCAATCCATGGTCGCGGACTCATCCAGGTCGCGAATCCTTTCCAAACACGGTTAAGGTCGCGAAGCCGTATGCGATCAGGACTTGGTCGCGAAGCCGCATACGATCAGGACTTGGAGATCCTCCCGGATCATGACTCCCTTGTTGAGAAGGAGCCAACCCCTGTTGCGACCTCTCGATCAAACTGGAGATGTGGAAATTGGGCTTGTCCATCTTCTTTGGTGTACCACTTTGCCGCACGTGCTCGTTGATCTTTCCGACCGATTCGAAAAGTCTCCTTGGTGCCACTGCGGGTGGTAGTCACCTTCTTTTCCAGAATCACATCTTCACGTAGAGGTTTGTCTCGTTGATAGACCAAGTCTTCAACAGATGGTACTATAGTATCTGGCTCATCATCCAGCATTGAAGGCTCAAAGAGTTTGAGGTTCTCAACATTAACAACCGAGTAGATATCCATGTATGGAGGTAACTCGAGCTGACAAGCATTATTACCCACTTTCCGCAAAATCCGAAAAGGACCATAACGAATGGGTTTGAGTTTCTTACCTTCACCTTTAAGTCTCTCCTTACTCAGATGTAACCATACCATATCACCTTCTTGAAATTGCGCATCAACTCGGTGCCGATCATGTCGCGCCTTGTACTTGAGTTGAGCTTTCAGCAAGTTCTGTTCAACCTCACGATTGAGTCGTTGAATACCTTCCAGGAATTTTTGTGCTCGATCCTGATCAGATGCTTCCTTGCTGTTCTGTGCTGAGGTAGGGATCACAAACTCCATGTCGAATGGACTCTGTGGTAGAAACCCCAAACAAACCTCAAACGGGGACTTTCCAGTCAAACCATGCACTGCTCGATTAAAAGCAAACTGCAAGTAAGGTATGCTTTCATCCCAGGTCTTCGGGTGCTTCGAGTTATATCCTCTCAAGAGATGAACGACTGTGCGATTTACCACCTCGGTTTGACCATCAGTTTGCGGATGAAAAGCAGTACTCCTCTTTAGCTTGGTGTCCATCATCGTCCAGAGCGATCGCCAAAAGTGACTAAGGAACCGGGTATCGCGATCAGACACAATAGAAGTCGGCAGTCCGAAGTGTGTCCAAACGTGTTGAAAGAATACCCGAGCGGCGTCTTCTCCCGTGATAATGTTCCGACAAGGTATAAGAACAATCATTTTGGAGAACCGATCAACGACCACGAATAGATAGTCGTTGCCATGTCGGGTCTTAGGCAATCCTCCCAAGAAATCCATGGATATGCTCTCCCATGGTCGCGATGGAACTGGCAAAGGAGTGTACAAACCTAATTTTCGGTTTGCCGGTTTCGAGATGCTGCAGAGACCACAGCCTCGAACAAACCTAGCCACATCTTGCTGCATACGCGGCCAGAACACATGTCGGTGAAGATTTTGCAACGTCTTTGTAACCCCAAAGTGACCAGCTACCTTCGATGTGTGCGCTTCTCGCATCCATTGAGTTCGAGGTGCTCCACGAGGTATGCAAAGTAAAGTGCCCTTGTACAAGAGTCCCTCTCGACGAACGAACTCCGTAGGCTTCCCTGTTTCGAGCTCAGTCAGTACTGTTTGAAAATCAGGGTCTTCACTGTACATAGTGGCATAGTCATCATGACATGAAGGCTTGATCTGCATGAACGCTGATAAGCAGAGGGTCGTAACTGGTGGTCGCGACAACATGTCCGCCAATTTATTGTGTACACCCTTTTTGTACTTAATCACCAGATTGAACTGCTGCAGATACGACATCCACTTCATGTGCCGAGCTTGCTGTAGCTTGGACTGAGTTTGCAAATATTGCAATGGTTGATGGTCGGTGTGGACAACCGTCTCTTTCCCCAAGAGATAACACCGCCAATGTTTCACGGCCTGATGCAGTGCGCATAACTCCTTATCATAAGTCGGGTAGTTCTTCTGAGCTCCCTGGAATAACTCGGAGTGATATGCCACTGGTCGACCTTCTTGCATGAGCACTGCGCCCATCGCATAACCTGAAGCATCGGTTTCTAGCTTGAACGGTTTCTGGAGATTTGGCAAAGCTAACACAGGCGCCTCGCTGATCTTCCTTTTCAGCAAGAGAAACGTGTCCTCATGTTTCCCTGTCCACTCGAACTTCTGATCGATCCTAGTTAATGCATGCAATGGAGAAGCCATAATCGAGAAGTGTCGAATGAACTTCCGAAGATATTGGCATGCTCCCACAAAACTACGCACATCCGTAACTGTTTGCGGTCGCGGCCATTCGCGAATCACTTTTACCTTGTCTGGGTCGATTTGCAACGTACCATTGCCGACCAGGAATCCAAGGTAAAGTAGAGTTTGCTGGCCGAACTCGCACTTCTTACGGTTGAGGCGAAGTCGATGTTGCCGAAGCTGATCGAACACCTTTTCGACATGAATGAGGTGCTCATCCCACGAACAACTATAAACCAATATGTCGTCGAGGTACACGATCACAAAGTCGTCGATGAACTGTCTCAATACGTCATTCATAAGACGCATGAAAGTTGCCGGGGTGTTGCAGAGACCAAACGGCATGACCAGCCATTCGAACAGACCTTGTCGTGTTTTGAACGCGGTCTTCCACGTATCCTCCTCTCGGATGCTGACTTGATGATATCCTGACTTAAGATCCAACTTGGAGAGTACAACAGCATGCTTCAATTGATCTAGCAGGTCATCAATATGAGGAAGGGGGTACCGGTTCTTGATGGTGATCTTGTTCAGTGCTCGATAGTCGGTGCACATACGCCAAGTCCCATCTTTCTTTGGTACTAACACCACAGGAGATCCACAAGGTGAACTACTTGGTTGAATGACACCATCGTTCAGCAACTCACCAAGTGTCTCTTGATCTCTTCATTCTCCAATACTGAGTTGCGATACATACTCAGATTGGGCAGTGTCGCATCGGACACAAGCTGAATTTCGTGCTCGACTGGACGTTTCGGCGGACGACCCTGGGTAGTCTCGAACAAATCACTGTATTTCTCCAACAGTCTCTACAAACGACCAGAATCCTCTCGGCACGCCAACGACAATGCTGGTCGAGTACCCTCACTTTGTCCAATGGGTCGAATCATGACAAGCACATACTTGTGGCATGCATTAACAATTCGTTTGGCTTGATTTGCGGTAATCAAGTTCGAAGTGTTGACGTGGATGTCTTTACTGATCACGAACTGAACTCCGTCTTTGGTGAGGTCGTACTCTTGCGCTCGCCGATGGAAATGAGCGTCTCGATCATACAGATACAGACTCCCAAATATCACCTGACAGATATCAATAGGGACAACATCACATTGCACCTCATCGATATATCGTGCAGAGATTGCAAATTTCAACACACACTGACTCGTAATCTGTTGATTCACGTCGGATGTAAACCAACCCAGTGGATATGGTCGCGGGTGTGTGGTTGTCTTCAAACCAAGTCGCCGAACCAGTCCAGCGGAGACCAGATTCTTCTGACTTCCTTGATCGAATATCGCTGCGACCACTTCGTGCTTCACCTGGATGTTGATGGTGAACAAGTCCTCTGTTGGGTGATGGTCGTTTGGTGGATCCGTACCCTTCTCCTTCGGCATTGCCATCAGAGACAAGGTCGTATCTGCCTCATTAACCGAGTTCACTCAGACAACTTCTTCGTCGGGTGAAGTCGCAGTAGCCGTGGCTGTTCTTTTCCCTGGTCCATTTTTCTTTGGTCGAAGTTCAGGATGAAGCTTGTAGCATTTGTCCTTGGTATGTCCCGCGACTTGACAATGTTCGCAAAAAGCACCCGTGCCCGATTTGGAAGCGTTCCTCTTCGGACTCGGCTTTTTCTTTGTCGAGGTCGCACTTTCCTTCGTACTTTTGTCGCTGCGGGATTTGTTCTTCTTCTCGATCGCCATAGCAGTTGTGCTTGCGGTCGCGATGTCTTGGACGCCGAACAGACTTAGCTCAGTACTGATCGATTTCTGAAGTCCAGATGTGTACTTCCTAAATACCTGAGAGTTGGATAGTGAGATGCCAATGACCATTGCTTGTCGCCGAAACTCTGTTGTATAGTCTTGGACGGTCTGGTCGCGTCGTTGGTACAATCTGTGCCAACGCTCCCATCTCTCCTCAAGGTAACCCATCGGATAGAATTCTTGTCACAGAAGTCATTTGAATTGACCCCACGCAAGGTCGTCAGCTTCACCACTGGCGACAAGGGCCTTCCACCATGTCTTGGCGTGGTCCTTCATCTTCAAAGGTGCAAATTTGACCTTTTGAGCGCTACTGAACCCTTTCAGGTCAAAGTAGGTCTCAAGTTGATCGATCCAAGAATCCAGCTTCTCGGCATCGATCACCCCATCATATATGGGTATATCAATCTTAGCGTCGGCCTTAAAAGATCCAACAGCTAAGGGGGTGTTGGCGAGGTCGTCGGTCTTGTGGTTGCCTTCGTCTTCATCTTCGTCTACCCTGCGCAAGTCTTCACCAGTCTTCGCACCTATACCCTTCCTTACTTCAGGAGGTACAATCATGGCCTGCTGCTTAATCCAAGCAAGCACGGTTTCCATGTCGGTGGAGAGCTTAGCCACTTGTTCGGCTAGGTTAGCTTGAACGGAGGTATCGCCAGACATTGTCGGAGACGCGGCTGTAGGAACCGTCAATTGATCGCCTGGAGATTCGCCGGAGGTTTTGTAACCCTGGCGAGTCTTTACCATCCACAGGATAGGAAAGTTGCTCTGATACCAACTTGATCCGTTTGAGACCTAGCCTTGGTTTTCGCACTAGGCTCGCCCAGATTCTAATATGCGGAATAACGGATCTTATACCCAAAACCCAAAGTAATTGCACAACTCTTTATTTCAAAGAGGGCTTACACGTCGAACGTTAGACACACTTGTCTACGTCGAAGGAATTATAAGTGTCTAAAACTCAAATAAGTTCTATGACTCTTCGATTGAATTCGATGATCTAAACTAGACCTATTACAAGGTATTTATAGTCCAATCGTATGAGTACGTATCAGACTTAGAGACCTAAACGTATTAGACTCATATAACTAATCCTAAACAGATAAGCTTAGTCATACACATTCGGATCGGATTACAATTCCGAACAGGGAACGAATTCCTTTTCCTGGTTGCGAACCAATCCATGGTCGCGGACTCATCCAGGTCGCGAATCCTTTCCAAACACGGTTAAGGTCGCGAAGCCGTATGCGATCAGGACTTGGTCGCGAAGCCGCATGCGATCAGGACTTGGAGATCCTCCCGGATCACGTTGTGTGATCTCGGCCTTGTCACATGCGTATAAGTCACGTGGAGCTGATCCGACTTAAAAGCCGAGTGAAGAAGTGGATTTAAAAAGAGGTACACCTTTGCAAAGTGTAAGAAAAGTATCGGATACTCTATACTCCCAGGTCATGGAGTATGTTCGCGGTGGATTTATCCATGTGGTTCAGCACAAGTAATTATTTGGAATGTTTTCATAATATGGGTTAATAAAAGTGATGACTCATGGGAGACCATCACATAACAATTTCTTAAAGTCTATTATAAGATTTCTAAAACCCCGCTGTTGAAAATAAAACCCTTATTTAAGAAATCAAAGAATTGAAATCTACACTATTTATGATTATAAGACTTAAGCCCTTTTCTTGATCACTCCTCATCTATATACCTGCATTCTTGTAACGAGACTTGCTGAGCATTGTGTAAAATCATGCTCACCCTTGCCTTTACAAACAAATTCAGAAGAAAGGATTCGAGGATCCCGATTCCCCCAACCTTGAGCACCAAGAAGAGGAAGGAGCCCTTCCCAGGCGATTTGAGTTTCTAGGAGGGTCATGAGCCAAGTTGAGTCTGATGTGGAGGAAGCCCTTCCAGAGCCGCTGCAGAAGGAAGTGAAGACCCTTTGTGGTTGCTTTTTGTGTTCTTTTTCTGTGTTCGGTACTTCGTTACCGATTCTTGATTTTGAAAAACTCTCTACTTTTGTATCAACTTTAATTAGTGCCACCCTTGGCATTATGATATTGTAATAGTGGCCCTCGTGACCTTGTACTTGTTTTATCTACCAACTTTATTGCTTAAAGTGAATCCTGTTGTTGTGAGCTTGTGATGTACCCTTCTATGCGCAATCCACCTAGGCGGTTGCCATGGGATTCGTCAAAGGAGGGTCCCACAATAAATATATACATATATATATATATATATATATATATATATATTAGTTTATGGCTCACTACTAGAACATTTCACATTTCACTGGCATCCAGCCAAAGTACTGGCACATCATACCTTTATCATCTTATCACATGCAATACTACTCTATAATCAAGATAATATCTTAACAATTATAGAGGTGGGCCTCTAGTGTAGTGGTAAAGTCACTTGGTGGAAAGCTAGAGGTCTTGAGTTCAACTCCCCACCTCTACCATTTTAAGAAATAGCTGTCGATGTCGGGTCGGCGATGAAGTCTTCGAACTTAGGCTCTGGATCTACTCACCAACAAACAAAGCACACAAGGATCACTAACTATTTTTAAAGATAGGATTTGGAAGCTGGAACTGGGTTGGAACTTTGAAATCTTTAGCATCTAGGCTAAGGATGGTGTTAGAGGCTCTTAGGGTTTCAAGGAATCAAAATCAACATTGAGTTCGCGGCTGGTTTGCTCAAAAATAGTGAATGTCAGCTGATTGACATTCGGTTCGCAGCCTGACAAGACAGTGAACTGAGTGTTTGTGCATTGTCAAGAGCTAGGGCTTCGGTGTTTGATCGATTTGCACATGCGTTGCTTTGCCAACTATGTCTAGGAGATAGGCAAATGCAACAGGAATTCAATGGAGGTGGTTTTGATCACTGGGGTGGACAGACGGCGGCGAACAATGGTGAAGAAACACGGTGGTGACACGGCAAGGTACAGCTACTGGACAAGATTTTGGCATAGGGATAACTTGTGATTTTGCACAGCATCGAAGGGCGATGCAGTGGAGTAATATGCTCACGAAGAAAACTGCTGTTTAACTAGTTTTAGCTAGGTGTGAAGAAGCTACTGGCTACGAGTAAGCTTAAATAGGCATGGGTGAAGCTTGCAACGGCTGGCAATCTCAAGACTTAGAGCGGCTGACGCGACCGGACGGGTGGTGACAGCAGCGATGCGACGGCGTTGCAGTAGCCTTGACGGCTTTTCCAGAATAGTCGGCACGAGCTGGCTGGTGCAGTGGCGATGCGACTTGCGGCCTCGGCATGGTGTCGTCGTGGCATAAAGTCCCTGACACAGCTGCTGGCGGTGGCGTGCGCGCGCGGAGAAGCGGGATGGCGCTGGTGCTACTGCTGTGTTGCCACAGTGGCTACTCCGGTGTGGACACGTGTCAGGCTTGCGTCTCCAACGGCTACAAGCGCTGGTGACGTGCTGGACCCTACCAACGGCGAAGATCGTGGCGAAGTGAGGCACTGGTCGCTGGTCGTGCAGGCGGGCTGGTCGAAACAAGAAATTTGGACAAAAACGTAAAATCTGGAATTTGGCTAGACTTATTTGTAAATTCTGAGAATTAGGTGGTTAGGGCTGATTTCAACTTCACAGATCTGATGAAATTTATTCAACAAAGTACTTGGCAAGGATATTTGGCAAAATCTGGAACATTTGAGAAAATTTCGAATGAAAACGAAAATAGGGAAATTTTAGGGTATTTAAAATATTAGTTTTGTCGAGACTGGAATTCTGAGACTTAGGGTGAGATTTCGATATCCTCGCAAAAGAAGATTTTGTATTGAATAGCATTTGGGAGGTATTCCCTGAATCAAGTAAAGATTTGGAGCTGATTTATGGCTTTTAGTCTTTTCAGGCTTTTGGAAAATCTAAAAAGGACGAATCTGCGATACTTTTTGGACTGATTTGCGAAAATGGTCTAGATGATGGAATTTGGCTACCAACTTTTGGATTAAGGTATTGGCATATCCATGATCATAAATCCTGAATTAATTTGGTCTGGATCAAATTAAGATTTGATCAAATCGGAGTTTTGATTTTCAGAGTACTTAGCGTAATTAGGATATTAAATTAATTCTATTTTCAAAAACAGAAAGAAGTTGGTAATTCTGGGAGTTAGAGATTGAATTTGATCTGGCTTCTGAAGGCTTTTATACTCAGGATAGATAGTAGATTATATCTGGATAATCTGATTTTGATCTGGGCTTACAAAGAAGATTTTGCGATTTTTGGGGCTTAGGATAGATTATAGTTAACAAATCTTGCTACTTCTAAAGAGACATGTGCATGCATGATTTTCATGAAAAGAAATTTTCATCCCCAAAACCAGGGTGTTACAGCTACTGGGGAATGTCCCAGATGCCTCCCGTGGAAAGTCCCGGATGCCTCCTGTGGAAAGCCACGGAGGTCTCCCGTGCAAGGTCACGGGCGGGTGATGTCAAAGATGCCTCGAGAACTAACGAGGACACTTGTCAAGCATCCAAGCCCTTCGGCCAGTGAAATAGCGTCAACGCCCCTCAATCCAACGGCCGTAGCTAAGGCTTTGTAGTCTTTTGTATCTTTTGGGGCCTATATATACCCCCCTTGTATCTCATTGGTAAAAAACTCTCGATTTATTTTACACACCCAAAGCAACAGGCACCCCTTGGAGACCTCTCTCCACGAGAAAGAACCTCCCCAGCGAACTCACGTCCAGGGGGTGCCCATAGGACTAGGGTCCCCACCGAGACCCGAACATGTATAAATTCTCCGTGTCAATCTCTGTGCTTGCTTGGCGGGAGGTGACCGGTCGCACGATCAGCTCACATCGCTGTACACGTGTTACGCACGTCCGACAAAACCTGCCGGGGTATTCGTAATACCACGACAAGCTCCTTACTTGTCGGAAGGCCCTTCGAAGGACATCCTGCAGCCAATACTCGTAGCCGGCTGGGGGGCGTATCTAAAGCGGCGGGACCCTCCAGGACCCCGACTTTGGAGGAGACAACTGGGCACGACAATTGTCAAAATTGTCTAAATGCCACTTCGGGAGCCACCGCAAACGGATTGGCTCTCGGAGAGTACCCCCCACCGCTGAGACGCCGGAAACAAGCCTGGGGGTTGGCCCATTAGTTGTTCCCTTGGCGGCAAGGCTCAACAATAGACAAGGTTTAAGAGGTTTTCAGTTGACAAAACAGGTTGGGATTAAGGCATTGGATGCACAATGGAGTAAGGTAACTGATTGACAAACTGGTTCTATAGAAAAGTCCAATAATTAAAAGAAATTGCAGCAAGGTCCCTGGCATAGGAAAATCGAATGCCAGTGTACAACAACGCACTAGGGCTTGCGCGTCTGCACAATCCACGCATGCGCTGCTTCGGCAACTATGCCAAACATGTAGGCGAGATAGAAAGGGTGCTGCTGACAAGGTTGATTGGAAAATGGTGGCTTGACAGCGGCGAACGGCGAGGTTTAAGTCGTCCGCCGCTAGAACCAAAGATGGTCTACGGTGACAGAGAACTGGAGCTGATGATTCTTGAAATTGATCGAGGGGTTTTGTTACTGGGGTGTCTCTGATGGTGCTGGAGAGAGGAATCGGACAACAAACATGTTTGGAGGTTCGCTGGTGTTGATGCCGAACTTGGGGACGACGAAGAAAGGAGTGCCAATGATACAAAGCAATGTTGGGCAATTGGCTTTGGCTACATGGTCTATGAGACCTAGTGAGCGTGTAGGTGAGTTCAATTCTGATGGAGGTACGGTGAAGCGTGCCGGCGACGTGAACCATCCACGGCAGCGCGCGGAGAAATGGAGAACTCACAAACTGGGCTTCAATTTGAAATCTGGCTATACAGGCTTGTTTAAAATCTTCTGAGGATCGATTTGTTCTACAAAAAGGGATATTGAAAATGGCTGGAGAGAGTTCAATTACTGGAATAGGGCATTTGGGCTTTTTCGGTGATCACTGGCGATGAGGTTCACTGGAGTCAAATTGGTTGCTAAGGCACAGAAAGATGAACACAAGGAACATACCTATGCAGTCAATTTGGAGTTTGGGGCTGTGAATTGCTCTGGCGACGTTTGCCTCTTCGGCGGCTCGCTGGACAAGAAGAAGAAAAAAAGGAGAAGAAGGCGAGGAAACAGTTGATTTGGTAGCACAGCAATGGCACTGGTGGCTAGGGGTTTAAATAGGTGCGGGACAGAGTTTGCGAGGGAAAGCCAGCAACAAAATTTGTGCCGGGGACGTGACTGGCCGGGCGCGGGAGGAACAACGGTGACGATGATGCGATGGCGTGCAGGCGGCTATCCAGTTCTTGCCAGCAACGGTCGGCATTGTTGGAACTTGGTCCAGGCCAGTGCAGAGGCGGAGGCGACGATGCTGTCCCGGCGATGACACGTGCATGTATGCAAATTCAAGACTTCCCACTGGCGCACACGCTGTTGCTACTGCTGGTCGAAGGGCTGCCACGACAATGGTTCTGGCGCGAGCACGAGCGCACGTGCAGGCACAAGCAAACACGAGCACAGGTGAGGGCCAGTCGCAAGGAAACACGACGGACGCACTGGTCGAAGCGGCTAGCCGTGCTCTGGTCGAAATCAGCTGGCTGGCTCTGGTCGAAAGCAGCAAGAAAAAGGGGATGGACTGAATTACAATTACATGAACTTGCTTCTGGACTGATTTGTAAATCTGGCAAAAGGTTTGGATTAAGCTGAGAATGACTTCACCAGATTGGCATACTAAACTCAAAGATAGTTTAGCAGTGATAGATGACAAAATCCGGGACTTCGAACATGTTTTCAGTTGAAATGAAAACAGGGTAATTAGGGTTTAGATATTTGGCGAAGCTGAAAACTAAGACTTAGGATGACATTTTGAGATTCTCGCAGAAGGAGATTTTGCTCAGAATAGTGAGTGGGGGATATTCCCTGAATCAAATCAAGATTTGGAGTTAATTTGTGGCTTTTAGCCTTTTTGCGCTTTTGGAAAAATCTGAAAAGGAATAATTTGCGATACGTTTGGACTGATTTGTGAAAAAGGTCTAAACGATGGAGTTCTACTGCCAAATTTTTGGGTGAAGGTATTGGCATACCCTGGATCATAATCCTGAAATAGAGGTTTAGACCAGGCTAAGATTTGGGGAAATCTAGGGTTTAATCTAAGACACGGTCGAGATGTCCAAGGAAATTGATATAGAAGCACAGGCCAACAAACAAAAGAGTAGCAAAAATCTGGGGTGTTACAACCTACCCTCCTTAAAAATAATCTCGTCCTCGAGATTCTGACTGGTCTGAAAATAGGTAGGGAAAGTCCTGACGTAGCTCTTCTTCTCTTTCCATGTCAATTCTTCCTCTGTGTGATTATTCCATTGAACTCTGTAGAATCGGATGGTTCTTGACTTCAATCTCCTCTCGCTGACCTCTAATATCTTGACAGGGAATTCTAGATATGATAGGTCTGGTTGAACTTCAGCTTCCATAGGAGATATCTGTTCCGTTGGTTTCTTCAGGCATTTTCTCAATTGAGATACGTGAAAAACGTCGTGAACTCCTATCAATTCAGGTGGTAATTCTAGTTTGTATGCTACCTCTCCTTGCTTTTCCAAAATCTTGTATGGTCCAACATATCTCGGACTCAATTTTCCTTTTATTTGGAATCTACAAATTCCTTTGTAGGGTGTTACTTTGAGGTACACATAATCACCTTCTTCAAAGGATAACTCTCTTCTCCTATTGTCGGCATAGCTCTTTTGTCGAGACTGAGCCGTCTTCAATCTTTCTTGTATGATCCTTACATGGGCAGTGGCATCTTCCACTAGTTGTAGTCCCAAAAATTGTTTCTGACCCACTTCGGTTCAATACAATAGCGTGCGGCATTTCCTTCCATAGAGTGCTTCATAAGGTGACATCTGCAGACTTGCTTGATAATTGTTGTTGTAAGTGAACTCCGCGTATGGTAGGAATTGTTCCCCAAGAACATCCATAATCTAAGGCACACACTCTTAACATGTCTTCCAGAATTTGGTTTACTCTTTCGTTCTGGCCTAGAGTCTGTGGGTGGTAAGCGGTACTAAACTTCAGCTTTGTACCTAAGGCCTCTTGCAATTCTTCCCTAGAATTTTGGCACGAATTGTGCTCCTCTATCTAAGACAATCACCTTCGCTACTCCATGCAGAACTACAATTCTGCTAAGATATAGCTCTGCTAGCTGTCTGGTAGTGTATTGGGTCTTCACTAGTAGAAAGTGAGCTACTTTCGTCAATCTATCCACTATAACCCATATGGAATCATAACCTTTTTGGGTTCTTGGCAATCCAGTTATGATATCCATTCCAATGTCATCCCATTTCCATTCAGGGGTTGGTAGAGGTTGTAATGGTCCTGCAGGCTTCTGATGTTCTGCTTTCACTCTCTGGCAGGTATCGCAAGATGCTACGAACTCAGCAACTTCTTCCTTCATTCTATTCCACCAAAATCGGTTCTTCAGATCTTTATACATCTTTGTACTGCCTGGGTGGAATGAGTAAGGAGTATGGTGAGCTTCATGCAATATTAGATCTTTGATTTCTTTGTTGTATGGAACACAGATTCGATCATGGTACCATAAAATTCCTTGCTCATCCTCACTGAAGTTGATTGCACTTCCATGCTTCACGTCTTCCCTCAACTTTTAGATATTGGGATCCATTACTTGAGCTTTTTGGATTTGATCCTTCAACTCACATTCTACCTTCAAAGCGGCAACGGTCCCTTGCTCAACGAATTCCAAGTGTAGCTTCTCGAAGTCTCTGAGTAATTGAGGTGGTACTCCTAGATTCTTTGCCTGATTGCAGTAGGAATTTTTGCTCAAGGCATCTACTACTACTTTTGCTTTGCCGGGGTGGTAGTGTACCCCAAGGTCATAATTTTTAATAAGCTCTAACCACCTTCGTTGTCTCATATTCAAGTCCAGCTGTGTGAATATATACTTCAAACTCTTATGGTTGGTATAAATCTCACATCTATTTCCCGATGACGCGCATGACTCACTCGTGCTTGTCCCTGTAGTATCTCCCGAGGAGATTGACCGCTATCTCCTGGGATCGGTCATAGGACAGGACTGCAAAAAGCGGAGGTGCGGAAATGCTTTCCCTCAAAGGATTGGGTTTACGGACTTACGGTCTGCCACCATCATCCAGGGTGCACTACCACAGAAACAGACATCCAGGACTGCACATCACAGACGGTTATGAACTTTTCAATGGAAAACCGTCTATGAAGGCCTGTCGAGAGAATATGTTCAGTTATCACAGTCGGTTCTGATATCAAAAACAACTGTGATAGTAAACCAGACAGTTCTGAACACAAAAGCGTCTGTAATAGTCTACTTATCACAGACGGTTTTGAACTAAAACCCGACTGTGATAGATACAATCGGTTCTCAACTGAGAACCGTCTGTGATAACTAGAATATCACAAACGATTCTGAACTCAAAACCGACTGTGATATGTACAGTCAGTTCTGAGTTAAGAACCAACTGTGATAGTGTAGTATTAGAGACAGTTCTGAGGTAAGAACCGACTGAAAAAGTGAAATCTCAAACTTTGCGCGCGGTTGGCGGCGCTTCGAATTCTTTGTCAGAACCGACTGAAAAAGAACCAACTGTGACTGTGGTATATATACTTTCTGTCTCTGATCTTTGTGCGCGGTGCCTTGGCAAACACAAAGCGTCGATTTGGAAGTTCTATAAATAACTTGACAGTGGAATAATTGTCATTTACTTTACAAGTTTTTATAATTCTCAAACTGTTTGACTCCTTAGCTTCTTCTCTGCGCCAATGGCATCCTCGATGGCATCGTCAGCCTCGCCCTCCCCGGTAAGAACTCTCAATCTTTTGGACTTACCCCTGTATTGTTAATCCCTGTTTAGTACATTCTTGACCATTTGATTTGCACAGGGAAGGGGAGCCGTGGAAGACTCGGACAAGGTGAAAGCCAAGCTGAGGGCCCTCCAGGAGGAGCACAAGCTCCTTACGGACAAGCACACTCGGCTACGGCTTGACCTGGACGATCTCTTCAAGCGCATTTAGCGCATGAAGACGGATGGTGACAATGCTTGGGCGAGGACGAGGCATCTTCGCGAGGAGAAGAAAGCCGCTGATATGACCATCGCTGGCTGCGGTTTGACTATGAAGGATACCATCGCGAAGTTGAGGGAGGTCACAGGCCTTCTCGACGCGGTAGTAGTTGATCCTAAGAAGGACAACTTGTCGCTGGAGGAGTCCTGAGTCCTGGCTGCGAGTCAAACTGACTTTATTCTAGATGCAGCCAGGGCTAAGACCACTCCTTGACCAAGCATTCTGTATTTTTACTTTTTTTTGTAAGTGATGAAAAAAAATTAATGAAAACTTTGTTCTTATGTTAACTTTCCAATTTTCCAGTGCGTTCTTGGACTACATGTTATCTTCCCTCTTTCTTTATACTTTGTTCTTATGTCAACTTTCTCAATGTGCTTTGAATATCACAGACGGTTCTGAGGTAAAAAAACATCTGTGATATTCACATTATAGACAGTTCTTATATAAGGACCGACTGTGATAGCCTGACGCTTCAATTATTAACTTCTTTCAATATCACAGATGGTTTTTAAATCAAAACCGTCTGTGATAGTAACATTACAGACGGTTTTTATGTAAGGACCGACTATGATAGTTCCAACAGTTATCGACACTCTGAATTCTCAACGGTGTGTTGTGTCATTTCGGGTTTTGATGTTTGCGCGGTGCACTAGCCTGGGAACATGAAGCGTCGCTTTGGAAATTATATAAATAGCTTGTTTTTCATTAATGATGAAAAAAATTAATTAAAAATTTGTTCTTATGTCAATTTTTCAATTTTCCCGCACGTTCTTGGAGAAAAAGAAGTGGAACGGTTTGACCTCCAGGGAGGAAACAAGTATTTGTAGAAGTCGAACGGTTCAAAATTCTAGGAATATTATAGACGGTTCCGACATCAGAACCATCTGTAATAGTAAAGCAGACGATTCTGACGTCCAAACCGTCTGTGATAGTCATATTACAGATGGTTTGGACATCAGAACCATCGGTAATAGTAAGCAGACGGTTTTGATCTCCCAATCGTCTGTGATAGTGCCAACAGTGTCCGACGCTTCGAGTTCTCAACATGCAATCGTGGATAACCGCACCTAATAACTGCGCAGATGAAGAGACTTAATTATTTACTTCAAATTTAATTTGCATCAAATTATGTAATCTGACGCTTCAACTTCTTAAGTGGGCACTGTTCCGCCGTGTTGCAGTTTATCTCCCGAGAAATTATCATGAATTTATTGACCTTGAAAACCAGTAGTGCGCTTTTTAAAACTCGAGGCACCCGCGCATATGAACCGTCACCTTCTGGTTCTATAAATAGTGAGGCTCTTCAATCCTTAAGAGTTACAAATTCTTGGCTAAGTCTTTTAGGAATTCTACTCGTAAATCCCTGTCTTTATTCCCTCCTCAACTCCGACCTTGATGGCGAGCCGAGATTCCAATGAGGTTATTGAAATTGAGAGTGATGAGGAAGAGATAAGGAATGAACTCGATCAGGATCTTCAGAAAGTAAGTCCTCTTTGAAACTCTAATGCAGATCTTTGTTTTATGACTTGATTACCCCGAAACAAATGCATTTCGAAATCCACAGGTGCCTGAGGAAATGCTCCCTCCAAAGAAGGGACTCTGAAATGATGAAAGATCCTCCAATGCAGCTGCAATGAAGACTCTAGAGGGTGCTGAGGCCTGTGTTGCCACATTGCCCCTTGCAACCCCTCCAGTTGTATTGACTCCACCTTTGGAGATCCACAACAATCCTTCCAATATCCCCTCTTCAACACCTTTGTATCATCAGCTTTTCTTGGATGATCAACTTTCTGGGGTAAGGCGCACACTTCCACGTCCAAATCCACTCCGAAGCTTGGAAATCATCTCCACCCTCTCTTGTTGGTCGTTATGTCTTTCAAAACTAACCCATGCATGTGCAGGAGGAGAAAGCTGCCTTGTGCAAAACTCTCCAAGAGGAAATAGAGGCGTTGGAGAAGCTTTCTGAGGGGATGTCTTCTGCCATTCTGCACTTGGTAGAGTGCTATGAGGGTTCTCGCGAAGAAGCGCGCAGGTTCCGTTTGGAGAGAGATTACGCTCGGCAGCAGCGAGAACTCTCTGATACAATAAGGAACAGCTGCACTCCTTTGCTAAGAGATGATGTAGATAGGCTTAGAGCCATTGCTAGTTCTCTTGGGGTGACCAGTGTAGATCCTACTGATGCCAATACGTCCCTAGGAGAACTTTGTAAATTACTTTCGGATAAGGTCGACGCTTTGGTCGCTTGTATCCCTTATGTATGCAAAGAATATTGTAAGAAATAAGAAATTTCTTTTCCATATATATCTGGCTTTTCGATTGATTATGTAACTGATAATAACCAAATGATGTTCTGTGTGAAAATGTTAACAAGAAAAACTGCTGCAATCAAGATGGTTTCTAACTCAAAACAGTCTCTGGTAGTAACATTACAGACGGTTTTAATTTAGGGACCGACTGTAATACTCTCAACATTCTTTGAACATCCACAGGTCGACATATATATACAACAAATATGAAAAACAAGATAAAACCAAATAGTCTCAACGTTAATTTTTTTAAACACTAACATTGAAAATAAGATAGAACCAAATATGAAAAAAAGTGGAACAATTCAACTAGTCGAACGTTTCGACTGCAAGCAATCCAGGATATTATAGACGGTTCAGACCTCATCACCGTCTGTGATAGTAGAGAAGAGAGTTGATTTCATAATTATCACAGACGGTTCTGAATTAAAAACCGACTGTGATACTCACAAACGGTTCTGAAGTAAAAACCGACTGTGATAGTAAAGCGGATGGTTTTGATCTCAAAACCGTCTGTGATATTCTCATTATCACCGACGGTTTATATGTCAAAACCGTCTGTGATATTTCTGTCATAGTTCTACACAAACGCACTGATATTACAGACGGTTTAGTAGAGTGAAACCCGTCAGTGATATTCTGTTCTTAAAAAATGCATCGATATTACCGACAGTATTATATAGAACTGTCTGTATTGAACTTGGTATGGTATAAAAGGTCTTTTGGCAGATGTTTTGAGCTACTTCCACAATCTTGCTCGACATACTGTCCAGTTGGAAGAGATTTGGGGCAAGGAAGAGAAATATCTCGAAAGGGGAGCATTTGGGGGCAACAAATTTGAAGATCCAAGGTTTGTACTTGGTCTTAAGGCATACACATTACTTCATTCGATCTCCATTGATTGACCAAATTAGAACGAGAGGGAGGGGAAGCTATAGTAGCAAACCCTGTTTGTAACTCATTTTCGACCTGTAGCTATTTAATTGCTCTATGATGTGTGTTATCCACGCCCCCAACTAATTGCTTGCAGTTCAAGAGTAGTTAACTAGTTATACCGCAAACTCCACATCAAACACTAGCTAGCTAGATTTATAATTTATTGCGTGTCGAACGTACATAGAGTATTACTAATTAGCATGTGTATGAATATAATTAATTGCAGATGGTCCATCGAGACTGGATGTATAATGACAACCGAGTGAGTAAGGAATACATGAAAGGTGTTTTAGATTTCCAAAAGGTTGCTGAGCAAGACATAGCGAAGAAGGGTTTACCATATATGTACTGTCCTTGCGTAGACTGCCAGAATCTTAAGATGTTCACCAACTCATCGCAAATTGTCACCCACTTGATCCGATGTGGTTTCAAAAAGGGGTACACTTGTTGGGTCCACCATGGAGAAGAGCCAACTGCAGAAACAAGTGCCACTTAGGTCGACAAACAGGACATGTCGGATCCCAACAACGACTTCGATGAGGATATGCCGGAGGATGAAAATTTAGATGACATGTTGCATGATGTGGAAGGAAATTATAGTGAAAGGGAGTTTGCCAAATTCAAGCGCTTGATTGAGGACTCAGAAAAGCCGTTGTTCCCTAGTTGCAAGTCGAAGTACACAAAGTTGGCCTCTGTGCTTGAACTGTTAAAATTGAAGGCAAGCAATAGCTGGACCGACAAGAGTTTCACGGCACTGTTAGATCTTTTGGAGGACATGCTCCTGGAAGGAAACGAGTTGCCAAAAAATACCTACCAAGCGAAAAACCTGTTATGTCCTTTGGGAATGGAAGTAGAAAGGATACATGCATGCCCTAATGATTGCATCCTTTACCGTAACGACTACAAGGATATGCATGTTTATCCGGTGTGCGGCGCATCCCGCTATAAGCGTAAGGACCGAACCGACGACGGCGACTGCGCTGAGATAAAGCAAGGACCTCCTGCTAAGGTGTTGTGGTGTTGTGGTATTTGCTCGTCATTCCCCGCTTGCAGCGTTTGTTTGCAAACCGTAAAGAATCAAAATTATTGCGTTGGCACTCGGAAGACCGGAAGAAGGATGGAAAGCTGAGACACCCAGCTGATTCTTCGTAGTGGAGAAACATCGACAGGGAATTTGTTAACTTCGGAGCAGAATTGAGGAATATAAGGTTTGGGTTGAGTACCGATGGAATTAATCCTTTGGGTAACATGAGCAGTCGACATAGTACTTGGCCGGTTCTTTTGTGTATCTACAACCTTCCTCCTTGGTTGTGTATGAAGCGCAAGTACATCATGATGTCTCTACTTATCTCAGGACCAAAATGACCTGTAAACGATATCGATGTGTACCTAGCACCATTGATAGAGGATCTCCTAAAATGTGGAACCGAGGGGTGCAGGTATGGGACGCATACAAACGAGTGACCTTCATCCTACGTGCTATGATATTATGCACCATCAACAATTTCCCTGCCCTTGGAAATTTGTCGGGCCGTACTACGAAAGGAGCCAAAGCCTGTCCCCACTGCGAAGATGAGACTGAGAGCGTGTGGCTGAAGAATTGCAGGAAAACAGTGTACATGCATCACCGTAGGCTTATTCCAAAGAATGACGTGTATCGTAAGAGGAAGAGGGAATTTGACGGCCAAAAGGAAGATGGTTCAGCCCCGAAGCCTACGTGCGGGAAAGAAGTTTACTCACGGGTGAAGGACATAGACGTTGTGTTTGGAAAGGGTCGTAAATTGAAACCCCGCACGAAGAACACTTGGAAGAAGAGATCGATATTTTGGGAATTACCGTATTGGGAGCATTTAGAGGTTCATCATTGCATTGATGTCATGCATGTGGAGAAGAATGCTTGCGACAGTGTAATCAGCCTATTGCTGGACATTCCAGGGAGGACAAAGGATGGCGTCAATGTGCGGCGTGACATGATCGAAATGAAAATCAGGCCCGAGCTAGCACCAAGAGAGGACGATAAAGGGCGTATATACCTCCCCTGCATGCTACACTTTGTGCAAGGTTGAGAGGATAGAACTCTGTAAGTGTCTCTATGGTATTAAAGTTCCATCGGGTTACTCCGCAAATATGAAAAAGCTTGTGTCCATGGGCGATTTGAAATTGCTGGGTATGAAGTCTCATGATTGTCACGTGTTGATGACACAAATGCTTCCTGTTGCCATCCGGAGTATTCTGCCGCATAAGGTCAGAGAGACGATCACGAGGCTGTGTTATTTCTTCAATGCAATTTCTTGCAAGGTCATTGATCCCGATGGACTAGATTCTCTGCAGAGGGAGGTGGTTTGAACTCTCTGTCAGCTTGAGATGTATTTTCCTCCGTCATTTTTTGATATCATGGTCCATCTCACCGTCCACCTTGTTAGAGAAATCAATATATGTGAACCCGTGTTCCTACGTTATATGTATCCATTCGAGAGGTACATGGGTTTACTTAAGGCCTACATGAGGAATCGGTTTCGGCCCGAGGGTAGCATTGTCGAATGTTATGCAGCGGAAGAGGTTGTTGAGTTCTGCGTCGATTACATGGCCGAGGTAGAAGCAATAGGAGTTCCTGTGTCTCGTCACGAGGGGAGGCTTGATGGTGTTGGCACTATTGGACGGAGAGCCATCAGTCTTGATTTTGATATGTACTCGAAAGCTCATTTTTGGGTCTTGCAACACATGACGGAGGTGTCTCCGTACATCAACGAGCACAAGGAGATGCTACGACGAGACAATCCTCGCCGATCCAAGGTTTGGATCACGGGACAACATAACAGTCAATTCAACGCGTGGATGAAAGTACGAATCACCAAAGAGTCCTCAAGTGAGAACCTTAAATGGTTGGCAAAAGGGCCCACGTTTACTATACAAACATGGCAGGGATACGACATCAATGGGTACACATTTTACACAAAAGCTCAAGATCGAAAGAGCACTATGCAAAATAGTGGAGTGAGCGTAGAAGCTTTCCATGAGGAGTTCACCGAGACAGGCCCAACAAGGGTAGTACGTGGATTGAACTCGTACTACGGGTTCATTGAAGAAATTTGGGAGCTCGATTACATACTGTTCAGGATTCCCCTATTTCGATGCCGATGGGTCCAAATCCCACAGGGTGTGAAGTTTGACAGTTACGGTTTCACTTCTGTGGATCTCGATCGAGTTGCTTATAAAGATGAGCCATTCATACTTGCAAATCAAGCCATTCAGGTCATTTATATCACTGACCCGGCCAATAAGAAGTGGTACGTTGTCCTTCATGGCAAGAGAAGGATTGTTGGAGTTGAAAATGTCGTAGACGAGGAGGAATACAATCAATTTGATGAGATTCCTCCATTTGGAGATGGCGTACAGGTCAATACCGAAGACACCGACGAAACCAGTTACGTGCGTATGGATCACCAGGAAGGGTTATACTTTAAAGGTAATCAACCGTACGTCCTTATCTCTCTATTTCCATCGGTATAACTTATATATCTCCTCTAATTCTCGTCTTTGCAGGGCCGCGGCAAGTGGAAAGTTGAGGATAACATGGCTGTGTATGTGGAAATTATCGGTCAAAGTCCCCATATGTATGTAACATTTATTTGAGCATGCTCCACATTGTATGTTAAATTTATTTGAGCATGCTACATATTGTAACCAATTTTTGGATCTATATTGTAACCAATTTACGGAGCATTTGGACTCCATTTGAAATATTTGAGTGTTCATTTAAAACAAGTTTTCGACCATTAAGAGTTGAAGGGCTACAGAGTTACTGGAAAGATTATCACAGACAGGTATGAACCTAGAACCGACTGTGATATTCCCAACAATGTCCGACGCTTCGAGTTCTTAAAGTGTGTGCAGTCACAGTTGGTTGTCAAGTCAAAACCATCTGTGATAACCTCTCTAGAGATTATCACTATGGAGATTATCACAGACGGTTTTGAGTTCAGAACCGACTGTACTAATATTATCACAGACAGTTGTGAATGTAGGACCGACTGTGATATTCCCAACAGTGTCTGACGCTTCGACCTTCGAGTTCTTAATGTGCGTTCGTGCAGTCACAGTCGGTTCTCAAGTAAAAACCGTCTGTGATAAATGAGTATCACAGACGGTTCGAAACTCAAAACCGTCTGTGATAACCTCTCTAGAGATTATCACTATGGAGATTATCACAGACGGTTTTTAGTTGAGAACCGACTGTGGTAATATTATCACAGACGGTTGTGAATATAGGACCGATTGTGATAATCTCTACTCGGTACATAGTTCAAGGCGGGCTTTGTCCCGCTCATTTCCAGCCACTGTTTGCCGTAGCTCTCTCCACCCTCGCATCGTCCGTCGCGATCACCTCCATCGCTTCCCCACAATCTGGCGTGATCACCTCCATCGCTTCCCCACAATCTAGAGCGATCACCTCCATCTCCTCCCCACCATCTGTCGCGATCACCTCTGTCGCCTTTCCACCGTCAAGCACGATCACCTCCATCACCCTCCCACCTTCCGACGCGATCACCTCCGTCGCCTCCCCACCGTTTCTTTCATTCTTGGTTAATTATAAGTATATGGGTTTTATTATAGAATTATTAGTTTCAGATTTACTTACATTTTTCTCTCTTTCACTTATGTTAGGAACTGATATGTCCGGTGATGAAATGCACCACTTGGGGAGTCAGAGTGACCTCGCTGGCGATGAGACGCCTGGGCCAGAGGTTGCCGTGTCCAACGTGACCCAGTCGCAGAAAAGAAAGGGGCGAGGCCGGATGACATGCGCGCGTCTCGACAAGCAGGAAAAGCAACACGTACAGTTCGACGACAATGGAGTACCAGAAGCTTTGGACAAACTTGTCGGTTAGGACCGCTCACTATGTGGCAAAGTGGCAAGGGAGCGGGTGCCCATCACCACCTCCGACTGGGGTAAAGTGCCCCCAGAGTGCAAGGATGCGTTGTGGAAAGAAGTGCAGGCGGCGTTTCACATTCCCGAGGATCGCCAGTTCACCGTCCGTAGGAGGACACTTATGTCAATAAACAAGGCGTGGAGGAACTTCAAGAGCGAACTTCTCAGGCACTATGTGAAGGAGTCGAAGACCCCCTTCAATGACTACCCTTTCGTGACTCCCGAGGCATAGCAGCAGTTCGTGGAGATGAAGGGCAAGCCTGAGTTCCAGGAGCTTAGTGCGAAGGGCCAGGCTAACCAGGCCAAGAATACCCACCCACACAGACTAGGCACCGGTGGGTATGTGGGGAAGAAGGCGTTGTGGAGGAAGCAGGACGAGGAGGCTTCGCAGTCTTCGACTGATGGGCCTTATGCGGGCATAACGGACGTGCGCACCCGCAATTGGTGCCGAGCAAGATCGACGATGACCCCCTCTGGAAGCGTCTCTGTGAATAACCCTGCGGACAGGGAAGTGATCGACCGGCTGGTAAAATTGTACGATCACTTACTATCCTCGTAACACGCATGCAATTGGTTGTATTGCTAAGTTCTCCTCTTTCAGGTGACGCTGAGTACCCAGGCAGCATCCAGAGAGTTCAACCTGAGGAGGGACAGGGATATCCTCACAGCGGCACTTGGAAACAAGGAGCATCCAGGCCGCATGCGCGGCCTCGGTGCCACTGTGCCTTGGAGGGATGGTTTCCTTGATGATGAGGAGGCGGCTAAGAGGAGAAGGAGATCCCACAAGGCCCGCGATGAACGTCTCAAGGAGGAGATACGATCGGAGTTCACTGCTTGGGACAAAGCACTCCTGCAGCAGTTGGCGGAGATGCGGTCCATGTGTGACGAGCTAAGAAAGGGGACCCAGGGCACCCCCGTTGTAGCAGCGGAACTACCGAGCCCCATTCTTGTCCATCGTAGTAGCTGCGCGTCTGCGCCGGGGTCTTTGCAGACGGAGCCCTCTCCAAAGTATCCGGTGGACTTTCTGCAGGTAATGACCATTTTTTATGTTAATTCATTCGAAAGTGAAAAGTGGTGAAATCCAATATGTTAATGCGCACTGTTTGTAGGAACCCGCCTCCTGCAAGCTTATGGTGCTGGCCGATCTCTTCCCGATCGAGGCTGCCAGTGGGATGGCGCAACCATGCACGGCGGGGGCCACAATCCACGGTGTCCCTCTATCTAAGGGTTTTGCACGGGTCCAGGTGGACAGTGTCTCCGACCATTGCAAGGGTTTTCCGTTGGAGAAGCCGCCGAACGACGAGATTACCACTCTCGGGGATGCGGTGCACACGTTCGTGCAATGGCCCAAGAAAGACATCGTCCTGGATGAGGTAATTCCCCCACCAGTTTCATAATTCGTACTGTAATAATAGACCTCGGAGTTAGTGTCCTAATACTTAGGTTCTTACATCACAGACCGACACTTGGCCTACTAGCCAGCCGACCCCTCCGAGAAGCCAACCAACGGGTGCAATGACGAAGTTGACTCCGATTAGGAGGCAGTCATTCAAGAAGTTGGTGGTAGGGGCAAAGCAAAGAAGAGCCCGGCGAAGGAGAGTGAGAAGAGTGCTCCAGCTCTTATGCCGTTCGCTCTGGGGATGCCCATGGCCTCCGATGCCGCAATTTCTACCATGGGGATAGCATGCCAGAGCTTGCATGCATGGTACATGAAGAGGACAAACCAGACCAGGACGCAGTGTCCGACACACATCATGGTCAAGTACACCGTGGCAGAGTTCCATAACAACATTGGGACCTACCCGGTGACCTTCGAAGACCTGCACAATTTACTCAACAAAGTTGTGCTCGACGTGTCAATCCTATGGTCTTGGGTGCTGTAAGTATCCTACTATCCTACGCCTGTTCGTGCATATACGGATATATGTCATTTATTAATTGGTTACTTCCGTGCAGCTGCATGACCAGCTGTGCCAAATCTAAGGGCATACCTGTTGGTTTCTTGGACCCCCAGATGGTCGCCGAGGTGATGTTTAGGACCGACGCAGACTTCGTTGTCGACTACATCAAAAGAGGGTTGCTTGCTCAGGTCGACAAGGAGTACATACTTGTACCCTACAACCAGAGGTGAGTGCTTTCATCAGTACTTCACCCGTAGATTAGTGTCTCCATGTGCACACCCCAAACTTAGATTAAATTTTTAATTCTTTACGTGTAACATGTAGCTACCACTGGATCCTGCTGCTACTTATTCCGAAAAGGAACAAGGTATTCTACCTTGATTCATTCCAGATGAAAGGGTACTCGTATTGCGGTGCATGAGATGTATTCAAAAGGTGATGATATTCATGTGGACCTGTCTTGCATCTAGATTTACTGTCCTCAAATTGTCAATTTCGACTATCCTCAAACTGTCAATTTTGACTATCTGCAGGGCTTTCACGAACTACTTTGCCGAGGGAGGGCAACAACACGAGCGGCGAGCCGATAAGTTTCAGTGGTTACAATTTTCGGTACAAATTTCAACTAGCATCTGTTTTACTTTATAACGTGTCCCCAACTAACTCTTGGTCTGTAAATTGGCAGTGCCATCAGCAGCCGGACGACAATACATGTGGGTTCTACGTGATACACCACATGTCTGACCTGATCATCACCCTTGACCACCCAGATTTCCCCGAGGTATACAACTGCTCCCCTTTGTATCGATCTGGCAGAATTTACAACTGCATTGAGCTAATTTTTTCTGTACCAACTCTTGCTGCAAGGGGGTCGACTTCCCTTCGGAAAGCTTTGACCCTCGGCAGATTGGTATGGTCCGAGGGATGCTCGCTGAGTTTTTCTTTACGGAGGTCAATCAACCAAGGGGAAGTTTAGGGACCGGCAAGGTTCGTATTAGTGCGGCCTTACATTTATTTCTACATCTAACACACTGACTTTAATTGTCGATTACATTTATTTGTTCAATCTCAATTGCACATATTTCTGAGTTCTGTGCTGTATATATGAAATGCTATTGTACATGTTTCTAAGTTGTGTGCATGTATATATGAGACTGTATATATTTGAGTATTGTGCATGTATGAAATGAACTGTATATATTTGAGTACTGTGCAGGTATGAAATTCATGACGGTTTTGATCTTACAAACCGTCTGAGATTATAACCCTCACCGATAATGACACTATCACAGATGGTTTTGACCTCAGAACCGTCTGTGATATCACACTATCACAGATGGTTCTGAGATTATAACCGTCTGATGACACTATCACAGATGGTTTTGACCTCAGAACCGCCTGTGATATCACACTATCACAGACGGTTCTGAGATTATAACCGTCGCCGATAATGACAACATCGCAAATTGTTTTGACCTTAAGGCCGTCTGTGATACTCATACTACACAGACGGTTCTGAGATTACAAATCGTCTGTGATAAGGAAACAATCACAGACGGTTCCAAGATTGTCACCATCACTAATAATGACAATATCGCAGACGGCTCCTAGATCATAACCATCTCTGATAATATGAGTATCACAGACGGTTTTGATCTCCCAACCGTCAGTAATAATATGAGTATCACAGACGGTTCTGATGTCAAAACCATCTGGGATACTCAGATTATCACAGATGGTTATGACCTCAGAACCGTCTGTGATACTCACATTATCAGAGACGGTTATAACCTCAGAACTGTCTGTGATAATATGAGTATTGCAGACGGTTATGACCTCAGAACCATCTGGGATACTCATACTACCACAGACGGTTTTGATCTCCCAACCGTCTCTGATAATGTGAGTATCACAGACGGTTCTGAGGTCATAACCATCTGTGATAATGTGAGTATCCCAGATGGTTTTGACGTCAGAACCGTCTGCGATACTCATATTATTACTGACGGTTGGGAGATCAAAACCGTCTGTGGTAGTATGAGTATCTCAGACGGCTTTGATGTTATAACAATCTGTGTATTAGGAGTATCACAGATGGTTCTGATATTATAACAGTCTGTGTAGTATGAGTATCACAGACGGTTTTGATCTTATAACAGTCTGTGAAGGGAAAAATCACAGACGGTTCAAAACCGTCAGTTATAGTATTCGATTATCACTGACTCGAATATCACTGACGGGTAAGAACCGTCTGTGATGACTGTTTTGATCCGACTGTGATAATGAATTCTGTAGTAGTGGCGGGCGGTGTGCCGCGGTCACCCCGCTCCCCCTGCGTATGCTGAAGGGCGCTACCCGGAGGAGCGCCATCTCTTCCGCGAGATCCCGCATGGACCTTCGGAGCCCGGCCTTCGCCATCTGGATGAGGAGGTCCATCTCCCTCTCGGTCCACTCAGGAGCTACCAGGCTGGTCGACCAGCAGTAGGACGAAGGCTCCGGGGAGTATGTCACCTCCGGGTCACCCACCCGAAGGTAGAACCACCTCCGGAGCCAATCCCCCCAATGGTCCTGGGAGGCTTGCACTGGGTACTCGTCGATGCAGCCAGGCATCAACTGGTAATTGAGCCAAAGGCTAGCTTGGGCCCGCCTTTTATGACCAGTGGGCCCCTCGTCGAAGGCTTGTAGAAGTAGCGGAGGAGCCGGAGGGTGGGGTCCTTCCCAATGGCTGTCTCGCACAGTCACACGAACAGCCCCATCTGGACGAGGGTGTTTGGAGTGAGGTGGTTGAGCGAGAGTCAGTACTCCTGGAGGAAGTCCCGGAGCAGAGGATGCACTAGGAGTCACAAGCCCGCTTCAACGAAGGCTTTGAAGGCAACGACTTCCCACTCCTAGGGGCTGGGTGCTAGCTCCCCCGGCCTGAGGATCTTGATGTCCCTGTCCGCAAAAGCTCTCCAGTCCAGGAGAACCTCGAGCTCCGGAGAAGAGAACTTGGTGGGCCCGAGAAAATCCGAAGTCACCTCCTTCGGGGGCAACTGCGACCTTTAGGCGCCATTGCCGGGAGGTTGAAGTGTCCGGAGAAAAAGAGAAGGGGGTGGCTAACGGGGGAAATCAAATCTCCGGAGGAGCGATTTGGCTACCGGGAGAACAAAGTTCTTGAAGCTGGGAGTGACAAGTGTCCCGGGCCAGAGCAGTCCCCACCTATTTATAAGCAAAAGAGGGGGCCTTGATGGGCGCTACGTCTCCTTGGGTTCATCTGGGCCGTGAATTCAAAATGTCACGCGGACATTGAGGAGTTGCACAGAAACCAAAACACCGCACAGCGCGCGCATGCAAACCGAGGCCCCACATAGGAAATTAACCCGGGAGCTGAAGCATCGCGTGCCCCGGGGCGCATCCTAGAAGACGAAACGTCTCCCGACGAGTTCTACTCATACCCTTTGGGGCCACATTGAGTCCCTGGGGGTCTGGGGGGCTGCTGTTGGGGAAACTCTTGAAGGGCTCCCATGGAAAGCCACGAACGCCTCCATTGGAAAGTTCCGGAGGGCTCCCAAGAAAAGTCCCGGAGGGCTCCCGTGGAAAGCCACAGATGCCTCCCGTGAAAAGTCCCGGAGGGCTCCCATGGAAAGCCACAAACGCCTCCCATGGAAAGTCCCAGAGGGTTCTCGGGAAAAGTCCCAAAGGGCTCTCGTGGAAAGCCACGGACACCTCCCGTGGAAAGTCCCGGAGGGCTGTTGGGCAAAGTCACAGAGGGCTCCCATGGAAAGCCACGGACGCATCCCGTGGAAAGCCCTAAAGGGCTCCCTGTCAAAGTCCTGGAGGGCTCCTGTAACATCCCTGATTTTCCAGAATCTGACTTAGTTTAACTCTTTTATCTCATAACTAAGATCCAAGTTGCCTCAGTACCTTATCCTAAAAATTTGATGCTGAAACTCCTTTGTTTACCCCTTTTTCACAAATCAGTCCAAAAGTATCGCAGATTAGTCCTTTTTAGATCTCCTAGAGCCCCAAAAAGGCCAAAAGCCTCATATCAACTCTAAATCCTGATCCAATTCAGTGGATACCTTCCTTTCACTATTTTAAGCAAATCTCCCTTCAGGAAGAATTTCAAAATCTCATCCTAAGCGCTAGTTTCAGCCTCGCCAAAATTCCAAATTCAGATTACCCTAATTACCCTGTTTTTGTTTTAATTCAAAACAGGTTTAAATTTCCAAATTTCATCATTTCTTGCTGCTTAACAATCCCTTGAGTTTAGTAGATCAAATTGTTGAAATCAAATCCCTTTTTGCCTAAGCCAAATGCCATATTCACTGATCAGCCCCTAGAACCAAGTTTTGAAATTGCATATCAGTCCAAATATTCTTTTTCAGTCCCTATTCGATCAGCCCCTGGTCGTTGCCTTTGACCAAAGCCCCGCCGTGCTGCTTCGCCGCGTTTCTTCGCCGCTGGCCGTTGTCTCGTGTCGCTTGTTCTCATGAGTGACCGTGCCACCTCGTGCGCACGTGACCTCGACCAGAGCCTCACCAGTGCAGTGCTGCGACTAGTGTGTTTTCGCTCGCACCTCAGCTGCACCTTCGCGCACGCGCCTGTGTCTGTTGTTGCTGCATGCAGGTACGTGTCGTTGGCGGAGCTGCGTCGCTGCCTCCGCATCCCCGCCGTCTCGGACCAAGTCCCAAACACCCGACCAATGCTGGCAAAGTTGATGCGCCGCCTGCGCGCCATCACCTCGCCGTTCGCCACTGTTTCTTCTGCGACCGGCCGGTCTCGTCCCTTGCGCGGTTTCCTTTGTTGTTCACCTTGCCATCTCCGCCCCTTAGCCTATTTAAACCCTCCAATGCTGTGTTATCTCCACACCCCCAGGACTTAGCCAAATTTCCAGCTTCCTCACCGTCTTCACCTTCTTCCCCGACGAGCTGGTTTTGAGGCCACCGTCGCCAAAGCAATCCACTCGCCCAATCTTCATTCCAAGTTCACCTGTGAGTTCCCCACATCCATCTTCCCGTGTCATAGCAACCAATTGCACCAGATCGATCTCCATCGTCAGTGATCACCGGATTCCCCATTCTCCCTGTTCCTGCAATGCTGATCGATTTAGCCCAAATTAGCTTCCCCTTTAGTAGAGTTTCTTGATCAGTAGACCCAATCCAGCAAGCCTATGCCCTCAGATTTCATAATTGAGCTGGAATCGAAGCCTTTCCGTTCTAGCTCGCCGTCGACGATCTGGCTATCGTCGCTAGGCCGTACCAGTCATCCTCCGACCAAATTAACTTGACCTTTAGCTTCCTCACTTCCCCCTCTCACTCTCCAAGCAAAGAATCAAGTTCAAATGACCTGTGTCTAAAACCCCCAATTTCAGAGTCGTCTTCTCCAGCACCGGCCATCGGATTTCATCTCTGGCCACTTCAGCCGACGGCACCATGCCCCTTAGCTTGGTCTCAGCCTTCTGAGCATTTCTTTCCACTAGCCTGACATCTAGATCTGCCCAGATTGGAAGTTATGCCCTTGCCAAATCTCTGTCTAGAACCATGTCTGTGTCGTGTTGCCATCGCAGTTCATCGACACCGTTCATCGTCGTCCGGCCCTCTCAACCTCTGAAACCACCACCATCGTGTTCCTAGCACCCACGCCTACCTCCCAGACATAGTTTGCTAAACATTTGAAGCCTAGAATCAAATCCACTGCTTTGCCCTAGTTTTTGGCATTGTCAGCTCAGTGTCAGTGCATGTCAGCCACTGGCATTGGCCCTGTTTAACCTGTTCTGGTTGAGAAATTGAAATGCCACTTTGTCCACTAAACATTTGAAGCCATGTTCTACACTTTCTTCTATTGTAACATCTTGAGAAAACCTACCTAAAGCCAACTTAAAGCCATGTCCGACCTTGATCCGAATGTCGACCCTTGGACGTTCGTCGCATCCAAGCCTCACCCTTGCCCCAGACCTTACTATCTTCTCCCCCGCTGTCCTACCTTCTCCTAAATCACCTCTCTTGCATGCATGTCTATATTTTATGTATGTTTTGCCTACTTTGAGTAATTTCTGATTGCTTGTGCTTTGTATGTGTCGTGTGCTCTCTCGTGTAATTCAAAACCAGGAGCGGAAGGTTTGGAAGGAACTTTTGAAGACCTAGCAGACTTCGTAGACCCAGCTTTGCAAGGCAAGTTTTACCCCTTGACCATATCTCTCCCAATATTTTGAAATGAGTTAGGATAATTTACGTTTTCAAGTATATGCACTAGTACAGAAAAGCTTTCTTCTATCGGTAAAAAAAACCCTTCTACTATCGGTTTTCGTACCGATAGAGATAGACACGATAGAACAAGACAGAACATTTTCTATCGGTAAATAACCGACAGAAGAAATTAACAATTCTATCGGCATCTTAGGAGTGTACCGATAGCAAACCCGTCGTAGTCTGACGATAACGGTGGGAAAAGTACCACTATTCTAACGGTTAATTACATGATTACCGACAGAAAAATATTACTATTCTATCGGCACCTTATGATTGTACCGATAGAAAACCCGTCGTCGTCTGACGTTTAGCGTTGGGAAAAATACCAATATTCTAACGGTTAATTACAAGTTTACCGACAGAAAAAAGTTTAGCACTCTCTCGGTTGGAAATGAGATTACCGATAGAAAAAATCTTAGTACTCTCTCGGTTGTGTATGAGTTCACCGGCAGGAAAAATCACACTCTTCTAATGGTTAATTATAAGTTTACGGATAGAAAAAACTACAGTAGTCTCTCGGTTGTGGATGAGTTTACCGATAGAAAATTTGTAGTAGTCTGTCGGCTGTGAATGAATTTACCGATAGAACATTCACATATACAGTACGTTATTTACATTCACAATACAGTACATTCACATATACAGTACAGATGCAATACATTATAGATTGGATACACAATATAGTACAGATGCAAAGAAGGGTAAATTCATAGAACAGATTGACACATTAGACAGTTATTCACATTTATTCACATATATATGGACAAATACAAATTGCAATCCAATGTGGACATTTATTGACATATATATTTATTCACATGTATATAAACAGTCTATGCACAGAGTACACGAAAAAGAGAAAATTATCATGGCGGATGGTTGGGCGCAACTTCCTCCATGACATATTGAGCCCAGATTTGTCGAAGATCTCTAATCTTTGCATTTTCGTATGAGTCTTTCGACATGGCGATCTGCAAGCATGTATGAATACTTAGTAACTAACTTCCTAATTTAGAACGTGACACCCAATTTTCAAATTTGAGTTAGCTATCGATGCTTACCTGGGGGAATTGGGAAAAGTTTGTCTGCACTAGGTCGTACATGTAGCGCAACACATAAAACCCGCATTCCCACGATTGCGGTTGCTGATGGCACTGAGATAATTGCATATGCGAAGACATGTTAGCTATTGTTTCCATAAACTAATTAAGCATAAACAAAAAGTCTCGTGAGTATCTCATATTCTTTCCAAGCTAGTAGGGAGCCCTGCGGTGCGGCATGCCTCCCTCCAGCGGACACATATTTATCAAAAGCCCTGCATTTCAGTTAGTATTGCCGGTTTATGTATTATCATTAGCTAGTGAGGTGAAAATTTAAATCAAACATATAAGTTACTTACGCCTCCATATTCCCCTTGACCACATATTCGATCGATAATCTGTCACGCATCAAATCGAGGTAGTACACCTCGTTCCTCGGCAGACAGATCACGATGAGGATCCAGTGGCCCCTGCATTGTACGTAAAAGAGGACCGCTAGCTCGAAGTATATCTCAGGTGTAACATACAAGATCGAGTTAAATTAATACGAAATGCACTAACCTTTGGTGGTATGGCACCAGAATGAACTCCCTGTCCTGCTGCACCATTAGCGCCTTGGATATGTACTGCTCAGCGTGCGCGGCGTCGTGCTCTAGCATCGTGAGGCTTATTTTCTCTGGGTCGAGGAAACCCACCTTGTCACACGCAGCCTCCGATGCTAGCCTGTACATGCACCTGCATACAAAGGACGACATTAGTATTGCACAGAAAGTTACTACATTTCAAATGAACTACAACAATGCAAAGTTAGCAAACAGAGTTAGAAAACAGCAATACATAGCATCAGCAAACTCACAGGACTCCAGTCCGTATGATGGACATATCGAGCTCCCGCCAGTTGTAGAGGTCGAACAGATCCTCGTGTGCCACAGATATACTCCCAGGCTCACGGTGGAACTGCCCAGGCCTGTAGGGAACTAAGAAGTTCAGATTGCGCCGAGCTCGGTGTAGGTACCACTCGTGGAGGTCTCTGGTTGATCGATCCAATTTGCGCAAAGCTGCCTCCGACATGAGTGGGAACCCGTTCCTGAACCTCTCCAGCTGTCCCTGTCGCCCTTTTCCCTTGCCTTTGCCCTTGCCTTTTGCCGGGGACTGAGCTCGTACCTTCGAAGTCAAGGGCAAGGTGATGGCGGCTTTCTTCCGAGGTGAAGGCGTGGATGCGCTGGGTGGGGTCGAGGCCGTCATTGATGTGTCCAGGGTCGCACGAGATGGGGCCTCATGCCCCGAGCTGGGGGCGCAGTCCCCTGGTAGCCCAGCGGCAGGCCACTTCAATTAATGAACACGTATGTTAGATTATGCAAGTTGAGTGTACTGAGTAGGATGTAATCTAAAATGTGTAGGATTTACCGGTTGTATTAGAAGACACTTCCTGGGCCATTGTACGTAGGAGCCCACTGCCTCAGCAAGTGTCTGCAGTTCCTCTGTTGGGACTGGCAACGGAGAATCGTTGTAGCCCGGCATGGCCATGTCCACCTGTACCTTTGCGAACCCCAACCGCAGAGGTACACAGTGGACCCGGACATCCGGCCCAGACGGATATACGAAGCCGTGTCCAACCACTTCCTGCCCGGCGCCTACGTGATTATGTAGGATGCAGCCCTCCGGCTTCTGCAAATTTGTAACAATTAAAACAGGTTAGCGAAACAACTCTAACAGAATGGGAGTGGCATCAACTTAAGTGCACAGATTAAGGCTTGCAGTACCTCAAGTAGATCCACTGGATCCGCGAGTACCTTCGTAGCGCAACTGCTTATCCGACCCCGCGGGGTACCGTCGTCCTAGGGATCCGCATCTGCACTCTTGGCCAGCAATGCTTCTCTCAACCGTGCAAACGCTTCCCTCAGTTGTGCGACCTCGGACTGCACCTCAGACTGCACCTCAGCCCGTATCTCAGCCCGCATCTCCGCCCGTATCTCCGCCCGTACCTCAGCCCATATCTTATCGGAGAGGTCAGCTTCCTTTTCCTTCCAGGAGCGGGCCTTCTTCCTCGGTGGAGCCGGATCTACGAAACCGGCCTTCCACGACACAATGGCTCCCACGGCCCGTGTCCGCCCGGGATGCTCCTTATTTCCTAGAGCCCGGGTGAGGATGTCGTTCTCCCTCTGTGGGGTAAACAATCCCTCCGCTGCCTCCTTCTCAAAAGAGATCTGTTACATTTAAAGGTACCTTGTGAGACAAATTGCCTTATATACACTTGTGCGCACACAGTTTACGAGGTTAGCCAACTTACCATTTGCCTCACAACGTCGGCGTCCCCAGGGGTTGCGAACTGCACAGACCCCATGGACGACACGGACCCCCTCCCCCTCCACCATCGCTTGCACCTCTCATCTCGGATCTCGGAGAGCGGCAACTCAAGGGTGTCGATGATAGGATTTTGCTCGTCTTCCTTCTTCCACTGCTCCTCCTTCCCCGCATAGCCCCGGGATCCGAGCCGATGCGGGTGGTCGTTCCTCTTCTGGATCGCCCTATTCTTCTCGCTAAGGGCCTTGAACTCCTCAGTCCCCTTCTGCTTGGTGAATTCCTCCCATACCTCCTCCGATATGAAGGGGTACTTCTCGCAAGGAGATTTCCCCGCAGCGAGGAAGTTACTGACGAGCCAGCTCTTAAAGGTTTTCCATGTTCCATTCATGTCCTTCAAGCAGGCAGTCCTAGGTGTATCGTCGGGGATGTTCCACTTAGCCTGTTTCCGAAAAATGCATACAATTAATCACGAGTTAGTTAAACTTTAGTATAAGCCAAGAGAATGTGATTACGAAAGAGTTCAGCGATTTCAGTTAATTTAACCTTCACTTCCGCCCACAACCTATCCCTCTCGTCCACCGTCACGTCCTTCCAGCTCTGGACGGTGATCTTCACCCTTTCTTTCGCCAACAGCCCAACGTAGGCCGCGTACCTCCCAGCATTCTTTCCAATCGGCCTCCCAAATTGGTTGAACTCACAAGAAAGATCCGTGCGTTTGGCCAAACGCCCCAACGTCGTCGCGCCTCGCCCCACCCTCTTGCGCTGGGATGTAACAGCTGCATTTTCAGTAGTTACGATGGGGTTGGCCCTAGTCGAACCACTAGTACCATCCGATGAAGACGACGACATGTCTTCCCCTACAAAACCATCAACAAACCATATGGCAATTAATTCGCCTGGGAGTTCCATAACTCAGCCCAGGACTGAAGACTAACTAGGGCGGCAAAAGGGAAAATAATACAAAAAGAAAGACATGCATAAATTACTTCCTGAACTGTTCAGAAACATTTTCTATCGGTAAACACATGAGCTGCCGTTAGACCATAACAATTACCTCCACAGAAGACAATTTTTCTATCGGCAAACCCGTGAGATACCGATAGAACATAACAATGTTCTCTACATATGGAATTTTGTTGACAAGACACCATTCACTATCATCACATAACATTCTTGATGATTTGCTATACTAATATTCATGGGCCAGCATTATTATTTCACACGTAAATATGCACACAAGCATCTAAGTGCCACTGTGCATAATCTTTAGCCTGTATGTGAGTCATCAGGACTTCACATCTATTAGGTTGGGAAAAGTCATGTATAGGCATTTGAAACATATACATCGAAGACCCATCCACATTGCCATATATTCATACCAAGTGAGTAAAAATTCCCAACCAAACTAGTACATTGCATGGCTCATGTCCTTCCAGATCCAAATTAAGTTTTACTACTTGTGCAGAAATATTTTCTATCGGTAAACACATGAGCTGCCGATAGAATATGTGTAAGAACACCTCCAACATATAATGTGCATTACATGGCAGTTGGATACAATTGATCACACATACAGCAGTATAGATAAGTTAAAATCTCAAAACAGGTTCATTACAGCACTGGAACATATTATGTAAACCCTAATTTAAATCAACATTGCCTGCAGAATGTACATAATCCAACACAATAGGGAACCCTAGTGTAATTGCAAAACTCAAAGAATTAGTACGTGCAAAACACTAGGATCAAATAAGGAAGATGCTGGAAATAGAACGACAAATTAGGGTATTTACGGCGGCGATCAGTTCTGGTGATGGACCGGTGGCAGTGGCAAACTAGTGTCCAGCCGGCGATCGTCGTGTGGGAGAGAGGAAGTGAGTGGTCACGGCGGAGGTTGTGGTTTTCTTCGCTCTCGAAGAGATGCAATGCTCTAAGGTGGAACTGTTCGAGTGGAGGGAAACTAAAGGGCCGTGTACGAGTAATAAAGTAGTGGAGGAACTTTTCTATCGGTACAATAAAATGATACCGATAGAATTATTTACTTTTCTATTGGTACAACAAAATAGTACCGATAGAACAAGTAAATTTCTCGGAAAAATATTTGAACTAGTGGATGCCTTTTTCTATCGGTATAAACAATAAAATCCCGTGAGACCAATTTTCCCCAGAAAATTTTTTTAATTAAGTGCTTGAGATTATAGTATTGGGTGCCCTTTTTCTATCGGTAAAAACAACAAAATACCGTCAGAGTAATGAAAAGGTACACACAATTTAACATCAAACAGACCGTGGTTGAAAGTTGTAGAATGATAAAGAAAGAGGGAAGATAGCCGGAAAATTGGAAAATTGACATAAAAAGAAATTGTTCATTCATTGTTGTTTTATCACTTACAAAAAAAAAAATAAAACCCAAAATGCTAGGTCAAGGGGTGGTCTTAGCCCTGGCTGCATGTAGAATAGAGTCAGTTAGACTTGCAGCCAGGACGCAGGACTCCTCTAGCGACAAGTTGTCCCTAGGATCAACTACTACCGCGTCGAGAAGGCCTACGACCTCCCTCAGCTTCGCTATGGTATCCTTCATAGTCAAACCGCAGCCAGCGATGGTCATATCCATGGCTTTCTTCTCCTCGCGAAGACGCCTCATCCTCGCCCTAGCATTGTCACCATCCGTCTTCATGCGCTTAATGCGCTGGAAGAGATCGTCAAGGTCAAGCCGTAGCTGAGTGTGCTTGTCTGTAAGGAGCTTGTGCTCCTCCTGGAGGGCCCTCAGGTCGGCCTTCACTTTGGCAGTGTCTTCCACGGCTCCCATTCCCTGTGCAAATCAACAGGTCAAGAATGAACTGAACATGGATTAACAATACAGGGGTAAACCGAGGAGATTTAGAGTTCTTACCGGGGAGGGCGTGGCTGACGATCCCATGGAGGTTGCCATTGTGAAAGAGAAGATGAGGAGTCGAACCGTTTGAGAATTAGAAAATCAACAAAATACCGCGACGCATGGCGAGGTACTTATAGAGTTTCCAAGGCGACGCATGGCGACACGGTTGAGAATTCAAAGCGCCAGAGTATTCTTCTATCGGTAAAAACAGGAAAAAACCGTCAGACAACAACTACCGTGAGACTAACGAATTTATTCTAACGGTAAAATAGAATAATACTGATAGAAAAAGTAAACTTTTCGAAAACTTTTGAAGTGCCTGAGAGAAGTGCCTGAAACACGTGAAAGTAGCGGATGTCCTTTTCTATCGGTAGAAATAACAAAATACCGTCAGAAAAAAAGGGATTTTTGCAGAGCTTAATTAATTTGAAGAAGCAAGAGGCTGCGATGATTTTTTTGCAAGTGCTATTTGAAGGGAAGAATTAAGTATTTACAGGATAAAGGTACTGTACATGTTAGAACTCATGCTGTGGAGTAAAATTGAGATATATTAATGCTGTGAACTAGCTTATCATTAAGTTCTAAAGAAAAATGTACTGCCTGATGTATTAATGATAAGTTCCTCACCTTGCTGCAGAACTTGTGGGCTGTTTGCTTGGCATTTATCCCTAAAATAGAAATTAATCATCAATGGTTCTCAACCCATAATCCTTCTTCGTGGTCATCTCGCAGATACGTTGTTTCGTCGATATCTTCAGTACGGATAGATTGAATGTCCTCTAAAAATGGAGGTATTTCATCGAATTGGTTATACACCTCTTCGTCGACAACATCTTTGACCCCAACAATACGTCTCTTGCTGTGGAGGACAACATGCAAGTTTAGATTGGCCGGGTCAACGATGTAGAATACCTGTGTGGCTTGCTTTGCAAGTATGAATAGATCGTCTTGGTGTCCGACTCTACCAAGATCGACGAGAGTAAACCCATAACTGTCAACTTGAACACCTCGAGGGATTTCGACCCATTGGCATCGAAACAGGGGAATCTTAAGTACTCCGTAATCGAGCTCCCATATTTCGTCAATAGCACCGTAATATGAGTTCAGCGCCCTTACTGACCTGGCATCCTCGGAAATAGCAAACAGTGTCACTCCGCTACATTGCGTGCTACTCTTGGTGTCTTGAGCTCTTGTGTAAAATGAATACCCATTGATGTCGTACCCCTGCCAAGTCCCTACAGTGAATCTTGGGCCTCTAGCCAACCATGTCACAGTTTCACTTACGGAGCCCTCGGCAGCTCGCATGACTCTTTCTTGGATCCACTCAGCAAATTTCCTGTTATGTTCTCTGCTGACCCAAACGTCTGACTTTGAAGGATTCTGTGACCGTAACATTACCTTGTGCTCATGTATGTATGGCTCGACCTCCGTCATGTGTTGTAAGACCCAAAAATGTGATTTTGCGTACACATCACGAGCGGGGACGATAGCTTTGAATCCAATCGTTCTGATTCCCTGAAGCCTACCCTCGTGTCGGGACCTAGGAACGCCAATTGGGTCAACCCCGGCCATATAATCTGTGCAAAATTCAATCACCTCCTCGGCGGCATAACCTTCCATGATACTCCCCTCGGGTCGACGACGAGTCCTTACGTATCCCTTCAATACACCCATAAATCTCTCAAATGGATACATGTAGCGCAGGCACACGGGTCCACAAAACTTAATTTCTCTGATAAGGTGAACAATCAGATGGACCATAACATCAAAAAAGGATGGAGGGAAATACATCTCGAGCTGACAAAGAGTTGTAACCACGTCGCGTTGCAAAACGTCCAATCCATCCGGATCAATTACCTACGAGGACACAGTTGCGCCAAATATTCATATCAGAAAAATCTTCTAATTAAGCTCCACAGATGGAGGTAATGAACTTATAGTACGAGTGCACGTACTTACCTTGCAAGATATTGCGTTGAAGAAATAACATAGGTTTGTGATTGTCTCTCTGACTTTAACTGGGAGAATGCCTCTGATAGCAATGGGAAGCATTTGTGACATCAGGACATGACAGTCGTGGGACTTCGTGCCAACCAGTCTTAGGTCCTTCAAGGACACAAGTTTTTTCAAGCTCGCGGAGTACCCACATGGAACTTTAACACCGTGCAGGCACCGATAGAGATCTGTTTTTTCGCTCTTGGACAACGTATAGCAGGCCGGAGGGAGGTATGTACGCTTTCCATTCTCTAAAGGTGCAAGCTCAGTCCTTATCCCCATTTCCACCATGTCACGACGAGCTTTCACACCATCCTTTGTCTTACCTAGAATGTTCAACAACAAACCAATCAAACTGTCACAGACATTTTTCTCTACATGCATGACGTCAATGCAATGTCGAACTTGTAAGTTGTCGCGCCCCGCACAGGGTACCACGACTACTCCCGTGGAGACCTAGCTCGCTGCAGCTGGCCTCATACATACATACCATTGACTTCCCAGGATAAGTCTAGCACAGGAGTTCATTGCAGCAGAGTAACTTACAAAATATTATTCATAAACAGTATGGCCCGCTGGCCTGATACAACAAAAGAGTAATACAATGCCTTCACGGCACAAATGGTCTAATTAAAACAAAAAGACAACTACTCGGCGGAAGCTAGGCGAAACCCCCACAGTCGTAAGAAGTTGACAGCAGAACAACACACATCAAGGCTCTGGCAGAAATGGCTCTCCTCCTTCTGGATTCACGAAGTCTTCCAAGCCTTCGTCTTGGTCATGAAGCACTCCATCTATTGTTGATAAGTTGCAAGGGTGAGCACTTACGTACTCAGCAAGTCATAGGTAAGAGTAGAGATACGTATAGTAGAGATGACATGCTCCTATGCTACTGAGGGAAAAGAGTTGAGAGGGTTTTCCAAAAATACTTTTCTTCCAAGATTTTCAAATCTCATGCTCATGGCAACATTTCATATACTTAGGGCACAATCCACGTGCCTCTTAGTTATCATGTGATCACTAAATTATGTTACTACCGCGACACGTCAACACATGACAGCCCACGGCAGTACCCCTTATCATGACAACACATGTCATTTGGGTAATCTTGAACTAACAAATTTTAATTTAGAAAACAATACTTGTGTCACACCCCGTGGATTTAATCCACCGCGGCATACTCCTAAAACTCGGGAGCACGAAGTATTCGAATACATTTTTAACTCTGCAGAGGGGTACCAATTTACCCGCAAGATATATCCACTTTCATGCCCTTCCTATCACAAGGATTGGACCCCTGACTCACTTCATACTGTGAGCAGCAAGGTGGAGATAACAAGAACTTTTGCCATGTTTCACACACAGTTCACCCCAGACCCCGTGGTTTTCTTCACGCAAACCACAGTTGTGGCAGGGTTTCACAACCCCCACTAATTGGCATCTTCCCCTCAGGGTCAGCGTGCATGATCACATCCAGTGATATGTGTTGGAGCGCACCCCGTGTTAATCGTGAGTTTGTCATATAGGGGTTTCATGTGTGATCCACATACTACTTGTTCAGGCCCGTCCCATACCAGGCTTGCGGTCGACACGTTAATCATGCCACTAGACGCACAACACAAGGTTCTAGGTCCTTATATGCCAGTGACCAGATCATACCACAATCCATGCACTTCCAGTGCTGGCACATCCTGTGCGACCAAGCACCTCCAGTGCTTTCACCATTCCATACCAAAATACTGGTCACGGCTAGGGGTTTTATTTCATGAATATAAATATACATTATATATTAGTTCATGGCTCATTATTTGATCAATTCACATTTCACAGGCATCAGCCTGATGCTGCCATTTCATAATTCAACTATTCTCAATCTTTCTCATGAAATATTATTTTATAATCAAGGTATATTCTAGCAATTCATAAAATATAGGTTCAATATGTTCAAGAATATGACTTGCCTTCCGCGTCGTAAGAAACAGCAGTTGATGTCGGGTCTGCGACGAAGTCTTTGAACTCGGGCTCTTGCTCTGAACAAGGATCAAACAAGCAAATAGGCATTACAATCAATCCTACTCTTACTATTCCACTATATGCGATAATGCAAGGAGAAACACTTAGGCGATACAAGATTTGAGAGTTCTCAGAAACGATTAGGGTTAAACTATGGAAACTAGGGTTACGATTAGTCGTCAAAGGTTTACAAGGTTCCAAAGGTTCCAAAATATCAGAGTGATATCAAGGTTGCGACTGGTTCGCTCAAAAACAGCGAACGTCTTTAGGTTGACATTCGGTTCAAGGCATCGACATAGGGTCGATGGATGATAGAGGGCTCAACTCAAGTTGTGACAGTAGGATAAAATGTAGATCACAACATCAGGAGTCTAAGGGACAAAGTTATGTTCAGTTTGCATACCCAGAAGGGGTCAAACTGGCCCAATGCCATTGGCTGACATAGGCTGGCAATGCCCAAGAATGGCATTGACATGGTTTGAATAGTTCCCAGTGGCCAAAATGGGTTTTGATTCAAGCATATGATGCACAAAGTAGTGAGGCAACTGTTTGACAAAGTAGTTTTTGTTTTGCATGACCAGAGGTGGGTGAACAGGGCTAATGCCACTGACTGGCATAGTTTGACATAGAGTTGACATGGCCAGAAACTAGGGTTTGCCATAACTTTTGATCTAGAGCTCCAAATGATGCACCACTTTGTCTGGTAGTTAGGAATTTGTAACAGGAACAAATGTCTCAACAAGATCTATGGCAGGAGATGGCCGGAAAGTGATGAAAACAGGCAAAGAAGTTGACCTGGCCTGGAGCACATGCAATATGAACAGTACAGTAACTAGGGCATAGCTATATCTCACAATCTAGGCCGAATTAGAAGTCATGATAGAAGACAAAGTTGCTCAGAATGGTCCAAAACATCTAGATGGCAAAGTAGTTTGAGCTGGAGTGGCTGGATTTGGAAGATACTGGCTGGAGAAAAGATGAACTCAAATCTGATTTGGGCATTTCTGATTTAAAGTGATTGAGCTTAATTCCTTGCTTGTGGAAGGTCTCTAGGGCATTAGAAACATACTAGTGAAGTTAGATTGGCTAGAGATGCACCAGGAAAGCTTAAACAGTAAGCTCAGTGAACATGCAAGGTTCCAATTTGGGGATTTTCACATTTCAGCAAATCTGTCGATTTTGGTTGCTTAGGGATGTTAAGTAAAGTCTACTGAGCATATTTGATCGCTGACTCGAGGGCTAATTCAATTTAGGTGAGGATTAATTGCTCATCGGAGTTCTAGATGAAACACGGCGATTGCCGGTGACAGAAAGCATTTAAACTAAATTCCAAGCTCGAGAAGTATGAAGGAGATGAGAGAAGCTCACTGGGGGTGTTGGATCGAAGTAGGAAGCAGTGGAGAAGCTTGGCACCGTGCTCCCTCTTTGCTGCTCACCGGGGAAGAAGAAGACACAGTGAACTTGCTGGTTTTCTGGTGTTTTGCTGTGTAAGGAGTTGGCTAAGTCCCAGGGGGTATAAATAGGCAAAGCTGGAGGTTCTCAACGGTTGGAAAAGCTCGGGGAGTTGTAGCCGGCAAGGAAAAGACGGGATGTGACTTCACGGCGAGCTGGCGTCGAGGTGACCTGCTTCAACGGCCGTGAGGGCTTTTGCAGGTGATGTGAAGGCAAGCTGATGGCTGGGCGCGGCGAGTCCTCCACGTGGCATCGTTTTGCTGCTGGAGCCGTTGCCGGTGGCGTGCAAACGGGAGAAACAACTGGCTGGCTGCGATCCTCGCTGGAGAAGATCCACAGTGGCAAGTGGCGAGCACACACGCGGCGTCGAGGCACTGGCGAAGGTGGCGACCACGGAGTACTGTAGCAGTGCAGCAGGGCGTGCTCGAGGTCGAAGCAAACAGCAGTGGCGCGCTCGTGTGCTGCATCCAGGTCGTGGTCGAAGCAACAGGGGCTGGTCGAAAACACTTTCTGGTCGGTTGCACTGGTTGGTCATGAACTGAGGTGAGGTCGAAGTCGAAATTAGCTGATCCGGTTGGTCGATCAGGGGTATAATTGTGAGAGTTTTAGTTGAAATCTGGACTGATTTGTAATTTTGATCTTAGAGAGGTTTAATTTGGTATTTAATTTCATGGCTGAGTATAATATTTCTATTAATACTCATTTAGCTCAAATTTGGGGAAAGTTTGATAAGGTTTGAGGGATTTCACCTATTTTCGAAAATAGGGTAAAATTAGGGTAAAATAGATCTGGATTTTGTCGATCTCGAATTCTGGAAATTGGAGTGAGATTTTGGAGTTTAAACAGAAGGGAAATCTGTATCAATAGCATTTGGGAGGCGTTCCCTGAAGAAATTCTGAGGTTGGAGTTGATTTGTGAATTTTAGCCTTTTCAGGCTGGCTTCCAGGTAAACAGAAAAGGACTTATTCGCAGTAAAATTTGGACTAAACTGCGAAAAGTGTTTAGGTGAAACAATCTGGTTCCCAACTTTTTGAAGTAAGTTGAGGATATACCTAGGAACATATTCCAAAAGATACTTGAGTCTGGATAGGGTTAGATCATGATAACTCAATTATCTGGAAACTGGGGTACTTAGGGTAAATCAGAATTTCCTGTTTTCGAAAACAGAAAGAGACTTAGATACTGGGAGTTAGGGTTAGAATTCAATCTGGCTCCTGAAGACTTTTATCTTCAGGGTAACTGGTAGGTTAAATCTGGATGGTCAGATCTTGATCTGGATCTAGAGAATAGATTTGGAGATTTTTAGGGTTTGAGAGAGAGATTAGGGTTCAGCTGATCTGGCTACAACTACAGGGATACATGCATGCATGATTTTATGCAAAAACTTTTCACCCCCAAAACCAGGGTGTTACATAAGTGCTCCCAGTACGGTAGATCCCAGAGAATCGATCTCTTCTTCCAAACATTTTTTTCTCGAGGTTTAGAATGCTTACCGAACTCAACTTTGATGTCGTTCACGCGCGAGTAAATCTCCTTACCGGTCAGAAACACTGGAGCTGATCCCTTCTCAGGCTTCCCGTTAAATGATTTCCTCTTCTTACGGTACGTGTGATGCACCGGAAGAAACCTGCAGTGACCCATGTACACTGTTTTCTGGCAGTTTCGCAGCCACATGCTCTCAGTTTCATCTAGGCAAATAGGGCAAGCCTTGGCTCCTTTCGTACTATACCCCGACAAATTGCCATAGGCCGGAAAATCATTTATGGTGCAAAATATCAGGGCTCGCAAGATGAAATTCTCTTTCTTGTATGCATCCCACACCTGCACACCCTCGCTCCACAATTTCTGTAAGTCCTCGATTAAAGGCGCTAGAAACACGTCAATATCATTTTCGGGTTGTCTGGGTCCTGAGATTAGTAACGCCATCATGATGTACTTGCGCTTCATGCATAACCAAGGAGGAAGATTGTAGATGCATAAAAGAACCGGCCAAGTGCTGTGCCGGCTGCTCATATTACCATGTGGGTTCATACCATCTATACTCAGCCCGAACCTTACATTCCTAAGTTCGCCGCCGAACTCAGCAAATGTTCTGTTGATGTTTCTCCATTGAATAGAATCAGCTGGGTATCTCAGTTTTCCGTCTTGTTTCCGGGCTTCAGCATGCCAACGCAAGTGCTTCGCGACTTTCGGATTTGCAAACAGCCGCTTCAATCTAGGTATCACAGGCAAGTACCACACAGTTTTTGCCGGGGGTCCTTTCCTTACCTCGTGACATTCACTGTCAATCCGGTCCCTACGCGTATACCTCGATGCGCCGCATCTAGGACAAACATGCAAACTGGAGTACTCGTTACGGTACAACACACAATCATTTGGGCATGCGTGTATTCTTTCGATTTCCATTCCCAACGGACACAACAGTTTTTTGGCTTGGTAAGTAGATCTTGGCAACTCATTTCCCTCTGGAAGCATGTCCGCTAGAAGATCTAATAGTGCCGTGAAACTCTTATCACTCCAACCGTTTCCTGCCTTCAAGTTATATAATCTCAGCACAGAAGACAGTTTTGTAAATGTTGCACATCCAGGGAACAGAGGCTTCTCAGAGTCAGCAATTAGTTTCTCAAATTCACAGAAGTCATTTTCGTTGTAATCTTCCTCTACATCACGTAATATCTCATCTAGATTGTCATCATCATCATCTACGTGCACATCGGAATGAACATTACCAAAATTCGGATGATCATCGATATTATTGCAATCCACATCCGAGTCGTGCTAATTGGTAGTAGTGGTGCTTGTTTCCTCAAGATCTTCGCCATGCCATATCCAACAGGTGTATCGCGCGTTAAAACCACGACGAATCAAATGACTCTTAATTTGATCAGAGTTGCTAAACCTCTTCAAGTTCATACAATCTGTACAAGGACAGAGCATATTTTTCTCTCCCTTCCTCTCCTTTTGTTGCTCAGCAAATTTAATAAACTCATTCACACCATCCAAATATTCAAGAGTAGTACGTTTTATTCCATACATCCAATATTTCCTGTCCATCTACAATTAACAAAATTTAACGAGTAAGCCATGCATGAAACCTACCCGATTAAGTTATGTATATGTACATGTACAGCCTCTTACAACAGATACATGTGTTGAACCCTAGCCTGACGAAATTAACACTAATTAACCTAGCTAACTACACAATACAAGCTAGTTAGCTCCTAAAACATGACGCATTTCCAGCTACTAAGCTCCCAAGCTTAGAGCTACAAACTTGGAACTACACAATACAGCTAGCTTGCAAGTAGAGAGGAAGGGAGATCTAGAGGGAGAGAGAGATAAGTGTCGACAATTAAGCGTACCTTAAAGAGAGGGGCGCAATCAACTTCCCTCCAGCCTGCGCTGATCACCCTAGCAGTGTAGCTGTGGGCGTGGAACTTTCGTCACAAACAGAGGGACACAGAGTGCAACAGAACAATTAAAGAGCAACTCAGCAATGTACGAGTGCGGTTTTCCTTATAATGGACATTTTTCTAACGGTAAATACATGAAATAACCGTTAGACTAACTTAGGTAATTTACCGCTCACATATTCTATCGGTAAAAACACACACATACCGTTAGAGAATGTACATTACCGAGCAAGTACAGGACTTCTTCTTTCGGTAAATATGTGTATTGACCGTTAGATCATGCATGACACAGCACGTAAATGAGTTTTTCTATCGGTAGATATGTGTACGAACCGTTAGATGATGCATGACACACGAGCAAGAGTTTTTCTATCGGTAAATATGTGTATTTACCGTTATAATATGCATGACTGAGCAAATATATGTGTTTTCCTATCGATAAATATGTGTACTTACCGTTAGAGGAGGTACTGGTACCAAACTGGGACAAACATGCACATGCCATTTCTCACATTCAAGGAATCATATCAATGTAACATCAAACAGATCTTACATCAAACAGATCTTACATCAAACAGATCTTACATCAAACGGATCTTAACTAGAAGATAAAGCAATATATTTCAAAAAATGCTAATTTGTGGATTAACTAGGAGACACAAAAATGCTTTTCTTAGGTACTTGGGACTTCATCTTGCCAAAGAAATTACACATGCCAGTTCACAAATTCAGGTACAAACATACACATGCCAGTTCACCAATACAAATTCAGGTACAAACATACACATGCCAGTTCACAAATTCAAGTGCATGTCTGAAACAGCAGTACAAATACACACCTACCTACCAATACAATTAAATACACAAATACTCCCTGCACATTCAAGTTCATGTCCCAATTAGCAATACATGATACACAAATATACAACAATATACAAATACAATAATTCACACATTCGATGTATTTTAGAAAAGCCACGTCTGAAATTAACAACAGATCACGACGAGGACCCAGTGGTCCATACATGCATTTTACATAAAAGAGAACCTTTGCAGGTTGCCACAATGCAACTACCGACTACAAGTTAGACCTGATACATCACAAATCCATTCATCCAAAACAGCAAATGTCTGAACCACATTGGACTTAACCATAGAAGTTCAGTTCGAAGACGCCCGAGGAGCTGGAACTGCCATCGACATACATTTGTACGTATTGGTGATTTCCTCGGACTCAAACTCGATCAACTCAACTCAACTCAACTCAACTCCATTAACAAAAATAACCTACCTTCCAAGATGTTGTTCTGTGTAGTGATGGTGTAGAATGGCTGTGCAAATAACAACAATTCTTCTTCTCCAAGCAGGTAAGCATCTGGCCACAAGCTGGTGCATGCAAAAAAATGTAAGATGCTTTCTATAGGTCCTGATTTGAGAAACACGCCGGGCTTAAGCGTCTTCTCGACCGAGCCAACCAAGATCTCGCCCTTCACGTCCTTCCAGCTCTCGACGGTGATCTTCACCATTTCTTTCGCCAACAAGCCAACGTAGGCAGCGTACTGCGATGAAGAACCGTGAAATACGTTGCCCCTCATGAGCATCATCCAAGGACCTGAACAGATCATAATCATATTGAAAAGAAGACACATCAAAATGAAGGATACAAAAAAAGCAGAATTATTGCTATAATCGGAATAGAATAATCTAACAATATTGCAGAAATTTTACGTACCTTCCTTGGGATGCCGACGTCTAGAGGGCGTCGATGGAGGTGCGGAGGTGCAGCGGTCCCCTGTAGAGGTGAGCCGGCCGTCCATGGAGCTTACGGGTTAGGACTACGAGCCCCAGATGAACTGTGAGAATGAAAGAGACATACCCGTGTATTTATACAACTATATATTTTCTATCGGTACAAAAACAGCATACCGTTAGTAATAAAAACATCTGTAGAAGGCGAATGGTTCTATCGGCACAATACATATTACCGATAGGAATTTTTGTACATACTCTATCGGTGTGTACGTACATTCCCGATAGAATATTACAAGTTGTAGAAGGCCCACAGTTGTAAGATATTTTTTCTATATTCTAACGGTATAAACATTTATTACCGATAGAATATTACTATTTGAGACGAACAGTTCTAAGCAATTTTCTATATATTCTAACGGTACAAGAATCCATTACTGATAGAATAAAAATATTTGTAGAAGGCCAACGGTTCTATCGGCGCACTACATATTGCCGATAGAAATTTTTAATATACTCTGTCGGTATATTCATACATTACCGATAGAATAAGTCTAGTTGTAGAAGTCGACCAGTCCTATCGGCGCACAACATTCTCCCGTCAGTACTTATGCATCTCTTCTAACGGCAAATTTGTTCATCACCGCTAGAGTAAATCATGCTACTTCTTCTATCGGTAAGTTTCTTACAAACCGATAGGAAAAATACACCCGATGGCCTTTTATGACCTCGAGGCACATTTTCTATCGGTTTTCAACTAAATTGTTAATAACCGATGGAAAACAGGGGTTAGTAGACTGCATTTCTGTACTAGTAATGCATGCCTTATCTTTGAGTTAAACATTATGTTGAAAGAAATGTGAATAGGTATGACCTAATCTCTTAAGAAGCCCCTCATGATTGAGTCTTCATGCAACCTTGTCACCCTAGGATCCTAGACTTAGGTTTTACACATAATTAAGAACACAGGTTGAGTGTGAAATGGCTAATATGTGATAAATGGTTTTGAACTCCCTTTTATAAAAGAAATGTGATCTAAGATCGATAGTGAGGATGGTTTGATTGGTTGGTTGCTGTGTGCGCAACGGGTATGTGAATGTCTCCTCACTATTGATCCATAAGGACAAGAACCTTGTGTTGTGCCTCTATACATCATGAAAATCGTACCGACCACTTGCCTGGTATGGGACAGGCACAACTTAGTAGCTTTCTTGGTATTAACAGTCCCCTGCATGGTTTGTCGGTCCGATTTGTCACGTGGAAACTGGTGGGCCGCAGTTCAGCTGTGAGTGATGTGAGATCAGAAAAATAATGAGAGGAAAAAGGTGGATAGAAGGAAGTCGCCCTATACCTGGATTTGAGTCGTGCGCGGCTGCATCCATAGGCTATGTGTCTTGCCAAAACATAGGCCAAGGCTAGGAAGTAAGGTAGTGGAGAGGACCCACAACGGTATTTGAGACTTAATTGTCTATTTACCGGGCAGGGATACTATTAATACTAGATTGTAAAACTGTTGTGTGATCTCGGCCTTATCACATGCGTATAAGTCGCATGGAGTTGGCCAGACTTGAAAGTCGAGTGAAGAAGTGGATTTAAAAAGAGGTACACCTTTGCAAAGTGTAAGAAAAGTATCGGATACTCTGTACTCCTAGGTTTTGGAGTATGTTTGCGGTGGATTTTATCCATGTGGTTCATCACAAGTAATATTTGGAATGTTTTCATAATGTGGTTTAATAAAAGTGGTGATCCATGAAAGGCCACCACACAAAACAATTTCCAAAGTACAAAATGAGATTTTAAAGTATGGCTTTTGAAACTAGAAAAACCCTCTTTTGCAACCTTACAGTGAAAATCTATTCTATCCTTATCTAAGCTATAAAATCCCATTTCCTTGAGAAAAATCCCCCTCATCTATAACTGCATTAGTTCCAAAGTTGAGACTTGCTGAGCATTGTGTAAAAACATGCTCACCCTTGCCTTTGCGCACAAACTGAGAAGAAGGATTCGTCGACCCTGATTCCTATGGTTTTGAGCATGAGGAACAAGATGAAGGTGCCCTCGATGATCCAGTTCCCTAGAAGGGTCATGCACCGAGCCGAGTCAGATGTGGTGGGAACCTTTCCAGTGCCGCTGTTAGCTGAAGCGAAGATCTTCGTCGTCGCTCTTTGTGTATTGCTTTGTGTTCAGTACCTCGATGCCGAATCTTGTATTGATAAACTTTTTATTTTCGTAGCAACTCTAATCAGCGCCATTCTGGGTGTTATGTTAATGTAATATTGGTCCCTACGACCAGTGTTTGTTAATACTTGTCTCTACTGCTATTGTATTATTGCTGTTGTGAGCTTATATTGTACCTTTCTGAGTGCAATCCACCTGGGCGGTTGCCACCGGATTCCTCAAACGAGGGTCTCACACCTCCCGTGGAAAGTCCCGGAGGGCTCCTGTGGGAAGCCACGGACGCCTCCCATACAAAGTCTCGAACACCTCCCGTGGAAAATCTCAGGGGGCTCCCGTGGAAAGTCTCAGAGGGCTCCCGTGGAAAGCCACGGATGCCTCCCGTGGAAGGCGACAGGTGGATGACGTCAAGGATACCTTGGGAACTAGCGAGTACACATGTCAAGCATCCAAGCCCTTCGTTGGATGAAAAGACAACGGTGCCCCTTGAGCCAGCGGTCGTAGCTAGGGATTTTTGATCATTTTGTTTTTTTTGGGGCCTATATATACTCCCTTGTATCTCATTTGTAACGAAGACAATTCATTTGACACACTCAAAGCAACAGGCATCCCTTGGAGACCTTTGTCCCCGAGAGAGAACCTCCCTAACGAACTCGCGTCTGGGGGGTGCCGATAGGACTAGGGCCCCCACAGGGACCCAAACTTGTATAAACTCTTCGTGTCAATCTCTGAGCTTGCCCGATGGGAGGTGACCGGTCGCATGGTCAGCTCGCATCGCTGTACACGTGTTACACACATCCGAAAACCTGCAGGGATATTTTTAATACCACGACAGCGACCTTAGCATCATGATGTCTTGAGAGTTCAGTTCTTTTGACAATAGAGGCTGAGACTGCAGAACAGGCCCTGTCTCGCATATCTTAGATTATTTTATTATCTCCCTCTTAGGTCCTTGAGACCTCACAGGGGTATGTATATAATTTAGGTCTCATTCTGTAGCCCTTGCGACTATAGAACGGAAAAGGTGACTAACTCGGGTTATAATCTTTGTTAGCTAGCCACCGAATTTGAAATAACAAATTATATACTTTGTCATTTCAAAATCTAAAATTTTCAATTTAATCATATAGGCATTCCGACGTTTCACCTTCTTACATAGCAACTTTGGAGAAAAACGTTTTGTTTTTCCACCATATGCCGCTTCATTACCCAAGGTAAACTTTGGGTGCGGTTGTCAGGCTATTATGAGATTTTTCACTGCAACTCAAGGCTTAAGCACTTAGAATGCCTCTTCGAAACTTGAGACTGGAAACTCAAACTACTGTTTAAAAGATCTATAAATTGCCAGCCTCTACGTTTGAAAGTCATTTTAAGTTTTCACTGATTTCTCTAAGTCTTAGTTCATCTTCTTACTCTCTCCTTCTTTATTTTCATTCGAATGGCAAATCAAAGCCCTGAACGATTTGAAATTGAAGAGGAAGATTTGGTAGTAGAAGGTATATGGTATAGTCATCCCAAAAGGTAATTCTCTTTTGGAGGATGTTGTGGTATTAAAAATACCCCGATAGGTTTTCGGACATGCGTGACACATGTACAGCGACGCGAGCTGACCGTACGACCGGTCACCTCCCGTCGGGCAAGCACAGAGATTGACACAGAAAATTTATATAGGTTTAGGTCCAAGTGGGAACCCTAGTCCTATCGACGCGCCCCCGACACGAGTCAGCTGGGGAGGCTCTCTCGCGGGGAGAGTGCTCCTAGACGTGCTTATTATCTTGGTTTAGTGATTGAAAATGAGAAACTTAGGTTACAAAAGAGGGGTACATGGGGTATAAATAGCCCCAAAAAGATGCAAAATGACCAAAACGCCCTAGCCTTGACTGTCGGATCGAGGACGCGATGGTCATTTTGCGGATCAGGGTGCCTGGATGCTCGATGCGTGCAAGTTTCAATTCCCGAGGGAGCCCTACCTCTGGGACACCTGTCACTGGGCGGCGATGCCCAGGACGGGGGACGCCTGTCCCCGGGGCGCCTGCCACCGGGACGGCTGTCACCGGGTGGCGGTGCCCAGAATAGGCGACACCTATCCCCAGGGCGCCTGTTACCGAGACGGCTGCCACCAGGTGGCGGCGCCCGAGACGAGGGACGCCTTTCCCTAGAGCACCTGTTAATGAGACGGCTACCACCGGGTGGCGGCGCCCGGGACGGACGCCTGTCCCCAGGGCGTTTATTACCGGGACGGCTGTCATCGGGTGGCGGTGCCCGAGACGATTGTCACTGGGCGTTGGCACCCGGGACAGGGGACGCTTGTCCCCAGGGCGCTTGCCACCGGGACGGCTGTCACTGGGTGGTGGTGCCCGGGACGGGGGACACCTATCCCTGGGGCATCTATTACAAGGACGGCTATCACCTGGTGGCGGCGCCCAAGACGGTTGTCACCCGACACATGAGAGGTCTCTTGCCCAGGAGTAGCGTCCAGGTCGAATTAGGCCCCGGGGGCAAGACGAAGATTTCCCCCAACAGCAATCCCCATGCCTTCCGGGGACACGCCCTATGCCCCGGGGGGAATGGTTAGATCACCGGGAACATCTCCCCCAGGGAGGGGACCTTCCGGGCAATGGGACGTCTTGACTCCTGTGTGCCGCCTTAATGCCGGCACTGTAGATCATTATGTCCTCGGGCGCTTCGATATTTCTGCTCTTTCGTTTCCCGCGCTCCCCTTCGATTTTCTCGCGACATTTGAATCCAACGGTCTGGATTAACCCCGAGGTGACATGTGTCACCCATCGGGGTTCAACCGTGGCGTATAAGTAGGGGGGCCCAGGAGATTCACTGTAACATCCCAAAAATAGAGCCAAAATTTTTTTTAAATCTAATCCTAAATGATTTCCTTTTGTTTCAACCCCAGAAACCAAACCCTAGTTCTATTTTCGAAAACCAGAATTCCTAATTACCCTAACTACCCTACTTAACCTTTTTCAGATTTCAGTTCAACTAATTCCAGAACAGCTTCCTGCAAGATTTCTCTGAAATCTTAAACCTTAATATGCTTGCATACCAATCCTAAAACTTCCCAGCCAAATAAGTTCATTTCATCACTTTTCACAGTTCAGTCCAGATTTCATCGCAAATCAGTCCTTTTTAGCTCTTGAAGACCAGAAATGGCTAAGTTCTCCAATCCACCTCCAAATCCAAAGTTAATTGAGCTGTCATGTTCATTTCACTATTCAACACAAGTTTCCCTTTTGTACCAACTTCAGATTCAGCCCTGAAACTCAGTTATTCACATTTTCAGCCGTTTTTAGTAAAAATACTATCCACTTTTACCCTAGCCCTAATTTTGTTTTCATTTTTGTTTCCTTCTCATTTCCAACCAGATCACCTTCTATTTAGCTATTCAACCAAAACCTATATATTGATCTAAATCCGAAGTAACCTCCAGATTATAGTCATTTGCAATTTAGTCCAAACAAGTATTACTAAATTGCATTTCAGCCCTTCAGTCCATTCTTGTCTCTTTTCTCTGATTATCTTATGTTCTCACACACCTACACAAACATTCTGTTACCACCCAGAAAGTACAATATCTACTCACCCATATATTAAGGCAATGTTTAATATAAACATACACTCCTACATCTCATCAAGCCACCTCCTGCTTCTCTTTTTATACCACACCTACACAGTACAAATGAATGAGTGAAAAGGAGATTCATATACTCAACTCTTGCTTACCCATGAAGCCAAAACCTTCACCTATCTTCTTCCCTGGACAGCAGCTGCTTCACTGTTCACTTCTAGCTACACCCTTCTTCGCAGCAACTTGGATTATATAATATTGCTTTCTTCTCAACTCAGCAACAACAACACAGACGCATACACTCCTTTGTTCCTGTTCTTCTTCTCCTTCTCCCTCAGCCACGTGAAGAAAACAAGCCACCACAGGTCACCACACCTGCAAACAACTCCCCAAGGTGAAATCTCCATTCCTCTTACTTCCCTCTGCCACCTCGAGCATCCATGTAAGTTCCGATGAACTGAGGTGTCAGAATTTATAATTTTTGTCGTCGCCGGCTGCCACCCCTGTTCCTCTCATCGGGCCCTTCTCCGATCCTTAAATCTGATTGAGTCAATAGAATAAAGTGACCCCCTCGAGCTTAGAAGGAATCCCCTTCAAAAAAATTCCTGAGAAACCCAACCATTTGATGAATCCAACATAGTCCTGTTCTGCACCATCATGCACTCGCCGCCGGCCCGCACCGCCGCTCCTCCGACCAAATTAGTTGTGCAGTTGCTTCGTTGCATCCTCCTCTTACTCCCATAGCAACGAATTGAACTCCAAAAGTCCATAACCCAAAAGCCCAAATCCGATCTTCATCGTCTCTGGCTGCGTCATTGAGCTCCTCACCGTTGCCGCCATGGACAAATTCCTCGTAGCTACACCATCTATACCACCCCAGAACCCTATTCATGCTTTCAATTTAGGGATCCAACCACTCAATCGCTCCAGCACCGTCGAAGCCTTCGTCTTCGTTTTGCTGCTTCGGCGCAACCTGCCACCGCTCGCCGTTGCTTCACCACCAATTAAGTTGTTAGCTAAAACTCGTGGAAAGTAGTGACTTAAAACTCTTAGACAACCCAGAGCCTCATGCCAAAGCCTTGATAGCAAAATTACCTTTTGTCGTGACTTAGGCGTGCCGCCGCCGTGCCGTGCCGCACCGTCGCCTCTGGCTGTTCCCAATGACGCCACCTTGTCCAACACACTTGCCTTAATCTACTGAGTATTCTACTCCACTGCATCGCCTCCTGATACTACACCAAATCACGAATCAACTCTATGTCAAAATCTGTCCAGTAGCAGCAGCTTCGCTGTGTCGCCACCTTACTTCCTCGTCGTCGTTCGCCGTCGTCCGTGCGCCCCAGTGGTTGAAACCGCCTCGGTTAAGTTTCTAACACCCTCGCCTAGCTCCGAGACAAAGTTGGCGCAACCATCGAAGCCTAACACACCCGCTCGACCACACCCTAAATCCCAGCCGTCCGTCAACCACCCCAAATTCAATGTCAGTCTTTGTCAGTCCATGCCAAATTTAATGTCAACCAGTGGCATTCACCTTGTTCAGCCATTATGTGCGTGCAAATCAAAATCCAAATTTTCAACCAAGTACTTAATCCTATTTTCTACATTTTCTTCAACTGTCGCATCGCGAGAAAACCCCATTTCGACCTATTTCCAGTTTTGTCATCCCAGACAAATGTCGTCCATCGACGTCCGAACGTCACCGCGTTAGCGTCTAATCTAGAATTTGACTTCACCCTAGTATATCGACCATCAAACCAAAGCCCTAGTTATGTTTTAGTATTCAAGCCTCGACGAAAATCCTAAAAAGCCAGCCAAAGCCTTGTTAGCCTATGTACAATGTCGCTCCTGTCGACATGCTTATGTCGTTCATGGCCTTAGGAACCTCAGATTGAAAATCCATTCGCATCACCTTGTCCACCTTGTATTCAACCTCACATATTTATAATTTGATCGTCCATCCAAACACCAGATAAAGTTTTCCCTGTTTTATAAGTCAATCCAGCCTAGACCAAGCTTATCAATCACTTTTCGACCATTCTTTTAATCTTATCTCAGCATTCGACCACTTGAACCCTATCAAACCTAAATATATATTTATATAAACAAATATACTAACTATTATTTTTGCTTGCTTACTAATTGACGTCGAAATAGATACCAAGTGAAGTGAGCTCAAGGATGTCAGTGCCCTGGTAGTTCTTTTAGCTGGATCCCCTGAAAAGCAAGGCAAGTCCCTATTTCTTGATCATATTGAACCTATATATACAAAGGCTTATATATGTTGCTTTGTTAAAGCATAAGTACATGCATGTAAATGATTAATCACAAGTAATTGATGGTAGGATTTTTATTAAGTAAACTAGATCTGTTGAGAGAGCAAGGATCTGAGCCACCGTGGGTGGAATATCCTTGCTGATTGGTTGAGGCAGTAATGATCCGAGGCCACCTTGGGTGGAACATCCTTATTGGGCCCTAAAAGTATTGTGACTAATGATGCTTATTTGAAAACCAATGAATATTGGTGGTGAGGATGGTATGATTGGTGGGCAACTTTTTCCTAAGCGGGATAGTGGTTGAGTACCTCACCCTAATAAATAAGGAAATAACCAATTGTGCTAAACGACCATAGGCATATTAACGTGCCAACCACATGATCAAGTAATTGAACTCGGCCAGTAGACTACTACGTAACGATTTTATCACTACATGGTGGTCATCATTCAGGCTCCAAACTTGAGATGTTTGGATGGATCTTGATAAGTTTAGTCGTCTAAACTTATGGCCTGAATGGGTGAGGGGAGAGTTCGTGCGGTTACTCTGACCTTGGGTAACTCGTGAATGTTGGGTGTGAAGGTACTTCTCACTGAGGGTACCTCACAACGACAAGAACAACCAGTGTGGTCGAATTGTCAAGCAGGGATATAATTAATACAATGTTTTTGACTTGTCTCCTCAATCTAGTCGCATGCAATACTATGCGTGTAATTGGCCTGACTGGGAAGATTGATGGACTCATGTGGGTAAAGCAGTGCCCCTCTGCAGAGTGTTAAAAAGTATTCGAGTACTCCGTACCCCCAGACAAGGGTATGCCATGGGTAGTAACTGGATAGGACAATATTATTGAAACATTAAACATAAATGATTTCTGCCATCATTTTGCTAATCAATTGTATTTCAATTCTCTTTGGAAATGTATTTGTGAAATTTACTATTCTAGACCACATAGACTGTTAAATTAGACATAGCCTGTCATGCATTGGATAAATTCTTATATAGAGACTTGTTGAGTACTTTATACTCACCCTTGCTTAATAACGAAAATACAGTTGAAAAGAAGCTAGAGATGAGCAAAGAAGGATCACCCGGAGTTTAGAAGGGTTACGTGCTGCACTTGAGTTTTTGCTGTGGGATGGTCTCGGAGGCCAGATAAAACTATTTTCATAAAATCTAATAGTTGGCCTTATTGGCCTTTGTATATCGATGTGTATCCAGGCCTGACGGCCATATAGTGTTTTTTATATGAACCAAGTTGAGCTGGCTGTCTGTTTATTACTCTGTGCACGACTGTATCCTGGGCAGTCGAGGTAAGTGCACACTTGGGGCCCACTATAGTGGGTGGGTCCCTCACATTCACATTCGAACCTTAGCCTCCCACTTCTTTCACCGGCCCACGAGAGCTCTCCCGGAGACCTAGCCCCCAGTAATCAACTTCTCCAGGTAATTTTTGTCCAGACAGAGATGGCGCCGAAGGGCCGCGGGAAAGCCGCAGAGTTGCCCCCAGAGGAAATCACCGTGAACTTCCTCAAGGCAACTGAGTTTACCCTGAGGGACCTTGAGTCCCTTGTGGCCCGGAGGGTCTTTGCGGACGGGGACGTTCGAATCCCTGGGGAAGATGAGATGACCCCCCGCCCCCAGGCCGGGGAGGTTGTCATCTTTGAGACCTTCATAGAGGCTGGCCTCCAACTCTCGATGCACCGGATGCTTCGAGAGTTTTTTTGGGAGTACGGGGTGGCGCTGAACCACCTGACGCCGAATACCCTCGTTTGGATGGGGCTCTTCATATGGCTATGCGAGACAGCCACCGGACTGGTGTGGAACCCTCATTTGAGGAATCCGGTGGCAACTGCCCACATGGGTTGCACTCAGAATGATACATCGCAAGCTCACAACAACAAAATACATTATATTGCAATGTGAATAATTAAAACAAGTATCGGTCACAAGGACCAATATTACAATATCATAGCGCCAAAATGACGCAATTTAAAGTTGATACAAAATTAAGGAGTTTTCTTCAACACAAAGGTCGGCACAAAATAGAACAACAACAAGCAATAAGACTACGACGATCTTCATCTTCATTGGCAGCGGTGTTACATGGGCTTCCTCCACATCAGACTCCACTTGGTGAGTGACCCTCTAGTAAGCTGAATCTTCAGGGATGGTTCCTTCCTCCTCATTGGGTTGAAGACCGTAGGAGTCAGGATCAACGAATCCTTCCTCTAAATTTGTTTGCAAAAGCAAAGGTGAGCACGTTGTTCCCACGGTGCTCAACAAGTCTCAATTTAAGAATGCAGGTATATAAATGAGGGGAATTTCCAAGATATGGGCTCTTTGGTTTATAAATAAGGGTAGAATAGTCTCGTGGTATTGCAAATACCCCGGCAGGTTTTACGAAGGTTCCTTGCGAATAAACAACGACGCGAGTTGACCGCGCGATTGGTCACCTCCCGTCGGGCAAGCACAAAGAGGGACACAAGGATTTATACAGGTTTGGGCCCCAGTGGGGACCCTAGTCCTGTTGACACCTCCTGGACGTAAGTCTACTAGGGAGGATCTCTTACGGGGAGAGGTCTCCAAGGGATGCCTATTGCTTTCTTTGTATTGATTTAGAATGAATTTGTCCCCCTCTTACAAGAGAGTGTACAAGGGCATATATAGACCCCAAAAGATGCAAATTACAAACTACCATAACTGCCGCCGTCAGATCGAAGGGCACCAACGTCAATTCACCAGTCGAAGGGCTTGGATGCCTGACAAGTTTCCTCGCTAGTTCCCGAGGGTCCCGGTCACCGGGTGGCGACACCCGGGATGAGGGAGACGCTTCTCACTAGGTTGCGGTGCCCGGGATGAGGAAGGACCCTGCCCCCGGGGCTCCGCTCACCGGCACCGTGATCACCGGGTGGCGGCATGTGGGGAATCCCACCCCGTACCGAACACCATGGTACGAAACAGTACTCCCCTGTTGCAACTTCCCAGGAGTCAGTTGCAAACCAAGAATGAATATCACAACAACCAGCAAAATACATAGATAATCCACAAAATGGTACAAATTAATTCACAGTTGTGGCACAAGGGCCTTACATAAATTAGCACAACGAGGTACAAAATACCATTTAAAGTTTTTAGCAAAACGCGGAAGGAGTGGAACACTAGTCTTCTCCCACAGTCGCTCGACCGGGGTACGTGACGCCTAGAAGCTTGGATCAAACTCGGGGAAGTTCTCATAGGGCTCAAGCTCACACTCATGTGAACCCAAGTCATTTGGCTCTTCGACTTTTGATGGAGCAATTCAGTCACAGTGAGTACAGGGTACTCAGCAAATCACCTCTTATCAAATGCTATTATATATAACATGATGGGGAATTCAAGGGAATGTTTGAGGTTCTTTTCCAAACCTTCTTTATAGCCTAACAGTTGATAGTCATAAAAATCATTCAAAACATTCTTTGAAAACTTGCTTTATGCAACAGTTCAAGAGTAAAGAATTTAAAGCAGTTGATGAAACAATTCATGAAAACTACTTGTGCCTCACAACATGGATAAATCCATTGACCATAACACACTCCAAGATCTGGGAGCACGGAGTATTTAAATACATTTTAAACTTTGTAGAGGGATACCACTTTACCCACAAGACTTCTCAACTACCACTATTGACCACGAGCATAGGCCTTTTGCCCAAACACGCTACTTTAAGCATATGAGTATCCTATGTCAGGTTCGATCACACTGCTTTAAGCGCGCCACTGAGTTGAGAATAACACGCTTTTCACCCTACCTTGCCATTATACTAGTTCTGCTCCGTAAAAGGTTCACCACCGGTCAGTGATCCAGAACTCTCACCTCCGGTTGGGGTTCCTAATACAGTTGTGAAGCATTGTAGGGATCTTCCCTCTCATACCTTCACTCTAACCCTCGCTCAGTATTGGGCCGCGGTGGGAGACCCTCTCCACCAATAGTGAGGGAACATAGAGGGCTTTGTGCTGGGAACCACATCCAACACTCGTGCCCTGGAACCACATTAGTTGAACGATTTCTCTCAGATGAGTCGGCTGGGCTCATCCCACCGTCAGTGTAAGTGGGCCAAGAGGGATCTTCCCTTCACTGACCAGTGACAGATTAGTGCATCTTTATTATTCTATGCAGAGCTAGGGCAATAGTTCGGCAAGGATACTTGGTTGTGCCCATCCCATACCAGGCTTGTGGAGGTACGATAACATGCTACTGGATGTTTAGCACAAATTGGTGAGTCCTTAACTATTCTAGAGAGGAGTTTCCCTATTTGACATTATGCACGGATCACAGCATTATCATGTTTCCAACATTGTCACGTTTCCATCATCATCATATTTTCAATGTTCTGACTGACATACCTCTTCTCCCTAGAATAGGCATTTTAAAAGGCATCTTTAGTTTTGGAAAACCATTTTGTTCACTTATGTGGATAATTCATACTACTATTGTTATATTTTACATTAACCTAGGGCATCAAGAATATTATGCACATGGCTTGAGAATCAAGGACGGCTTTCCAATGTGGGATAATAGCTAAACAAGTATATTAAAATATACACAGTTTATTTAAATAATATGCATAATATTTACGAAACAAAATACTTAACTAACTTAAGACATGGGATCAATATGATCAAGGAGATGGTGACTTGCCTTGATTTCCCGCGACAAAGTCTTCGGCGATGTCTTCAATCGGCTGCTCCTCGATCTTCGGATGAATAGCTTCTAAACGCGAAAAGAACATTGATCAATCAAAATGCATAAGTATGAGACTATAAAATGCAGATCTAAATCCTAATAAGTCTAGGTAATTTAGTCCGAGAGTTAGATTCGATCAGGATTGAAAACTGGAAGTTTTTGAAAATAGGGTAATTAGAGTAAAATTGAAAGGGGTTGTTTTCGAAAACGGCAGAAAACGATGGAACAGAGATTTCGGATTGGATTCTGAGGTGGTGACAGAAGGAGAATATGTGTCTGGGATAATTTGTGGCAGGGTGGTTCAGACAGATTGGGTTTTGGAGGTCGGACGGAGAAAAATCACTTTTGGCAAGATTTTAGGGCAAACAGGGTAAGAAATGGATCTGGAAAAAGATGAAAACAAGATCCGAAACTTGGATTTGAAAGAAAATCACAGATCTAGAAGGTTTGGGTTAAGGCGAATCTGGTGGCGCAGACGGATCTTCGATTAGAGGCTTCTGCGATGGAGTCGACAGAATCAAGGTGAGGGTACAACGAAGCACAAAACAGCGAAACGGAGATCTGGACAGCGGATCGAAGAGACAAAGACAGATCTAAGAAGACAACGGCAAGGCGGACAAGGTGACACGATCGGATTTTCGATCGGAGCACTCTAGGGCAGAGAACGACAAAGCATGACACTGACATTGGCATCTGGACATGCACTGTTACACTGTAGCTGTGCCAGCGGCTGACACAGGCCACGGCCACGGGTGCATGCACGCCGGCGGCGATCTGGGCCACGACTGGGGCTGGGATTCGGTGGGAGTGAAGCTGGGTTGGAGGGGGAAAGAAATGGCAAGGTGGGGCGGGCTACGTTGGTGGCTCGCTGGAGATGACGAGATGGCCGAAGGAGCGCGGGAAACGAAGGAGCCGTACTTGGGGATGGTGGAACTCGGCTGGATCGAAAAATGTCAGCCGGGAGGACGAGAATTCCACGGCGACCGGAGTTGGAGAAGAAAGAGGGGCCGGCGGCAGATCTCCGGCGAGGGACCGCGGCAGGAGCTGAAACTTGGCAGGGGAGGGTTTTAGAACAAGGAAAGGACGATGACGCGGCTGGTTTGGACAATGCACGGCCGGGGAGGGGAAGGGAGCTACAGCGGCCAGCGGTGCAAAAGTAGACAACGGCGGGGAGGGAGCTCCGGTGAGGAATCGGCCGGGCTCCAGAAGAAGAAAACAACCAGAACGACAAGGCACACAAGAGAGACAAACCTGGACAAGCGGGAAGTGGCTGGAGTAGAGACATTGGCTGTGAAGACCACGGTGGCCGGCGCTGGAGCGCGCTCTGGACAGCAGACACTGCGGCAGAGATATGCAAACTGATATTTTATGTGTAAAAATTGATCCAAATGCAAAAATTCCAATTGCTCTGTGTGTCTAAGTGCTCGAACTACTCCCTATTGCTGTGTTCAGTGCAAATGTGCTGGAATGAGCTGAAAAACTTTTTTGCTTATACGGAGTGGCATAGTGGAGCTAACTTGTGGTAGAAGCAACCATCTGAGGTGTAATGCATCAAAACAGGGTTAATTTGGTCTTAGCATTGTGTTGGCTGTGGAATGGGTAAGGGTAGAAGGGTAAATGTATATAAAATATTGTTTTTGTCATGTCTAGGGACTTGTTTGGAAATTCTGAAAATTGGAGGGGCTGAATTGCAAAGTGCCAGTGCATGGGAACCAGAAATTCCTGGTTACTTGTGCCATTTAAAATATATTAAAATTTTTTAATGAGTTTCTTTATGCATTAAACAAATCTCAAAAGCATAATTTTAAATGAAAGGCTATTATTTCATGTGAGAAATCGTCATTTCATGTGAAGAAATGTTTTATTTTATGCATAAAATCATGATGCGATGAATTTTAAAATATGCATGCATGAGGAATAGATAGAGCAGATAATTTAGGGTTGAACAGAGGAAAGAATTCAACTAATCGGAAAAAGATAAAAAGATTTACGGTGAATTTGGGGAGGATTAATCTGAGAGAAGGCGAGGGAATAAAAAGGGGAATTTTGGGCTGTTACAAACCTATCCTCCTTAAAAAGAATCTTGTCCCCGAGATTCAGACGAGTTAGAGAAAAGATAAGGAAAGGCTTGCTGCAATTCTGACTCTCTTTGCCAGGTTGATTCATCTTATGAGTGATTCCACCACTGAACTCGACAGAATCTGACCACTCTGCTCCTGAGTTGACGTTCTGCAACCTCTAAGATTCAGACCAGTTTCTCTTCATATATAACTCAGATCTGACAGAATTGAAATGTCAGCTGCCTGCAACTGATCCTCTAGTTTCCTCAGACTCTTACGCAACTGCGATACATGGAAAACATCATGGACTCCTTGCATTTCTGTTGGCAACTCTAGCTGATAACCCACTTCTCCTCTTCTTTCTATCACTCTGTAGGGTCCAATATATCTGGGGTTCAACTTTTACCTCTTCTGAAACCTGGTGATACCCTTCTGAGGTGTTACCTTGAGATATACATGGTCATCTGGCTCAAATGATAAGTCACGTCGTCGGGTGTCAGCATAACTCTTCTGTCTTGTCTGTGCAGTCTTCAGCTTCTCCCTAATGATTCGCACATGAGCCTCTGCGTCTCGAGCGGTCTCCAGACCAATTAGTTTCCTTTCTCCAACTTCTGACCAATGTAGGGGCGTCCTGCACTTGCGACCATATAAGGCTTCAAATCGGGCCATCTGCAAGCTAGACTGATAGCTATTGTTGTATGTAAATTCTGCATAGGGCAGGCATAACTCCCATGAAATTTCATATTCGAGCACACAAGCTCTCAGCATATCCTCCAATATTTGATTTACTCGTTCTGTTTGTCCTCCAGTCTGAGGGTGGTAAGCTGTGCTAAAGTTTAACTTTGTTCCTAGAGCTTCGTGCAGACTTTTCCAAAATCTTGAAGTGAATTGCCCTCCATGATCTGACACAATCCTCTTGGGTATCCCATGTAGAGTCACAATCTTAGTCATGTAGATTTCTGCCAACTTGACGCCATCATAAGTTGTCTTCACTGGCACGAAGTGCGCTACTTTTGTCAGTCTATCCACGATCACCCATACGGAGTCATATCCATTCTTGGTCTTCGGGAGTCCTATGATAAAGTCCATTCCAACTTCTTCCCATTTCCATTCTGGTATGGGTAGTGCTGTAACAATCCTGCTGGTTTCTGATGCTCGGCCTTTATCCTCTGACACGTGTCACACTTTGCCACATACTCAGCAATCTCTCTTTTCATGCAACTCCACCAAAATTGACTCTTCAAGTCCTGATACATTTGAGTACTTCCGGGGTGAATAGAGTACAGAGTGTTATGAGCTTCTTTTAGAATTAGGATCTTGATCTCCTTAACATCTGGAACACAGATCCTCATACCATGCCAAATGGTACCTTGCTCATCTTCCCAAAATTCTACTGCTTTTCCGATCTTCACATTCTCTCTGATCTCCTGGATTCCTTCATCACTTCCTTGTGCCTTTCGAATTTCTTCTTCCAAGGTAGGCATAACTGTTTATGTGGCCACGAAACCTTGATCTACCAATTCAATCATTTTCCATGCAAGTCCTCCATTAACTCTGGTGCAACAGGGGTGCTGCAATAAACCTTTCTGCTCAGGGCGTCCGCAACGACATTGGCTTTACCAGGGTGGTAATGTATGCCTAGGTCATAGTCCTTTATCAACTCTAGCCATCGACGTTGCCTCATGTTCAAGTTCTGTTGGCACTACTACAGAAATGCTTTTCACTATCGATTAAAAATCCACTTTACTATCGGTTCTCTTACCGATAATGATCGGCACGATAGCAGAAACGTAGCACACTTCTATCGGTTGAAAACCGTTAGTAAAACATCTACATTCCCAATGTTCACTAATTGCTAACGACTATTGCTTCTATCGGCTCGGATCTAAACCGATAGTATTGTGTAGGTTTTTTCTATCGGTTAGGTACTTGTTGGGGGAAATCTCCATGCGGTCAAGTCCAGGTAAGTTCATGATTGCCCGGGGACAGTGGCCTCCGGTGCCTGCCCCGGGCGCCGCCTTTTAGGCTCCCGGGACCGTGCCCCCCGGGCATGTCCCGGGCGCCGCCGTTTGGCCCCCGGGACCGTGCCCCCCGGGACCGTGCCTCCGGGACATGCCCCCCGGGACCGTGCCCCCGGGCATGTCCCGGGCGCCGCCATTTGGCCCCCGGGACCGTGCCCCCCGGGCATGTCCCGGACGCCGCCATGATTGCCCGGGACAGTGGCCTCCGGTGCCTGCCCCGGGCGCCGCCTTTTAGGCTCCCGGGACCGTGCCCCCCGGGCATGTCCCGGGCGCCGCCGTTTGGCCCCCGGGACCGGGCCCCCCGGGCATGTCCCGGGCGCCGCCATTTGGCCCCCGGGACCGCGCCCCCCGGGCATGTCCCGGGCGCCGCCATTTGGCCCCCGGGACCGTGCCCCCCGGGCATGTCCCGGACGCCGCCATGTGCCCGGGGACAGTGGCCTCCGGTGCCTGCCCCGGGCGCCGCCATTTGGCCCCCGGGACCGTGCCCCCCCGGGCATGTCCCGGGCGCCGCCATGTGCCCGGGGACAGTGGCCTCCGGTGCCTGCCCCGGGCGGCCGCCTTTAGGCGCACCGGGACCGTGGTCCTCCGTGGCATGTCCCGGGCGCCGGCCATTTGGCCGGGACAGGACCGTGCCCCCCGGGCATGTCCCCGGGGGACCG